>OY744477.1:133907809-134586111 GCA_963556175.1 Tipula confusa | reverse complement strand
TATATTAATATATAAATATATAAATATATAAATATATAAATATATAAATATATAAATATATAAATATATAAATATATAAATATATAAATATAAATATATAAATATATAAATATATAAATATATAAATATATAAATATATAAATATATAAATATATAAATATATAAATATATAAATATATAAATATATAAATATATAAATATATAAATATATAAATATATAAATATATAAATATATAAATATATAAATATATATATATAATAAATATATAAATATATAAATATATAAATATATAAATATATAAATATATAAATATATAAATATATAAATATATAAATATATAAATATATAAATATATAAATATATAAATATATAAATATATAAATATATAAATATAATATAAAATATATAAATATATAAATATATAAATATATAATATATAAATACATAAATATATAAATATATAAATACATAAACATATAATATATAAATATATAAATATATAAAAATATAAATATATAAATATATAAATATATAAATACATAAATATATAAATATATAAATATATAAATATATAAATATATAAATATATAAATATATAAATATATAAATACATAAATACATAAATACATAAATATATAAATATATAAATATATAAATACATAAATATATAAATATATAAATATATAAATAATTAAATATATAAATATATAAATATATAAATATATAAATATATAAATACATAAATATATAAATATATAAATATATAAATATATAAATACATAAATATATAAATATATAAATATATAAATATATAAATATATAAATATATAAATATATAAATATATAAATATATAAATATAAATATATAAATATATAAATATATAAATATATAAATATATAAATATATAAATATATAAATATATAAATATATAAATATATAAATATATAAATATATAAATATATAAATATATAAATATATAAATATATAAATATATAAATATATAAATATATAAATATATAAATATATAAATATATAAATATATAAATATATAAATATATTAAATATATAAATATATAAATACATAAATATATAAATATATAAATATATAAATATATAAATATATAATATATAAATATATAAATACATAAATATATAAATATATAAATATATAAAATATAAAATATATAAATATATAAATATATAAATATATGAATATATAAATATATAAATACATAAATATATAAATATATAAATATATAAATATATAAAAAATATAAATATATAAATATATAAATATATAAATATATAAATACATAAATATATAAATATATAAATATATAAATACATAAATATATAAATATATAAATACATAAATATATAAATATATAAATATTTAAATATATAAATATATAAATACATAAATATATAAATATATAAATATATAAATACATAAATATATAAATATATAAATATATAAATATATAAATATATAAATATATAAATATATAAATATATAAATATATAAATATATAAATATATAAATATATAAATATATAAATATATAAATACATAAATATATAAATATATAAATACATAAATATATAAATATATAAATATATAAATAAATAAATATATAAATATATAAATACATAAATATATAAATATATAAATATATAAATATATAAATATATAAATATATAAATATATAAATATATAAATATATAAATATATAAATATATAAATATATAAATATATAAATATATAATATATAAATATATAAATATATAAATATATAAATATATAAATATATAAATATATAAATATATAAATATATAAATATATAAATATATAAATATAAATATATAAATATATAAATATATAAATATATAAATATATAAATATATAAATATATAAAATATATAAATATATAAATATATAAATATATAAATATATAAATATATAAATATATAAATATATAAATATATAAATATATAAATATATAAATATATAAATATATAAATATATAAATATATAAATATATAAATATATAAATATATAAATATATAAATATATAAATATATAAATATATAAATATATAAATATATAAATATATAAATATATAAATATATAAATATATAAATATATAAATATATAAATATATAAATATATAAATAATATAAATATATAAAATAAATATAAATATATAAATATATAAATATATAAATATATAAATATATAAATATATAAATATATAATATATAAATATATAAATATATAAATATATAAATATATAAATATATAAATATATAAATATATAAATATATAAATATATAAATATATAAATATATAAATATATAAATATATAAATATATAAATATATAAATATATAAATATATAAATATATAAATATATAAATATATAAATATATAAATATATAAATATATAAATATATAAATATATAAATATATAAATATATAAATATATAAATATATAAATATAAATAATAAATATATAAATATATAAATATATAAATATATAAATATATAAATATATAAATATATAAATATATAAATATATAAATATATAAATATATAAATATATAAATATATAAATATATAAATATATAAATATATAAATATATAAATATATAAATATATAAATATATAAATATATAAATACATAAATATATAAATATATAAATATATAAATATATAAATATATAAATATATAAATATATAAATATATAAATATATAAATATATAAATATATAAATATATAAATATATAAATATATAAATATATAAATATATAAATATATAAATATATAAATATATAAATATATAAATATATAAATATATAAATATATAAATATATAAATATATAAATATATAAATACATAAATATATAAATATATAAATATATAAATACATAAATATATAAATATATAAATATATAAATATATAAATATATAAATATATAAATATATAAATATATAAATATATAAATATATAAATATATAAATATATAAATATATAAATATATAAATATATAAATATATAAATATATAAATATATAAATATATAAATATATAAATATATAAATACATAAATATATAAATATATAAATATATAAATACATAAATATATAAATATATAAATATATAAATATATAAATATATAAATATATAAATATATAAATATATAAATATATAAATATATAAATATATAAATATATAAATATATAAATATATAAATATATAAATATATAAATATATAAATATATAAATATATAAATATATAAATATATAAATATATAAATATATAAATATATAAATATATAAATATATAAATATATAAATATATAAATATATAAATATATAAATATATAAATATATAAATATATAAATATATAAATATATAAATATATAAATATATAAATATATAAATATATAAATATATAAATATATAAATACATAAATATATAAATATATAAATATATAAATATATAAATATATAAATATATAAATATATAAATATATAAATATATAAATATATAAATATATAAATATATAAATATATAAATATATAAATATATAAATACATAAATATATAAATATATAAATATATAAATATATAAATACATAAATACATAAATATATAAATATATAAATAATTAAATATATAAATATATAAATATATAAATATATAAATATATAAATACATAAATATATAAATATATAAATATATAAATACATAAATACATAAATATATAAATACATAAATATATAAATATATAAATATATAAATATATAAATATATAAATACATAAATATATAAATATATAAATATATAAATATATAAATACATAAATATATAAATATATAAATATATAAATATATAAATATATAAATATATAAATATATAAATATATAAATATATAAATATATAAATATATAAATATATAAATATATAAATATATAAATATATAAATATATAAATACATAAATACATAAATACATAAATACATAAATACATAAATATATAAATATATAAATATATAAATGATTAGAGTGTACGGCCAAGGACGAACCAGGAACTCCCGGAATGCCGGGCACCACCGTACACCCGTGTTACATATAACAAAACCAAAGGAGTGGATGGAATATTAGTGATGACAGACTCGACCCGGTTGCAGACACCTAAGCGATCGATAGTTAGTATTTTTTTTTGTGGCGAAGGGAAAGGAAGGGTTAGTTAGTAATGATAGAATTGGTCCGGTTTCCCGGTAGCCAATATTCAAACTACTGTTAATTAGCACAAGACAATCACAAATGTAATGAACTGCTCTGCATTTTATCAGGATCTCCAATCTGTAACCATTTTTCTGTAATCTTGCATTGTTTCTCTGAAAAAAATATATATTAATGGGCTAATTTCTTAAAGCTGTAGGCTGTAATAAATTGAATTAGTTTCTGCTTGAAATTTACAATTAAATTATAAAAATTCAAAAATATAACAAATATAACAAATAAAAAATATTAAAATAAAATTATAACAAAATATAATAAAATTAAAAATATAAAAATATAAAAAATATAAAATATATTAAACATATAGAAAATAGAAAAATACAAAAAATATAAAAAGTACAAAAATATAACAAATATAAAAAATAAAAATTATAAAATATATAAAAAAATACAAAACATAAAAAATATAAAAATATAAAAAATATAAAAAACCTAAAAATATAAAATACATAAAAATACAAAAAGTATAAAAAACTTAAAGACAAAAAATATAACAAAAAAAATATAAAAAATTTAATAATATGAAAAATTTAAAACTTAACTAGTTAAAAAAAAGTTTTTATTTAGAAGTTTTTATTTAAAAGTTAAAATAAAAACTTATAAAATATATAAAAATATAAAAATAAAAAATTGTAAAATACATAAAAAATAAAAAAAATACAAAAATTATACAAATAATTCAATTTTTTAACATTTACATGCTATTTGAGCAGCTGTCAATTCTGAAGCTGCCATCCCCTGGCATTCGACAAGCAAAACCACGGCACTACAAAAAATGGTACGATACACGCCTCAACAACGCACCGAAACTGTAAAAAATCACTACAAAAATGATCCGGATTTTCATCTAAAAATCATCTTCAGTGATGAGGCCCACTCTCACCGCGTAGGTCACGTTAATAACAAGAATTGTCTCATTTGGGACTCAGAAAACCGAAGAACGATTGTTGAAAAGCTTCATCCTCAACGCGTCACTGCTTGGTGCTGTTTTTTTTGGGCTGGCCGTGTGTTACTTCTTCAAAAAATAGGTCCATGCAACTGTTACGGTGAATGGACTGCACTATCGAGCCATGATTAATGACCCTTTATGACCGGAATTTGTAAATATTGATGTGGACGACGTTTATTTTCAGCAAGAGCGCGCCACGCGCCACACAAGCTGCGAAACAATTGCAATTTTGCAAGAAAATTTTCCTAACCGTGCCATCTCTCGAAGAGGCGATCACAACCGGCCACCGAGATCCTGTGATTTAACACCTTCAGACCCCCTTCTTTAAGCCACATGAAAGATCAGGTCTATATCAATGCTCCACAATCGATTCAGGACCTTAACGATGGAATTCGTGAAGTTATCGAGGACACTCAGCCACAAATGTGCAAACTGGTAATGGAAAATATAATGAAAACGACATGATGCTGCAAGCGCAGCCGTGACGGCCATCTGGGTGATATCCCCCCCCTCCTTCCTACACTAAAACAAACATTCATTGATTTCCTTCAAAAAACATTCCTTCTTCTACATCACAATGAAACCTCTTATTGGAAAACTCCATATAAGAGAATAAAATAACCATGCACTAAAAACAAAATAACTAAAAATTACTGTAACGGTGACACTTTTATAATTTTTACTTTTTTCTCCTTTTTCTATTCTTCTTTTGTTATATACACAAAATAAATTTAATATTTTTTGGTGTACATAACAATACATGCACAATATAAATGAAACATGTATATAATAATATTACATACATTACTGTACAGATTCACAAAACAAAAACAAAAACAGGTAACACAATATTTCGCCCATGAAATGCATTTAAATGTATTGAGTAGTCATATAAGAACAAGATAGTTTTACAAGAGTAAAAAATCAATCATTCATAACCTTTGTTATATACTAAAATTTTGTACATACATGTTATACCTTAATAATATGAACTCAATACATTACCATGCATTTCCATATATACCATATACCAACTACAATATATAACCCTTCTATACACATAACAGAAATTTATTAAAATAAAAATTTATTTATTAAAATAAAGATTAGTACTTGGTCTCTGGGAAAGCGACAGAGTACACAATCCACTTCACTATTTCCTAAACTTTTGCACTAAGAACATGCACACTTTTAAAACATGTACACTTAAAACTTTTTAACTATTTCACTTTATATTTACACACACAAACATTGAAACTAAAAATAAAATGAAATGAATTTTAAATGAAGAGATCGACAAAAACACGTCCGATCTCTTCAACGATCAACGATCGACCCACCCATATGAATGACATATCAATGACAATAAAATTTAAACGAGGTCGGAAAACTTTGTTTTGTTTTTTATTTTAGGTAGATCTTAATATGGCAAATTCAAAAATACTATTTTGATTATGCTAGGACGCATAGCTTAGGAGAAAAAGCTGTTTAAACATTACCCATATGAATGACATATCAATGACAATAAAATTTAAACGAGGTCGGAAAACTTTGTTTTGTTTTTTATTTTAGGTAGATCTTAATATGGCAAATTCAAAAATACTATTTTCATTATGCTAGGACGCATAGCTTAGGAGAAAAAGCTGTTTAAACATTACCCATATGAATGACAATAAAATTTAAACGAGATCAGAAAACTTTGTTTTGTTTTTTATTTTAGGTAAATCTTAATATGGCAAATTCAAAAATACTATTTTCATTATGCTAGGACGCATAGCTTAGGAAAAAAAGCTGTTTAAACATTACCCATATGAATGACAATAAAATTTAAACGAGGTCGGAAAACTTTGTTTTGTTTTTTATTTTAGGTAGATCTTAATATGGCAAATTCAAAAATACTATTTTCATCATGCTAGGAAGCTTAGCTTAGGAGAAAAAGCTATTTAAACATTACCCATATGAATGACATATCAATGACAATAAAATTTAAACGAGGTCGGAAAACTTTGTTTTGTTTTTTATTTTAGGTAGATCTTAATATGGCAAATTCAAAAATACTATTTTAATAATGCTAGGACGCATAGCTTGGGAGAAAAAGCTGTTTAAACATTACCCATATGAATGACATATCAATGACAATAAAATTTAAACGAGGTCTGGAAACTTTGTTTTGTTTTTTATTTCAAGTAGATCTTAATATGGCAAATTCAAAAATACTATTTTCATTATGCTAGGACGCATAGCTTAGGAGAAAAAGCTGTTTAAACATTACCCATATGAATGACATATCAATGACAATAAAATTTAAACGAGATCGGAAAACTTTGTTTTGTTTTTAATTTTAGGTAGATCTTAATATAACAAATTCAAAAATACTATTTTCATTATGCTAGGACGCATAGCTTAGGAGAAAAAGCTGTTTAAACATTACCCATATGAATGACAATAAAATTTAAACAAGGTCGGAAAACTTTGTTTTGTTTTTAATTTTAGGTAGATCTTAATATAACAAATTCAAAAATAATATTTTCATTATGCTAGGACGCATAGCTTAGGAGAAAAAGCTGTTTAAACATTACCCATATGAATGACATATCAATGACAATAAAATTTAAACGAGGTCGGAAAACTTTGTTTTGTTTTTTATTTTAGGTAGATCTTAATATGGCAAATTCAAAAATACTATTTTGATTATGCTAGGACGCATAGCTTAGGAGAAAAAGCTGTTTAAACATTACCCATATGAATGACATATCAATGACAATAAAATTTAAACGAGGTCGGAAAACTTTGTTTTGTTTTTTATTTTAGGTAGATCTTAATATGGCAAATTCAAAAATACTATTTTCATCATGCTAGGAAGCTTAGCTTAGGAGAAAAAGCTATTTAAACATTACCCATATGAATGACATATCAATGACAATAAAATTTAAACGAGGTCGGAAAACTTTGTTTTGTTTTTTATTTTAGGTAGATCTTATAATGGCAAATTCAAAAATACTATTTTAATAATGCTAGGACGCATAGCTTGGGAGAAAAAGCTGTTTAAACATTACCCATATGAATGACATATCAATGACAATAAAATTTAAACTAGGTCGGAAAACTTTGTTTTGTTTTTTATTTCAAGTAGATCTTAATATGGCAAATTCAAAAATAATATTTTCATTATGCTAGGACGCATAGCTTAGGAGAAAAAGCTGTTTAAACATTACCCATATGAATGACATATCAATGACAATAAAATTTAAACGAGGTCGGAAAACTTTGTTTTGTTTTTTATTTTAGGTAGATCTTAATATGGCAAATTCAAAAATACTATTTTGATTATGCTAGGACGCATAGCTTAGGAGAAAAAGCTGTTTAAACATTACCCATATGAATGACATATCAATGACAATAAAATTTAAACGAGGTCGGAAAACTTTGTTTTGTTTTTTATTTTAGGTAGATCTTAATATGGCAAATTCAAAAATACTATTTTCATCATGCTAGGAAGCTTAGCTTAGGAGAAAAAGCTATTTAAACATTACCCATATGAATGACATATCAATGACAATAAAATTTAAACGAGGTCGGAAAACTTTGTTTTGTTTTTTATTTTAGGTAGATCTTATAATGGCAAATTCAAAAATACTATTTTAATAATGCTAGGACGCATAGCTTGGGAGAAAAAGCTGTTTAAACATTACCCATATGAATGACATATCAATGACAATAAAATTTAAACTAGGTCGGAAAACTTTGTTTTGTTTTTTATTTCAAGTAGATCTTAATATGGCAAATTCAAAAATACTATTTTGATTATGCTAGGACGCATAGCTTAGGAGAAAAAGCTGTTTAAACATTACCCATATGAATGACATATCAATGACAATAAAATTTAAACGAGGTCGGAAAACTTTGTTTTGTTTTTTATTTTAGGTAGATCTTAATATGGCAAATTCAAAAATACTATTTTCATTATGCTAGGACGCATAGCTTAGGAGAAAAAGCTGTTTAAACATTACCCATATGAATGACAATAAAATTTAAACGAGATCAGAAAACTTTGTTTTGTTTTTTATTTTAGGTAAATCTTAATATGGCAAATTCAAAAATACTATTTTCATTATGCTAGGACGCATAGCTTAGGAGAAAAAGCTGTTTAAACATTACCCATATGAATGACATATCAATGACAATAAAATTTAAACGAGGTCGGAAAACTTTGTTTTGTTTTTTATTTTAGGTAGATCTTAATATGGCAAATTCAAAAATACTATTTTGATTATGCTAGGACGCATAGCTTAGGAGAAAAAGCTGTTTAAACATTACCCATATGAATGACATATCAATGACAATAAAATTTAAACGAGGTCGGAAAACTTTGTTTTGTTTTTTATTTTAGGTAGATCTTAATATGGCAAATTCAAAAATACTATTTTCATTATGCTAGGACGCATAGCTTAGGAGAAAAAGCTGTTTAAACATTACCCATATGAATGACAATAAAATTTAAACGAGATCAGAAAACTTTGTTTTGTTTTTTATTTTAGGTAAATCTTAATATGGCAAATTCAAAAATACTATTTTCATTATGCTAGGACGCATAGCTTAGGAGAAAAAGCTGTTTAAACATTACCCATATGAATGACAATAAAATTTAAACGAGGTCGGGAAACTTTGTTTTGTTTTTTATTTTAAGTAGATCTTAATATGGCAAATTCAAAAATACTATTTTTATCATGCTGGGACGCATAGCTTAGGAAAAAAAACTGTTTAAACATTACCCATATGAATGACAATAAAATTTAAACGAGGTCGGAAAACTTTGTTTTGTTTTTAATTTTAGGTAGATCTTAATATGGCAAATTCAAAAATACTATTTTCATCATGCTAGGAAGCTTAGCTTAGGAGAAAAAGCTATTTAAACATTACCCATATGAATGACATATAAATGACAATAAAATTTAAATGAGGTCGGAAAACTTTGTTTTGTTTTTTATTTTAGGTAGATCTTAATATGGCAAATTCAAAAATACTATTTTCATCATGCTAGGAAGCTTAGCTTAGGAGAAAAAGCTGTTTAAACATTACTCATAAAATGAAAATAAAATTTAAACGAGGTCGGAAAACTTTGTTTTGTTTTTAATTTTAGGTAGATCTTAATATGGCAAATTCAAAAATACTATTTTCATTATGCTAGGATGCTTAGCTTAGGAGAAAAAGCTGTTTAAACATTACCCATATGAATGACAATAAAATGTAAACGAGGTCGGAAAACTTTGTTTTGTTTTTTATTTTAGGTAGATCTTAATATGGCAAATTCAAAAATACTATTTTTATCATGCTAAGACGCATATCTTAGGAGAAAAAGCTGTTTAAACATTACCCATATGAATGACAATAAAATTTAAACGAGGTCGGAAAACTTTGTTTTGTTTTTTATTTTAGGTAGATCTTAATATGGCAAATTCAAAAATACTATTTTCATCATGCTAGGAAGCTTAGCTTAGGAGAAAAAGCTATTTAAACATTACCCATATGAATGACATATCAATGACAATAAAATTTAAACGAGGTCGGAAAACTTTGTTTTGTTTTTTATTTTAGGTAGATCTTAATATGGCAAATTCAAAAATACTATTTTCATTATGCTAGGACGCATAGCTTGGGAGAAAAAGCTGTTTAAACATTACCCATATGAATGACATATCAATGACAATAAAATTTAAACGAGGTCGGAAAACTTTGTTTTGTTTTTTATTTCAAGTAGATCTTAATATGGCAAATTCAAAAATACTATTTTCATTATGCTAGGACGCATAGCTTAGGAGAAAAAGCTGTTTAAACATTACCCATATGAATGACATATCAATGACAATAAAATTTAAACGAGGTCGGAAAACTTTTTTTTGTTTTTTATTTTAGGTAGATCTTAATATGGCAAATTCAAAAATACTATTTTCATTATGCTAGGACGCATAGCTTAGGAGAAAAAGCTGTTTAAACATTACCCATATGAATGACAATAAAATTTAAACAAGATCAGAAAACTTTGTTTTGTTTTTTATTTTAGGTAGATCTGAATATGGCAAATTCAAAAATACTATTTTCATTATGCTAGGACTCATAGCTTAGGAGAAAAAGCTGTTTAAACATTACCCATATGAATGACAATAAAATTTAAACGAGGTCGGAAAACTTTGTTTTGTTTTTTATTTTAGGTAGATCTTAATATGGCAAATTCAAAAATAATATTTTCATTATGCTAGGACGCACAGCTTAGGAGAAAAAGCTGTTTAAACATTACCCATATGAATGACATATCAATGACAATAAAATTTAAACGAGGTCAGAAAACTTTGTTTTGTTTTTTATTTTAGGTAGATCTTAATATGGCAAATTCAAAAATACTATTTTCATAATGCTAGGACGCATAGCTTAGGAGAAAAAGCTGTTTAAACATTACCCATATGAATGACATATGAATGACAATAAAATTTAAACGAGGTCGGAAAACTTTGTTTTGTTTTTTATTTTAAGTAGATCTTAATATGGCAAATTCAAAAATACTATTTTTATAATGCTAGGACGCATAGCTTAGGAGAAAAAGCTTTTTAAACATTACCCATATGAATGACATATCAATAACAATAAAATTTAAACGAGATCGGAAAACTTTGTTTTGTTTTTTTATTTAGGTAGATCTTAATATGGCAAATTCAAAAATACTATTTTCATTATGCTAGGACGCATAGCTTAGGAGAAAAAGCTGTTTAAACATTACCCATATGAATGAAAATAAAATTTAAACGAGGTCGGAAAACTTTGTTTTGTTTTTTATTTTAGGTAGATCTGAATATGGCAAATTTAAAAATAATATTTTTATTATGCTAGGACGCACAGCTTAGGAGAAAAAGCTGTTTAAACATTACCCATATGAATGACATATCAATGACAATAAAATTTAGACGAGGTCGGAAAACTTTGTTTTGTTTTTTATTTTAGGTAGATCTTAATATGGCAAATTCAAAAATACTATTTTCATTATGCTAGGAAGCTTAGCTTAGGAGAAAAAGCTATTTAAACATTACCCTTATGAATGACATATCAATGACAATAAAATTTAAACGAGGTCGGAAAACTTTGTTTTGTTTTTTATTTTAGGTAGATCTTAATATGGCAAATTCAAAAATACTATTTTCATAATGCTAGGACGCATAGCTTGGGAGAAAAAGCTGTTTAAACATTACCCATATGAATGACATATCAATGACAATAAAATTTAAACGAGGTCGGAAAACTTTGTTTTGTTTTTTATTTCAAGTAGATCTTAATATGGCAAATTCAAAAATACTATTTTCATTATGCTAGGACGCATAGCTTGGGAGAAAAAGCTGTTTAAACATTACCCATATGAATGACATATCAATGACAATAAAATTTAAACGAGGTCGGAAAACTTTGTTTTGTTTTTTATTTCAAGTAGATCTTAATATGGCAAATTCAAAAATACTATTTTCATTATGCTAGGACGCATAGCTTAGGAGAAAAAGCTGTTTAAACATTACCCATATGAATGACATATCAATGACAATAAAATTTAAACGAGGTCGGAAAACTTTTTTTTGTTTTTTATTTTAGGTAGATCTTAATATGCCAAATTCAAAAATACTATTTTCATTATGCTAGGACGCATAGCTTGGGAGAAAAAGCTGTTTAAACATTACCCATATGAATGACATATCAATGACAATAAAATTTAAACGAGGTCGGAAAACTTTGTTTTGTTTTTTATTTCAAGTAGATCTTAATATGGCAAATTCAAAAATACTATTTTCATTATGCTAGGACGCATAGCTTAGGAGAAAAAGCTGTTTAAACATTACCCATATGAATGACATATCAATGACAATAAAATTTAAACGAGGTCGGAAAACTTTGTTTTGTTTTTTATTTTAGGTAAATCTTAATATGGCAAATTCAAAAATACTATTTTCATTATGCTAGGACGCATAGCTTAGGAGAAAAAACTGTTTAAACATTACCCATATGAATGACAATAAAATTTAAACGAGGTCGGAAAACTTTGTTTTGTTTTTTATGTTAGGTAGATCTTAATATGGCAAATTTAAAAATACTATTTTTATCATGCTAAGACGCATATCTTAGGAGAAAAAGCTGTTTAAACATTACCCATATAAATGACAATAAAATTTAAACGAGGTCGGGAAACTTTGTTTTGTTTTTTATTTTAGGTAGATCTTAATATGGCAAATTCAAAAATACTATTTTCATTATGCTAGGACGCATAGCTTAGGAGAAAAAGCTGTTTAAACATTATCCATATGAATGACAATAAAATTTAAACGAGGTCGGAAAACTTTGTTTTGTTTTTTGTGTTAGGTAGATCTTAATATGGCAAATTCAAAAATACTATTTTTATCATGCTAAGACGCATATCTTAGGAGAAAAAGCTGTTTAAACATTACCCATATGAATGACAATAAAATTTAAACGAGGTCGGGAAACTTTGTTTTGTTTTTTATTTTAAGTAGATCTTAATATGGCAAATTCAAAAATACTATTTTTATCATGCTGGGACGCATAGCTTAGGAAAAAAAACTGTTTAAACATTACCCATATGAATGACAATAAAATTCAAACGAGGTCGGAAAACTTTGTTTTGTTTTTAATTTTAGGTAGATCTTTATATGGCAAATTCAAAAATACTATTTACATCATGCTATTAAGCTTAGCTTAGGAGAAAAAGCTATTTAAACATTACCCATATGAATGACATATCAATGACAATAAAATTTAAACGAGGTCGGAAAACTTTGTTTTGTTTTTTATTTTAGGTAGATCTTAATATGGCAAATTCAAAAATACTATTTTCATAATGCTGGGACGCATAGCTTAGGAGAAAAAGCTGTTTAAACATTACCCATATTAATGACATATCAATGACAATAAAATTTAAACGAGGTCGGAAAACTTTGTTTTGTTTTTTATTTTAGGTAGATCTTAATATGGCAAATTCAAAAATACTATTTTCATTATGCTAGGACGCATAGCTTAGGAGAAAAAGCTGTTTAAACATTACCCATATGAATGACAATAAAATTTAAACGAGATCAGAAAACTTTGTTTTGTTTTTTATTTTAGGTAGATCTGAATATGGCAAATTCAAAAATACTATTTTCATTATGCTAGGACTCATAGCTTAGGAGAAAAAGCTGTTTAAACATTACCCATATGAATGACAATAAAATTTAAACGAGGTCGGAAAACTTTGTTTTGTTTTTTATTTTAGGTAGATCTTAATATGGCAAATTCAAAAATAATATTTTCATTATGCTAGGACGCACAGCTTAGGAGAAAAAGCTGTTTAAACATTACCCATATGAATGACATATCAATGACAATAAAATTTAAACGAGGTCAGAAAACTTTGTTTTGTTTTTTATTTTAGGTAGATCTTAATATGGCAAATTCAAAAATACTATTTTCATAATGCTAGGACGCATAGCTTAGGAGAAAAAGCTGTTTAAACATTACCCATATGAATGACATATGAATGACAATAAAATTTAAACGAGGTCGGAAAACTTTGTTTTGTTTTTTATTTTAAGTAGATCTTAATATGGCAAATTCAAAAATACTATTTTTATAATGCTAGGACGCATAGCTTAGGAGAAAAAGCTTTTTAAACATTACCCATATGAATGACATATCAATGACAATAAAATTTAAACAAGATCGGAAAACTTTGTTTTGTTTTTTTATTTAGGTAGATCTTAATATGGCAAATTCAAAAATACTATTTTCATTATGCTAGGACGCATAGCTTAGGAGAAAAAGCTGTTTAAACATTACCCATATGAATGAAAATAAAATTTAAACGAGGTCGGAAAACTTTGTTTTGTTTTTTATTTTAGGTAGATCTGAATATATCAAATTTAAAAATTATATTTTTATTATGCTAGGACGCACAGCTTAGGAGAAAAAGCTGTTTAAACATTACCCATATGAATGACATATCAATGACAATAAAATTTAAACGAGGTCGGAAAACTTTGTTTTGTTTTTTATTTTAGGTAGATCTTAATATGGCAAATTCAAAAATACTATTTTCATTATGCTAGGAAGCTTAGCTTAGGAGAAAAAGCTATTTAAACATTACCCTTATGAATGACATATCAATGACAATAAAATTTAAACGAGGTCGCAAAACTTTGTTTTGTTTTTTATTTTAGGTAGATCTTAATATGGCAAATTCAAAAATACTATTTTCATAATGCTAGGACGCATAGCTTGGGAGAAAAAGCTGTTTAAACATTACCCATATGAATGACATATCAATGACAATAAAATTTAAACGAGGTCGGAAAACTTTGTTTTGTTTTTTATTTCAAGTAGATCTTAATATGGCAAATTCAAAAATACTATTTTCATTATGCTAGGACGCATAGCTTAGGAGAAAAAGCTGTTTAAACATTACCCATATGAATGACATATCAATGACAATAAAATTTAAACGAGGTCGGAAAACTTTGTTTTGTTTTTTATTTTAGGTAGATCTTAATATGGCAAATTCAAAAATACTATTTTCATTATGCTAGGACGCATAGCTTAGGAGAAAAAGCTGTTTAAACATTACCCATATGAATGACAATAAAATTTAAACGAGATCAGAAAACTTTGTTTTGTTTTTTATTTTAGGTAAATCTTAATATGGCAAATTCAAAAATACTATTTTCATTATGCTAGGACGCATAGCTTAGGAGAAAAAACTGTTTAAACATTACCCATATGAATGACAATAAAATTTAAACGAGGTCAGAAAACTTTGTTTTGTTTTTTATGTTAGGTAGATCTTAATATGGCAAATTTAAAAATATTATTTTTATCATGCTAAGACGCATATCTTAGGAGAAAAAGCTGTTTAAACATTACCCATATAAATGACAATAAAATTTAAACGAGGTCGGGAAACTTTGTTTTGTTTTTTATTTTAGGTAGATCTTAATATGGCAAATTCAAAAATACTATTTTCATTATGCTAGGACGCATAGCTTAGGAGAAAAAGCTGTTTAAACATTATCCATATGAATGACAATAAAATTTAAACGAGGTCGGAAAACTTTGTTTTGTTTTTTGTGTTAGGTAGATCTTAATATGGCAAATTCAAAAATACTATTTTTATCATGCTAAGACGCATATCTTAGGAGAAAAAGCTGTTTAAACATTACCCATATGAATGACAATAAAATTTAAACGAGGTCGGGAAACTTTGTTTTGTTTTTAATTTTAGGTAGATCTTAATATGGCAAATTCAAAAATACTATTTTCATCATGCTATTAAGCTTAGCTTAGGAGAAAAAGCTATTTAAACATTACCCATATGAATGACATATCAATGACAATAAAATTTAAACGAGGTCGGAAAACTTTGTTTTTTTTTTATTTTAGGTAGATCTTAATATGGCAAATTCAAAAATAATATTTTCATTATGCTAGGACGCACAGCTTAGGAGAAAAAGCTGTTTAAACATTACCCATATGAATGACATATCAATGACAATAAAATTTAAACGAGGTCGGGAAACTTTGTTTTGTTTTTAATTTTAGGTAGATCTTAATATGGCAAATTCAAAAATACTATTTTCATAATGCTAGGAGGCATAGCTTAGGAGAAAAAGCTGTTTAAACATTACCCATATGAATGACAATAAAATTTAAACGAGATCAGAAAACTTTGTTTTGTTTTTTATTTTAGGTAGATCTGAATATGGCAAATTCAAAAATACTATTTTAATTATGCTAGGACGCATAACTTAGGAGAAAAAGCTGTTTAAACATTACCCATATGAATGACATATCAATGACAATAAAATTTAAACGAGGTCGGAAAACTTTGTTTTGTTTTTTATTTTAGGTAGATCTTAATATGGCAAATTCAAAAATACTATTTTCATTATGCTAGGACGCATAACTTAGGAGAAAAAGCTGTTTAAACATTACCCATATGAATGACATATCAATGACAATAAAATTTAAACGAGATCGGAAAACTTTGTTTTGTTTTTTATTTTAGGTAGATCTTAATATGGCAAATTCAAAAATACTATTTTCATTATGCTAGGACGCATAACTTAGGAGAAAAAGCTGTTTAAACATTACCCATATGAATGACATATCAATGACAATAAAATTTAAACGAGGTCAGAAAACTTTGTTTTGTTTTTTATTTTAGGTAGATCTTAATATTACAAATTCAAAAATACAATTTTTATTATGCTACGACGCATAGCTTAGGAGAAAAAGCTGTTTAAACATTACCCATATGAATGACATATCAATGACAATAAAATTTAAACGAGGTCGGAAAACTTTGTTTTGTTTTTTATTTTAGGTAGATCTTAATATGGCAAATTCAAAAATACTATCTTCATAATGCTAGGACGCATAGCTTAGGAGAAAAAGCTGTTTAAACATTACCCATATGAATAACATATCAATGACAATAAAATTTAAACGAGGTCGGAAAACTTTGTTTTGTTTTTTATTTTAGGTAGATCTTAATATGGCAAATTCAAAAATACTATTTTTATTATGCTAGGACGCATAGCTTAGGAGAAAAAGCTGTTTAAACATTACCCATATGAATGACAATACAATTTAAACGAGGTCGAAAAACTTTGTTTTGTTTTTTATTTTAGGTAGATCTTAATATGGCAAATTCAAAAATACTATTTTCATTATGCTACGACGCACAGCTTAGGAGAAAAAGCTGTTTAAACATTACCCATATGAATGACAATAAAATTTAAACGAGGTCGGAAAACTTTGTTTTGTTTTTTATTTCAAGTAGATCTTAATATGGCAAATTCAAAAATACTATTTTCATTATGCTAGGACGCATAGCTTAGGAGAAAAAGCTGTTTAAACATTACCCATATGAATGACAATAAAATTTAAACGAGTTCAGAAAACTTTGTTTTGTTTTTTATTTTAGTTAGATCTTAATATGGCAAATTCAAAAATAATATTTTCGTTATGCTAGAACGCACAGCTTAGGAGAAAAAGCTGTTTAAACATTACCCATATGAATGATATATCAATAACAATAAAATTTAAACGAGGTCGGAAAACTTTGTTTTGTTTTTTATTTTAGGTAGATCTTAATATGGCAAATTCAAAAATACTATTTTCATTATGCTACGACGCACAGCTTAGGAGAAAAAGCTGTTTAAACATTACCCATATGAATGACAATAAAATTTAAACGAGGTCGGAAAACTTTGTTTTGTTTTTTATTTCAAGTAGATCTTAATATGGCAAATTCAAAAATACTATTTTCATTATGCTAGGACGCATAGCTTAGGAGAAAAAGCTGTTTAAACATTACCCATATGAATGACAATAAAATTTAAACGAGTTCAGAAAACTTTGTTTTGTTTTTTATTTTAGTTAGATCTTAATATGGCAAATTCAAAAATACTCTTTTCATTATGCTGGGACGCATAGCTTAGGAGAAAAAGCTGTTTAAACATTACCCATATGAATGACATATCAATGACAATAAAATTTAAACGAGGTCAGAAAACTTTGTTTGGTTTTTAATTTTAGGTAGATCTTAATATGGCAAATTCAAAAATACTATTTTTATAATGCTAGGACGCATAGCTTAGGAGAAAAAGCTGTTTAAACATTACCCATATGAATGACATATCAATGACAATAAAATTTAAACGAGGTCGGAAAACTTTGTTTTTTTTTTATTTTAGGTAGATCTTAATATGGCAAATTCAAAAATACTATCTTCATTATGCTAGGACGCATAGCTTAGGAGAAAAAGCTGTTTAAACATTACCCATATGAATGACAATAAAATTTAAACGAGATCGGAAAACTTTGTTTTGTTTTTTATTTTAGGTAGATCTTAATATGGCAAATTCAAAAATACTATTTTTATTATGCTAGGACGCATAGCTTAGGAGAAAAAGCTGTTTAAACATTACCCATATGAATGACATATCAATGACAATAAAATTTAAACGAGGTCGGAAAACTTTGTTTGGTTTTTAATTTTAGGTAGATCTTAATATGGCAAATTCAAAAATACTATTTTTATTATGCTAGGACGCATAGCTTAGGAGAAAAAGCTGTTTAAACATTACCCATATGAATGACAATAAAATTTAAACGAGGTCGAAAAACTTTGTTTTGTTTTTTATTTTAGGTAGATCTTAATATGGCAAATTCAAAAATACTATTTTTATTATGCTAGGACGCATAGCTTAGGAGAAATGCTGTTTAAACATTACCCATATGAATGACATATCAATGACAATAAAATTTAAACGAGTTCGGAAAACTTTGTTTTGTATTTAATTTAAGGTAGATCTTAATATAGCAAATTCAAAAATACTATTTTCATAATGCTAGGACGCATAGCTTAGGAGAAAAAGCTGTTTAAACATTACCCATATGAATAACATATCAATGACAATAAAGTTTAAACGAGGTCGGAAAACTTTGTTTTGTTTTTTATTTTAGGTAGATCTTAATATGGCAAATTAAAAAATACTATTTTCATTATGCTAGGACGCATAGCTTAGGAGAAAAAGCTGTTTAAACATTACCCATATGAATGACATATCAATGACAATAAAATTTAAACGAGGTCGGAAAACTTTGTTTTGTTTTTTATTTTATGTAGATCTTAATATGGCAAATTCAAAAATACTATTTTCATTATGCTAGGACGCATAACTTAGGAGAAAAAGCTGTTTAAACATTACCCATATGAATGACATATCAATGACAATAAAATTTAAACGAGATCGGAAAACTTTGTTTTGTTTTTTATTTTAGGTAGATCTTAATATGGCAAATTCAAAAATACTATTTTCATTATGCTAGGACGCATAACTTAGGAGAAAAAGCTGTTTAAACATTACCCATATGAATGACATATCAATGACAATAAAATTTAAACGAGGTCAGAAAACTTTGTTTTGTTTTTTATTTTAGGTAGATCTTAATATTACAAATTCAAAAATACTATTTTTATTATGCTACGACGCATAGCTTAGGAGAAAAAGCTGTTTAAACATTACCCATATGAATGACATATCAATGACAATAAAATTTAAACGAGGTCGGGAAACTTTGTTTTGTTTTTTATTTTATGTAGATCTTAATATGGCAAATTCAAAAATACTATCTTCATAATGCTAGGACGCATAGCTTAGGAGAAAAAGCTGTTTAAACATTACCCATATGAATAACATATCAATGACAATAAAATTTAAACGAGGTCGGAAAACTTTGTTTTGTTTTTTATTTTAGGTAGATCTTAATATGGCAAATTCAAAAATACTATTTTTATTATGCTAGGACGCATAGCTTAGGAGAAAAAGCTGTTTAAACATTACCCATATGAATGACAATAAAATTTAAACGAGGTCGGAAAACTTTGTTTTGTTTTTTATTTTAGGTAGATCTTAATATGGCAAATTCAAAAATAATATTTTCGTTATGCTAGGACGCACAGCTTAGGAGAAAAAGCTGTTTAAACATTACCCATATGAATGATATATCAATAACAATAAAATTTAAACGAGGTCGGAAAACTTTGTTTTGTTTTTTATTTTTGGTAGATCTTAATATGGCAAATTCAAAAATACTATTTTCATTATGCTACGACGCATAGCTTAGGAGAAAAAGCTGTTTAAACATTACCCATATGAATGACAATAAAATTTAAACGAGGTCGGAAAACTTTGTTTTGTTTTTTATTTTAAGTAGATCTTAATATGGCAAATTCAAAAATACTATTTTCATTATGCTAGGACGCATAGCTTAGGAGAAAAAGCTGTTTAAACATTACCCATATGAATGACAATAAAATTTAAACGAGTTCAGAAAACTTTGTTTTGTTTTTTATTTTAGTTAGATCTTAATATGGCAAATTCAAAAATACTATTTTCATTATGCTGGGACGCATAGCTTAGGAGAAAAAGCTGTTTAAACATTACCCATATGAATGACATATCAATGACAATAAAATTTAAACGAGGTCAGAAAACTTTGTTTGGTTTTTAATTTTAGGTAGATCTTAATATGGCAAATTCAAAAATACTATTTTTATAATGCTAGGACGCATAGCTTAGGAGAAAAAGCTGTTTAAACATTACCCATATGAATGACATATCAATGACAATAAAATTTAAACGAGATCGGAAAACTTTGTTTTGTTTTTTATTTTAGGTAGATCTTAATATGGCAAATTCAAAAATACTATCTTCATTATGCTAGGACGCATAGCTTAGGAGAAAAAGCTGTTTAAACATTACCCATATGAATGACAATAAAATTTAAACGAGGTCGGAAAACTTTGTTTTGTTTTTTATTTTAGGTAGACCTTAATATGGCAAATTCAAAAATACTATTTTTATTATGCTAGGACGCATAGCTTAGGAGAAAAAGCTGTTTAAACATTACCCATATGAATGACATATCAATGACAATAAAATTTAAACGAGGTCGGAAAACTTTGTTTGGTTTTTAATTTTATGTAGATCTTAATATGGCAAATTCAAAAATACTATTTTTATTATGCTAGGACGCATAGCTTAGGAGAAAAAGCTGTTTAAACATTACCCATATGAATGACAATAAAATTTAAACGAGGTCGAAAAACTTTGTTTTGTTTTTTATTTTAGGTAGATCTTAATATGGCAAATTCAAAAATACTATTTTTATTATGCTAGAACGCATAGCTTAGGAGAAAAAGCTGTTTAAACATTACCCATATGAATGACATATCAATGACAATAAAATTTAAACGAGGTCGGAAAACTTTGTTTTGTTTTTAATTTTAGGTAGATCTTAATATGGCAAATTCAAAAATACTATTTTTATAATGCTATGACGCATAGCTTAGGAGAAAAAGCTGTTTAAACATTACCCATATGAATAACATATCAATGACAATAAAATTTAAACGAGGTCGGAAAACTTTGTTTTGTTTTTTATTTTAGGTAGACCTTAATATGGCAAATTAAAAAATACTATTTTCATTATGCTAGGACGCATAGCTTAGGAGAAAAAGCTGTTTAAACATTACCCATATGAATGACATATCAATGACAATAAAATTTAAACGAGGTCGGAAAACTTTGTTTTGTTTTTTATTTTATGTAGATCTTAATATGGCAAATTCAAAAATACTATTTTCATTATGCTAGGACGCATAGCTTAGGAGAAAAAGCTGTTTAAACATTACCCATATGAATGACATATCAATGACAATAAAATTTAAACGAGATCGGAAAACTTTGTTTTATTTTTTATTTTAGGTAGATCTGAATATGGTTAATTCAAAAATACTATTTTCATTATTGTAGGACGCACAGCTTAGGAGAAAAAGCTGTTTAAACATTACCCATATGAATGACAATAAAATTTAAACGAGATCGGAAAACTTTAATTTGTTTT
This sequence comes from Tipula confusa, assembly GCA_963556175.1. Lineage (NCBI taxonomy): Eukaryota > Metazoa > Arthropoda > Insecta > Diptera > Tipulidae > Tipula > Tipula confusa. The sequence goes on along the minus strand of OY744477.1, from coordinate 134,563,356 downwards.
TTATTTTAGGTAGATCTTAATATGGCAAATTCAAAAATTTTATTTTCATTATGCTAGGACGCATAGCTTAGGAGAAAAAGCTGTTTAAACATTACCCATATGAATGACATATCAATGACAATAAAATTTAAACGAGGTCGGAAAACTTTGTTTTGTTTTTTATTTTAGGTAGATCTTAATATGGCAAATTCAAAAATACTATTTTCATTATGCTAGGACGCATAGCTTAGGAGAAAAAGCTGTTTAAACATTACCCATATGAATGACATATCAATGACAATAAAATTTAAACGAGGTCGGAAAACTTTGTTTTGTTTTTTATTTTAGGTAGATCTTAATATGGCAAATTCAAAAATACTATCTTCATTATGCTAGGACGCATAGCTTAGGAGAAAAAGCTGTTTAAACATTACCCATATGAATGACAATAAAATTTAAACGAGGTCGGAAAACTTTGTTTTGTTTTTTATTTTAGGTAGACCTTAATATGGCAAATTCAAAAATACTATTTTTATTATGCTAGGACGCATAGCTTAGGAGAAAAAGCTGTTTAAACATTACCCATATGAATTACATATCAATGACAATAAAATTTAAACGAGGTCGGAAAACTTTGTTTGGTTTTTAATTTTATGTAGATCTTAATATGGCAAATTCAAAAATACTATTTTTATTATGCTAGGACGCATAGCTTAGGAGAAAAAGCTGTTTAAACATTACCCATATGAATGACAATAAAATTTAAACGAGGTCGAAAAACTTTGTTTTGTTTTTTATTTTAGGTAGATCTTAATATGGCAAATTCAAAAATACTATTTTTATTATGCTAGAACGCATAGCTTAGGAGAAAAAGCTGTTTAAACATTACCCATATGAATGACATATCAATGACAATAAAATTTAAACGAGGTCAGAAAACTTTGTTTGGTTTTTAATTTTAGGTAGATCTTAATATGGCAAATTCAAAAATACTATTTTTATTATGCTACGACGCATAGCTTAGGAGAAAAAGCTGTTTAAACATTACCCATATGAATGACATATCAATGACAATAAAATTTAAACGAGGTCGGAAAACTTTGTTTTGTTTTTTATTTTATGTAGATCTTAATATGGCAAATTCAAAAATACTATCTTCATAATGCTAGGACGCATAGCTTAGGAGAAAAAGCTGTTTAAACATTACCCATATGAATAACATATCAATGACAATAAAATTTAAACGAGGTCGGAAAACTTTGTTTTGTTTTTTATTTTAGGTAGATCTTAATATGGCAAATTCAAAAATACTATTTTTATTATGCTAGGACGCATAGCTTAGGAGAAAAAGCTGTTTAAACATTACCCATATGAATGACAATAAAATTTAAACGAGGTCGGAAAACTTTGTTTTGTTTTTTATTTTAGGTAGATCTTAATATGGCAAATTCAAAAATAATATTTTCGTTATGCTAGGACGCACAGCTTAGGAGAAAAAGCTGTTTAAACATTACCCATATGAATGATATATCAATAACAATAAAATTTAAACGAGGTCGGAAAACTTTGTTTTGTTTTTTATTTTTGGTAGATCTTAATATGGCAAATTCAAAAATACTATTTTCATTATGCTACGACGCATAGCTTAGGAGAAAAAGCTGTTTAAACATTACCCATATGAATGACAATAAAATTTAAACGAGGTCGGAAAACTTTGTTTTGTTTTTTATTTTAAGTAGATCTTAATATGGCAAATTCAAAAATACTATTTTCATTATGCTAGGACGCATAGCTTAGGAGAAAAAGCTGTTTAAACATTACCCATATGAATGACAATAAAATTTAAACGAGTTCAGAAAACTTTGTTTTGTTTTTTATTTTAGTTAGATCTTAATATGGCAAATTCAAAAATACTATTTTCATTATGCTGGGACGCATAGCTTAGGAGAAAAAGCTGTTTAAACATTACCCATATGAATGACATATCAATGACAATAAAATTTAAACGAGGTCAGAAAACTTTGTTTGGTTTTTAATTTTAGGTAGATCTTAATATGGCAAATTCAAAAATACTATTTTTATAATGCTAGGACGCATAGCTTAGGAGAAAAAGCTGTTTAAACATTACCCATATGAATGACAATAAAATTTAAACGAGATCAGAAAACTTTGTTTTGTTTTTTATTTTAGGTAGATCTTAATATTACAAATTCAAAAATACTATTTTTATTATGCTACGACGCATAGCTTAGGAGAAAAAGCTGTTTAAACATTACCCATATGTATGACATATCAATGACAATAAAATTTAAACGAGGTCGGAAAACTTTAATTTGTTTTTTATTTTATGTAGATCTTAATATGGCAAATTCAAAAATACTATCTTCATAATGCTAGGACGCATAGCTTAGGAGAAAAAGCTGTTTAAACATTACCCATATGAATAACATATCAATGACAATAAAATTTAAACGAGGTCGGAAAACTTTGTTTTGTTTTTTATTTTAGGTAGATCTTAATATGGCAAATTCAAAAATACTATTTTCATTATGCTAGGACGCATAGCTTAGGAGAAAAAGCTGTTTAAACATTACCCATATGAATGACAATAAAATTTAAACGAGGTCGAGAAACTTTGTTTTGTTTTTTATTTTAGGTAGATCTTAATATGGCAAATTCAAAAATAATATTTTCGTTATGCTAGGACTTACAGCTTAGGAGAAAAAGCTGTTTAAACATTACCCATATGAATGATATATCAATAACAATAAAATTTAAACGAGGTCGGAAAACTTTGTTTTGTTTTTTATTTTTGGTAGATCTTAATATGGCAAATTCAAAAATACTATTTTCATTATGCTACGACGCATAGCTTAGGAGAAAAAGCTGTTTAAACATTACCCATATGAATGACAATAAAATTTAAACGAGGTCGGAAAACTTTGTTTTGTCTTTTATTTTAAGTAGATCTTAATATGGCAAATTCAAAAATACTATTTTCATTATGCTAGGACGCATAGCTTAGGAGAAAAAGCTGTTTAAACATTACCCATATGAATGACAATAAAATTTAAACGAGGTCAGAAAACTTTGTTTTGTTTTTTATTTTAGTTAGATCTTAATATGGCAAATTCAAAAATACTATTTTCATTATGCTGGGACGCATAGCTTAGGTGAAAAAGCTGTTTAAACATTACCCATATGAATGACATATCAATGACAATAAAATTTAAACGAGGTCAGAAAACTTTGTTTGGTTTTTAATTTTAGGTAGATCTTAATATGGACAATTCAAAAATACTATTTTCATAATGCTATGACGCATAGCTTAGGAGAAAAAGCTGTTTAAACATTACCCATATGAATAACATATCAATGACAATAAAATTTAAACGAGGTCGGAAAACTTTGTTTTGTTTTTTATTTTAGGTAGACCTTAATATGGCAAATTAAAAAATACTATTTTCATTATGCTAGGACGCATAGCTTAGGAGAAAAAGCTGTTTAAACATTACCCATATGAATGACATATCAATGACAATAAAATTTAAACGAGGTCGGAAAACTTTGTTTTGTTTTTTATTTTATGTAGATCTTAATATGGCAAATTCAAAAATACTATTTTCATTATGCTAGGACGCATAGCTTAGGAGAAAAAGCTGTTTAAACATTACCCATATGAATGACATATCAATGACAATAAAATTTAAACGAGATCGGAAAACTTTGTTTTATTTTTTATTTTAGGTAGATCTAAATATGGCAAATTCAAAAATACTATTTTCATTATGCTAGGACGCATAGCTTAGGAGAAAAAGCAATTTAAACATTACCCATATGAATGACAATAAAATTTAAATGAGATCAGAAAACTTTGTTTTGTTTTTTATTTTAGGTAGATCTGAATATGGTTAATTCAAAAATACTATTTTCATTATGCTAGGACGCACAGCTTAGGAGAAAAAGCTGTTTAAACATTACCCATATGAATGACAATAAAATTTAAACGAGATCGGAAAACTTTAATTTGTTTTTTATTTTAGGTAGATCTTAATATGGCAAATTCAAAAATTTTATTTTCATTATGCTAGGACGCATAGCTTAGGAGAAAAAGCTGTTTAAACATTACCCATATGAATGACATATCAATGACAATAAAATTTAAACGAGGTCGGAAAACTTTGTTTTGTTTTTTATTTTAGGTAGATCTTAATATGGCAAATTCAAAAATACTATTTTCATTATGCTAGGACGCATAGCTTAGGAGAAAAAGCTGTTTAAACATTACCCATATGAATGACATATCAATGACAATAAAATTTAAACGAGGTCGGAAAACTTTGTTTTGTTTTTTATTTAAAGTAGATCTTAATATGGCAAATTCAAAAATACTATTTTCATTATGCTAGGACGCATAGCTTAGGAGAAAAAGCTGTTTAAACATTACCCATATGAATGACATATCAATGACAATAAAATTTAAACGAGGTCGGAAAACTTTGTTTGGTTTTTAATTTTATGTAGATCTTAATATGGCAAATTCAAAAATACTATTTTTATTATGCTAGGACGCATAGCTTAGGAGAAAAAGCTGTTTAAACATTACCCATATGAATGACAATAAAATTTAAACGAGGTCGAAAAACTTTGTTTTGTTTTTTATTTTAGGTAGATCTTAATATGGCAAATTCAAAAATACTATTTTTATTATGCTAGAACGCATAGCTTAGGAGAAAAAGCTGTTTAAACATTACCCATATGAATGACATATCAATGACAATAAAATTTAAACGAGGTCGGAAAACTTTGTTTTGTTTTTAATTTTAGGTAGATCTTAATATGGCAAATTCAAAAATACTATTTTCATAATGCTATGACGCATAGCTTAGGAGAAAAAGCTGTTTAAACATTACCCATATGAATAACATATCAATGACAATAAAATTTAAACGAGGTCGGAAAACTTTGTTTTGTTTTTTATTTTAGGTAGACCTTAATATGGCAAATTAAAAAATACTATTTTCATTATGCTAGGACGCATAGCTTAGGAGAAAAAGCTGTTTAAACATTACCCATATGAATGACATATCAATGACAATAAAATTTAAACGAGGTCGGAAAACTTTGTTTTGTTTTTTATTTTATGTAGATCTTAATATGGCAAATTCAAAAATACTATTTTCATAATGCTAGGACGCATAGCTTGGGAGAAAAAGCTGTTTAAACATTACCCATATGAATGACATATCAATGACAATAAAATTTAAACGAGGTCGGAAAACTTTGTTTTGTTTTTTATTTCAAGTAGATCTTAATATGGCAAATTCAAAAATACTATTTTCATTATGCTAGGACGCATAGCTTAGGAGAAAAAGCTGTTTAAACATTACCCATATGAATGACAATAAAATTTAAACGAGATCGGAAAACTTTAATTTGTTTTTTATTTTAGGTAGATCTTAATATGGCAAATTCAAAAATTTTATTTTCATTATGCTAGGACGCATAGCTTAGGAGAAAAAGCTGTTTAAACATTACCCATATGAATTACATATCAATGACAATAAAATTTAAACGAGGTCGGAAAACTTTGTTTTGTTTTTTATTTTAGGTAGATCTTAATATGGCAAATTCAAAAATACTATTTTAATTATGCTAGGACGCATAGCTTAGGAGAAAAAGCTGTTTAAACATTACCCATATGAATGACATATCAATGACAATAAAATTTAAACGAGGTCGGAAAACTTTGTTTTGTTTTTTATTTAAAGTAGATCTTAATATGGCAAATTTAAAAATACTATTTTCATTATGCTAGGACGCATAGCTTAGGAGAAAAAGCTGTTTAAACATTACCCATATGAATGACATATCAATGACAATAAAATTTAAACGAGGTCGGAAAACTTTGTTTTGTTTTTTATTTTAGGTAGATCTTAATATGGCAAATTCAAAAATTATATTTTCATTATGCTAGGACGCATAGCTTAGGAGAAAAAGCTGTTTAAACATTACCCATATGAATGACATATCAATGACAATAAAATTTAAACGAGATCAGAAAACTTTGTTTTGTTTTTTATTTTAGGTAGATCTTAATATGGCAAATTCAAAAATACTATCTTCATTATGCTAGGACGCATAGCTTAGGAGAAAAAGCTGTTTAAACATTACCCATATGAATGACAATAAAATTTAAACGAGATCAGAAAACTTTGTTTTGTTTATTATTTTACGTAGATCTTAATATAACAAATTCAAAAATACTATTTTCATTATGCTAGGACGCACAGGTTAGGAGAAAAAGCTGTTTAAACATTACCCATATGAATGACAATAAAATTTAAACGAGGTCGGAAAACTTTGTTTTGTTTTTTATTTTAGGTAAATCTTAATATTGCAAATTCAAAAATACTATTTTCATTATGCTAGGACGCATAGCTTAGGAGAAAAAACTGTTTAAACATTACCCATATGAATGACAATAAAATTTAAACGAGGTCGGAAAACTTTGTTTTGTTTTTTATGTTAGGTAGATCTTAATATGGCAAATTCAAAAATACTATTTTCATTATGCTAGGACGCATAGCTTAGGAGAAAAAGCTGTTTAAACATTACCCATATGAATGACAATAAAATTTAAACGAGGTCGGAAAACTTTGTTTTGTTTTTTATGTTAGGTAGATCTTAACATGGCAAATTCAAAAATACTATTTTTATCATGCTAAGACGCATATCTTAGGAGAAAAAGCTGTTTAAACATTACCCATATGAATGACATATCAATGACAATAAAATTTAAACGAGGTCGGAAAACTTTGTTTTGTTTTTTATTTCAAGTAGATCTTAATATGGCAAATTCAAAAATACTATTTTAATAATGCTAGGACGCATAGCTTGGGAGAAAAAGCTGTTTAAACATTACCCATATGAATGACATATCAATGACAATAAAATTTAAACGAGGTCGGAAAACTTTGTTTTGTTTTTATTTCAAGTAGATCTTAATATGGCAAATTCAAAAATACTATTTTCATTATGCTAGGACGCACAGCTTAGGAGAAAAAGCTGTTTAAACATTACCCATATGAATGACATATCAATGACAATAAAATTTAAACGAGGTCGGAAAACTTTGTTTTGTTTTTTATTTTAGGTAGATCTTAATATGGCAAATTCAAAAATACTATTTTCATATGCTAGGACGCATAGCTTAGGAGAAAAAGCTGTTTAAACATTACCCATATGAATGACAATAAAATTTAAACGAGATCAGAAAACTTTGTTTTGTTTTTTATTTTAGGTAAATCTTAATATTACAAATTCAAAAATACTATTTTTATTATGCTAGGACGCATAGCTTAGGAGAAAAAGCTGTTTAAACATTACCCATATGTATGACATATCAATGACAATAAAATTTAAACGAGGTCGGAAAACTTTAATTTGTTTTTTATTTTATGTAGATCTTAATATGGCAAATTCAAAAATACTATCTTCATAATGCTAGGACGCATAGCTTAGGAGAAAAAGCTGTTTAAACATTACCCATATGAATAACATATCAATGACAATAAAATTTAAACGAGGTCGGAAAACTTTGTTTTGTTTTTTATTTTAGGTAGATCTTAATATGGCAAATTCAAAAATACTATTTTCATTATGCTAGGACGCATAGCTTAGGAGAAAAAGCTGTTTAAACATTACCCATATGAATGACAATAAAATTTAAACGAGGTCGAAAAACTTTGTTTTGTTTTTTATTTTAGGTAGATCTTAATATGGCAAATTCAAAAATAATATTTTCGTTATGCTAGGACTTACAGCTTAGGAGAAAAAGCTGTTTAAACATTACCCATATGAATGATATATCAATAACAATAAAATTTAAACGAGGTCGGAAAACTTTGTTTTGTTTTTTATTTTTGGTAGATCTTAATATGGCAAATTCAAAAATACTATTTTCATTATGCTACGACGCATAGCTTAGGAGAAAAAGCTGTTTAAACATTACCCATATGAATGACAATAAAATTTAAACGAGGTCGGAAAACTTTGTTTTGTCTTTTATTTTAAGTAGATCTTAATATGGCAAATTCAAAAATACTATTTTCATTATGCTAGGACGCATAGCTTAGGAGAAAAAGCTGTTTAAACATTACCCATATGAATGACAATAAAATTTAAACGAGGTCAGAAAACTTTGTTTTGTTTTTTATTTTAGTTAGATCTTAATATGGCAAATTCAAAAATACTATTTTCATTATGCTGGGACGCATAGCTTAGGTGAAAAAGCTGTTTAAACATTACCCATATGAATGACATATCAATGACAATAAAATTTAAACGAGGTCAGAAAACTTTGTTTGGTTTTTAATTTTAGGTAGATCTTAATATGGACAATTCAAAAATACTATTTTCATAATGCTATGACGCATAGCTTAGGAGAAAAAGCTGTTTAAACATTACCCATATGAATAACATATCAATGACAATAAAATTTAAACGAGGTCGGAAAACTTTGTTTTGTTTTTTATTTTAGGTAGACCTTAATATGGCAAATTAAAAAATACTATTTTCATTATGCTAGGACGCATAGCTTAGGAGAAAAAGCTGTTTAAACATTACCCATATGAATGACATATCAATGACAATAAAATTTAAACGAGGTCGGAAAACTTTGTTTTGTTTTTTATTTTATGTAGATCTTAATATGGCAAATTCAAAAATACTATTTTCATTATGCTAGGACGCATAGCTTAGGAGAAAAAGCTGTTTAAACATTACCCATATGAATGACATATCAATGACAATAAAATTTAAACGAGATCGGAAAACTTTGTTTTATTTTTTATTTTAGGTAGATCTAAATATGGCAAATTCAAAAATACTATTTTCATTATGCTAGGACGCATAGCTTAGGAGAAAAAGCAATTTAAACATTACCCATATGAATGACAATAAAATTTAAATGAGATCAGAAAACTTTGTTTTGTTTTTTATTTTAGGTAGATCTGAATATGGTTAATTCAAAAATACTATTTTCATTATGCTAGGACGCACAGCTTAGGAGAAAAAGCTGTTTAAACATTACCCATATGAATGACAATAAAATTTAAACGAGATCGGAAAACTTTAATTTGTTTTTTATTTTAGGTAGATCTTAATATGGCAAATTCAAAAATTTTATTTTCATTATGCTAGGACGCATAGCTTAGGAGAAAAAGCTGTTTAAACATTACCCATATGAATGACATATCAATGACAATAAAATTTAAACGAGGTCAGAAAACTTTGTTTTGTTTTTTATTTTAGTTAGATCTTAATATGGCAAATTCAAAAATACTATTTTCATTATGCTGGGACGCATAGCTTAGGTGAAAAAGCTGTTTAAACATTACCCATATGAATGACATATCAATGACAATAAAATTTAAACGAGGTCAGAAAACTTTGTTTGGTTTTTAATTTTAGGTAGATCTTAATATGGACAATTCAAAAATACTATTTTCATAATGCTATGACGCATAGCTTAGGAGAAAAAGCTGTTTAAACATTACCCATATGAATAACATATCAATGACAATAAAATTTAAACGAGGTCGGAAAACTTTGTTTTGTTTTTTATTTTAGGTAGACCTTAATATGGCAAATTAAAAAATACTATTTTCATTATGCTAGGACGCATAGCTTAGGAGAAAAAGCTGTTTAAACATTACCCATATGAATGACATATCAATGACAATAAAATTTAAACGAGGTCGGAAAACTTTGTTTTGTTTTTTATTTTATGTAGATCTTAATATGGCAAATTCAAAAATACTATTTTCATTATGCTAGGACGCATAGCTTAGGAGAAAAAGCTGTTTAAACATTACCCATATGAATGACATATCAATGACAATAAAATTTAAACGAGATCGGAAAACTTTGTTTTATTTTTTATTTTAGGTAGATCTAAATATGGCAAATTCAAAAATACTATTTTCATTATGCTAGGACGCATAGCTTAGGAGAAAAAGCAATTTAAACATTACCCATATGAATGACAATAAAATTTAAATGAGATCAGAAAACTTTGTTTTGTTTTTTATTTTAGGTAGATCTGAATATGGTTAATTCAAAAATACTATTTTCATTATGCTAGGACGCACAGCTTAGGAGAAAAAGCTGTTTAAACATTACCCATATGAATGACAATAAAATTTAAACGAGATCGGAAAACTTTAATTTGTTTTTTATTTTAGGTAGATCTTAATATGGCAAATTCAAAAATTTTATTTTCATTATGCTAGGACGCATAGCTTAGGAGAAAAAGCTGTTTAAACATTACCCATATGAATGACATATCAATGACAATAAAATTTAAACGAGGTCGGAAAACTTTGTTTTGTTTTTTATTTTAGGTAGATCTTAATATGGCAAATTCAAAAATACTATTTTCATTATGCTAGGACGCATAGCTTAGGAGAAAAAGCTGTTTAAACATTACCCATATGAATGACATATCAATGACAATAAAATTTAAACGAGGTCGGAAAACTTTGTTTTGTTTTTTATTTAAAGTAGATCTTAATATGGCAAATTCAAAAATACTATTTTCATTATGCTAGGACGCATAGCTTAGGAGAAAAAGCTGTTTAAACATTACCCATATGAATGACATATCAATGACAATAAAATTTAAACGAGGTCGGAAAACTTTGTTTTGTTTTTTATTTTAGGTAGATCTTAATATGGCAAATTCAAAAATACTATTTTGATTATGCTAGGACGCATAACTTAGGAGAAAAAGCTGTTTAAACATTACCCATATGAATGACATATCAATGACAATAAAATTTAAACGAGATCAGAAAACTTTGTTTTGTTTTTTATTTTAGGTAGATCTTAATATGGCAAATTCAAAAATACTATCTTCATTATGCTAGGACGCATAGCTTAGGAGAAAAAGCTGTTTAAACATTACCCATATGAATGACAATAAAATTTAAACGAGGTCGGAAAACTTTGTTTTGTTTTTTATTCTAGGTAAATCTTAATATTGCAAATTCAAAAATACTATTTTCATTATGCTAGGACGCATAGCTTAGGAGAAAAAACTGTTTAAACATTACCCATATGAATGACAATAAAATTTAAACGAGGTCGGAAAACTTTGTTTTGTTTTTTATGTTAGGTAGATCTTAATATGGCAAATTCAAAAATACTATTTTCATTATGCTAGGACGCATAGCTTAGGAGAAAAAGCTGTTTAAACATTACCCATATGAATGACAATAAAATTTAAACGAGGTCGGAAAACTTTGTTTTGTTTTTTATGTTAGGTAGATCTTAACATGGCAAATTCAAAAATACTATTTTTATCATGCTAAGACGCATATCTTAGGAGAAAAAGCTGTTTAAACATTACCCATATGAATGACATATCAATGACAATAAAATTTAAACGAGGTCGGAAAACTTTGTTTTGTTTTTTATTTCAAGTAGATCTTAATATGGCAAATTCAAAAATACTATTTTAATAATGCTAGGACGCATAGCTTGGGAGAAAAAGCTGTTTAAACATTACCCATATGAATGACATATCAATGACAATAAAATTTAAACGAGGTCGGAAAACTTTGTTTTGTTTTTATTTCAAGTAGATCTTAATATGGCAAATTCAAAAATACTATTTTCATTATGCTAGGACGCATAGCTTAGGAGAAAAAGCTGTTTAAACATTACCCATATGAATGACATATCAATGACAATAAAATTTAAACGAGGTCGGAAAACTTTGTTTTGTTTTTTATTTTAGGTAGATCTTAATATGGCAAATTCAAAAATACTATTTTCATTATGCTAGGACGCATAGCTTAGGAGAAAAAGCTGTTTAAACATTACCCATATGAATGACAATAAAATTTAAACGAGGTCGGGAAACTTTGTTTTGTTTTTTATTTTAAGTAGATCTTAATATGGCAAATTCAAAAATACTATTTTCATTATGCTAGGAAGCTTAGCTTAGGAGAAAAAGCTATTTAAACATTACCCATATGAATGACATATAAATGACAATAAAATTTAAACGAGGTCGGAAAACTTTGTTTTGTTTTTTATTTAAGGTAGATCTTAATATAGCAAATTCAAAAATACTATTTTCATCATGCTAGGAAGCTTAGCTTAGGAGAAAAAGCTGTTTAAACATTACTCATAAAATGAAAATAAAATTTAAACGAGGTCGGAAAACTTTGTTTTGTTTTTAATTTTAGGTAGATCTTAATATGGCAAATTCAAAAATACTATTTTCATTATGCTAGGATGCTTAGCTTAGGAGAAAAAACTGTTTAAACATTACCCATATGAATGACAATAAAATGTAAACGAGGTCGGAAAACTTTGTTTTGTTTTTTATTTTAGGTAGATCTTAATATGGCAAATTCAAAAATACTATTTTTATCATGCTAAGACGCATATCTTAGGAGAAAAAGCTGTTTAAACATTACCCATATGAATGAAAATAAAATTTAAACGCGGTCGGGAAACTTTGTTTTGTTTTTTATTTTAGGTACATCTTAATATGGCAAATTCAAAAATACTATTTTTATCATGCTAGGACGCATAGCTTAGGAAAAAAGCTGTTTAAACATTACCCATATGAATGACAATAAAATTTAAACGAGGTCGGAAAACTTTGTTTTGTTTTTTATTTTAGGTAGATCTTAATATGGCAAATTCAAAAATACTATTTTTATCATGCTAGGAAGCTTAGCTTAGGAGAAAAAGCTATTTAAACATTACCCATATGAATGACATATCAATGACAATAAAATTTAAACGAGGTCGAAAACTTTGTTTTGTTTTTTATTTTAGGTAGATCTTAATATGGCAAATTCAAAAATACTATTTTCATAATGCTAGGACGCATAGCTTGGGAGAAAAAGCTGTTTAAACATTACCCATATGAATGACATATCAATGACAATAAAATTTAAACGAGGTCGGAAAACTTTGTTTTGTTTTTTATTTCAAGTAGATCTTAATATGGCAAATTCAAAAATACTATTTTCATTATGCTAGGACGCATAGCTTAGGAGAAAAAGCTGTTTAAACATTACCCATATGAATGACATATCAATGACAATAAAATTTAAACGAGGTCGGAAAACTTTATTTTGTTTTTTATTTTAGGTAGATCTTAATATGGCAAATTCAAAAATACTATTTTCATTATGCTAGGACGCATAGCTTAGGAGAAAAAGCTGTTTAAACATTACCCATATGAATGACAATAAAATTTAAACGAGATCAGAAAACTTTGTTTTGTTTTTTATTTTAGGTAAATCTTAATATAGCAAATTCAAAAATACTATTTTCATTATGCTAGGACGCATAGCTTAGGAGAAAAAACTGTTTAAACATTACCCATATGAATGACAATAAAATTTAAACGAGGTCGGAAAACTTTGTTTTGTTTTTTATGTTAGGTAGATCTTAATATGGCAAATTTAAAAATACTATTTTTATCATGCTAAGACGCATATCTTAGGAGAAAAAGCTGTTTAAACATTACCCATATAAATGACAATAAAATTTAAACGAGGTCGGGAAACTTTGTTTTGTTTTTTATTTTAGGTAGATCTTAATATGGCAAATTCAAAAATACTATTTTCATTATGCTAGGACGCATAGCTTAGGAGAAAAAGCTGTTTAAACATTATCCATATGAATGACAATAAAATTTAAACGAGGTCGGAAAACTTTGTTTTGTTTTTTGTGTTAGGTAGATCTTAATATGGCAAATTCAAAAATACTATTTTTATCATGCTAAGACGCATATCTTAGGAGAAAAAGCTGTTTAAACATTACCCATATGAATGACAATAAAATTTAAACGAGGTCGGGAAACTTTGTTTTGTTTTTTATTTTAAGTAGATCTTAATATGGCAAATTCAAAAATACTATTTTTATCATGCTGGGACGCATAGCTTAGGAAAAAAAACTGATTAAACATTACCCATATGAATGACAATAAAATTTAAACGAGGTCGGAAAACTTTGTTTTGTTTTTAATTTTAGGTAGATCTTAATATGGCAAATTCAAAAATACTATTTTTATCATGCTATTAAGCTTAGCTTAGGAGAAAAAGCTATTTAAACATTACCCATATGAATGACATATCAATGACAATAAAATTTAAACGAGGTCGGAAAACTTTGTTTTGTTTTTTATTTTAGGTAGATCTTAATATGGCAAATTCAAAAATACTATTTTCATAATGCTGGGACGCATAGCTTAGGAGAAAAAGCTGTTTAAACATTACCTATATTAATGACATATCAATGACAATAAAATTTAAACGAGGTCGGAAAACTTTGTTTTGTTTTTTATTTTAGGTAGATCTTAATATGGCAAATTCAAAAATACTATTTTCATTATGCTAGGACGCATAGCTTAGGAGAAAAAGCTGTTTAAACATTACCCATATGAATGACAATAAAATTTAAACGAGATCAGAAAACTTTGTTTTGTTTTTTATTTTAGGTAGATCTGAATATGGCAAATTCAAAAATACTATTTTCATTATGCTAGGACGCATAGCTTAGGAGAAAAAGCTGTTTAAACATTACCCATATGAATGACAATAAAATTTAAACGAGGTCGGAAAACTTTGTTTTGTTTTTTATTTTAGGTAGATCTTAATATGGCAAATTCAAAAATAATATTTTCATTATGCTAGGACGCACAGCTTAGGAGAAAAAGCTGTTTAAACATTACCCATATGAATGACATATCAATGACAATAAAATTTAAACGAGGTCAGAAAACTTTGTTTTGTTTTTTATTTTAGGTAGATCTTATTATGGCAAATTCAAAAATACTATTTTCATAATGCTAGGACGCATAACTTAGGAGAAAAAGCTGTTTAAACATTACCCATATGAATGACATATGAATGACAATAAAATTTAAACGAGATCAGAAAACTTTGTTTTGTTTTTTATTTTAAGTAGATCTTAATATGGCAAATTCAAAAACACTATTTTTATAATGCTAGGACGCATAGCTTAGGAGAAAAAGCTGTTTAAACATTACCCATATGAATGACATATCAATGACAATAAAATTTAAACGAGGTCGGAAAACTTTGTTTTGTTTTTTATTTAAAGTAGATCTTAATATGGCAAATTCAAAAATACTATTTTCATTATGCTAGGACGCATAGCTTAGGAGAAAAAGCTGTTTAAACATTACCCATATGAATGACATATCAATGACAATAAAATTTAAACGAGGTCGGAAAACTTTGTTTTGTTTTTTATTTTAGGTAGATCTTAATATGGCAAATTCAAAAATACTATTTTGATTATGCTAGGACGCATAACTTAGGAGAAAAAGCTGTTTAAACATTACCCATATGAATGACATATCAATGACAATAAAATTTAAACGAGATCAGAAAACTTTGTTTTGTTTTTTATTTTAGGTAGATCTTAATATGGCAAATTCAAAAATACTATCTTCATTATGCTAGGACGCATAGCTTAGGAGAAAAAGCTGTTTAAACATTACCCATATGAATGACAATAAAATTTAAACGAGATCAGAAAACTTTGTTTTGTTTATTATTTTACGTAGATCTTAATATAACAAATTCAAAAATACTATTTTCATTATGCTAGGACGCACAGGTTAGGAGAAAAAGCTGTTTAAACATTACCCATATGAATGACAATAAAATTTAAACGAGGTCGGAAAACTTTGTTTTGTTTTTTATTCTAGGTAAATCTTAATATTGCAAATTCAAAAATACTATTTTCATTATGCTAGGACGCATAGCTTAGGAGAAAAAACTGTTTAAACATTACCCATATGAATGACAATAAAATTTAAACGAGGTCGGAAAACTTTGTTTTGTTTTTTATGTTAGGTAGATCTTAATATGGCAAATTCAAAAATACTATTTTCATTATGCTAGGACGCATAGCTTAGGAGAAAAAGCTGTTTAAACATTACCCATATGAATGACAATAAAATTTAAACGAGGTCGGAAAACTTTGTTTTGTTTTTTAGGTTAGGTAGATCTTAACATGGCAAATTCAAAAATACTATTTTTATCATGCTAAGACGCATATCTTAGGAGAAAAAGCTGTTTAAACATTACCCATATGAATGACATATCAATGACAATAAAATTTAAACGAGGTCGGAAAACTTTGTTTTGTTTTTTATTTCAAGTAGATCTTAATATGGCAAATTCAAAAATACTATTTTAATAATGCTAGGACGCATAGCTTGGGAGAAAAAGCTGTTTAAACATTACCCATATGAATGACATATCAATGACAATAAAATTTAAACGAGGTCGGAAAACTTTGTTTTGTTTTTATTTCAAGTAGATCTTAATATGGCAAATTCAAAAATACTATTTTCATTATGCTAGGACGCATAGCTTAGGAGAAAAAGCTGTTTAAACATTACCCATATGAATGACATATCAATGACAATAAAATTTAAACGAGGTCGGAAAACTTTGTTTTGTTTTTTATTTTAGGTAGATCTTAATATGGCAAATTCAAAAATACTATTTTCATTATGCTAGGACGCATAGCTTAGGAGAAAAAGCTGTTTAAACATTACCCATATGAATGACAATAAAATTTAAACGAGGTCGGGAAACTTTGTTTTGTTTTTTATTTTAAGTAGATCTTAATATGGCAAATTCAAAAATACTATTTTCATCATGCTAGGAAGCTTAGCTTAGGAGAAAAAGCTATTTAAACATTACCCATATGAATGACATATAAATGACAATAAAATTTAAACGAGGTCGGAAAACTTTGTTTTGTTTTTTATTTTAGGTAGATCTTAATATAGCAAATTCAAAAATACTATTTTCATCATGCTAGGAAGCTTAGCTTAGGAGAAAAAGCTGTTTAAACATTACTCATAAAATGAAAATAAAATTTAAACGAGGTCGGAAAACTTTGTTTTGTTTTTAATTTTAGGTAGATCTTAATATGGCAAATTCAAAAATACTATTTTCATTATGCTAGGATGCTTAGCTTAGGAGAAAAAGCTGTTTAAACATTACCCATATGAATGACAATAAAATGTAAACGAGGTCGGAAAACTTTGTTTTGTTTTTTATTTTAGGTAGATCTTAATATGGCAAATTCAAAAATACTATTTTTATCATGCTAAGACGCATATCTTAGGAGAAAAAGCTGTTTAAACATTACCCATATGAATGAAAATAAAATTTAAACGAGGTCGGGAAACTTTGTTTTGTTTTTTATTTTAGGTACATCTTAATATGGCAAATTCAAAAATACTATTTTTATCATGCTAGGACGCATAGCTTAGGAAAAAAGCTGTTTAAACATTACCCATATGAATGACAATAAAATTTAAACGAGGTCGGAAAACTTTGTTTTGTTTTTTATTTTAGGTAGATCTTAATATGGCAAATTCAAAAATACTATTTTCATCATGCTAGGAAGCTTAGCTTAGGAGAAAAAGCTATTTAAACATTACCCATATGAATGACATATCAATGACAATAAAATTTAAACGAGGTCGAAAACTTTGTTTTGTTTTTTATTTTAGGTAGATCTTAATATGGCAAATTCAAAAATACTATTTTCATAATGCTAGGACGCATAGCTTGGGAGAAAAAGCTGTTTAAACATTACCCATATGAATGACATATCAATGACAATAAAATTTAAACGAGGTCGGAAAACTTTGTTTTGTTTTTTATTTCAAGTAGATCTTAATATGGCAAATTCAAAAATACTATTTTCATTATGCTAGGACGCATAGCTTAGGAGAAAAAGCTGTTTAAACATTACCCATATGAATGACATATCAATGACAATAAAATTTAAACGAGGTCGGAAAACTTTGTTTTGTTTTTTATTTTAGGTAGATCTTAATATGGCAAATTCAAAAATACTATTTTCATTATGCTAGGACGCATAGCTTAGGAGAAAAAGCTGTTTAAACATTACCCATATGAATGACAATAAAATTTAAACGAGATCAGAAAACTTTGTTTTGTTTTTTATTTTAGGTAAATCTTAATATGGCAAATTCAAAAATACTATTTTCATTATGCTAGGACGCATAGCTTAGGAGAAAAAACTGTTTAAACATTACCCATATGAATGACAATAAAATTTAAACGAGGTCGGAAAACTTTGTTTTGTTTTTTATGTTAGGTAGATCTTAATATGGCAAATTTAAAAATACTATTTTTATCATGCTAAGACGCATATCTTAGGAGAAAAAGCTGTTTAAACATTACCCATATAAATGACAATAAAATTTAAACGAGGTCGGGAAACTTTGTTTTGTTTTTTATTTTAGGTAGATCTTAATATGGCAAATTCAAAAATACTATTTTCATTATGCTAGGACGCATAGCTTAGGAGAAAAAGCTGTTTAAACATTATCCATATGAATGACAATAAAATTTAAACGAGGTCGGAAAACTTTGTTTTGTTTTTTGTGTTAGGTAGATCTTAATATGGCAAATTCAAAAATACTATTTTTATCATGCTAAGACGCATATCTTAGGAGAAAAAGCTGTTTAAACATTACCCATATGAATGACAATAAAATTTAAACGAGGTCGGGAAACTTTGTTTTGTTTTTTATTTTAAGTAGATCTTAATATGGCAAATTCAAAAATACTATTTTTATCATGCTGGGACGCATAGCTTAGGAAAAAAAACTGATTAAACATTACCCATATGAATGACAATAAAATTTAAACGAGGTCGGAAAACTTTGTTTTGTTTTTAATTTTAGGTAGATCTTAATATGGCAAATTCAAAAATACTATTTTTATCATGCTATTAAGCTTAGCTTAGGAGAAAAAGCTATTTAAACATTACCTATATGAATGACATATCAATGACAATAAAATTTAAACGAGGTCGGAAAACTTTGTTTTGTTTTTTATTTTAGGTAGATCTTAATATGGCAAATTCAAAAATACTATTTTCATAATGCTGGGACGCATAGCTTAGGAGAAAAAGCTGTTTAAACATTACCCATATTAATGACATATCAATGACAATAAAATTTAAACGAGGTCGGAAAACTTTGTTTTGTTTTTTATTTTAGGTAGATCTTAATATGGCAAATTCAAAAATACTATTTTCATTATGCTAGGACGCATAGCTTAGGAGAAAAAGCTGTTTAAACATTACCCATATGAATGACAATAAAATTTAAACGAGATCAGAAAACTTTGTTTTGTTTTTTATTTTAGGTAGATCTGAATATGGCAAATTCAAAAATACTATTTTCATTATGCTAGGACGCATAGCTTAGGAGAAAAAGCTGTTTAAACATTACCCATATGAATGACAATAAAATTTAAACGAGGTCGGAAAACTTTGTTTTGTTTTTTATTTTAGGTAGATCTTAATATGGCAAATTCAAAAATAATATTTTCATAATGCTAGGACGCATAACTTAGGAGAAAAAGCTGTTTAAACATTACCCATATGAATGACATATGAATGACAATAAAATTTAAACGAGGTCGGAAAACTTTGTTTTGTTTTTTATTTTAAGTAGATCTTAATATGGCAAATTCAAAAATACTATTTTTATAATGCTAGGACGCATAGCTTAGGAGAAAAAGCTGTTTAAACATTACCCATATGAATAACATATCAATGACAATAAAATTTAAACGAGGTCGGAAAACTTTGTTTTGTTTTTTATTTTAAGTAGATCTTAATATGGCAAATTCAAAAATACTATTTTCATTATGCTAGGACGCATAGCTTAGGAGAAAAAGCTGTTTTAACATTACCCATATGAATGACATATCAATGACAATAAAATTTAAACGAGATCGGAAAACTTTGTTTTGTTTTTTATTTTAGGTAGATCTTAATATGGCAAATTTAAAAATACTATTTTCATTATGCTAGGACGCATAGCTTAGGAGAAAAAGCTGTTTAAACATTACCCATATGAATGACAATAAAATTTAAACGAGATCAGAAAACTTTGTTTTGTTTTTTATTTTAGGTAGATCTGAATATGGCAAATTCAAAAATACTATTTTCATTATGCTAGGACGCACAGCTTAGGAGAAAAAGCTGTTTAAACATTACCCATATGAATGACAATAAAATTTAAACGAGGTCGGAAAACTTTGTTTTGTTTTTTATTTTAGGTAGATCTTAATATGGCAAATTCAAAAATACTATTTTCATTATGCTAGGACGCATAGCTTAGGAGAAAAAGCTGTTTAAACATTACCCATATGACTGACAATAAAATTTAAACGAGGTCGGAAAACTTTGTTTTGTTTTTTATTTTAGGTAGATCTTAATATGGCAAATTCAAAAATAATATTTTCATTATGCTAGGACGCACAGCTTAGGAGAAAAAGCTGTTTAAACATTACCCATATGAATGACATATCAATGACAATAAAATTTAAACGAGGTCGGGAAACTTTGTTTTGTTTTTTATTTTAGGTAGATCTTAATATGGCAAATTCAAAAATACTATTTTCATTATGCTAGGACGCAAAGCTTAGGAGAAAAAGCTGTTTAAACATTACCCATATGAATGACAATAAAATTTAAACGAGGTCGGAAAACTTTGTTTTGTTTTTTATTTTAAGTAGATCTTAATATGGCAAATTCAAAAATACTATTTTCATTATGCTAGGACGCATAGCTTAGGAGAAAAAGCTGTTTAAACATTACCCATATGAATGACAATAAAATTTAAACGAGATCGGAAAACTTTGTTTTGTTTTTTATGTTAGGTAGATCTTAATATGGCAAATTTAAAAATACTATTTTTATCATGCTAAGACGCATATCTTAGGAGAAAAAGCTGTTTAAACATTACCCATATAAATGACAATAAAATTTAAACGAGGTCGGGAAACTTTGTTTTGTTTTTTATTTTAGGTAGATCTTAATATGGCAAATTCAAAAATACTATTTTCATTATGCTAGGACGCATAGCTTAGGAGAAAAAGCTGTTTAAACATTACCCATATGAATGACAATAAAATTTAAACGAGGTCGGAAAACTTTGTTTTGTTTTTTATGTTAGGTAGATCTTAATATGGCAAATTTAAAAATACTATTTTTATCATGCTAAGACGCATATCTTAGGAGAAAAAGCTGTTTAAACATTACCCATATGAATGACAATAAAATTTAAACGAGGTCGGGAAACTTTGTTTTGTTTTTTATTTTAAGTAGATCTTAATATGGCAAATTCAAAAATACTATTTTTATCATGCTGGGACGCATAGCTTAGGAAAAAAAACTGATTAAACATTACCCATATGAATGACAATAAAATTTAAACGAGGTCGGAAAACTTTGTTTTGTTTTTAATTTTAGGTAGATCTTAATATGGCAAATTCAAAAATACTATTTTTATCATGCTATTAAGCTTAGCTTAGGAGAAAAAGCTATTTAAACATTACCTATATGAATGACATATCAATGACAATAAAATTTAAACGAGGTCGGAAAACTTTGTTTTGTTTTTTATTTTAGGTAGATCTTAATATGGCAAATTCAAAAATACTATTTTCATAATGCTGGGACGCATAGCTTAGGAGAAAAAGCTGTTTAAACATTACCCATATTAATGACATATCAATGACAATAAAATTTAAACGAGGTCGGAAAACTTTGTTTTGTTTTTTATTTTAGGTAGATCTTAATATGGCAAATTCAAAAATACTATTTTCATTATGCTAGGACGCATAGCTTAGGAGAAAAAGCTGTTTAAACATTACCCATATGAATGACAATAAAATTTAAACGAGATCAGAAAACTTTGTTTTGTTTTTTATTTTAGGTAGATCTGAATATGGCAAATTCAAAAATACTATTTTCATTATGCTAGGACGCATAGCTTAGGAGAAAAAGCTGTTTAAACATTACCCATATGAATGACAATAAAATTTAAACGAGGTCGGAAAACTTTGTTTTGTTTCTTATTTTAGGTAGATCTTAATATGGCAAATTCAAAAATAATATTTTCATAATGCTAGGACGCATAACTTAGGAGAAAAAGCTGTTTAAACATTACCCATATGAATGACATATGAATGACAATAAAATTTAAACGAGGTCGGAAAACTTTGTTTTGTTTTTTATTTTAAGTAGATCTTAATATGGCAAATTCAAAAATACTATTTTTATAATGCTAGGACGCATAGCTTAGGAGAAAAAGCTGTTTAAACATTACCCATATGAATAACATATCAATGACAATAAAATTTAAACGAGGTCGGAAAACTTTGTTTTGTTTTTTATTTTAAGTAGATCTTAATATGGCAAATTCAAAAATACTATTTTCATTATGCTAGGACGCATAGCTTAGGAGAAAAAGCTGTTTTAACATTACCCATATGAATGACATATCAATGACAATAAAATTTAAACGAGATCGGAAAACTTTGTTTTGTTTTTTATTTTAGGTAGATCTTAATATGGCAAATTTAAAAATACTATTTTCATTATGCTAGGACGCATAGCTTAGGAGAAAAAGCTGTTTAAACATTACCCATATGAATGACAATAAAATTTAAACGAGATCAGAAAACTTTGTTTTGTTTTTTATTTTAGGTAGATCTGAATATGGCAAATTCAAAAATACTATTTTCATTATGCTAGGACGCACAGCTTAGGAGAAAAAGCTGTTTAAACATTACCCATATGAATGACAATAAAATTTAAACGAGGTCGGAAAACTTTGTTTTGTTTTTTATTTTAGGTAGATCTTAATATGGCAAATTCAAAAATACTATTTTCATTATGCTAGGACGCATAGCTTAGGAGAAAAAGCTGTTTAAACATTACCCATATGACTGACAATAAAATTTAAACGAGGTCGGAAAACTTTGTTTTGTTTTTTATTTTAGGTAGATCTTAATATGGCAAATTCAAAAATAATATTTTCATTATGCTAGGACGCACAGCTTAGGAGAAAAAGCTGTTTAAACATTACCCATATGAATGACATATCAATGACAATAAAATTTAAACGAGGTCGGGAAACTTTGTTTTGTTTTTTATTTTAGGTAGATCTTAATATGGCAAATTCAAAAATACTATTTTCATTATGCTAGGACGCAAAGCTTAGGAGAAAAAGCTGTTTAAACATTACCCATATGAATGACAATAAAATTTAAACGAGGTCGGAAAACTTTGTTTTGTTTTTTATTTTAAGTAGATCTTAATATGGCAAATTCAAAAATACTATTTTCATTATGCTAGGACGCATAGCTTAGGAGAAAAAGCTGTTTAAACATTACCCATATGAATGACAATAAAATTTAAACGAGGTCGGAAAACTTTGTTTTGTTTTTTATGTTAGGTAGATCTTAATATGGCAAATTTAAAAATACTATTTTTATCATGCTAAGACGCATATCTTAGGAGAAAAAGCTGTTTAAACATTACCCATATAAATGACAATAAAATTTAAACGAGGTCGGGAAACTTTGTTTTGTTTTTTATTTTAGGTAGATCTTAATATGGCAAATTCAAAAATACTATTTTCATTATGCTAGGACGCATAGCTTAGGAGAAAAAGCTGTTTAAACATTATCCATATGAATGACAATAAAATTTAAACGAGGTCGGAAAACTTTGTTTTGTTTTTTGTGTTAGGTAGATCTTAATATGGCAAATTCAAAAATACTATTTTTATCATGCTAAGACGCATATCTTAGGAGAAAAAGCTGTTTAAACATTACCCATATGAATGACAATAAAATTTAAACGAGGTCGGGAAACTTTGTTTTGTTTTTAATTTTAAGTAGATCTTAATATGGCAAATTCAAAAATACTATTTTTATCATGCTGGGACGCATAGCTTAGGAAAAAAAACTGTTTAAACATTACCCATATGAATGACAATAAAATTTAAACGAGGTCGGAAAACTTTGTTTTGTTTTTAATTTTAGGTAGATCTTAATATGGCAAATTCAAAAATACTATTTTCATCATGCTATTAAGCTTAGCTTAGGAGAAAAAGCTATTTAAACATTACCCATATGAATGACATATCAATGACAATAAAATTTAAACGAGGTCGGAAAACTTTGTTTTGTTTTTTATTTTAGGTAGATCTTAATATGGCAAATTCAAAAATAATATTTTCATTATGCTAGGACGCACAGCTTAGGAGAAAAAGCTGTTTAAACATTACCCATATGAATGACATATCAATGACAATAAAATTTAAACGAGGTCGGAAAACTTTGTTTTGTTTTTTATTTCAAGTAGATCTTAATATGGCAAATTCAAAAATACTATTTTCATTATGCTAGGACGCATAGCTTAGGAGAAAAAGCTGTTTAAACATTACCCATATGAATGACATATCAATGACAATAAAATTTAAACGAGGTCGGAAAACTTTGTTTTGTTTTTTATTTTAGGTAGATCTTAATATGGCAAATTCAAAAATACTATTTTCATTATGCTAGGACGCATAGCTTAGGAGAAAAAGCTGTTTAAACATTACCCATATGAATGACAATAAAATTTAAACGAGATCAGAAAACTTTGTTTTGTTTTTTATTTTAGGTAAATCTTAATATGGCAAATTCAAAAATACTATTTTCATTATGCTAGGACGCATAGCTTAGGAGAAAAAGCTGTTTAAACATTACCCATATGAATGACAATAAAATTTAAACGAGGTCGGAAAACTTTGTTTTGTTTTTTATGTTAGGTAGATCTTAATATGGCAAATTTAAAAATACTATTTTTATCATGCTAAGACGCATATCTTAGGAGAAAAAGCTGTTTAAACATTACCCATATAAATGACAATAAAATTTAAACGAGGTCGGGAAACTTTGTTTTGTTTTTTATTTTAGGTAGATCTTAATATGGCAAATTCAAAAATACTATTTTCATTATGCTAGGACGCATAGCTTAGGAGAAAAAGCTGTTTAAACATTATCCATATGAATGACAATAAAATTTAAAAGAGGTCGGAAAACTTTGTTTTGTTTTTTATTTTAAGTAGATCTTAATATGGCAAATTGAAAAATACTATTTTTATCATGCTGGGACGCATAGCTTAGGAAAAAAAACTGATTAAACATTACCCATATGAATGACAATAAAATTTAAACGAGGTCGGAAAACTTTGTTTTGTTTTTAATTTTAGGTAGATCTTAATATGGCAAATTCAAAAATACTATTTTCATCATGCTATTAAGCTTAGCTTAGGAGAAAAAGCTATTTAAACATTACCCATATGAATGACATATCAATGACAATAAAATTTAAACGAGGTCGGAAAACTTTGTTTTGTTTTTTGTTTTAGGTAGATCTTAATATGGCAAATTCAAAAATACTATTTTCATAATGCTGGGACGCATAGCTTAGGAGAAAAAGCTGTTTAAACATTACCCATATTAATGACATATCAATGACAATAAAATTTAAACGAGGTCGGAAAACTTTGTTTTGTTTTTTATTTTAGGTAGATCTTAATATGGCAAATTCAAAAATACTATTTTCATTATGCTAGGACGCATAGCTTAGGAGAAAAAGCTGTTTAAACATTACCCATATGAATGACAATAAAATTTAAACGAGATCAGAAAACTTTGTTTTGTTTTTTATTTTAGGTAGATCTGAATATGGCAAATTCAAAAATACTATTTTCATTATGCTAGGACGCATAGCTTAGGAGAAAAAGCTGTTTAAACATTACCCATATGAATGACAATAAAATTTAAACGAGGTCGGAAAACTTTGTTTTGTTTTTTATTTTAGGTAGATCTTAATATGGCAAATTCAAAAATAATATTTTCATTATGCTAGGACGCACAGCTTAGGAGAAAAAGCTGTTTAAACATTACCCATATGAATGACATATCAATGACAATAAAATTTAAACGAGGTCAGAAAACTTTGTTTTGTTTTTTATTTTAGGTAGATCTTAATATGGCAAATTCAAAAATACTATTTTCATAATGCTAGGACGCATAGCTTAGGAGAAAAAGCTGTTTAAACATTACCCATATGAATGACATATGAATGACAATAAAATTTAAACGAGGTCGGAAAACTTTGTTTTGTTTTTTATTTTAGGTAGATCTTAATATGGCAAATTCAAAAATACTATTTTCATTATGCTAGGACGCATAGCTTAGGAGAAAAAGCTGTTTAAACATTACCCATATGAATGACAATAAAATTTAAACGAGGTCAGAAAACTTTGTTTTGTTTTTTATTTTAGGTAGATCTTAATATGGCAAATTCAAAAATACTATTTTCATAATGCTAGGACGCATAGCTTAGGAGAAAAAGCTGTTTAAACATTACCCATATGAATGACATATGAATGACAATAAAATTTAAACGAGGTCGGAAAACTTTGTTTTGTTTTTTATTTTAGGTAGATCTTAATATGGCAAATTCAAAAATACTATTTTCATTATGCTAGGACGCATAGCTTAGGAGAAAAAGCTGTTTAAACATTACCCATATGACTGACAATAAAATTTAAACGAGGTCGGAAAACTTTGTTTTGTTTTTTATTTTAGGTAGATCTTAATATGGCAAATTCAAAAATAATATTTTCATTATGCTAGGACGCACAGCTTAGGAGAAAAAGCTGTTTAAACATTACCCATATGAATGACATATCAATGACAATAAAATTTAAACGAGGTCGGAAAACTTTGTTTTGTTTTTTATTTTAGGTAGATCTTAATATGGCAAATTCAAAAATAATATTTTCATTATGCTAGGACGCACAGCTTAGGAGAAAAAGCTGTTTAAACATTACCCATATGAATGACATATCAATGACAATAAAATTTAAACGAGGTCAGAAAACTTTGTTTTGTTTTTTATTTTAGGTAGATCTTAATATGGCAAATTCAAAAATACTATTTTCATAATGCTAGGACGCATAGCTTAGGAGAAAAAGCTGTTTAAACATTACCCATATGAATGACATATGAATGACAATAAAATTTAAACGAGGTCGGAAAACTTTGTTTTGTTTTTTATTTTAGGTAGATCTTAATATGGCAAATTCAAAAATACTATTTTCATTATGCTAGGACGCATAGCTTAGGAGAAAAATCTGTTTAAACATTACCCATATGACTGACAATAAAATTTAAACGAGGTCGGAAAACTTTGTTTTGTTTTTTATTTTAGGTAGATCTTAATATGGCAAATTCAAAAATAATATTTTCATTATGCTAGGACGCACAGCTTAGGAGAAAAAGCTGTTTAAACATTACCCATATGAATGACATATCAATGACAATAAAATTTAAACGAGGTCGGGAAACTTTGTTTTGTTTTTTATTTTAGGTAGATCTTAATATGGCAAATTCAAAAATACTATTTTCATTATGCTAGGACGCAAAGCTTAGGAGAAAAAGCTGTTTAAACATTACCCATATGAATGACAATAAAATTTAAACGAGGTCGGAAAACTTTGTTTTGTTTTTTATTTTAAGTAGATCTTAATATGGCAAATTCAAAAATACTATTTTCATTATGCTAGGACGCATAGCTTAGGAGAAAAAGCTGTTTAAACATTACCCATATGAATGACAATAAAATTTAAACGAGGTCGGAAAACTTTGTTTTGTTTTTTATTTTAGGTAGATCTTAATATGGCAAATTCAAAAATACTATTTTCATTATGCTAGGACGCATAGCTTAGGAGAAAAAGCTGTTTAAACATTACCCATATGACTGACAATAAAATTTAAACGAGGTCGGAAAACTTTGTTTTGTTTTTTATTTTAGGTAGATCTTAATATGGCAAATTCAAAAATAATATTTTCATTATGCTAGGACGCACAGCTTAGGAGAAAAAGCTGTTTAAACATTACCCATATGAATGACATATCAATGACAATAAAATTTAAACGAGGTCGGAAAACTTTGTTTTGTTTTTTATTTTAGGTAGATCTTAATATGGCAAATTCAAAAATACTATTTCCATTATGCTAGGACGCATAGCTTAGGAGAAAAAGCTGTTTAAACATTACCCATATGAATGACATATCAATGACAATAAAATTTAAACGAGATCGGAAAACTTTGTTTTGTTTCTTATTTTAGGTAGATCTTAATATGGCAAATTCAAAAATACTATTTTTATTATGCTAGGACGCATAACTTAGGAGAAAAAGCTGTTTAAACATTACCCATATGAATGACATATCAATGACAATAAAATTTAAACGAGGTCGGAAAACTTTGTTTTGTTTTTTATTTTAAGTAGATCTTTTTATGGCAAATTCAAAAATACTATTTTCATTATGCTAGGACGCATAGCTTAGGAGAAAAAGCTGTTTAAACATTACCCATATGAATGACATATCAATGACAATAAAATTTAAACGAGATCGGAAAACTTTGTTTTGTTTTTTATTTTAGGTAGATCTTAATATGGCAAATTCAAAAATACTATTTTCATTATGCTAGGACGCATAGCTTAGGAGAAAAAGCTGTTTAAACATTACCCATATGAATGACATATCAATGACAATAAAATTTAAACGAGGTCGGAAAACTTTGTTTTGTTTTTTATTTCAAGTAGATCTTAATATGGCAAATTCAAAAATACTATTTTCATTATGCTAGGAGGCATAGCTTAGGAGAAAAAGCTGTTTAAACATTACCCATATGAATGACATATCAATGACAATAAAATTTAAACGAGGTCGGAAAACTTTGTTTTGTTTTTTATTTTAGGTAGATCTTAATATGGCAAATTCAAAAATACTATTTTCATTATGCTAGGACGCATAGCTTAGGAGAAAAAGCTGTTTAAACATTACCCATATGAATGACAATAAAATTTAAACGAGATCAGAAAACTTTGTTTTGTTTTTTATTTTAGGTAAATCTTAATATGGCAAATTCAAAAATACTATTTTCATTATGCTAGGACGCATAGCTTAGGAGAAAAAACTGTTTAAACATAACCCATATGAATGACAATAAAATTTAAACGAGGTCGGAAAACTTTGTTTTGTTTTTTATGTTAGGTAGATCTTAATATGGCAAATTTAAAAATACTATTTTTATTATGCTAAGACGCATATCTTAGGAGAAAAAGCTGTTTAAACATTACCCATATAAATGACAATAAAATTTAAACGAGGTCGGGAAACTTTGTTTTGTTTTTTATTTTAGGTAGATCTTAATATGGCAAATTCAAAAATACTATTTTCATTATGCTAGGACGCATAGCTTAGGATAAAAAGCTGTTTAAACATTATCCATATGAATGACAATAAAATTTAAACGAGGTCGGAAAACTTTGTTTTGTTTTTTGTGTTAGGTAGATCTTAATATGGCAAATTCAAAAATACTATTTTTATCATGCTAAGACGCATATCTTAGGAGAAAAAGCTGTTTAAACATTACCCATATGAATGACAATAAAATTTAAACGAGGTCGGGAAACTTTGTTTTGTTTTTTATTTTAAGTAGATCTTAATATGGCAAATTCAAAAATACTATTTTCATCATGCTATTAAGTTTAGCTTAGGAGAAAAAACTATTTAAACATTACCCATATGAATGACATATCAATGACAATAAAATTTAAACGAGGTCGGAAAACTTTGTTTTGTTTTTTATTTTAGGTAGATCTTAATATGGCAAATTCAAAAATAATATTTTCATTATGCTAGGACGCACAGCTTAGGAGAAAAAGCTGTTTAAACATTACCCATATGAATGACATATCAATGACAATAAAATTTAAACGAGGTCGGAAAACTTTGTTTTGTTTTTTATTTCAAGTAGATCTTAATATGACAAATTCAAAAATACTATTTTCATTATGCTAGGACGCATAGCTTAGGAGAAAAAGCTATTTAAACATTACCCATATGAATGACATATGAATGACAATAAAATTTAAACGAGGTCGGAAAACTTTGTTTTGTTTTTTATGTTAGGTAGATCTTAATATGGCAAATTTAAAAATACTATTTTTATTATGCTAAGACGCATATCTTAGGAGAAAAAGCTGTTTAAACATTACCCATATAAATGACAATAAAATTTAAACGAGGTCGGGAAACTTTGTTTTGTTTTTTATTTTAGGTAGATCTTAATATGGCAAATTCAAAAATACTATTTTCATTATGCTAGGACGCATAGCTTAGGATAAAAAGCTGTTTAAACATTATCCATATGAATGACAATAAAATTTAAACGAGGTCGGAAAACTTTGTTTTGTTTTTTGTGTTAGGTAGATCTTGATATGGCAAATTCAAAAATACTATTTTTATCATGCTAAGACGCATATCTTAGGAGAAAAAGCTGTTTAAACATTACCCATATGAATGACAATAAAATTTAAACGAGGTCGGGAAACTTTGTTTTGTTTTTTATTTTAAGTAGATCTTAATATGGCAAATTCAAAAATACTATTTTTATCATGCTGGGACGCATAGCTTAGGAAAAAAAACTGTTTAAACATTACCCATATGAATGACAATAAAATTTAAACGAGGTCGGAAAACTTTGTTTTGTTTTTAATTTTAGGTAGATCTTAATATGGCAAATTCAAAAATACTATTTTCATCATGCTATTAAGTTTAGCTTAGGAGAAAAAACTATTTAAACATTACCCATATGAATGACATATCAATGACAATAAAATTTAAACGAGGTCGGAAAACTTTGTTTTGTTTTTTATTTTAGGTAGATCTTAATATGGCAAATTCAAAAATAATATTTTCATTATGCTAGGACGCACAGCTTAGGAGAAAAAGCTGTTTAAACATTACCCATATGAATGACATATCAATGACAATAAAATTTAAACGAGGTCGGAAAACTTTGTTTTGTTTTTTATTTCAAGTAGATCTTAATATGACAAATTCAAAAATACTATTTTCATTATGCTAGGACGCATAGCTTAGGAGAAAAAGCTATTTAAACATTACCCATATGAATGACATATCAATGACAATAAAATTTAAACGAGGTCGGAAAACTTTGTTTTGTTTTTTATTTTAGGTAGATCTTAATATGGCAAATTCAAAAATACTATTTTCATTATGCTAGGACGCATAGCTTAGGAGAAAAAGCTGTTTAAACATTACCCATATGAATGACAATAAAATTTAAACGAGATCAGAAAACTTTGTTTTGTTTTTTATTTTAGGTAAATCTTAATATGGCAAATTCAAAAATACTATTTTCATTATGCTAGGACGCATAGCTTAGGAGAAAAAACTGTTTAAACATTACCCATATGAATGACAATAAAATTTAAACGAGGTCGGAAAACTTTGTTTTGTTTCTTATGTTAGGTAGATCTTAATATGGCAAATTTAAAAATACTATTTTTATCATGCTAAGACGCATATCTTAGGAGAAAAAGCTGTTTAAACATTACCCATATAAATGACAATAAAATTTAAACGAGGTCGGGAAACTTTGTTTTGTTTTTTATTTTAGGTAGATCTTAATATGGCAAATTCAAAAATACTATTTTCATTATGCTAGGACGCATAGCTTAGGAGAAAAAGCTGTTTAAACATTATCCATATGAATGACAATAAAATTTAAAAGAGGTCGGAAAACTTTGTTTTGTTTTTTGTGTTAGGTAGATCTTAATATGGCAAATTCAAAAATACTATTTTTATCATGCTAAGACGCATATCTTAGGAGAAAAAGCTGTTTAAACATTACCCATATGAATGACAATAAAATTTAAACGAGGTCGGGAAACTTTGTTTTGTTTTTTATTTTAAGTAGATCTTAATATGGCAAATTCAAAAATACTATTTTTATCATGCTGGGACGCATAGCTTAGGAAAAAAAACTGATTAAACATTACCCATATGAATGACAATAAAATTTAAACGAGGTCGGAAAACTTTGTTTTGTTTTTAATTTTAGGTAGATCTTAATATGGCAAATTCAAAAATACTATTTTCATCATGCTATTAAGCTTAGCTTAGGAGAAAAAGCTATTTAAACATTACCCATATGAATGACATATCAATGACAATAAAATTTAAACGAGGTCGGAAAACTTTGTTTGGTTTTTTGTTTTAGGTAGATCTTAATATGGCAAACTCAAAAATACTATTTTCATAATGCTGGGACGCATAGCTTAGGAGAAAAAGCTGTTTAAACATTACCCATATTAATGACATATCAATGACAATAAAATTTAAACGAGGTCGGAAAACTTTGTTTTGTTTTTTATTTTAGGTAGATCTTAATATGGCAAATTCAAAAATACTATTTTCATTATGCTAGGACGCATAGCTTAGGAGAAAAAGCTGTTTAAACATTACCCATATGAATGACAATAAAATTTAAACGAGATCAGAAAACTTTGTTTTGTTTTTTATTTTAGGTAGATCTGAATATGGCAAATTCAAAAATACTGTTTTCATTATGCTAGGACGCATAGCTTAGGAGAAAAAGCTGTTTAAACATTACCCATATGAATGACAATAAAATTTAAACGAGGTCGGAAAACTTTGTTTTGTTTTTTATTTTAGGTAGATCTTAATATGGCAAATTCAAAAATAATATTTTCATTATGCTAGGACGCACAGCTTAGGAGAAAAAGCTGTTTAAACATTACCCATATGAATGACATATCAATGACAATAAAATTTAAACGAGGTCAGAAAACTTTGTTTTGTTTTTTATTTTAGGTAGATCTTAATATGGCAAATTCAAAAATACTATTTTCATAATGCTAGGACGCATAGCTTAGGAGAAAAAGCTGTTTAAACATTACCCATATGAATGACATATGAATGACAATAAAATTTAAACGAGGTCGGAAAACTTTGTTTTGTTTTTTATTTTAAGTAGATCTTAATATGGCAAATTCAAAAATACTATTTTTATAATGCTAGGACGCATAGCTTAGGAGAAAAAGCTGTTTAAACATTACCCATATGAATAACATATCAATTACAATAAAATTTAAACGAGGTCGGAAAACTTTGTTTTGTTTTTAATTTTAAGTAGACCTTAATATGGCAAATTCAAAAATACTATTTTCATTATGCTAGGACGCATAGCTTAGGAGAAAAAGCTGTTTAAACATTACCCATATGAATGACAATAAAATTTAAACGAGATCAGAAAACTTTGTTTTGTTTTTTATTTTAGGTAGATCTGAATATGGCAAATTCAAAAATACTATTTTCATTATGCTAGGACGCACAGCTTAGGAGAAAAAGCTGTTTAAACATTACCCATATGAATGACAATAAAATTTAAACGAGGTCGGAAAACTTTGTTTTGTTTTTTATTTTAGGTAGATCTTAATATGGCAAATTCAAAAATACTATTTTCATTATGCTAGGACGCATAGCTTAGGAGAAAAAGCTGTTTAAACATTACCCATATGACTGACAATAAAATTTAAACGAGGTCGGAAAACTTTGTTTTGTTTTTTATTTTAGGTAGATCTTAATATGGCAAATTCAAAAATAATATTTTCATTATGCTAGGACGCACAGCTTAGGAGAAAAAGCTGTTTAAACATTACCCATATGAATGACATATCAATGACAATAAAATTTAAACGAGGTCGGGAAACTTTGTTTTGTTTTTTATTTTAGGTAGATCTTAATATGGCAAATTCAAAAATACTATTTTCATTATGCTAGGACGCAAAGCTTAGGAGAAAAAGCTGTTTAAACATTACCCATATGAATGACAATAAAATTTAAACGAGGTCGGAAAACTTTGTTTTGTTTTTTATTTTAGGTAGATCTGAATATTGCAAATTCAAAAATACTATTTTCATTATGCTAGGACGCATAGCTTAGGATAAAAAGCTGTTTAAACATTATCCATATGAATGACAATAAAATTTAAACGAGGTCGGAAAACTTTGTTTTGTTTTTTGTGTTAGGTAGATCTTAATATGGCAAATTCAAAAATACTATTTTTATCATGCTAAGACGCATATCTTAGGAGAAAAAGCTGTTTAAACATTACCCATATGAATGACAATAAAATTTAAACGAGGTCGGGAAACTTTGTTTTGTTTTTTATTTTAAGTAGATCTTAATATGGCAAATTCAAAAATACTATTTTTATCATGCTGGGACGCATAGCTTAGGAAAAAAAACTGTTTAAACATTACCCATATGAATGACAATAAAATTTAAACGAGGTCGGAAAACTTTGTTTTGTTTTTAATTTTAGGTAGATCTTAATATGGCAAATTCAAAAATACTATTTTCATCATGCTATTAAGTTTAGCTTAGGAGAAAAAACTATTTAAACATTACCCATATGAATGACATATCAATGACAATAAAATTTAAACGAGGTCGGAAAACTTTGTTTTGTTTTTTATTTTAGGTAGATCTTAATATGGCAAATTCAAAAATAATATTTTCATTATGCTAGGACGCACAGCTTAGGAGAAAAAGCTGTTTAAACATTACCCATATGAATGACATATCAATGACAATAAAATTTAAACGAGGTCGGAAAACTTTGTTTTGTTTTTTATTTCAAGTAGATCTTAATATGACAAATTCAAAAATACTATTTTCATTATGCTAGGACGCATAGCTTAGGAGAAAAAGCTATTTAAACATTACCCATATGAATGACATATCAATGACAATAAAATTTAAACGAGGTCGGAAAACTTTGTTTTGTTTTTTATTTTAGGTAGATCTTAATATGGCAAATTCAAAAATACTATTTTCATTATGCTAGGACGCATAGCTTAGGAGAAAAAGCTGTTTAAACATTACCCATATGAATGACAATAAAATTTAAACGAGATCAGAAAACTTTGTTTTGTTTTTTATTTTAGGTAAATCTTAATATGGCAAATTCAAAAATACTATTTTCATTATGCTAGGACGCATAGCTTAGGAGAAAAAACTGTTTAAACATTACCCATATGAATGACAATAAAATTTAAACGAGGTCGGAAAACTTTGTTTTGTTTTTTATGTTAGGTAGATCTTAATATGGCAAATTTAAAAATACTATTTTTATCATGCTAAGACGCATATCTTAGGAGAAAAAGCTGTTTAAACATTACCCATATAAATGACAATAAAATTTAAACGAGGTCGGGAAACTTTGTTTTGTTTTTTATTTTAGGTAGATCTTAATATGGCAAATTCAAAAATACTATTTTCATTATGCTAGGACGCATAGCTTAGGAGAAAAAGCTGTTTAAACATTATCCATATGAATGACAATAAAATTTAAAAGAGGTCGGAAAACTTTGTTTTGTTTTTTGTGTTAGGTAGATCTTAATATGGCAAATTCAAAAATACTATTTTTATCATGCTAAGACGCATATCTTAGGAGAAAAAGCTGTTTAAACATTACCCATATGAATGACAATAAAATTTAAACGAGGTCGGGAAACTTTGTTTTGTTTTTTATTTTAAGTAGATCTTAATATGGCAAATTCAAAAATACTATTTTTATCATGCTGGGACGCATAGCTTAGGAAAAAAAACTGATTAAACATTACCCATATGAATGACAATAAAATTTAAACGAGGTCGGAAAACTTTGTTTTGTTTTTAATTTTAGGTAGATCTTAATATGGCAAATTCAAAAATACTATTTTCATCATGCTATTAAGCTTAGCTTAGGAGAAAAAGCTATTTAAACATTACCCATATGAATGACATATCAATGACAATAAAATTTAAACGAGGTCGGAAAACTTTGTTTGGTTTTTTGTTTTAGGTAGATCTTAATATGGCAAACTCAAAAATACTATTTTCATAATGCTGGGACGCATAGCTTAGGAGAAAAAGCTGTTTAAACTTTACCCATATTAATGACATATCAATGACAATAAAATTTAAACGAGGTCGGAAAACTTTGTTTTGTTTTTTATTTTAGGTAGATCTTAATATGGCAAATTCAAAAATACTATTTTCATTATGCTAGGACGCATAGCTTAGGAGAAAAAGCTGTTTAAACATTACCCATATGAATGACAATAAAATTTAAACGAGATCAGAAAACTTTGTTTTGTTTTTTATTTTAGGTAGATCTGAATATGGCAAATTCAAAAATACTGTTTTCATTATGCTAGGACGCATAGCTTAGGAGAAAAAGCTGTTTAAACATTACCCATATGAATGACAATAAAATTTAAACGAGGTCGGAAAACTTTGTTTTGTTTTTTATTTTAGGTAGATCTTAATATGGCAAATTCAAAAATAATATTTTCATTATGCTAGGACGCACAGCTTAGGAGAAAAAGCTGTTTAAACATTACCCATATGAATGACATATCAATGACAATAAAATTTAAACGAGGTCGGAAAACTTTGTTTTGTTTTTTATTTTAGGTAGATCTTAATATGGCAAATTCAAAAATACTATTTTCATAATGCTAGGACGCATAGCTTAGGAGAAAAAGCTGTTTAAACATTACCCATATGAATGACATATGAATGACAATAAAATTTAAACGAGGTCGGAAAACTTTGTTTTGTTTTTTATTTTAAGTAGATCTTAATATGGCAAATTCAAAAATACTATTTTTATAATGCTAGGACGCATATCTTAGGAGAAAAAGCTGTTTAAACATTACCCATATGAATAACATATCAATGACAATAAAATTTAAACGAGGTCGGAAAACTTTGTTTTGTTTTTAATTTTAAGTAGATCTTAATATGGCAAATTCAAAAATACTATTTTCATTATGCTAGGACGCATAGCTTAGGAGAAAAAGCTGTTTAAACATTACCCATATGAATGACAATAAAATTTAAACGAGATCAGAAAACTTTGTTTTGTTTTTTATTTTAGGAAGATCTGAATATGGCAAATTCAAAAATACTATTTTCATTATGCTAGGACGCACAGCTTAGGAGAAAAAGCTGTTTAAACATTACCCATATGAATGACAATAAAATTTAAACGAGGTCGGAAAACTTTGTTTTGTTTTTTATTTTAGGTAGATCTTAATATGGCAAATTCAAAAATACTATTTTCATTATGCTAGGACGCATAGCTTAGGAGAAAAAGCTGTTTAAACATTACCCATATGACTGACAATAAAATTTAAACGAGGTCGGAAAACTTTGTTTTGTTTTTTATTTTAGGTAGATCTTAATATGGCAAATTCAAAAATAATATTTTCATTATGCTAGGACGCACAGCTTAGGAGAAAAAGCTGTTTAAACATTACCCATATGAATGACATATCAATGACAATAAAATTTAAACGAGGTCGGGAAACTTTGTTTTGTTTTTTATTTTAGGTAGATCTTAATATGGCAAATTCAAAAATACTATTTTCATTATGCTAGGACGCAAAGCTTAGGAGAAAAAGCTGTTTAAACATTACCCATATGAATGACAATAAAATTTAAACGAGGTCGGAAAACTTTGTTTTGTTTTTTATTTTAAGTAGATCTTAATATGGCAAATTCAAAAATACTATTTTCATTATGCTAGGACGCATAGCTTAGGAGAAAAAGCTGTTTAAACATTACCCATATGAATGACAATAAAATTTAAACGAGGTCGGAAAACTTTGTTTTGTTTTTTATTTTAGGTAGATCTTAATATGGCAAATTCAAAAATACTATTTTCATTATGCTAGGACGCATAGCTTAGGAGAAAAAGCTGTTTAAACATTACCCATATGACTGACAATAAAATTTAAACGAGGTCGGAAAACTTTGTTTTGTTTTTTATTTTAGGTAGATCTTAATATGGCAAATTCAAAAATAATATTTTCATTATGCTAGGACGCACAGCTTAGGAGAAAAAGCTGTTTAAACATTACCCATATGAATGACATATCAATGACAATAAAATTTAAACGAGGTCGGAAAACTTTGTTTTGTTTTTTATTTTAGGTAGATCTTAATATGGCAAATTCAAAAAATACTATTTCCATTATGCTAGGACGCATAGCTTAGGAGAAAAAGCTGTTTAAACATTACCCATATGAATGACATATCAATGACAATAAAATTTAAACGAGATCGGAAAACTTTGTTTTGTTTCTTATTTTAGGTAGATCTTAATATGGCAAATTCAAAAATACTATTTTCATTATGCTAGGACGCATAGCTTAGGAGAAAAAGCTGTTTAAACATTACCCACATGAATGACATATCAATGACAATAAAATTTAAACGAGGTCGGAAAACTTTGTTTTGTTTTTTATTTTAAGTAGATCTTTTTATGGCAAATTCAAAAATACTATTTTCATTATGCTAGGACGCATAGCTTAGGAGAAAAAGCTGTTTAAACATTACCCATATGAATGACATATCAATGACAATAAAATTTAAACGAGATCGGAAAACTTTGTTTTGTTTTTTATTTTAAGTAGAACTTAATATGGCAAATTCAAAAATACTATTTTCATTAAGCTAGGACGCATAGCTTAGAAGAAAAAGCTGTTTAAACATTACCCATATGAATGACAATAAAATTTAAACGAGGTCGGAAAACTTTGTTTTGTTTTTTATTTTAGGTAGATGTTAATATAACAAATTCAAAAATATTATTTTCATTATGCTAGGACGCATAGCTTAGGAGAAAAAGCTGTTTAAACATTTCCCATATGAATGACATATGAATGACAATAAAATTTAAACGAGGTCGGAAAACTTTGTTTTGTTTTTTATTTTAGGTAGATCTTAATATGGCAAATTCAAAAATACTATTTTGATAATGCTAGGACGCATAGCTTGGGAGAAAAAGCTGTTTAAACATTACCCATATGAATGACATATCAATGACAATAAAATTTAAACGAGGTCGGAAAACTTTGTTTTGTTTTTTATTTCAAGTAGATCTTAATATGGCAAATTCAAAAATACTATTTTCATTATGCTAGGACGCATAGCTTAGGAGAAAAAGCTGTTTAAACATTACCCATATGAATGACATATCAATGACAATAAAATTTAAACGAGGTCGGAAAACTTTGTTTTGTTTTTTGTGTTAGGTAGATCTTAATATGGCAAATTCAAAAATACTATTTTCATTATGCTAGGACGCATAGCTTAGGAGAAAAAGCTGTTTAAACATTACCCATATGAATGACAATAAAATTTAAACGAGATCAGAAAACTTTGTTTTGTTTTTTATTTTAGGTAAATCTTAATATAACAAATTCAAAAATACTATTTTCATTATGCTAGGACGCATAGCTTAGGAGAAAAAACTGTTTAAACATTACCCATATGAATGACAATAAAATTTAAACGAGGTCGGAAAACTTTGTTTTGTTTTTTATTTTAGGTAGATCTTAATATGGCAAATTCAAAAATAATATTTTCATTATGCTAGGACGCACAGCTTAGGAGAAAACGCTGTTTAAACATTACCCATATGAATGACATATCAATGACAATAAAATTTAAACGAGGTCGGGAAACTTTGTTTTGTTTTTTATTTTAGGTAGATCTTAATATGGCAAATTCAAAAATACTATTTTCATTATGCTAGGACGCAAAGCTTAGGAGAAAAAGCTGTTTAAACATTACCCATATGAATGACAATAAAATTTAAACGAGGTCGGAAAACTTTGTTTTGTTTTTTATTTTAAGTAGATCTTAAAATGGCAAATTCAAAAATACTATTTTCATTATGCTAGGACGCATAGCTTAGGAGAAAAAGCTGTTTAAACATTACCCATATGAATGACAATAAAATTTAAACGAGATCAGAAAACTTTGTTTTGTTTTTTATTTTAGGTAGATCTGAATATGGCAAATTCAAAAATACTATTTTCATTATGCTAGGACGCACAGCTTAGGAGAAAAAGCTGTTTAAACATTACCCATATGAATGACAATAAAATTTAAACGAGGTCGGAAAACTTTGTTTTGTTTTTTATTTTAGGTAGATCTTAATATGGCAAATTCAAAAATACTATTTTCATTATGCTAGGACGCATAGCTTAGGAGAAAAAGCTGTTTAAACATTACCCATATGACTGACAATAAAATTTAAACGAGGTCGGAAAACTTTGTTTTGTTTTTTATTTTAAGTAGATCTTAATATGGCAAATTCAAAAATAATATTTTCATTATGCTAGGACGCACAGCTTAGGAGAAAAAGCTGTTTAAACATTACCCATATGAATGACATATCAATGACAATAAAATTTAAACGAGGTCGGGAAACTTTGTTTTGTTTTTTATTTTAGGTAGATCTTAATATGGCAAATTCAAAAATACTATTTTCATTATGCTAGGACGCAAAGCTTAGGAGAAAAAGCTGTTTAAACATTACCCATATGAATGACAATAAAATTTAAACGAGGTCGGAAAACTTTGTTTTGTTTTTTATTTTAAGTAGATCTTAATATGGCAAATTCAAAAATACTATTTTCATTATGCTAGGACGCATAGCTTAGGAGAAAAAGCTGTTTAAACATTACCCATATGAATGACAATAAAATTTAAACGAGGTCGGAAAACTTTGTTTTGTTTTTTATTTTAGGTAGATCTTAATATGGCAAATTCAAAAATACTATTTTCATTATGCTAGGACGCATAGCTTAGGAGAAAAAGCTGTTTAAACATTACCCATATGACTGACAATAAAATTTAAACGAGGTCGGAAAACTTTGTTTTGTTTTTTATTTTAGGTAGATCTTAATATGGCAAATTCAAAAATAATATTTTCATTATGCTAGGACGCACAGCTTAGGAGAAAAAGCTGTTTAAACATTACCCATATGAATGACATATCAATGACAATAAAATTTAAACGAGGTCGGAAAACTTTGTTTTGTTTTTTATTTTAGGTAGATCTTAATATGGCAAATTCAAAAATACTATTTCCATTATGCTAGGACGCATAGCTTAGGAGAAAAAGCTGTTTAAACATTACCCATATGAATGACATATCAATGACAATAAAATTTAAACGAGGTCGGAAAACTTTGTTTTGTTTTTTATTTTAGGTAGATCTTAATATGGCAAATTCAAAAATACTATTTTCATTATGCTAAGACTCATAGCTTAGGAGAAAAAGCTGTTTAAACATTACCCATATGAATGACAATAAAATTTAAACGAGATCAGAAAACTTTGTTTTGTTTTTTATTTTAGGTAGATCTGAATATGGCAAATTCAAAAATACTATTTTCATTATTTTAGGACGCACAGCTTAGGAGAAAAAGCTGTTTAAACATTACCCATATGAATGACAATAAAATTTAAACGAGGTCGGAAAACTTTGTTTTGTTTTTTATTTTAGGTAGATCTTAATATGGCAAATTCAAAAATACTATTTTCATTATGCTAGGAAGCTTAGCTTAGGAGAAAAAGCTATTTAAACATTACCCATATGAATGACATATCAATGACAATAAAATTTAAACGAGGTCGGAAAACTTTGTTTTGTTTTTTATTTTAGGTAGATCTTAATATGGCAAATTCAAAAATACTATTTTCATAATGCTAGGACGCATAGCTTGGGAGAAAAAGCTGTTTAAACATTACCCATATGAATGACATATCAATGACAATAAAATTTGGTCGGAAAACTTTGTTTTGTTTTTTATTTTAGGTAGATCTGAATATGGCAAATTCAAAAATACTATTTTCATTATGCTAGGACGCACAGCTTAGGAGAAAAAGCTGTTTAAACATTACCCATATGAATGACAATAAAATTTAAACGAGGTCGGAAAACTTTGTTTTGTTTTTTATTTTAGGTAGATCTTAATATGGCAAATTCAAAAATACTATTTTCATTATGCTAGGACGCATAGCTTAGGAGAAAAAGCTGTTTAAACATTACCCATATGACTGACAATAAAATTTAAACGAGGTCGGAAAACTTTGTTTTGTTTTTTATTTTAAGTAGATCTTAATATGGCAAATTCAAAAATAATA
This sequence comes from Tipula confusa, assembly GCA_963556175.1. Classification (NCBI taxonomy): domain Eukaryota; kingdom Metazoa; phylum Arthropoda; class Insecta; order Diptera; family Tipulidae; genus Tipula; species Tipula confusa. The sequence continues at coordinate 134,521,495 of OY744477.1, read as the reverse complement.
TTTTCATTATGCTAGGACGCACAGCTTAGGAGAAAAAGCTGTTTAAACATTACCCATATGAATGACATATCAATGACAATAAAATTTAAACGAGGTCGGGAAACTTTGTTTTGTTTTTTATTTTAGGTAGATCTTAATATGGCAAATTCAAAAATACTATTTTCATTATGCTAGGACGCAAAGCTTAGGAGAAAAAGCTGTTTAAACATTACCCATATGAATGACAATAAAATTTAAACGAGGTCGGAAAACTTTGTTTTGTTTTTTATTTTAAGTATATCTTAATATGGCAAATTCAAAAATACTATTTTCATTATGCTAGGACGCATAGCTTAGGAGAAAAAGCTGTTTAAACATTACCCATATGAATGACATATCAATGACAATAAAATTTAAACGAGGTCGGGAAACTTTGTTTTGTTTTTTATTTTAGGTAGATCTTAATATGGCAAATTCAAAAATACTATTTTCATTATGCTAGGACGCAAAGCTTAGGAGAAAAAGCTGTTTAAACATTACCCATATGAATGACAATAAAATTTAAACGAGGTCGGAAAACTTTGTTTTGTTTTTTATTTTAGGTAGATCTTAATATGGCAAATTCAAAAATACTATTTTCATTATGCTAGGACGCACAGCTTAGGAGAAAAAGCTGTTTAAACATTACCCATATGAATGACATATCAATGACAATAAAATTTAAACGAGGTCGGAAAACTTTGTTTTGTTTTTTATTTCAAGTAGATCTTAATATGACAAATTCAAAAATACTATTTTCATTATGCTAGGACGCATAGCTTAGGAGAAAAAGCTATTTAAACATTACCCATATGAATGACATATCAATGACAGTAAAATTTAAACGAGGTCGGAAAACTTTGTTTTGTTTTTTATTTTAGGTAGATCTTAATATGGCAAATTCAAAAATACTATTTTCATTATGCTAGGACGCATAGCTTAGGAGAAAAAGCTGTTTAAACATTACCCATATGAATGACAATAAAATTTAAACGAGATCAGAAAACTTTGTTTTGTTTTTTATTTTAGGTAAATCTTAATATGGCAAATTCAAAAATACTATTTTCATTATGCTAGGACGCATAGCTTAGGAGAAAAAACTGTTTAAACATTACCCATATGAATGACAATAAAATTTAAACGAGGTCGGAAAACTTTGTTTTGTTTTTTATGTTAGGTAGATCTTAATATGGCAAATTTAAAAATACTATTTTTATCATGCTAAGACGCATATCTTAGGAGAAAAAGCTGTTTAAACATTACCCATATAAATGACAATAAAATTTAAACGAGGTCGGGAAACTTTGTTTTGTTTTTTATTTTAGGTAGATCTTAATATGGCAAATTCAAAAATACTATTTTCATTATGCTAGGACGCATAGCTTAGGAGAAAAAGCTGTTTAAACATTATCCATATGAATGACAATAAAATTTAAAAGAGGTCGGAAAACTTTGTTTTGTTTTTTGTGTTAGGTAGATCTTAATATGGCAAATTCAAAAATACTATTTTTATCATGCTAAGACGCATATCTTAGGAGAAAAAGCTGTTTAAACATTACCCATATGAATGACAATAAAATTTAAACGAGGTCGGGAAACTTTGTTTTGTTTTTTATTTTAAGTAGATCTTAATATGGCAAATTCAAAAATACTATTTTTATCATGCTGGGACGCATAGCTTAGGAAAAAAAACTGATTAAACATTACCCATATGAATGACAATAAAATTTAAACGAGGTCGGAAAACTTTGTTTTGTTTTTAATTTTAGGTAGATCTTAATATGGCAAATTCAAAAATACTATTTTCATCATGCTATTAAGCTTAGCTTAGGAGAAAAAGCTATTTAAACATTACCCATATGAATGACATATCAATGACAATAAAATTTAAACGAGGTCGGAAAACTTTGTTTGGTTTTTTGTTTTAGGTAGATCTTAATATGGCAAACTCAAAAATACTATTTTCATAATGCTGGGACGCATAGCTTAGGAGAAAAAGCTGTTTAAACATTACCCATATTAATGACATATCAATGACAATAAAATTTAAACGAGGTCGGAAAACTTTGTTTTGTTTTTTATTTTAGGTAGATCTTAATATGGCAAATTCAAAAATACTATTTTCATTATGCTAGGACGCATAGCTTAGGAGAAAAAGCTGTTTAAACATTACCCATATGAATGACAATAAAATTTAAACGAGATCAGAAAACTTTGTTTTGTTTTTTATTTTAGGTAGATCTGAATATGGCAAATTCAAAAATACTGTTTTCATTATGCTAGGACGCATAGCTTAGGAGAAAAAGCTGTTTAAACATTACCCATATGAATGACAATAAAATTTAAACGAGGTCGGAAAACTTTGTTTTGTTTTTTATTTTAGGTAGATCTTAATATGGCAAATTCAAAAATAATATTTTCATTATGCTAGGACGCACAGCTTAGGAGAAAAAGCTGTTTAAACATTACCCATATGAATGACATATCAATGACAATAAAATTTAAACGAGGTCGGAAAACTTTGTTTTGTTTTTTATTTTAGGTAGATCTTAATATGGCAAATTCAAAAATACTATTTTCATAATGCTAGGACGCATAGCTTAGGAGAAAAAGCTGTTTAAACATTACCCATATGAATGACATATGAATGACAATAAAATTTAAACGAGGTCGGAAAACTTTGTTTTGTTTTTTATTTTAAGTAGATCTTAATATGGCAAATTCAAAAATACTATTTTTATAATGCTAGGACGCATATCTTAGGAGAAAAAGCTGTTTAAACATTACCCATATGAATAACATATCAATGACAATAAAATTTAAACGAGGTCGGAAAACTTTGTTTTGTTTTTAATTTTAAGTAGATCTTAATATGGCAAATTCAAAAATACTATTTTCATTATGCTAGGACGCATAGCTTAGGAGAAAAAGCTGTTTAAACATTACCCATATGAATGACAATAAAATTTAAACGAGATCAGAAAACTTTGTTTTGTTTTTTATTTTAGGAAGATCTGAATATGGCAAATTCAAAAATACTATTTTCATTATGCTAGGACGCACAGCTTAGGAGAAAAAGCTGTTTAAACATTACCCATATGAATGACAATAAAATTTAAACGAGGTCGGAAAACTTTGTTTTGTTTTTTATTTTAGGTAGATCTTAATATGGCAAATTCAAAAATACTATTTTCATTATGCTAGGACGCATAGCTTAGGAGAAAAAGCTGTTTAAACATTACCCATATGACTGACAATAAAATTTAAACGAGGTCGGAAAACTTTGTTTTGTTTTTTATTTTAGGTAGATCTTAATATGGCAAATTCAAAAATAATATTTTCATTATGCTAGGACGCACAGCTTAGGAGAAAAAGCTGTTTAAACATTACCCATATGAATGACATATCAATGACAATAAAATTTAAACGAGGTCGGGAAACTTTGTTTTGTTTTTTATTTTAGGTAGATCTTAATATGGCAAATTCAAAAATACTATTTTCATTATGCTAGGACGCAAAGCTTAGGAGAAAAAGCTGTTTAAACATTACCCATATGAATGACAATAAAATTTAAACGAGGTCGGAAAACTTTGTTTTGTTTTTTATTTTAAGTAGATCTTAATATGGCAAATTCAAAAATACTATTTTCATTATGCTAGGACGCATAGCTTAGGAGAAAAAGCTGTTTAAACATTACCCATATGAATGACAATAAAATTTAAACGAGGTCGGAAAACTTTGTTTTGTTTTTTATTTTAGGTAGATCTTAATATGGCAAATTCAAAAATACTATTTTCATTATGCTAGGACGCATAGCTTAGGAGAAAAAGCTGTTTAAACATTACCCATATGACTGACAATAAAATTTAAACGAGGTCGGAAAACTTTGTTTTGTTTTTTATTTTAGGTAGATCTTAATATGGCAAATTCAAAAATAATATTTTCATTATGCTAGGACGCACAGCTTAGGAGAAAAAGCTGTTTAAACATTACCCATATGAATGACATATCAATGACAATAAAATTTAAACGAGGTCGGAAAACTTTGTTTTGTTTTTTATTTTAGGTAGATCTTAATATGGCAAATTCAAAAAATACTATTTCCATTATGCTAGGACGCATAGCTTAGGAGAAAAAGCTGTTTAAACATTACCCATATGAATGACATATCAATGACAATAAAATTTAAACGAGATCGGAAAACTTTGTTTTGTTTCTTATTTTAGGTAGATCTTAATATGGCAAATTCAAAAATACTATTTTCATTATGCTAGGACGCATAGCTTAGGAGAAAAAGCTGTTTAAACATTACCCACATGAATGACATATCAATGACAATAAAATTTAAACGAGGTCGGAAAACTTTGTTTTGTTTTTTATTTTAAGTAGATCTTTTTATGGCAAATTCAAAAATACTATTTTCATTATGCTAGGACGCATAGCTTAGGAGAAAAAGCTGTTTAAACATTACCCATATGAATGACATATCAATGACAATAAAATTTAAACGAGATCGGAAAACTTTGTTTTGTTTTTTATTTTAAGTAGAACTTAATATGGCAAATTCAAAAATACTATTTTCATTAAGCTAGGACGCATAGCTTAGAAGAAAAAGCTGTTTAAACATTACCCATATGAATGACAATAAAATTTAAACGAGGTCGGAAAACTTTGTTTTGTTTTTTATTTTAGGTAGATGTTAATATAACAAATTCAAAAATATTATTTTCATTATGCTAGGACGCATAGCTTAGGAGAAAAAGCTGTTTAAACATTTCCCATATGAATGACATATGAATGACAATAAAATTTAAACGAGGTCGGAAAACTTTGTTTTGTTTTTTATTTTAGGTAGATCTTAATATGGCAAATTCAAAAATACTATTTTGATAATGCTAGGACGCATAGCTTGGGAGAAAAAGCTGTTTAAACATTACCCATATGAATGACATATCAATGACAATAAAATTTAAACGAGGTCGGAAAACTTTGTTTTGTTTTTTATTTCAAGTAGATCTTAATATGGCAAATTCAAAAATACTATTTTCATTATGCTAGGACGCATAGCTTAGGAGAAAAAGCTGTTTAAACATTACCCATATGAATGACATATCAATGACAATAAAATTTAAACGAGGTCGGAAAACTTTGTTTTGTTTTTTGTGTTAGGTAGATCTTAATATGGCAAATTCAAAAATACTATTTTCATTATGCTAGGACGCATAGCTTAGGAGAAAAAGCTGTTTAAACATTACCCATATGAATGACAATAAAATTTAAACGAGATCAGAAAACTTTGTTTTGTTTTTTATTTTAGGTAAATCTTAATATAACAAATTCAAAAATACTATTTTCATTATGCTAGGACGCATAGCTTAGGAGAAAAAACTGTTTAAACATTACCCATATGAATGACAATAAAATTTAAACGAGGTCGGAAAACTTTGTTTTGTTTTTTATTTTAGGTAGATCTTAATATGGCAAATTCAAAAATAATATTTTCATTATGCTAGGACGCACAGCTTAGGAGAAAACGCTGTTTAAACATTACCCATATGAATGACATATCAATGACAATAAAATTTAAACGAGGTCGGGAAACTTTGTTTTGTTTTTTATTTTAGGTAGATCTTAATATGGCAAATTCAAAAATACTATTTTCATTATGCTAGGACGCAAAGCTTAGGAGAAAAAGCTGTTTAAACATTACCCATATGAATGACAATAAAATTTAAACGAGGTCGGAAAACTTTGTTTTGTTTTTTATTTTAAGTAGATCTTAAAATGGCAAATTCAAAAATACTATTTTCATTATGCTAGGACGCATAGCTTAGGAGAAAAAGCTGTTTAAACATTACCCATATGAATGACAATAAAATTTAAACGAGATCAGAAAACTTTGTTTTGTTTTTTATTTTAGGTAGATCTGAATATGGCAAATTCAAAAATACTATTTTCATTATGCTAGGACGCACAGCTTAGGAGAAAAAGCTGTTTAAACATTACCCATATGAATGACAATAAAATTTAAACGAGGTCGGAAAACTTTGTTTTGTTTTTTATTTTAGGTAGATCTTAATATGGCAAATTCAAAAATACTATTTTCATTATGCTAGGACGCATAGCTTAGGAGAAAAAGCTGTTTAAACATTACCCATATGACTGACAATAAAATTTAAACGAGGTCGGAAAACTTTGTTTTGTTTTTTATTTTAAGTAGATCTTAATATGGCAAATTCAAAAATAATATTTTCATTATGCTAGGACGCACAGCTTAGGAGAAAAAGCTGTTTAAACATTACCCATATGAATGACATATCAATGACAATAAAATTTAAACGAGGTCGGGAAACTTTGTTTTGTTTTTTATTTTAGGTAGATCTTAATATGGCAAATTCAAAAATACTATTTTCATTATGCTAGGACGCAAAGCTTAGGAGAAAAAGCTGTTTAAACATTACCCATATGAATGACAATAAAATTTAAACGAGGTCGGAAAACTTTGTTTTGTTTTTTATTTTAAGTAGATCTTAATATGGCAAATTCAAAAATACTATTTTCATTATGCTAGGACGCATAGCTTAGGAGAAAAAGCTGTTTAAACATTACCCATATGAATGACAATAAAATTTAAACGAGGTCGGAAAACTTTGTTTTGTTTTTTATTTTAGGTAGATCTTAATATGGCAAATTCAAAAATACTATTTTCATTATGCTAGGACGCATAGCTTAGGAGAAAAAGCTGTTTAAACATTACCCATATGACTGACAATAAAATTTAAACGAGGTCGGAAAACTTTGTTTTGTTTTTTATTTTAGGTAGATCTTAATATGGCAAATTCAAAAATAATATTTTCATTATGCTAGGACGCACAGCTTAGGAGAAAAAGCTGTTTAAACATTACCCATATGAATGACATATCAATGACAATAAAATTTAAACGAGGTCGGAAAACTTTGTTTTGTTTTTTATTTTAGGTAGATCTTAATATGGCAAATTCAAAAATACTATTTCCATTATGCTAGGACGCATAGCTTAGGAGAAAAAGCTGTTTAAACATTACCCATATGAATGACATATCAATGACAATAAAATTTAAACGAGGTCGGAAAACTTTGTTTTGTTTTTTATTTTAGGTAGATCTTAATATGGCAAATTCAAAAATACTATTTTCATTATGCTAAGACGCATAGCTTAGGAGAAAAAGCTGTTTAAACATTACCCATATGAATGACAATAAAATTTAAACGAGATCAGAAAACTTTGTTTTGTTTTTTATTTTAGGTAGATCTGAATATGGCAAATTCAAAAATACTATTTTCATTATTTTAGGACGCACAGCTTAGGAGAAAAAGCTGTTTAAACATTACCCATATGAATGACAATAAAATTTAAACGAGGTCGGAAAACTTTGTTTTGTTTTTTATTTTAGGTAGATCTTAATATGGCAAATTCAAAAATACTATTTTCATTATGCTAGGAAGCTTAGCTTAGGAGAAAAAGCTATTTAAACATTACCCATATGAATGACATATCAATGACAATAAAATTTAAACGAGGTCGGAAAACTTTGTTTTGTTTTTTATTTTAGGTAGATCTTAATATGGCAAATTCAAAAATACTATTTTCATAATGCTAGGACGCATAGCTTGGGAGAAAAAGCTGTTTAAACATTACCCATATGAATGACATATCAATGACAATAAAATTTGGTCGGAAAACTTTGTTTTGTTTTTTATTTTAGGTAGATCTGAATATGGCAAATTCAAAAATACTATTTTCATTATGCTAGGACGCACAGCTTAGGAGAAAAAGCTGTTTAAACATTACCCATATGAATGACAATAAAATTTAAACGAGGTCGGAAAACTTTGTTTTGTTTTTTATTTTAGGTAGATCTTAATATGGCAAATTCAAAAATACTATTTTCATTATGCTAGGACGCATAGCTTAGGAGAAAAAGCTGTTTAAACATTACCCATATGACTGACAATAAAATTTAAACGAGGTCGGAAAACTTTGTTTTGTTTTTTATTTTAAGTAGATCTTAATATGGCAAATTCAAAAATAATATTTTCATTATGCTAGGACGCACAGCTTAGGAGAAAAAGCTGTTTAAACATTACCCATATGAATGACATATCAATGACAATAAAATTTAAACGAGGTCGGGAAACTTTGTTTTGTTTTTTATTTTAGGTAGATCTTAATATGGCAAATTCAAAAATACTATTTTCATTATGCTAGGACGCAAAGCTTAGGAGAAAAAGCTGTTTAAACATTACCCATATGAATGACAATAAAATTTAAACGAGGTCGGAAAACTTTGTTTTGTTTTTTATTTTAAGTATATCTTAATATGGCAAATTCAAAAATACTATTTTCATTATGCTAGGACGCATAGCTTAGGAGAAAAAGCTGTTTAAACATTACCCATATGAATGACAATAAAATTTAAACGAGGTCGGAAAACTTTGTTTTGTTTTTTATTTTAGGTAGATCTTAATATGGCAAATTCAAAAATACTATTTTCATTATGCTAGGACGCATAGCTTAGGAGAAAAAGCTGTTTAAACATTACCCATATGACTGACAATAAAATTTAAACGAGGTCGGAAAACTTTGTTTTGTTTTTTATTTTAGGTAGATCTTAATATGGCAAATTCAAAAATACTATTTTCATTATGCTAGGACGCACAGCTTAGGAGAAAAAGCTGTTTAAACATTACCCATATGAATGACATATCAATGACAATAAAATTTAAACGAGGTCGGAAAACTTTGTTTTGTTTTTTATTTTAGGTAGATCTTAATATGGCAAATTCAAAAATACTATTTCCATTATGCTAGGACGCATAGCTTAGGAGAAAAAGCTGTTTAAACATTACCCATATGAATGACATATCAATGACAATAAAATTTAAACGAGGTCGGAAAACTTTGTTTTGTTTTTTATTTTAGGTAGATCTTAATATGGCAAATTCAAAAATACTATTTTCATTATGCTAAGACGCATAGCTTAGGAGAAAAAGCTGTTTAAACATTACCCATATGAATGACAATAAAATTTAAACGAGATCAGAAAACTTTGTTTTGTTTTTTATTTTAGGTAGATCTGAATATGGCAAATTCAAAAATACTTTTTTCATTATGCTAGGACGCACAGCTTAGGAGAAAAAGCTGTTTAAACATTACCCATATGAATGACAATAAAATTTAAACGAGGTCGGAAAACTTTGTTTTGTTTTTTATTTTAGGTAGATCTTAATATGGCAAATTCAAAAATACTATTTTCATTATGCTAGGAAGCTTAGCTTAGGAGAAAAAGCTATTTAAACATTACCCATATGAATGACATATCAATGACAATAAAATTTAAACGAGGTCGGAAAACTTTGTTTTGTTTTTTATTTTAGGTAGATCTTAATATGGCAAATTCAAAAATACTATTCTCATAATGCTAGGACGCATAGCTTGGGAGAAAAAGCTGTTTAAACATTACCCATATGAATGACATATCAATGACAATAAAATTTGGTCGGAAAACTTTGTTTTGTTTTTTATTTCAAGTAGATCTTAATATGGCAAATTCAAAAATACTATTTTCATTATGCTAGGACGCATAGCTTAGGAGAAAAAGCTGTTTAAACATTACCCATATGAATGACATATCAATGACAATAAAATTTAAACGAGGTCGGAAAACTTTGTTTTGTTTTTTATTTTAGGTAGATCTTAATATGGCAAATTCAAAAATACTATTTTCATTATGCTAGGACGCATAGCTTAGGAGAAAAAGCTGTTTAAACATTACCCATATGAATGACAATAAAATTTAAACGAGATCAGAAAACTTTGTTTTGTTTTTTATTTTAGGTAAATCTTAATATGGCAAATTCAAAAATACTATTTTCATTATGCTAGGACGCATAGCTTAGGAGAAAAAACTGTTTAAACATTACCCATATGAATGACAATAAAATTTAAACGAGGTCGGAAAACTTTGTTTTGTTTTTTATGTTAGGTAGATCTTAATATGGCAAATTTAAAAATACTATTTTTATCATGCTAAGACGCATATCTTAGGAGAAAAAGCTGTTTAAACATTACCCATATAAATGACAATAAAATTTAAACGAGGTCGGGAAACTTTGTTTTGTTTTTTATTTTAGGTAGATCTTAATATGGCCAATTCAAAAATAATATTTTCATTATGCTAGGACGCACAGCTTGGGAGAAAAAGCTGTTTAAACATTACCCATATGAATGACATATCAATGACAATAAAATTTAAACGAGGTCGGGAAACTTTGTTTTGTTTTTTATTTTAGGTAGATCTTAATATGGCAAATTCAAAAATACTATTTTCATTAAGCTAGGACGCAAAGCTTAGGAGAAAAAGCTGTTTAAACATTACCCATATGAATGACAATAAAATTTAAACGAGGTCGGAAAAGTTTGTTTTGTTTTTTATTTTAAGTAGATCTTAATATGGCAAATTCAAAAATACTATTTTCATTATGCTAGGACGCATAGCTTAGGAGAAAAAGCTGTTTAAACATTACCCATATGAATGACATATCAATGACAATAAAATTTAAACGAGGTCGGGAAACTTTGTTTTGTTTTTTATTTTAGGTAGATCTTAATATGGCAAATTCAAAAATACTATTTTCATTAAGCTAGGACGCAAAGCTTAGGAGAAAAAGCTGTTTAAACATTACCCATATGAATGACAATAAAATTTAAACGAGGTCGGAAAAGTTTGTTTTGTTTTTTATTTTAAGTAGATCTTAATATGGCAAATTCAAAAATACTATTTTCATTATGCTAGGACGCATAGCTTAGGAGAAAAAGCTGTTTAAACATTACCCATATGAATGACAATAAAATTTAAACGAGGTCGGAAAACTTTGTTTTGTTTTTTATTTTAGGTAGATCTTAATATGGCAAATTCAAAAATACTATTTTCATTATGCTAGGACGCATAGCTTAGGAGAAAAAGCTGTTTAAACATTACCCATATGACTGACAATAAAATTTAAACGAGGTCGGAAAACTTTGTTTTGTTTTTTATTTTAGGTAGATCTTAATATGGCAAATTCAAAAATAATATTTTCATTATGCTAGGACGCACAGCTTAGGAGAAAAAGCTGTTTAAACATTACCCATATGAATGACATATCAATGACAATAAAATTTAAACGAGGTCGGAAAACTTTGTTTTGTTTTTTATTTTAGGTAGATCTTAATATGGCAAATTCAAAAATACTATTTTTATTATGCTAGGACGCATAGCTTAGGAGAAAAAGCTGTTTAAACATTACCCATATGAATGACATATCAATGACAATAAAATTTAAACGAGATCGGAAAACTTTGTTTTGTTTTTTATTTTAGGTAGATCTTAATATGGCAAATTCAAAAATACTATTTTCATTATGCTAGGACGCATAGCTTAGGAGAAAAAGCTGTTTAAACATTATCCATATGAATGACAATAAAATTTAAACGAGATCAGAAAACTTTGTTTTGTTTTTTATTTTAGGTAGATCTGAATATGGCAAATTCAAAAATACTATTTTCATTATGCTAGGACGCACAGCTTAGGAGAAAAAGCTGTTTAAACATTACCCATATGAATGACAATAAAATTTAAACGAGGTCGGAAAACTTTGTTTTGTTTTTTATTTTAGGTAGATCTTAATATGGCAAATTCAAAAATACTATTTTCATTATGCTAGGACGCATAGCTTAGGAGAAAAAGCTGTTTAAACATTACCCATATGACTGACAATAAAATTTAAACGAGGTCGGAAAACTTTGTTTTGTTTTTTATTTTAGGTAGATCTTAATATGGCAAATTCAAAAATACTATTTTCATTAAGCTAGGACGCAAAGCTTAGGAGAAAAAGCTGTTTAAACATTACCCATATGAATGACAATAAAATTTAAACGAGGTCGGAAAAGTTTGTTTTGTTTTTTATTTTAAGTAGATCTTAATATGGCAAATTCAAAAATACTATTTTCATTATGCTAGGACGCATAGCTTAGGAGAAAAAGCTGTTTAAACATTACCCATATGAATGACAATAAAATTTAAACGAGGTCGGAAAACTTTGTTTTGTTTTTTATTTTAGGTAGATCTTAATATGGCAAATTCAAAAATACTATTTTCATTATGCTAGGACGCATAGCTTAGGAGAAAAAGCTGTTTAAACATTACCCATATGACTGACAATAAAATTTAAACGAGGTCGGAAAACTTTGTTTTGTTTTTTATTTTAGGTAGATCTTAATATGGCAAATTCAAAAATAATATTTTCATTATGCTAGGACGCACAGCTTAGGAGAAAAAGCTGTTTAAACATTACCCATATGAATGACATATCAATGACAATAAAATTTAAACGAGGTCGGAAAACTTTGTTTTGTTTTTTATTTTAGGTAGATCTTAATATGGCAAATTCAAAAATACTATTTTTATTATGCTAGGACGCATAGCTTAGGAGAAAAAGCTGTTTAAACATTACCCATATGAATGACATATCAATGACAATAAAATTTAAACGAGATCGGAAAACTTTGTTTTGTTTTTTATTTTAGGTAGATCTTAATATGGCAAATTCAAAAATACTATTTTCATTATGCTAGGACGCATAGCTTAGGAGAAAAAGCTGTTTAAACATTACCCATATGAATGACAATAAAATTTAAACGAGATCAGAAAACTTTGTTTTGTTTTTTATTTTAGGTAGATCTGAATATGGCAAATTCAAAAATACTATTTTCATTATGCTAGGACGCACAGCTTAGGAGAAAAAGCTGTTTAAACATTACCCATATGAATGACAATAAAATTTAAACGAGGTCGGAAAACTTTGTTTTGTTTTTTATTTTAGGTAGATCTTAATATGGCAAATTCAAAAATACTATTTTCATTATGCTAGGACGCATAGCTTAGGAGAAAAAGCTGTTTAAACATTACCCATATGACTGACAATAAAATTTAAACGAGGTCGGAAAACTTTGTTTTGTTTTTTATTTTAGGTAGATCTTAATATGGCAAATTCAAAAATAATATTTTCATTATGCTAGGACGCACAGCTTAGGAGAAAAAGCTGTTTAAACATTACCCATATGAATGACATATCAATGACAATAAAATTTAAACGAGGTCGGAAAACTTTGTTTTGTTTTTTATTTTAGGTAGATCTTAATATGGCAAATTCAAAAATACTATTTTCATTATGCTAGGACGCATAGCTTAGGAGAAAAAACTGTTTAAACATTACCCATATGAATGACAATAAAATTTAAACGAGATCAGAAAACTTTGTTTTGTTTTTTATTTTAAGTAGATCTTAATATGGCAAATTCAAAAATACTATTTTCATTATGCTAGGACGCATAGCTTAGGAGAAAAAGCTGTTTAAACATTACCCATATGAATGACAATAAAATTTAAACGAGGTCGGAAAACTTTGTTTTGTTTTTTATTTTAGGTAGATCTTAATATGGCAAATTCAAAAATACTATTTTCATTATGCTAGGACGCATAGCTTAGGAGAAAAAGCTGTTTAAACATTACCCATATGACTGACAATAAAATTTAAACGAGGTCGGAAAACGTTGTTTTGTTTTTAATTTTAGGTAGATCTTAATATGGCAAATTCAAAAATAATATTTTCATTATGCTAGGACGCACAGCTTAGGAGAAAAAGCTGTTTAAACATTACCCATATGAATGACATATCAATGACAATAAAATTTAAACGAGGTCGGAAAACTTTGTTTTGTTTTTTATTTTAGGTAGATCTTAATATGGCAAATTCAAAAATACTATTTCCATTATGCTAGGACGCATAGCTTAGGAGAAAAAGCTGTTTAAACATTACCCATATGAATGATATATCAATGACAATAAAATTTAAACGAGGTCGGAAAACTTTGTTTTGTTTTTTATTTTATGTAGATCTTTTTATGGCAAATTCAAAAATACTATTTTCATTATGCTAGGACGCATAGCTTAGGAGAAAAAGCTGTTTAAACATTACCCATATGAATGACATATCAATGACAATAAAATTTAAACGAGATCGTAAAACTTTGTTTTGTTTTTTATTTTAGGTAGATCTTAATATGGCAAATTCAAAAATTTTATTTTCATTATGCTAGGACGCATAGCTTAGGAGAAAAAGCTGTTTAAACATTACCCATATGAATGACAATAAAATTTAAACGAGGTCGGAAAACTTTGTTTTGTTTTTTATTTTAGGTAGATCTTAATATGGCAAATTCAAAAATACTATTTTCATTATGCTAGGACGCATAGCTTAGGAGAAAAAGCTGTTTAAACATTACCCATATGACTGACAATAAAATTTAAACGAGGTCGGAAAACTTTGTTTTGTTTTTTATTTTAGGTAGATCTTAATATGGCAAATTCAAAAATAATATTTTCATTATGCTAGGACGCACAGCTTAGGAGAAAAAGCTGTTTAAACATTACCCATATGAATGACATATCAATGACAATAAAATTTAAACGAGGTCGGAAAACTTTGTTTTGTTTTTTATTTTAGGTAGATCTTAATATGGCAAATTCAAAAATACTATTTTCATTATGCTAGGACGCATAGCTTAGGAGAAAAAGCTGTTTAAACATTACCCATATGAATGACAATAAAATTTAAACGAGATCAGAAAACTTTGTTTTGTTTTTTATTTTAGGTAAATCTTAATATAACAAATTCAAAAATACTATTTTCATTATGCTAGGACGCATAGCTTAGGAGAAAAAACTGTTTAAACATTACCCATATGAATGACAATAAAATTTAAACGAGATCGGAAAACTTTGTTTTGTTTTTTATTTTAGGTAGATCTTAATATGGCAAATTCAAAAATAATATTTTCATTATGCTAGGACGCACAGCTTAGGAGAAAAAGCTGTTTAAACATTACCCATATGAATGACAATAAAATTTAAACGAGATCAGAAAACTTTGTTTTGTTTTTTATTTTAGGTAGATCTGAATATGGCAAATTCAAAAATACTATTTTCATTATGCTAGGACACACAGCTTAGGAGAAAAAGCTGTTTAAACATTACCCATATGAATGACAATAAAATTTAAACGAGGTCGGAAAACTTTGTTTTGTTTTTTATTTTAGGTAGATCTTAATATGGCAAATTCAAAAATACTATTTTCATTATGCTAGGACGCATAGCTTAGGAGAAAAAGCTGTTTAAACATTACCCATATGACTGACAATAAAATTTAAACGAGGTCGGAAAACTTTGTTTTGTTTTTTATTTTAAGTAGATCTTAATATGGCAAATTCAAAAATAATATTTTCATTATGCTAGGACGCATAGCTTAGGAGAAAAAGCTGTTTAAACATTACCCATATGACTGACAATAAAATTTAAACGAGGTCGGAAAACTTTGTTTTGTTTTTTATTTTAGGTAGATCTTAATATGGCAAATTCAAAAATAATATTTTCATTATGCTAGGACGCACAGCTTAGGAGAAAAAGCTGTTTAAACATTACCCATATGAATGACATATCAATGACAATAAAATTTAAACGAGGTCGGAAAACTTTGTTTTGTTTTTTATTTTAGGTAGATCTTAATATGGCAAATTCAAAAATAATATTTTCATTCTGCTAGGACGCACAGCTTAGGAGAAAAAGCTGTTTAAACATTACCCATATGAATGACATATCAATGACAATAAAATTTAAACGAGGTCGGGAAACTTTGTTTTGTTTTTTATTTTAGGTAGATCTTAATATGGCAAATTCAAAAATACTATTTTCATTATGCTAGGACGCAAAGCTTAGGAGAAAAAGCTGTTTAAACATTACCCATATGAATGACAATAAAATTTAAACGAGGTCGGAAAACTTTGTTTTGTTTTTTATTTTAAGTAGATCTTAATATGGCAAATTCAAAAATACTATTTTCATTATGCTAGGACGCATAGCTTAGGAGAAAAAGCTGTTTAAACATTACCCATATGAATGACAATAAAATTTAAACGAGGTCGGAAAACTTTGTTTTGTTTTTTATTTTAGGTAGATCTTAATATGGCAAATTCAAAAATACTATTTTCATTATGCTAGGACGCATAGCTTAGGAGAAAAAGCTGTTTAAACATTACCCATATGACTGACAATAAAATTTAAACGAGGTCGGAAAACTTTGTTTTGTTTTTTATTTTAGGTAGATCTTAATATGGCAAATTCAAAAATAATATTTTCATTATGCTAGGACGCACAGCTTAGGAGAAAAAGCTGTTTAAACATTACCCATATGAATGACATATCAATGACAATAAAATTTAAACGAGGTCGGAAAACTTTGTTTTGTTTTTTATTTTAGGTAGATCTTAATATGGCAAATTCAAAAATACTATTTCCATTATGCTAGGACGCATAGCTTAGGAGAAAAAGCTGTTTAAACATTACCCATATGAATGACATATCAATGACAATAAAATTTAAACGAGGTCGGAAAACTTTGTTTTGTTTTTTATTTTAGGTAGATCTTAATATGGCAAATTCAAAAATACTATTTTCATTATGCTAAGACGCATAGCTTAGGAGAAAAAGCTGTTTAAACATTACCCATATGAATGACAATAAAATTTAAACGAGATCAGAAAACTTTGTTTTGTTTTTTATTTTAGGTAGATCTGAATATGGCAAATTCAAAAATACTATTTTCATTATGCTAGGACGCACAGCTTAGGAGAAAAAGCTATTTAAACATTACCCATATGAATGACAATAAAATTTAAACGAGGTCGGAAAACTTTGTTTTGTTTTTTATTTTAGGTAGATCTTAATATGGCAAATTCAAAAATACTATTTTCATTATGCTAGGAAGCTTAGCTTAGGAGAAAAAGCTATTTAAACATTACCCATATGAATGACATATCAATGACAATAAAATTTAAACGAGGTCGGAAAACTTTGTTTTGTTTTTTATTTTAGGTAGATCTTAATATGGCAAATTCAAAAATACTATTTTCATAATGCTAGGACGCATAGCTTGGGAGAAAAAGCTGTTTAAACATTACCCATATGAATGACATATCAATGACAATAAAATTTGGTCGGAAAACTTTGTTTTGTTTTTTATTTCAAGTAGATCTTAATATGGCAAATTCAAAAATACTATTTTCATTATGCTAGGACGCATAGCTTAGGAGAAAAAGCTGTTTAAACATTACCCATATGAATGACATATCAATGACAATAAAATTTAAACGAGGTCGGAAAACTTTGTTTTGTTTTTAATTTTAGGTAGATCTTAATATGGCAAATTCAAAAATACTATTTTCATTATGCTAGGACGCACAGCTTAGGAGAAAAAGCTGTTTAAACATTACCCATATGAATGACAATAAAATTTAAACGAGATCAGAAAACTTTGTTTTGTTTTTTATTTTAGGTAAATCTTAATATGGCAAATTCAAAAATACTATTTTCATTATGCTAGGACGCATAGCTTAGGAGAAAAAACTGTTTAAACATTACCCATATGAATGACAATAAAATTTAAACGAGGTCGGAAAACTTTGTTTTGTTTTTTATGTTAGGTAGATCTTAATATGGCAAATTTAAAAATACTATTTTTATCATGCTAAGACGCATATCTTAGGAGAAAAAGCTGTTTAAACATTACCCATATAAATGACAATAAAATTTAAACGAGGTCGGGAAACTTTGTTTTGTTTTTTATTTTAGGTAGATCTTAATATGGCCAATTCAAAAATAATATTTTCATTATGCTAGGACGCACAGCTTAGGAGAAAAAGCTGTTTAAACATTACCCATATGAATGACATATCAATGACAATAAAATTTAAACGAGGTCGGGAAACTTTGTTTTGTTTTTTATTTTAAGTAGATCTTAATATGGCAAATTCAAAAATACTATTTTCATTAAGCTAGGACGCAAAGCTTAGGAGAAAAAGCTGTTTAAACATTACCCATATGAATGACAATAAAATTTAAACGAGGTCGGAAAACTTTGTTTTGTTTTTTATTTTAAGTAGATCTTAATATGGCAAATTCAAAAATACTATTTTCATTATGCTAGGACGCATAGCTTAGGAGAAAAAGCTGTTTAAACATTACCCATATGAATGACATATCAATGACAATAAAATTTAAACGAGGTCGGAAAACTTTGTTTTGTTTTTTATTTTAGGTAGATCTTAATATGGCAAATTCAAAAATAATATTTTCATTATGCTAGGACGCACAGCTTAGGAGAAAAAGCTGTTTAAACATTACCCATATGAATGACATATCAATGACAATAAAATTTAAACGAGGTCGGAAAACTTTGTTTTGTTTTTTATTTTAGGTAGATCTTAATATGGCAAATTCAAAAATACTATTTCCATTATGCTAGGACGCATAGCTTAGGAGAAAAAGCTGTTTAAACATTACCCATATGAATGACATATCAATGACAATAAAATTTAAACGAGGTCGGAAAACTTTGTTTTGTTTTTTATTTTAGGTAGATCTTAATATGGCAAATTCAAAAATACTATTTTCAATATGCTAAGACGCATAGCTTAGGAGAAAAAGCTGTTTAAACATTACCCATATGAATGACAATAAAATTTAAACGAGATCAGAAAACTTTGTTTTGTTTTTTATTTTAGGTAGATCTGAATATGGCAAATTCAAAAATACTATTTTCATTATGCTAGGACGCACAGCTTAGGAGAAAAAGCTATTTAAACATTACCCATATGAATGACAATAAAATTTAAACGAGGTCGGAAAACTTTGTTTTGTTTTTTATTTTAGGTAGATCTTAATATGGCAAATTCAAAAATACTATTTTCATTATGCTAGGAAGCTTAGCTTAGGAGAAAAAGCTATTTAAACATTACCCATATGAATGACATATCAATGACAATAAAATTTAAACGAGGTCGGAAAACTTTGTTTTGTTTTTTATTTTAGGTAGATCTTAATATGGCAAATTCAAAAATACTATTTTCATAATGCTAGGACGCATAGCTTGGGAGAAAAAGCTGTTTAAACATTACCCATATGAATGACATATCAATGACAATAAAATTTGGTCGGAAAACTTTGTTTTGTTTTTTATTTCAAGTAGATCTTAATATGGCAAATTCAAAAATACTATTTTCATTATGCTAGGACGCATAGCTTAGGAGAAAAAGCTGTTTAAACATTACCCATATGAATGACATATCAATGACAATAAAATTTAAACGAGGTCGGAAAACTTTGTTTTGTTTTTAATTTTAGGTAGATCTTAATATGGCAAATTCAAAAATACTATTTTCATTATGCTAGGACGCACAGCTTAGGAGAAAAAGCTGTTTAAACATTACCCATATGAATGACAATAAAATTTAAACGAGATCAGAAAACTTTGTTTTGTTTTTTATTTTAGGTAAATCTTAATATGGCAAATTCAAAAATACTATTTTCATTATGCTAGGACGCATAGCTTAGGAGAAAAAACTGTTTAAACATTACCCATATGAATGACAATAAAATTTAAACGAGGTCGGAAAACTTTGTTTTGTTTTTTATGTTAGGTAGATCTTAATATGGCAAATTTAAAAATACTATTTTTATCATGCTAAGACGCATATCTTAGGAGAAAAAGCTGTTTAAACATTACCCATATAAATGACAATAAAATTTAAACGAGGTCGGGAAACTTTGTTTTGTTTTTTATTTTAGGTAGATCTTAATATGGCCAATTCAAAAATAATATTTTCATTATGCTAGGACGCACAGCTTAGGAGAAAAAGCTGTTTAAACATTACCCATATGAATGACATATCAATGACAATAAAATTTAAACGAGGTCGGGAAACTTTGTTTTGTTTTTTATTTTAAGTAGATCTTAATATGGCAAATTCAAAAATACTATTTTCATTAAGCTAGGACGCAAAGCTTAGGAGAAAAAGCTGTTTAAACATTACCCATATGAATGACAATAAAATTTAAACGAGGTCGGAAAACTTTGTTTTGTTTTTTATTTTAAGTAGATCTTAATATGGCAAATTCAAAAATACTATTTTCATTATGCTAGGACGCATAGCTTAGGAGAAAAAGCTGTTTAAACATTACCCATATGAATGACAATAAAATTTAAACGAGGTCGGAAAACTTTGTTTTGTTTTTTATTTTAGGTAGATCTTAATATGGCAAATTCAAAAATACTATTTTCATTATGCTAGGACGCATAGCTTAGGAGAAAAAGCTGTTTAAACATTACCCATATGACTGACAATAAAATTTAAACGAGGTCGGAAAACTTTGTTTTGTTTTTTATTTTAGGTAGATCTTAATATGGCAAATTCAAAAATAATATTTTCATTATGCTAGGACGCACAGCTTAGGAGAAAAAGCTGTTTAAACATTACCCATATGAATGACATATCAATGACAATAAAATTTAAACGAGGTCGGAAAACTTTGTTTTGTTTTTTATTTTAGGTAGATCTTAATATGGCAAATTCAAAAATACTATTTTCATTATGCTAGGACGCATAGCTTAGGAGAAAAAGCTGTTTAAACATTACCCATATGAATGACATATCAATGACAATAAAATTTAAACGAGATCGGAAAACTTTGTTTTGTTTTTTATTTTAGGTAGATCTTAATATGGCAAATTCAAAAATACTATTTTCATTATGCTAGGACGCATAGCTTAGGAGAAAAAGCTGTTTAAACATTACCCATATGAATGACAATAAAATTTAAACGAGATCAGAAAACTTTGTTTTGTTTTTTATTTTAGGTAGATCTGAATATGGCAAATTCAAAAATACTATTTTCATTATGCTAGGACGCACAGCTTAGGAGAAAAAGCTGTTTAAACATTACCCATATGAATGACAATAAAATTTAAACGAGGTTGGAAAACTTTGTTTTGTTTTTTATTTTAGGTAGATCTTAATATGGCAAATTCAAAAATACTATTTTCATTATGCTAGGACGCATAGCTTAGGAGAAAAAGCTGTTTAAACATTACCCATATGACTGACAATAAAATTTAAACGAGGTCGGAAAACTTTGTTTTGTTTTTTATTTTAGGTAGATCTTAATATGGCAAATTCAAAAATAATATTTTCATTATGCTAGGACGCACAGCTTAGGAGAAAAACCTGTTTAAACATTACCCATATGAATGACATATCAATGACAATAAAATTTAAACGAGGTCGGAAAACTTTGTTTTGTTTTTTATTTTAGGTAGATCTTAATATGGCAAATTCAAAAATACTATTTTCATTATGCTAGGACGCATAGCTTAGGAGAAAAAACTGTTTAAACATTACCCATATGAATGACAATAAAATTTAAACGAGATCAGAAAACTTTGTTTTGTTTTTTATTTTAAGTAGATCTTAATATGGCAAATTCAAAAATACTATTTTCATTATGCTAGGACGCATAGCTTAGGAGAAAAAGCTGTTTAAACATTACCCATATGAATGACAATAAAATTTAAACGAGGTCGGAAAACTTTGTTTTGTTTTTTATTTTAAGTAGATCTTAATATGGCAAATTCAAAAATACTATTTTCATTATGCTAGGACGCATAGCTTAGGAGAAAAAGCTGTTTAAACATTACCCATATGACTGACAATAAAATTTAAACGAGGTCGGAAAACGTTGTTTTGTTTTTAATTTTAGGTAGATCTTAATATGGCAAATTCAAAAATAATATTTTCATTATGCTAGGACGCACAGCTTAGGAGAAAAAGCTGTTTAAACATTACCCATATGAATGACATATCAATGACAATAAAATTTAAACGAGGTCGGAAAACTTTGTTTTGTTTTTTATTTTAGGTAGATCTTAATATGGCAAATTCAAAAATACTATTTCCATTATGCTAGGACGCATAGCTTAGGAGAAAAAGCTGTTTAAACATTACCCATATGAATGACATATCAATGACAATAAAATTTAAACGAGGTCGGAAAACTTTGTTTTGTTTTTTATTTTAGGTAGATCTTAATATGGCAAATTCAAAAATACTATTTTCATTATGCTAGGACGCATAGCTTAGGAGAAAAAGCTGTTTAAACATTACCCATATGAATGACATATCAATGACAATAAAATTTAAACGAGGTCGGAAAACTTTGTTTTGTTTTTTATTTTAAGTAGATCTTTTTATGGCAAATTCAAAAATACTATTTTCATTATGCTAGGACGCATAGCTTAGGAGAAAAAGCTGTTTAAACATTACCCATATGAATGACATATCAATGACAATAAAATTTAAACGAGGTCGGAAAACTTTGTTTTGTTTTTTATTTTAGGTAGATCTTAATATGGCAAATTCAAAAATACTATTTTCATTATGCTAGGACGCACAGCTTAGGAGAAAAAGCTGTTTAAACATTACCCATATGAATGACAATAAAATTTAAACGAGATCAGAAAACTTTGTTTTGTTTTTTATTTTAGGTAGATCTGAATATGGCAAATTCAAAAATACTATTTTTATTATGCTAGGACGCACAGCTTAGGAGAAAAAGCTGTTTAAACATTACCCATATGAATGACAATAAAATTTAAACGAGGTCGGAAAACTTTGTTTTGTTTTTTATTTTAGGTAGATCTTAATATGGCAAATTCAAAAATACTATTTTCATTATGCTAGGACGCATAGCTTAGGAGAAAAAGCTGTTTAAACATTACCCATATGACTGACAATAAAATTTAAACGAGGTCGGAAAACTTTGTTTTGTTTTTTATTTTAGATAGATCTTAATATGGCAAATTCAAAAATAATATTTTCATTATGCTAGGACTTACAGCTTAGGAGAAACAGCTGTTTAAACATTACCCATATGAATGACATATCAATGACAATAAAATTTAAACGAGGTCGGAAAACTTTGTTTTGTTTTTTATTTTAGGTAGATCTTAATATGACAAATTTAAAAATACTATTTTCATTATGCTAGGACGCATAGCTTAGGAGAAAAAGCTGTTTAAACATTACCCATATGACTGACAATAAAATTTAAACGAGGTCGGAAAACTTTGTTTTGTTTTTTATTTTAGATAGATCTTAATATGGCAAATTCAAAAATAATATTTTCATTATGCTAGGACTTACAGCTTAGGAGAAACAGCTGTTTAAACATTACCCATATGAATGACATATCAATGACAATAAAATTTAAACGAGGTCGGAAAACTTTGTTTTGTTTTTTATTTTAGGTAGATCTTAATATGGCAAATTCAAAAATACTATTTTCATTATGCTAGGACGCATAGCTTAGGAGAAAAAGCTGTTTAAACATTACCCATATGAATAACATATCAATGACAATAAAATTTAAACGAGGTCGGAAGTATTTGTTTTGTTTTTTATCTTAAGTAGATCTTAATATGGCAAATTCAAAAATACTATTTTCATTATGCTAGGACGCAAAGCTTAGGAGAAAGAGCTGTTTAAACATTATCCATATGAATGACAATAAAATTTAAACGAGGTCAGAAAACTTTGTTTTGTTTTTTATTTTAGTTAGCTCTTAATATTGCAAATTCAGAAATACTATTTTGATTATGCTGGGAAGCATAGCTTAGGAGAAAAAGCTGTTTAAACATTACCCATATGAATGACATTTCAATGACAATAAAATTTAAACGAGGTCGGAAAACTTTGTTTTGTTTTTTATTTTAGGTAGATCTTAATATGGCAAATTCAAAAATACTATTTTCATTATGCTAGGACGCATAGCTTAGGAGAAAAAGCTGTTTAAACATTACCCATATGAATGACATATCAATGACAATAAAATTTAAACGAGGTCGGAAAACTTTGTTTTGTTTTTTATTTTAGGTAGATCTTAATATGGCAAATTCAAAAATACTATTTCCATTATGCTAGGACGCATAGCTTAGGAGAAAAAGCTGTTTAAACATTACCCATATGAATGACATATCAATGACAATAAAATTTAAACGAGGTCGGAAAACTTTGTTTTGTTTTTTATTTTAGGTAGATCTTAATATGGCAAATTCAAAAATACTATTTTCATTATGCTAGGACGCATAGCTTAGGAGAAAAAGCTGTTTAAACATTACCCATATGAATGACATATCAATGACAATAAAATTTAAACGAGGTCGGAAAACTTTGTTTTGTTTTTTATTTTAAGTAGATCTTTTTATGGCAAATTCAAAAATACTATTTTCATTATGCTAGGACGCATAGCTTAGGAGAAAAAGCTGTTTAAACATTACCCATATGAATGACATATCAATGACAATAAAATTTAAACGAGATCGGAAAACTTTGTTTTGTTTTTTATTTTAGGTAGATCTTAATATGGCAAATTCAAAAATACTATTTTCACTATGCTAGGACGCATAGCTTAGGAGAAAAAGCTGTTTAAACATTACCCATATGAATGACAATAAAATTTAAACGAGATCAGAAAACTTTGTTTTGTTTTTTATTTTAGGTAGATCTGAATATGGCAAATTCAAAAATACTATTTTTATTATGCTAGGACGCACAGCTTAGGAGAAAAAGCTGTTTAAACATTACCCATATGAATGACAATAAAATTTAAACGAGGTCGGAAAACTTTGTTTTGTTTTTTATTTTAGGTAGATCTTAATATGGCAAATTCAAAAATACTATTTTCATTATGCTAGGACGCATAGCTTAGGAGAAAAAGCTGTTTAAACATTACCCATATGACTGACAATAAAATTTAAACGAGGTCGGAAAACTTTGTTTTGTTTTTTATTTTAGGTAGATCTTAATATGGCAAATTCAAAAATAATATTTTCATTATGCTAGGACGCACAGCTTAGGAGAAAAAGCTGTTTAAACATTACCCATATGAATGACATATCAATGACAATAAAATTTAAACGAGGTCGGAAAACTTTGTTTTGTTTTTTAATTTTAGGTAGATCTTAATATGGCAAATTCAAAAATACTATTTTCATTATGCTAGGACGCATAGCTTAGGAGAAAAAGCTGTTTAAACATTACCCATATGAATAACATATCAATGACAATAAAATTTAAACGAGGTCGGAAGTATTTGTTTTGTTTTTTATTTTAAGTAGATCTTAATATGGCAAATTCAAAAATACTATTTTCATTATGCTAGGACGCATAGCTTAGGAGAAAAAGCTGTTTAAACATTACCCATATGAATGACAATAAAATTTAAACGAGGTGGGAAAACTTTGTTTTGTTTTTTATTTTAGGTAGATCTTAATATTGCAAATTCAGAAATACTATTTTGATTATGCTGGGAAGCATAGCTTAGGAGAAAAAGCTGTTTAAACATTACCCATATGAATGACATTTCAATGACAATAAAATTTAAACGAGGTCGGAAAACTTTGTTTTGTTTTTTATTTTAAGTAGATCTTAATATGGCAAATTCAAAAATATTATTTTCATTATGCTAGGACGCATAGCTTAGGAGAAAAAGCTGTTTAAACATTACCCATATGAATGACAATAAAATTTAAACGAGGTCAGAAAACTTTGTTTTGTTTTTTATTTAAGTTAGATCTTAATATTGCAAATTCAAAAATACTATTTTCATTATGCTCGGACGCATAGCTTAGGAGAAAAAGCTGTTTAAACATTACCCATATGAATGACATTTCAATGACAATAAAATTTAAACGAGGTCAGAAAACTTTGTTTTGTTTTTTATTTTAAGTAGATCTTAATATGGCAAATTCAAAAATACTATTTTCATAATGCTAGGACGCATAGCTTAGGAGAAAAAGCTGTTTAAACATTACCCATATGAATGACATATCAATGACAATAAAATTTAAACGAGATCGGAAAACTTTGTTTTGTTTTTTATTTTTGGTAGATCTTAATATGGCAAATTCAAAAATACTATCTTCATTATGCTAGGACGCATAGCTTAGGAGAAAAAGCTGTTTAAACATTACCCATATGAATGACAATAAAATTTAAACGAGGTCGGAAAACTTTGTTTTGTTTTTTATTTTAGGTAGATCTTAATATGGCAAATTCAAAAATACTATTTTCATTATGCTAGGACGCATAGCTTAGGAGAAAAAGCTGTTTAAACATTACCCATATGACTGACAATAAAATTTAAACGAGGTCGGAAAACTTTGTTTTGTTTTTTATTTTAGGTAGATCTTAATATGGCAAATTCAAAAATAATATTTTCATTATGCTAGGACGCACAGCTTAGGAGAAAAAGCTGTTTAAACATTACCCATATGAATGACATATCAATGACAATAAAATTTAAACGAGGTCGGAAAACTTTGTTTTGTTTTTTATTTTAGGTAGATCTTAATATGGCAAATTCAAAAATACTATTTTCATTATGCTAGGACGCATAGCTTAGGAGAAAAAGCTGTTTAAACATTACCCATATGAATGACATATCAATGACAATAAAATTTAAACGAGATCGGAAAACTTTGTTTTGTTTTTTATTTTAGGTAGATCTTAATATGGCAAATTCAAAAATACTATTTTCATTATGCTAGGACGCATAGCTTAGGAGAAAAAGCTGTTTAAACATTACCCATATGAATGACAATAAAATTTAAACGAGATCAGAAAACTTTGTTTTGTTTTTTATTTTAGGTAGATCTGAATATGGCAAATTCAAAAATACTATTTTCATTATGCTAGGACGCACAGCTTAGGAGAAAAAGCTGTTTAAACATTACCCATATGAATGACAATAAAATTTAAACGAGGTTGGAAAACTTTGTTTTGTTTTTTATTTTAGGTAGATCTTAATATGGCAAATTCAAAAATACTATTTTCATTATGCTAGGACGCATAGCTTAGGAGAAAAAGCTGTTTAAACATTACCCATATGACTGACAATAAAATTTAAACGAGGTCGGAAAACTTTGTTTTGTTTTTTATTTTAGGTAGATCTTAATATGGCAAATTCAAAAATAATATTTTCATTATGCTAGGACGCACAGCTTAGGAGAAAAAGCTGTTTAAACATTACCCATATGAATGACATATCAATGACAATAAAATTTAAACGAGGTCGGAAAACTTTGTTTTGTTTTTTATTTTAGGTAGATCTTAATATGGCAAATTCAAAAATACTATTTTCATTATGCTAGGACGCATAGCTTAGGAGAAAAAACTGTTTAAACATTACCCATATGAATGACAATAAAATTTAAACGAGATCAGAAAACTTTGTTTTGTTTTTTATTTTAAGTAGATCTTAATATGGCAAATTCAAAAATACTATTTTCATTATGCTAGGACGCATAGCTTAGGAGAAAAAGCTGTTTAAACATTACCCATATGAATGACAATAAAATTTAAACGAGGTCGGAAAACTTTGTTTTGTTTTTTATTTTAAGTAGATCTTAATATGGCAAATTCAAAAATACTATTTTCATTATGCTAGGACGCATAGCTTAGGAGAAAAAGCTGTTTAAACATTACCCATATGACTGACAATAAAATTTAAACGAGGTCGGAAAACGTTGTTTTGTTTTTAATTTTAGGTAGATCTTAATATGGCAAATTCAAAAATAATATTTTCATTATGCTAGGACGCACAGCTTAGGAGAAAAAGCTGTTTAAACATTACCCATATGAATGACATATCAATGACAATAAAATTTAAACGAGGTCGGAAAACTTTGTTTTGTTTTTTATTTTAGGTAGATCTTAATATGGCAAATTCAAAAATACTATTTCCAATATGCTAGGACGCATAGCTTAGGAGAAAAAGCTGTTTAAACATTACCCATATGAATGACATATCAATGACAATAAAATTTAAACGAGGTCGGAAAACTTTGTTTTGTTTTTTATTTTAGGTAGATCTTAATATGGCAAATTCAAAAATACTATTTTCATTATGCTAGGACGCATAGCTTAGGAGAAAAAGCTGTTTAAACATTACCCATATGAATGACATATCAATGACAATAAAATTTAAACGAGGTCGGAAAACTTTGTTTTGTTTTTTATTTTAAGTAGATCTTTTTATGGCAAATTCAAAAATACTATTTTCATTATGCTAGGACGCATAGCTTAGGAGAAAAAGCTGTTTAAACATTACCCATATGAATGACATATCAATGACAATAAATTTTAAAGGAGGTCGGAAAACTTTGTTTTGTTTTTTATTTTAGGTAGATCTTAATATGGCAAATTCAAAAATACTATTTTCATTATGCTAGGACGCACAGCTTAGGAGAAAAAGCTGTTTAAACATTACCCATATGAATGACAATAAAATTTAAACGAGATCAGAAAACTTTGTTTTGTTTTTTATTTTAGGTAGATCTGAATATGGCAAATTCAAAAATACTATTTTTATTATGCTAGGACGCACAGCTTAGGAGAAAAAGCTGTTTAAACATTACCCATATGAATGACAATAAAATTTAAACGAGGTCGGAAAACTTTGTTTTGTTTTTTATTTTAGGTAGATCTTAATATGGCAAATTCAAAAATACTATTTTCATTATGCTAGGACGCATAGCTTAGGAGAAAAAGCTGTTTAAACATTACCCATATGACTGACAATAAAATTTAAACGAGGTCGGAAAACTTTGTTTTGTTTTTTATTTTAGATAGATCTTAATATGGCAAATTCAAAAATAATATTTTCATTATGCTAGGACTTACAGCTTAGGAGAAACAGCTGTTTAAACATTACCCATATGAATGACATATCAATGACAATAAAATTTAAACGAGGTCGGAAAACTTTGTTTTGTTTTTTATTTTAGGTAGATCTTAATATGGCAAATTCAAAAATACTATTTTCATTATGCTAGGACGCATAGCTTAGGAGAAAAAGCTGTTTAAACATTACCCATATGAATAACATATCAATGACAATAAAATTTAAACGAGGTCGGAAGTATTTGTTTTGTTTTTTATCTTAAGTAGATCTTAATATGGCAAATTCAAAAATACTATTTTCATTATGCTAGGACGCAAAGCTTAGGAGAAAAAGCTGTTTAAACATTATCCATATGAATGACAATAAAATTTAAACGAGGTCAGAAAACTTTGTTTTGTTTTTTATTTTAGTTAGCTCTTAATATTGCAAATTCAGAAATACTATTTTGATTATGCTGGGAAGCATAGCTTAGGAGAAAAAGCTGTTTAAACATTACCCATATGAATGACATTTCAATGACAATAAAATTTAAACGAGGTCGGAAAACTTTGTTTTGTTTTTTATTTTAGGTAGATCTTAATATGGCAAATTCAAAAATACTATTTTCATTATGCTAGGACGCATAGCTTAGGAGAAAAAGCTGTTTAAACATTACCCATATGAATGACATATCAATGACAATAAAATTTAAACGAGGTCGGAAAACTTTGTTTTGTTTTTTATTTTCAGTAGATCTTAATATGGCAAATTCAAAAATACTATTTCCATTATGCTAGGACGCATAGCTTAGGAGAAAAAGCTGTTTAAACATTACCCATATGAATGACATATCAATGACAATAAAATTTAAACGAGGTCGGAAAACTTTGTTTTGTTTTTTATTTTAGGTAGATCTTAATATGGCAAATTCAAAAATACTATTTTCATTATGCTAGGACGCATAGCTTAGGAGAAAAAGCTGTTTAAACATTACCCATATGAATGACATATCAATGACAATAAAATTTAAACGAGGTCGGAAAACTTTGTTTTGTTTTTTATTTTAAGTAGATCTTTTTATGGCAAATTCAAAAATACTATTTTCATTATGCTAGGACGCATAGCTTAGGAGAAAAAGCTGTTTAAACATTACCCATATGAATGACATATCAATGACAATAAAATTTAAACGAGATCGGAAAACTTTGTTTTGTTTTTTATTTTAGGTAGATCTTAATATGGCAAATTCAAAAATACTATTTTCACTATGCTAGGACGCATAGCTTAGGAGAAAAAGCTGTTTAAACATTACCCATATGAATGACAATAAAATTTAAACGAGATCAGAAAACTTTGTTTTGTTTTTTATTTTAGGTAGATCTGAATATGGCAAATTCAAAAATACTATTTTTATTATGCTAGGACGCACAGATTAGGAGAAAAAGCTGTTTAAACATTACCCATATGAATGACAATAAAATTTAAACGAGGTCGGAAAACTTTGTTTTGTTTTTTATTTTAGGTAGATCTTAATATGGCAAATTCAAAAATACTATTTTCATTATGCTAGGACGCATAGCTTAGGAGAAAAAGCTGTTTAAACATTACCCATATGACTGACAATAAAATTTAAACGAGGTCGGAAAACTTTGTTTTGTTTTTTATTTTAGGTAGATCTTAATATGGCAAATTCAAAAATAATATTTTCATTATGCTAGGACGCACAGCTTAGGAGAAAAAGCTGTTTAAACATTACCCATATGAATGACATATCAATGACAATAAAATTTAAACGAGGTCGGAAAACTTTGTTTTGTTTTTTAATTTTAGGTAGATCTTAATATGGCAAATTCAAAAATACTATTTTCATTATGCTAGGACGCATAGCTTAGGAGAAAAAGCTGTTTAAACATTACCCATATGAATAACATATCAATGACAATAAAATTTAAACGAGGTCGGAAGTATTTGTTTTGTTTTTTATTTTAAGTAGATCTTAATATGGCAAATTCAAAAATACTATTTTCATTATGCTAGGACGCATAGCTTAGGAGAAAAAGCTGTTTAAACATTACCCATATGAATGACAATAAAATTTAAACGAGGTGGGAAAACTTTGTTTTGTTTTTTATTTTAGGTAGATCTTAATATTGCAAATTCAGAAATACTATTTTGATTATGCTGGGAAGCATAGCTTAGGAGAAAAAGCTGTTTAAACATTACCCATATGAATGACATTTCAATGACAATAAAATTTAAACGAGGTCGGAAAACTTTGTTTTGTTTTTTATTTTAAGTAGATCTTAATATGGCAAATTCAAAAATATTATTTTCATTATGCTAGGACGCATAGCTTAGGAGAAAAAGCTGTTTAAACATTACCCATATGAATGACAATAAAATTGAAACGAGGTCAGAAAACTTTGTTTTGTTTTTTATTTAAGTTAGATCTTAATATTGCAAATTCAAAAATACTATTTTCATTATGCTCGGACGCATAGCTTAGGAGAAAAAGCTGTTTAAACATTACCCATATGAATGACATTTCAATGACAATAAAATTTAAACGAGGTCAGAAAACTTTGTTTTGTTTTTTATTTTAAGTAGATCTTAATATGGCAAATTCAAAAATACTATTTTCATAATGCTAGGACGCATAGCTTAGGAGAAAAAGCTGTTTAAACATTACCCATATGAATGACATATCAATGACAATAAAATTTAAACGAGATCGGAAAACTTTGTTTTGTTTTTTATTTTAGGTAGATCTTAATATGGCAAATTCAAAAATACTATCTTCATTATGCTAGGACGCATAGCTTAGGAGAAAAAGCTGTTTAAACATTACCCATATGAATGACAATAAAATTTAAACGAGGTCGGAAAACTTTGTTTTGTTTTTTATTTTTGGTAGATCTTAATATGGCAAATTCAAAAATACTATTTTCATAATGCTAGGACGCATAGCTTAGGAGAAAAAGCTGTTTAAACATTACCCATATGAAAGACATATCAATGACAATAAAATTTAAACGAGGTCGGAAAACTTTGTTTTGTTTTTTATTTTAGGTAGATCTTAATATGGCAAATTCAAAAATACTATTTTTATAATGCTAGGACGCATAGCTTAGGAGAAAAAGCTGTTTAAACATTACCCATATGAATAACATATCAATGACAATAAAATTTAAACGAGGTCGGAAAACTTTGTTTTGTTTTTAATTTTAGGTAGATCTTAATATGGCAAATTCAAAAATACTATTTTCATTATGCTAGGACGCATAGCTTAGGAGAAAAAGCTGTTTAAACATTACCCATATGAATGACATATCAATGACAATAAAATTTAAACGAGGTCGGAAAACTTTGTTTTGTTTTTTATTTTAGGTAGATCTGAATATTACAAATTCAAAAATACTATTTTCATTATGCTAGGACGCATAGCTTAGGAGAAAAAGCTGTTTAAAAATTACCCATATGAATGACATATCAATGACAATAAAATTTAAACGAGATCGGAAAACTTTGTTTTGTTTTTTATTTTAGGTAGATCTTAATATGGCAAATTCAAAAATACTATTTTCATTATGCTAGGACGCACAGCTTAGGAGAAAAAGCTGTTTAAACATTACCCATATGAATGACAATAAAACTTAAACGAGGTCGGAAAACTTTGTTTTGTTTTTTATTTTAGGTAGATCTTAATATGGCAAATTCAAAAATACTATTTTCATTATGCTAGGACGCATAGCTTAGGAGAAAAAGCTGTTTAAACATTACCCATATGACTGACAATAAAATTTAAACGAGGTCGGAAAACTTTGTTTTGTTTTTTATTTTAGGTAGATCTTAATATGGAAAATTCAAAAATAATATTTTCATTATGCTAGGACGCACAGCTTAGGAGAAAAAGCTGTTTAAACATTACCCATATGAATGACATATCAATGACAATAAAATTTAAACGAGGTCGGAAAACTTTGTTTTGTTTTTTATTTTAGGTAGATCTTAATATGGCAAATTCAAAAATACTATTTTCATTATGCTAGGACGCATAGCTTAGGAGAAAAAGCTGTTTAAACATTACCCATATGAATGACAATAAAATTTAAACGAGATCAGAAAACTTTGTTTTGTTTTTTATTTTAAGTAGATCTTAATATGGCAAACTCAAAAATACTATTTTCATTATGCTAGGACGCATAGCTTAGGAGAAAAAGCTGTTTAAACATTACCCATATGAATGACAATAAAATTTAAACGAGGTCGGAAAACTTTGTTTTGTTTTTTATTTTAAGTAGATCTTTTTATGGCAAATTCAAAAATACTATTTTCATTATGCTAGGACGCATAGCTTAGGAGAAAAAGCTGTTTAAACATTACCCATATGAATGACATATCAATGACAATAAAATTTAAACGAGATCGGAAAACTTTGTTTTGTTTTTTATTTTAGGTAGATCTTAATATGGCAAATTCAAAAATACTATTTTCACTATGCTAGGACGCATAGCTTAGGAGAAAAAGCTGTTTAAACATTACCCATATGAATGACAATAAAATTTAAACGAGATCAGAAAACTTTGTTTTGTTTTTTATTTTAGGTAGATCTGAATATGGCAAATTCAAAAATACTATTTTTATTATGCTAGGACGCACAGCTTAGGAGAAAAAGCTGTTTAAACATTACCCATATGAATGACAATAAAATTTAAACGAGGTCGGAAAACTTTGTTTTGTTTTTTATTTTAGGTAGATCTTAATATGGCAAATTCAAAAATACTATTTTCATTATGCTAGGACGCATAGCTTAGGAGAAAAAGCTGTTTAAACATTACCCATATGACTGACAATAAAATTTAAACGAGGTCGGAAAACTTTGTTTTGTTTTTTATTTTAGGTAGATCTTAATATGGCAAATTCAAAAATAATATTTTCATTATGCTAGGACGCACAGCTTAGGAGAAAAAGCTGTTTAAACATTACCCATATGAATGACATATCAATGACAATAAAATTTAAACGAGGTCGGAAAACTTTGTTTTGTTTTTTAATTTTAGGTAGATCTTAATATGGCAAATTCAAAAATACTATTTTCATTATGCTAGGACGCATAGCTTAGGAGAAAAAGCTGTTTAAACATTACCCATATGAATAACATATCAATGACAATAAAATTTAAACGAGGTCGGAAGTATTTGTTTTGTTTTTTATTTTAAGTAGATCTTAATATGGCAAATTCAAAAATACTATTTTCATTATGCTAGGACGCATAGCTTAGGAGAAAAAGCTGTTTAAACATTACCCATATGAATGACACATCAATGACAATAAAATTTAAACGAGGTGGGAAAACTTTGTTTTGTTTTTTATTTTAGGTAGATCTTAATATTGCAAATTCAGAAATACTATTTTGATTATGCTGGGAAGCATAGCTTAGGAGAAAAAGCTGTTTAAACATTACCCATATGAATGACATTTCAATGACAATAAAATTTAAACGAGGTCGGAAAACTTTGTTTTGTTTTTTATTTTAAGTAGATCTTAATATGGCAAATTCAAAAATATTATTTTCATTATGCTAGGACGCATAGCTTAGGAGAAAAAGCTGTTTAAACATTACCCATATGAATGACAATAAAATTTAAACGAGGTCAGAAAACTTTGTTTTGTTTTTTATTTAAGTTAGATCTTAATATTGCAAATTCAAAAATACTATTTTCATTATGCTCGGACGCATAGCTTAGGAGAAAAAGCTGTTTAAACATTACCCATATGAATGACATTTCAATGACAATAAAATTTAAACGAGGTCAGAAAACTTTGTTTTGTTTTTTATTTTAAGTAGATCTTAATATGGCAAATTCAAAAATACTATTTTCATAATGCTAGGACGCATAGCTTAGGAGAAAAAGCTGTTTAAACATTACCCATATGAATGACATATCAATGACAATAAAATTTAAACGAGATCGGAAAACTTTGTTTTGTTTTTTATTTTAGGTAGATCTTAATATGGCAAATTCAAAAATACTATCTTCATTATGCTAGGACGCATAGCTTAGGAGAAAAAGCTGTTTAAACATTACCCATATGAATGACAATAAAATTTAAACGAGGTCGGAAAACTTTGTTTTGTTTTTTATTTTTGGTAGATCTTAATATGGCAAATTCAAAAATACTATTTTCATAATGCTAGGACGCATAGCTTAGGAGAAAAAGCTGTTTAAACATTACCCATATGAAAGACATATCAATGACAATAAAATTTAAACGAGGTCGGAAAACTTTGTTTTGTTTTTTATTTTAGGTAGATCTTAATATGGCAAATTCAAAAATACTATTTTTATAATGCTAGGACGCATAGCTTAGGAGAAAAAGCTGTTTAAACATTACCCATATGAATAACATATCAATGACAATAAAATTTAAACGAGGTCGGAAAACTTTGTTTTGTTTTTAATTTTAGGTAGATCTTAATATGGCAAATTCAAAAATACTATTTTCATTATGCTAGGACGCATAGCTTAGGAGAAAAAGCTGTTTAAACATTACCCATATGAATGACATATCAATGACAATAAAATTTAAACGAGGTCGGAAAACTTTGTTTTGTTTTTTATTTTAGGTAGATCTGAATATTACAAATTCAAAAATACTATTTTCATTATGCTAGGACGCATAGCTTAGGAGAAAAAGCTGTTTAAAAATTACCCATATGAATGACATATCAATGACAATAAAATTTAAACGAGATCGGAAAACTTTGTTTTGTTTTTTATTTTAGGTAGATCTTAATATGGCAAATTCAAAAATACTATTTTCATTATGCTAGGACGCACAGCTTAGGAGAAAAAGCTGTTTAAACATTACCCATATGAATGACAATAAAACTTAAACGAGGTCGGAAAACTTTGTTTTGTTTTTTATTTTAGGTAGATCTTAATATGGCAAATTCAAAAATACTATTTTCATTATGCTAGGACGCATAGCTTAGGAGAAAAAGCTGTTTAAACATTACCCATATGACTGACAATAAAATTTAAACGAGGTCGGAAAACTTTGTTTTGTTTTTTATTTTAGGTAGATCTTAATATGGCAAATTCAAAAATAATATTTTCATTATGCTAGGACGCACAGCTTAGGAGAAAAAGCTGTTTAAACATTACCCATATGAATGACATATCAATGACAATAAAATTTAAACGAGGTCGGAAAACTTTGTTTTGTTTTTTATTTTAGGTAGATCTTAATATGGCAAATTCAAAAATACTATTTTCATTATGCTAGGACGCATAGCTTAGGAGAAAAAGCTGTTTAAACATTACCCATATGAATGACAATAAAATTTAAACGAGATCAGAAAACTTTGTTTTGTTTTTTATTTTAAGTAGATCTTAATATGGCAAATTCAAAAATACTATTTTCATTATGCTAGGACGCATAGCTTAGGAGAAAAAGCTGTTTAAACATTACCCATATGAATGACAATAAAATTTAAACGAGGTCGGAAAACTTTGTTTTGTTTTTTATTTTAGGTATATCTTAATATGGCAAATTCAAAAATACTATTTTCATTATGCTAGGACGCATAGCTTAGGAGAAAAAGCTGTTTAAACATTACCCATATGACTGACAATAAAATTTAAACGAGGTCGGAAAACTTTGTTTTGATTTTTATTTTAGGTAGATCTTAATATGGCAAATTCAAAAATAATATTTTCATTATGCTAGGACGCACAGCTTAGGAGAAAAAGCTGTTTAAACATTACCCATATGAATGACATATCAATGACAATAAAATTTAAACGAGGTCAGAAAACTTTGTTTTGTTTTTTATTTTAGGTAGATCTTAATATGGCAAATTCAAAAATACTATTTCCATTATGCTAGGACGCATAGCTTAGGAGAAAAAGCTGTTTAAACATTACCCATATGAATGACATATCAATGACAATAAAATTTAAACGAGGTCGGAAAACTTTGTTTTGTTTTTTATTTTAGGTAGATCTTAATATGGCAAATTCAAAAATACTATTTTCATTATGCTAGGACGCATAGCTTAGGAGAAAAAGCTGTTTAAACATTACCCATATGAATGACATATCAATGACAATAAAATTTAAACGAGGTCGAAAAACTTTGTTTTGTTTTTTATTTTAAGTAGATCTTTTTATGGCAAATTCAAAAATACTATTTTCATTATGCTAGGACGCATAGCTTAGGAGAAAAAGCTGTTTAAACATTACCCATATGAATGACATATCAATGACAATAAAATTTAAACGAGATCGGAAAACTTTTTTTTGTTTTTTATTTTAGGTAGATCTTAATATGGCAAATTCAAAAATACTATTTTCATTATGCTAGGACGCATAGCTTAGGAGAAAAAGCTGTTTAAACATTACCCATATGAATGACAATAAAATTTAAACGAGATCAGAAAACTTTGTTTTGATTTTTATTTTAGGTAGATCTGAATATGGCAAATTCAAAAATACTATTTTCATTATGCTAGGACGCACAGCTTAGGAGAAAAAGCTGTTTAAACATTACCCATATGAATGACAATAAAATTTAAACGAGGTCGGAAAACTTTGTTTTGTTTTTTATTTTAGGTAGATCTTAATATGGCAAATTCAAAAATAATATTTTCATTATGCTAGGACGCATAGCTTAGGAGAAAAAGCTGTTTAAACATTACCCATATGACTGACAATAAAATTTAAACGAGGTCGGAAAACTTTGTTTTGTTTTTTATTTTAGGTAGATCTTAATATGGCAAATTCAAAAATAATATTTTCATTATGCTAGGACGCACAGCTTAGGAGAAAAAGCTGTTTAAACATTACCCATATGAATGACATATCAATGACAATAAAATTTAAACGAGGTCGGAAAACTTTGTTTTGTTTTTTATTTTAGGTAGATCTTAATATGGCAAATTCAAAAATACTATTTTAATTATGCTAGGACGCATAGCTTAGGAGAAAAAGCTGTTTAAACATTACCCATATGAATGACAATAAAATTTAAACGAGGTCGGAAAACTTTGTTTTGTTTTTTATTTTAAGTAGATCTTAATATGGCAAATTCAAAAATACTATTTTCATTATGCTAGGACGCATAGCTTAGGAGAAAAAGCTGTTTAAACATTACCCATATGAATGACAATAAAATTTAAACGAGGTCAGAAAACTTTGTTTTGTTTTTTATTTTAGTTAGATCTTAATATTGCAAATTCAGAAATACTATTTTGATTATGCTGGGAAGCATAGCTTAGGAGAAAAAGCTGTTTAAACATTACCCATATGAATGACATTTCAATGACAATAAAATTTAAACGAGGTCAGAAAACTTTGTTTTGTTTTTAATTTTAGGTAGATCTTAATATATCAAATTCAAAAATACTATTTTCATAATGCTAGGACGCATAGCTTAGGAGAAAAAGCTGTTTAAACATTACCCATATGAATGACATATCAATGACAATAAAATTTAAACGAGATCGGAAAACTTTGTTTTGTTTTTTATTTTAGGTAGATCTTAATATGGCAAATTCAAAAATACTATCTTCATTATGCTAGGACGCATAGCTTAGGAGAAAAATCTGTTTAAACATTACCCATATGAATGACAATAAAATTTAAACGAGGTCGGAAAACTTTGTTTTGTTTTTTATTTTAGGTAGATCTTAATATGGCAAATTTAAAAATACTATTTTCATAATGCTAGGACGCATAGCTTAGGAGAAAAAGCTGTTTAAACATTACCCATATGAATGACATATCAATGACCATAAAATTTAAACGAGGTCGGAAAACTTTGTTTTGTTTTTTATTTTAGATAGATCTTAATATGGCAAATTCAAAAATACTATTTTTATAATGCTAGGACGCATAGCTTAGGAGAAAAAGCTGTTTAAACATTACCCATATGAATAACATATCAATGATAATAAAATTTAAACGAGGTCGGAAAACTTTGTTTTGTTTTTTATTTTAAGTAGATCTTAATATGGCAAATTCAAAAATACTATTTTCATTATGCTAGGACGCATAGCTTAGAAGAAGCTGTTTAAACATTACCCATATGAATGACATATCAATGACAATAAAATTTAAACGAGGTCGGAAAACTTTGTTTTGTTTTTTATTTTAGGGAGATCTTAATATGGCAAATTCAAAAATACTATTTTTATAATGCTAGGACGCATAGCTTAGGAGAAAAAGCTGTTTAAACATTACCCATATGAATGATATATCAATGACAATAAAATTTAAACGAGGTCGGAAAACTTTGTTTTGTATTTTATTTTATGTAGATCTTTTTATGGCAAATTCAAAAATACTATTTTCATTATGCTAGGACGCATAGCTTAGGAGAAAAAGCTGTTTAAACATTACCCATATGAATGACATATCAATGACAATAAAATTTAAACGAGATCGGAAAACTTTGTTTTGTTTTTTATTTTAGGTAGATCTTAATATGGCAAATTCAAAAATACTATTTTCATTATGCTAGGACGCATAGCTTAGGAGAAAAAGCTGTTTAAACATTACCCATATGAATGACAATACAATTTAAACGAGATCAGAAAACTTTGTTTTGTTTTTTATTTTAAGTAGATCTTAATATGGCAAATTCAAAAATACTATTTTCATTATGCTAGGACGCATAGCTTAGGAGAAAAAGCTGTTTAAACATTACCCATATGAATGACAATAAAATTTAAACGAGGTCGGAAAACTTTGTTTTAATTTTTATTTTAGGTAGATCTTAATATGGCAAATTCAAAAATACTATTTTCATAATGCTAGGACGCATAGCTTAGGAGAAAAAGCTGTTTAAACATTACCCATATGAATGACATATCAATGACCATAAAATTTAAACGAGGTCGGAAAACTTTGTTTTGTTTTTTATTTTAGATAGATCTTAATATGGCAAATTCAAAAATACTATTTTCATTATGCTAGGACGCATAGCTTAGGAGAAAAAGCTGTTTAAACATTACCCATATGAATGATATATCAATGACAATAAAATTTAAACGAGGTCGGAAAACTTTGTTTTGTTTTTTATTTTATGTAGATCTTTTTATGGCAAATTCAAAAATACTATTTTCATTATGCTAGGACGCATAGCTTAGGAGAAAAAGCTGTTTAAACATTACCCATATGAATGACATATCAATGACAATAAAATTTAAACGAGATCGTAAAACTTTGTTTTGTTTTTTATTTTAGGTAGATCTTAATATGGCAAATTCAAAAATTTTATTTTCATTATGCTAGGACGCATAGCTTAGGAGAAAAAGCTGTTTAAACATTACCCATATGAATGACAATAAAATTTAAACGAGGTCGGAAAACTTTGTTTTGTTTTTTATTTTAGGTAGATCTTAATATGGCAAATTCAAAAATACTATTTTCATTATGCTAGGACGCATAGCTTAGGAGAAAAATCTGTTTAAACATTACCCATATGACTGACAATAAAATTTAAACGAGGTCGGAAAACTTTGTTTTGTTTTTTATTTTAGGTAGATCTTAATATGGCAAATTCAAAAATAATATTTTCATTATGCTAGGACGCACAGCTAAGGAGAAAAAGCTGTTTAAACATTACCCATATGAATGACATATCAATGACAATAAAATTTAAACGAGGTCGGAAAACTTTGTTTTGTTTTTTATTTTAGGTAGATCTTAATATGGCAAATTCAAAAATACTATTTTCATTATGCTAGGACGCATAGCTTAGGAGAAAAAGCTGTTTAAACATTACCCATATGAATGACAATACAATTTAAACGAGATCAGAAAACTTTGTTTTGTTTTTTATTTTAAGTAGATCTTAATATGGCAAATTCAAAAATACTATTTTCATTATGCTAGGACGCATAGCTTAGGAGAAAAAGCTGTTTAAACATTACCCATATGAATGACAATAAAATTTAAACGAGGTCGGAAAACTTTGTTTTGTTTTTTATTTTAGGTAGATCTTAATATGGCAAATTCAAAAATACTATTTTCATAATGCTAGGACGCATAGCTTAGGAGAAAAAGCTGTTTAAACATTACCCATATGAATGACATATCAATGACCATAAAATTTAAACGAGGTCGGAAAACTTTGCTTTGTTTTTTATTTTGGATAGATCTTAATATGGCAAATTCAAAAATACTATTTTTATAATGCTAGGACGCATAGCTTAGGAGAAAAAGCTGTTTAAACATTACCCATATGAATAACATATCAATGATAATAAAATTTAAACGAGGTCGGAAAACTTTGTTTTGTTTTTTATTTTAAGTAGATCTTAATATGGCAAATTCAAAAATACTATTTTCATTATGCTAGGACGCATAGCTTAGAAGAAGCTGTTTAAACATTACCCATATGAATGACATATCAATGACAATAAAATTTAAACGAGGTCGGAAAACTTTGTTTTGTTTTTTATTTTAGGTAGATCTTAATATGGCAAATTCAAAAATACTATTTTTATAATGCTAGGACGCATAGCTTAGGAGAAAAAGCTGTTTAAACATTACCCATATGAATAACATATCAATGACAATAAAATTTAAACGAGGTCGAAAAACTTTGTTTTGTTTTTTATTTTAAGTAGATCTTAATATGGCAAATTCAAAAATACTATTTTCATTATGCTAGGACGCATAGCTTAGGAGAAAAAGCTGTTTAAACATTACCCATATGAATGATATATCAATGACAATAAAATTTAAACGAGGTCGGAAAACTTTGTTTTGTTTTTTATTTTATGTAGATCTTTTTATGGCAAATTCAAAAATACTATTTTCATTATGCTAGGACGCATAGCTTAGGAGAAAAAGCTGTTTAAACATTACCCATATGAATGACATATCAATGACAATAAAATTTAAACGAGATCGTAAAACTTTGTTTTGTTTTTTATTTTAGGTAGATCTTAATATGGCAAATTCAAAAATACTATTTTCATTATGCTAGGACGCATAGCTTAGGAGAAAAAGCTGTTTAAACATTACCCATATGAATGACAATAAAATTTAAACGAGGTCGGAAAACTTTGTTTTGTTTTTTATTTTAGGTAGATCTTAATATGGCAAATTCAAAAATACTATTTTCATTATGCTAGGACGCATAGCTTAGGAGAAAAAGCTGTTTAAACATTACCCATATGACTGACAATAAAATTTAAACGAGGTCGGAAAACTTTGTTTTGTTTTTTATTTTAGGTAGATCTTAATATGGCAAATTCAAAAATAATATTTTCATTATGCTAGGACGCACAGCTTAGGAGAAAAAGCTGTTTAAACATTACCCATATGAATGACATATCAATGACAATACAATTTAAACGAGATCAGAAAACTTTGTTTTGTTTTTTATTTTAGGTAGATCTTAATATGGCAAATTCAAAAATACTATTTTCATTATGCTAGGACGCATAGCTTAGGAGAAAAAGCTGTTTAAACATTACCCATATGAATGACAATAAAATTTAAACGAGGTCGGAAAACTTTGTTTTGTTTTTTATTTTAGGTAGATCTTAATATGGCAAATTCAAAAATACTATTTTCATTATGCTAGAACGCATAGCTTAGGAGAAAAAGCTGTTTAAACATTACCCATATGACTGACAATAAAATTTAAACGAGGTCGGAAAACTTTGTTTTGATTTTTATTTTAGGTAGATCTTAATATGGCAAATTCAAAAATAATATTTTCATTATGCTAGGACGCACAGCTTAGGAGAAAAAGCTGTTTAAACATTACCCATATGAATGACATATCAATGACAATAAAATTTAAACGAGGTCGGAAAACTTTGTTTTGTTTTTTATTTTAGGTAGATCTTAATATGGCAAATTCAAAAATACTATTTCCATTATGCTAGGACGCATAGCTTAGGAGAAAAAGCTGTTTAAACATTACCCATATGAATGACATATCAATGACAATAAAATTTAAACGAGGTCGGAAAACTTTGTTTTGTTTTTTATTTTAGGTAGATCTTAATATGGCAAATTCAAAAATACTATTTTCATTATGCTAGGACGCATAGCTTAGGAGAAAAAGCTGTTTAAACATTACCCATATGAATGACATATCAATGACAATAAAATTTAAACGAGGTCGGAAAACTTTGTTTTGTTTTTTATTTTAAGTAGATCTTTTTATGGCAAATTCAAAAATACTATTTTCATTATGCTAGGACGCATAGCTTAGGAGAAAAAGCTGTTTAAACATTACCCATATGAATGACATATCAATGACAATAAAATTTAAACGAGATCGGAAAACTTTTTTTTGTTTTTTATTTTAGGTAGATCTTAATATGGCAAATTCAAAAATACTATTTTCATTATGCTAGGACGCATAGCTTAGGAGAAAAAGCTGTTTAAACATTACCCATATGAATGACAATAAAATGTAAACGAGATCAGAAAACTTTGTTTTGTTTTTTATTTTATGTAGATCTGAATATGGCAAATTCAAAAATACTATTTTCATTATGCTAGGACGCACAGCTTAGGAGAAAAAGCTGTTTAAACATTACCCATATGAATGACAATAAAATTTAAACGAGGTCGGAAAACTTTGTTTTGTTTTTTGTTTTAGGTAGATCTTAATATGGCAAATTCAAAAATACTATTTTCATTATGCTAGGACGCATAGCTTAGGAGAAAAAGCT
The DNA here is from genome assembly GCA_963556175.1 of Tipula confusa. Classification (NCBI taxonomy): domain Eukaryota; kingdom Metazoa; phylum Arthropoda; class Insecta; order Diptera; family Tipulidae; genus Tipula; species Tipula confusa. The sequence goes on along the minus strand of OY744477.1, from coordinate 134,478,079 downwards.
GTTTAAACATTACCCATATGACTGACAATAAAATTTAAACGAGGTCGGAAAACTTTGTTTTGTTTTTTATTTTAGGTAGATCTTAATATGGCAAATTCAAAAATAATATTTTCATTATGCTAGGACGCACAGCTTAGGAGAAAAAGCTGTTTAAACATTACCCATATGAATGACATATCAATGACAATAAAATTTAAACGAGGTCGGAAAACTTTGTTTTGTTTTTTATTTTAAGTAGATCTTAATATGGCAAATTCAAAAATACTATTTTTATTATGCTAGGACGCATAGCTTAGGAGAAAAAGCTGTTTAAACATTACCCATATGAATGACAATAAAATTTAAACGAGGTCGGAAAACTTTGTTTTGTTTTTTATTTTAGGTAGATCTTAATATGGCAAATTCAAAAATACTATTTCCATTATGCTAGGACGCATAGCTTAGGAGAAAAAGCTGTTTAAACATTACCCATATGAATGACATATCAATGACAATAAAATTTAAACGAGGTCGGAAAACTTTGTTTTGTTTTTTATTTTAGGTAGATCTTAATATGGCAAATTCAAAAATACTATTTTCATTATGCTAGGACGCATAGCTTAGGAGAAAAAGCTGTTTAAACATTACCCATATGAATGACATATCAATGACAATAAAATTTAAACGAGGTCGGAAAACTTTGTTTTGTTTTTTATTTTAAGTAGATCTTTTTATGGCAAATTCAAAAATACTATTTTCATTATGCTAGGACGCATAGCTTAGGAGAAAAAGCTGTTTAAACATTACCCATATGAATGACATATCAATGACAATAAAATTTAAACGAGATCGGAAAACTTTTTTTTGTTTTTTATTTTAGGTAGATCTTAATATGGCAAATTCAAAAATACTATTTTCATTGTGCTAGGACGCATAGCTTAGGAGAAAAAGCTGTTTAAACATTACCCATATGAATGACAATAAAATTTAAACGAGATCAGAAAACTTTGTTTTGTTTTTTATTTTAGGTAGATCTGAATATGGCAAATTCAAAAATACTATTTTCATTATGCTAGGACGCACAGCTTAGGAGAAAAAGCTGTTTAAACATTACCCATATGAATGACAATAAAATTTAAACGAGGTCGGAAAACTTTGTTTTGTTTTTTGTTTTAGGTAGATCTTAATATGGCAAATTCAAAAATACTATTTTCATTATGCTAGGACGCACAGCTTAGGAGAAAAAGCTGTTTAAACATTACCCATATGAATGACATATCAATGACAATAAAATTTAAACGAGGTCGGAAAACTTTGTTTTGTTTTTTATTTTAAGTAGATCTTAATATGGCAAATTCAAAAATACTATTTTTATTATGCTAGGACGCATAGCTTAGGAGAAAAAGCTGTTTAAACATTACCCATATGAATGACAATAAAATTTAAACGAGGTCGGAAAACTTTGTTTTGTTTTTTATTTTAGGTAGATCTTAATATGGCAAATTCAAAAATACTATTTCCATTATGCTAGGACGCATAGCTTAGGAGAAAAAGCTGTTTAAACATTACCCATATGACTGACAATAAAATTTAAACGAGGTCGGAAAACTTTGTTTTGTTTTTTATTTTAGGTAGATCTTAATATGGCAAATTCAAAAATAATATTTTCATTATGCTAGGACGCACAGCTTAGGAGAAAAAGCTGTTTAAACATTACCCATATGAATGACATATCAATGACAATAAAATTTAAACGAGGTCGGAAAACTTTGTTTTGTTTTTTATTTTAGGTAGATCTTAATATGGCAAATTCAAAAATACTATTTTCATTATGCTAGGACGCATAGCTTAGGAGAAAAAGCTGTTTAAACATTACCCATATGAATGACAATAAAATTTAAACGAGGTCGGAAAACTTTGTTTTGTTTTTTATTTTAAGTAGATCTTAATATGGCAAATTCAAAAATACTATTTTTATTATGCTAGGACGCATAGCTTAGGAGAAAAAGCTGTTTAAACATTACCCATATGAATGACAATAAAATTTAAACGAGGTCAGAAAACTTTGTTTTGTTTTTTATTTTAGTTAGATCTTAATATTGCAAATTCAGAAATACTATTTTGATTATGCTGGGAAGCATAGCTTAGGAGAAAAAGCTGTTTAAACATTACCCATATGAATGACATATCAATGACAATAAAATTTAAACGAGATCGGAAAACTTTGTTTTGTTTTTTATTTTAGGTAGATCTTAATATGGCAAATTCAAAAATACTATCTTCATTATGCTAGGACGCATAGCTTAGGAGAAAAAGCTGTTTAAACATTACCCATATGAATGACAATAAAATTTAAACGAGGTCGGAAAACTTTGTTTTGTTTTTTATTTTAGGTAGATCTTTTTATGGCAAATTCAAAAATACTATTTTCATTATGCTAGGACGCATAGCTTAGGAGAAAAAGCTGTTTAAACATTACCCATATGAATGACATATCAATGACAATAAAATTTAAACGAGATCGTAAAACTTTGTTTTGTTTTTTATTTTAGGTAGATCTTAATATGGCAAATTCAAAAATACTATTTTCATAATGCTAGGACGCATAGCTTAGGAGAAAAAGCTGTTTAAACATTACCCATATGACTGACAATAAAATTTAAACGAGGTCGGAAAACTTTGTTTTGTTTTTTATTTTAGGTAGATCTTAATATGGCAAATTCAAAAATAATATTTTCATTATGCTAGGACGCACAGCTTAGGAGAAAAAGCTGTTTAAACATTACCCATATGAATGACATATCAATGACAATAAAATTTAAACGAGGTCGGAAAACTTTGTTTTGTTTTTTATTTTAGGTAGATCTTAATATGGCAAATTCAAAAATACTATTTTCATTATGCTAGGACGCATAGCTTAGGAGAAAAAGCTGTTTAAACATTACCCATATGAATGACAATACAATTTAAACGAGATCAGAAAACTTTGTTTTGTTTTTTATTTTAAGTAGATCTTAATATGGCAAATTCAAAAATACTATTTTCATTATGCTAGGACGCATAGCTTAGGAGAAAAAGCTGTTTAAACATTACCCATATGAATGACAATAAAATTTAAACGAGGTCGGAAAACTTTGTTTTGTTTTTTATTTTAGGTAGATCTTAATATGGCAAATTCAAAAATACTATTTTCATTATGCTAGGACGCATAGCTTAGGAGAAAAAGCTGTTTAAACATTACCCATATGACTGACAATAAAATTTAAACGAGGTCGGAAAACTTTGTTTTGATTTTTATTTTAGGTAGATCTTAATATGGCAAATTCAAAAATAATATTTTCATTATGCTAGGACGCACAGCTTAGGAGAAAAAGCTGTTTAAACATTACCCATATGAATGACATATCAATGACAATAAAATTTAAACGAGGTCGGAAAACTTTGTTTTGTTTTTTATTTTAGGTAGATCTTAATATGGCAAATTCAAAAATACTATTTCCATTATGCTAGGACGCATAGCTTAGGAGAAAAAGCTGTTTAAACATTACCCATATGAATGACATATCAATGACAATAAAATTTAAACGAGGTCGGAAAACTTTGTTTTGTTTTTTATTTTAGGTAGATCTTAATATGGCAAATTCAAAAATACTATTTTCATTATGCTAGGACGCATAGCTTAGGAGAAAAAGCTGTTTAAACATTACCCATATGAATGACATATCAATGACAATAAAATTTAAACGAGGTCGGAAAACTTTGTTTTGTTTTTTATTTTAAGTAGATCTTTTTATGGCAAATTCAAAAATACTATTTTTATTATGCTAGGACGCATAGCTTAGGAGAAAAAGCTGTTTAAACATTACCCATATGAATGACAATAAAATTTAAACGAGATCAGAAAACTTTGTTTTGTTTTTTATTTTAGGTAGATCTGAATATGGCAAATTCAAAAATACTATTTTCATTATGCTAGGACGCACAGCTTAGGAGAAAAAGCTGTTTAAACATTACCCATATGAATGACAATAAAATTTAAACGAGGTCGGAAAACTTTGTTTTGTTTTTTATTTTAGGTAGATCTTAATATGGCAAATTCAAAAATACTATTTCCATTATGCTAGGACGCATAGCTTAGGAGAAAAAGCTGTTTAAACATTACCCATATGACTGACAATAAAATTTAAACGAGGTCGGAAAACTTTGTTTTGTTTTTTATTTTAGGTAGATCTTAATATGGCAAATTCAAAAATAATATTTTCATTATGCTAGGACGCACAGCTTAGGAGAAAAAGCTGTTTAAACATTACCCATATGAATGACATATCAATGACAATAAAATTTAAACGAGGTCGGAAAACTTTGTTTTGTTTTTTATTTTAGGTAGATCTTAATATGGCAAATTCAAAAATACTATTTTCATTATGCTAGGACGCATAGCTTAGGAGAAAAAGCTGTTTAAACATTACCCATATGAATGACAATAAAATTTAAACGAGGTCGGAAAACTTTGTTTTGTTTTTTATTTTAAGTAGATCTTAATATGGCAAATTCAAAAATACTATTTTCATTATGCTAGGACGCATAGCTTAGGAGAAAAAGCTGTTTAAACATTACCCATATGAATGACCATAAAATTTAAACGAGGTCAGAAAACTTTGTTTTGTTTTTTATTTAAGTTAGATCTTAATATTGTTAATTCAAAAATACTATTTTCATTATGCTGAGACGCACAGCTTAGGAGAAAAAGCTGTTTAAACATTACCCATATGAATGACATTTCAATGACAATAAAATTTAAACGAGGTCAGAAAACTTTGTTTTGTTTTTTATTTTAAGTAGATCTTAATATGGCAAATTCAAAAATACTATTTTCATAATGCTAGGACGCATAGCTTAGGAGAAAAAGCTGTTTAAACATTACCCATATGAATGACATATCAATGACAATAAAATTTAAACGAGATCGGAAAACTTTGTTTTGTTTTTTATTTTAGGTAGATCTTAATATGGCAAATTCAAAAATACTATTTTCATTATGCTAGGACGCATAGCTTAGGAGAAAAAGCTGTTTAAACATTACCCATATGAATGACAATAAAATTTAAACGAGGTCGGAAAACTTTGTTTTGTTTTTTATTTTAGGTAGATCTTAATATGGCTAATTCAAAAATACTATTTTCATAATGCTAGGACGCATAGCTTAGGAGAAAAAGCTGTTTAAACATTACCCATATGAATGACATATCAATGACAATAAAATTTAAACGAGGTCGGAAAACTTTGTTTTGTTTTTTATTTTAGGTAGATCTTAATATGGCAAATTCAAAAATACTATTTTTATAATGCTAGGACGCATAGCTTAGGAGAAAAAGCTGTTTAAACATTACCCATATGAATAACATATCAATGACAATAAAATTTAAACGAGGTCGGAAAACTTTGTTTTGTTTTTTATTTTAGGTAGATCTTAATATGGCAAATTCAAAAATACTATTTTCATTATGCTAGGACGCATAGCTTAGGAGAAAAAGCTGTTTAAACATTACCCATATGAATGAAATATCAATGACAATAAAATTTAAACGAGGTCGGAAAACTTTGTTTTGTTTTTTATTTTAGGTAGATCTGAATATGGCAAATTCAAAAATACTAACATTACCCATATGAATGACAATAAAATTTAAACGAGGTCGGAAAACTTTGTTTTGTTTTTTATTTTAGGTAGATCTTAATATGGCTAATTCAAAAATACTATTTTCATAATGCTAGGACGCATAGCTTAGGAGAAAAAGCTGTTTAAACATTACCCATATGAATGACATATCAATGACAATAAAATTTAAACGAGGTCGGAAAACTTTGTTTTGTTTTTTATTTTAGGTAGATCTTAATATGGCAAATTCAAAAATACTATTTTTATAATGCTAGGACGCATAGCTTAGGAGAAAAAGCTGTTTAAACATTACCCATATGAATAACATATCAATGACAATAAAATTTAAACGAGGTCGGAAAACTTTGTTTTGTTTTTTATTTTAGGTAGATCTTAATATGGCAAATTCAAAAATACTATTTTCATTATGCTAGGACGCATAGCTTAGGAGAAAAAGCTGTTTAAACATTACCCATATGAATGAAATATCAATGACAATAAAATTTAAACGAGGTCGGAAAACTTTGTTTTGTTTTTTATTTTAGGTAGATCTGAATATGGCAAATTCAAAAATACTATTTTCATTATGCTAGGACGCATAGCTTAGGAGAAAAAGCTGTTTAAAAATTACCCATATGAATGACATATCAATGACAATAAAATTTAAACGAGATCGGAAAACTTTGTTTTATTTTTTATTTTAGGTAGATCTTAATATGGCAAATTCAAAAATACTATTTTCATTATGCTAGGACGCATAGCTTAGGAGAAAAAGCTGTTTAAACATTACCCATATGAATGACAATAAAATTTAAACGAGATCAGAAAACTTTGTTTTGTTTTTTATTTTAGGTAGATCTGAATATGGCAAATTCAAAAATACTATTTTCATTATGCTAGGACGCACAGCTTAGGAGAAAAAGCTGTTTAAACATTACCCATATGAATGACAATAAAATTTAAACGAGGTCGGAAAACTTTGTTTTGTTTTTTATTTTAGGTAGATCTTAATATGGCAAATTCAAAAATACTATTTTCATTATGCTAGGACGCATAGCTTAGGAGAAAAAGCTGTTTAAACATTACCCATATGACTGACAATAAAATTTAAACGAGGTCGGAAAACTTTGTTTTGTTTTTTATTTTAGGTAGATCTTAATATGGCAAATTCAAAAATAATATTTTCATTATGCTAGGACGCACAGCTTAGGAGAAAAAGCTGTTTAAACATTACCCATATGAATGACATATCAATGACAATAAAATTTAAACGAGGGCGGAAAACTTTGTTTTGTTTTTTATTTTAGGTAGATCTTAATATGGCAAATTCAAAAATACTATTTTTATTATGCTAGGACGCATAGCTTAGGAGAAAAAGCTGTTTAAACATTACCCATATGAATGACAATAAAATTTAAATGAGGTCGGAAAACTTTGTTTTGTTTTTTATTTTAAGTAGATCTTAATATGGCAAATTCAAAAATACTATTTTCATTATGCTAGGACGCATAGCTTAGGAGAAAAAGCTGTTTAAACATTACCCATATGAATGACAATAAAATTTAAACGAGGTCAGAAAACTTTGTTTTGTTTTTTATTTTAGTTAGATCTTAATATTGCAAATTCAAAAATACTATTTTCATTATGCTGGGACGCATAGCTTAGGAGAAAAAGCTGTTTAAACATTACCCATATGAATGACATTTCAATGACAATAAAATTTAAACGAGGTCAGAAAACTTTGTTTTGTTTTTTATTTTAGGTAGATCTTAATATGGCAAATTCAAAAATACTATTTTCATAATGCTAGGAAGCATAGCTTAGGAGAAAAAGCTGTTTAAACATTACCCATATGAATGACATATCAATGACAATAAAATTTAAAAGAGATCGGAAAACTTTGTTTTGTTTTTTATTTTAGGTTTATCTTAATATGGCAAATTCAAAAATACTATCTTCATTATGCTTGTTCGCATAGCTTAGGATAAAAAGCTGTTTAAACATTACCCATATGAATGACAATAAAATTTAAACAAGGTCGGAAAACTTTGTTTTGTTTTTTATTTTAGGTAGATCTTAATATGGCAAATTCAAAAATACTATTTTCATTATGCTAGGACGCATAGCTTAGGAGAAAAAGCTGTTTAAACATTACCCATATGAATGACATATCAATGACAATAAAATTTAAACGAGGTCGGAAAACTTTGTTTTGTTTTTTATTTTAGGTAGATCTTAATATGGCAAATTCAAAAATACTTTTTTCATTATGCTAGGACGCATAGCTTAAGAGAAAAAGTTGTTTAACACATTACCCATATGAATGACATATCAATGACAATAAAATTTAAACGAGATCAGAAAACTTTGTTTTGTTTTTTATTTTAGGTAGATCCTAATATGGCAAATTCAAAAATACTATTTTCATTATGCTAGGACGCATAGCTTAGGAGAAAAAGCTGTTTAAACATTACCCATATGAATGACAATAAAATTTAAACGAGGTCGGAAAACTTTGTTTTGTTTTTTATTTTAGGTAAATCTTAATATGGCAAATTCAAAAATACTATTTTCATTATGCTAGGACGCATAGCTTAGGAGAAAAAACTGTTTAAACATTACCCATATGAATGACAGTAAAATTTAAACGAGGTCGGAAAACTTTTTTTTGTTTTTTATGTTAGGTAGATCTTAATATGGCAAATTCAAAAATACTATTTTCATTATGCTAGGACGCATAGCTTAGGAGAAAAAGCTGTTTAAACATTACCCATATGAATGACAATAAAATTTAAACGAGGTCGGAAAACTTTGTTTTGTTTTTTATGTTAGGTAGATCTTAATATGGCAAATTCAAAAATACTATTTTTATCATGCTAAGACGCATATCTTAGGAGAAAAAGCTGTTTAAACATTACCCATATGAATGACAATAAAATTTAAACGAGGTCGGGAAACTTTGTTTTGTTTTTTATTTTAGGTAGATCTTAATATGGCAAATTCAAAAATACTATTTTTATCATGCTAGGACGCATATCTTAGGAAAAAAGCTGTTTAAACATTACCCATATGAATGACAATAAAATTTAAACGAGGTCGGAAAACTTTGTTTTGTTTTTTATTTTAGGTAGACCTTAATATGGCAAATTCAAAAATACTATTTTCATCATGCTAGGAAGCTTAACTTAGGAGAAAAAGCTATTTAAACATTACCCATATGAATGACATATCAATGACAATAAAATTTAAACGAGGTCGGAAAACTTTGTTTTGTTTATTATTTTAGGTAGACCTTAATATGACAAATTCAAAAATACTATTTTCATTATGCTAGGATGGATAGCTTAGGAGAAAAAGCTGTTTAAACATTACCCATATGAATGACAATAAAATGTAAACGAGGACGGAAAACTTTGTTTTGTTTTTTATTTTAGGTAGATCTTAATATGGCAAATTCAAAAATACTATTTTTATTATGCTAGGACGCATAGCTTAGGAGAAAAAGCTGTTTAAACATTACCCATATGAATGACAATAAAATTTAAACGAGGTCGGAAAACTTTGTTTTGTTTTTTATTTAAAGTAGATCTTAATATGGCAAATTCAAAAATACTATTTTCATTATGCTAGGACGCATAGCTTAAGAGAAAAAGTTGTTTAACACATTACCCATATGAATGACATATCAATGACAATAAAATTTAAACGAGATCAGAAAACTTTGTTTTGTTTTTTATTTTAGGTAGATCCTAATATGGCAAATTCAAAAATACTATTTTCATTATGCTAGGACGCATAGCTTAGGAGAAAAAGCTGTTTAAACATTACCCATATGAATGACAATAAAATTTAAACGAGGTCGGAAAACTTTGTTTTGTTTTTTATTTTAGGTAAATCTTAATATGGCAAATTCAAAAATACTATTTTCATTATGCTAGGACGCATAGCTTAGGAGAAAAAACTGTTTAAACATTACCCATATGAATGACAGTAAAATTTAAACGAGGTCGGAAAACTTTTTTTTGTTTTTTATGTTAGGTAGATCTTAATATGGCAAATTCAAAAATACTATTTTCATTATGCTAGGACGCATAGCTTAGGAGAAAAAGCTGTTTAAACATTACCCATATGAATGACAATAAAATTTAAACGAGGTCGGAAAACTTTGTTTTGTTTTTTATGTTAGGTAGATCTTAATATGGCAAATTCAAAAATACTATTTTTATCATGCTAAGACGCATATCTTAGGAGAAAAAGCTGTTTAAACATTACCCATATGAATGACAATAAAATTTAAACGAGGTCGGGAAACTTTGTTTTGTTTTTTATTTTAGGTAGATCTTAATATGGCAAATTCAAAAATACTATTTTTATCATGCTAGGACGCATATCTTAGGAAAAAAGCTGTTTAAACATTACCCATATGAATGACAATAAAATTTAAACGAGGTCGGAAAACTTTGTTTTGTTTTTTATTTTAGGTAGACCTTAATATGGCAAATTCAAAAATACTATTTTCATCATGCTAGGAAGCTTAACTTAGGAGAAAAAGCTATTTAAACATTACCCATATGAATGACATATCAATGACAATAAAATTTAAACGAGGTCGGAAAACTTTGTTTTATTTATTATTTTAGGTAGACCTTAATATGACAAATTCAAAAATACTATTTTCATTATGCTAGGATGGATAGCTTAGGAGAAAAAGCTGTTTAAACATTACCCATATGAATGACAATAAAATGTAAACGAGGACGGAAAACTTTGTTTTGTTTTTTATTTTAGGTAGATCTTAATATGGCAAATTCAAAAATACTATATTCATTATGCTAGGAAGCTTAGCTTAGGAGAAAAAGCTGTTTAAACATTACTCATATGAATGAAAATAAAATTTAAACGAGGTCGGAAAACTTTGTTTTGTTTTTTATTTTAGGTAGATCTTAATATGGCAAATTCAAAAATACTATTTTCATCATGCTAGGATGCTTAGCTTAGGAGAAAAAGCTGTTTAAACATTACCCATATCAATGACAATAAAATTTAAACGAGGTCGGAAAACTTTGTTTTGTTTTTTATTTTAGGTAGATCTTAATATGGCAAATTCAAAAATACTATTTTTATTATGCTAGGACGCATAGCTTAGGAGAAAAAGCTGTTTAAACATTACCCATATGAATGACATATCAATGACAATAAAATTTAAACGAGGTCGGAAAACTTTGTTTTGTTTTTTATTTTATGTAGATCTTAATATGGCAAATTCAAAAATACTATTTTCATTATGCTAGGACGCATAGCTTAGGAGAAAAAGCTGTTTAAACATTACCCATATGAATGACAATAAAATTTAAACGAGATCAGAAAACTTTGTTTTGTTTTTTATTTTAGGTAGATCTGAATATGGCAAATTCATTATGCTTTTCATTATGCTAGGACGCACAGCTTAGGAGAAAAAGCTGTTTAAACATTACCCATATGAATGACAATAAAATTTAAACGAGGTCGGAAAACTTTGTTTGGTTTTTTATTTTAGGTAGATCTTAATATGGCAAATTCAAAAATACTATTTTCATTATGCTAGGACGCATAGCTTAGGAGAAAAAGCTGTTTAAACATTACACATATAAATGACAATAAAATTTAAACGAGGTCGGAAAACTTTGTTTTGTTTTTTATTTTAGGTAGATCTTAATATGGCAAATTCAAAAATAATATTTTCATTATGCTAGGACGCACAGCTTAGGAGAAAAAGCTGTTTAAACATTACCCATATGAATGACATATCAATGACAATAAAATTTAAACGAGGTCGGAAAACTTTGTTTTGTTTTTTATTTTATGTAGATCTTAATATGGCAAATTCAAAAATACTATTTTCATTATGCTAGGACGCATAGCTTAGGAGAAAAAGCTGTTTAAACATTACCCATATGAATGACAATAAAATTTAAATGAGGTCGGAAAACTTTGTTTTGTTTTTTATTTTAAGTAGATCTTAATATGGCAAATTCAAAAATACTATTTTCATTATGCTAGGACGCATAGCTTAGGAGAAAAAGCTGTTTAAACATTACCCATATGAATGACAATAAAATTTAAACGAGGTCAGAAAACTTTGTTTTGTTTTTTATTTTAGTTAGATCTTAATATTGCAAATTCAAAAATACTATTTTCATTATGCTGGGACGCATAGCTTAGGAGAAAAAGCTGTTTAAACATTACCCATATGAATGACATTTCAATGACAATAAAATTTAAACGAGGTCAGAAAACTTTGTTTTGTTTTTTATTTTAGGTAGATCTTAATATGGCAAATTCAAAAATACTATTTTCATAATGCTAGGACGCATAGCTTAGGAGAAAAAGCTGTTTAAACATTACCCATATGAATGACATATCAATGACAATAAAATTTAAAAGAGATCGGAAAACTTTGTTTTGTTTTTTATTTTAGGTTTATCTTAATAGGGCAAATTCAAAAATACTATCTTCATTATGCTAGTTCGCATAGCTTAGGAGAAAAAGCTGTTTAAACATTACCCATATGAATGACAATAAAATTTAAACAAGGTCGGAAAACTTTGTTTTGTTTTTTATTTTAGGTAGATCTTAATATGGCAAATTCAAAAATACTATTTTCATTATGCTAGGACGCATAGCTTAAGAGAAAAAGTTGTTTAACACATTACCCATATGAATGACATATCAATGACAATAAAATTTAAACGAGATCAGAAAACTTTGTTTTGTTTTTTATTATAGGTAGATCTTAATATGGCAAATTCAAAAATACTATTTTCATTATGCTAGGACGCATAGCTTAGGAGAAAAAGCTGTTTAAACATTACCCATATGAATGACAATAAAATTTAAACGAGGTCGGAAAACTTTGTTTTGTTTTTTATTTTAGGTAAATCTTAATATGGCAAATTCAAAAATACTATTTTCATTATGCTAGGACGCATAGCTTAGGAGAAAAAACTGTTTAAACATTACCCATATGAATGACAGTAAAATTTAAACGAGGTCGGAAAACTTTTTTTTGTTTTTTATGTTAGGTAGATCTTAATATGGCAAATTCAAAAATAATATTTTCATTATGCTAGGACGCATAGCTTAGGAGAAAAAGCTGTTTAAACATTACCCATATGAATGACAATAAAATTTAAACGAGGTCGGAAAACTTTGTTTTGTTTTTTATGTTAGGTAGATCTTAATATGGCAAATTCAAAAATACTATTTTTATCATGCTAAGACGCATATATTAGGAGAAAAAGCTGTTTAAACATTACCCATATGAATGACAATAAAATTTAAACGAGGTCGGGAAACTTTGTTTTGTTTTTTATTTTAGGTAGATCTTAATATGGCAAATTCAAAAATACTATTTTTATCATGCTAGGACGCATATCTTAGGAAAAAAGCTGTTTAAACATTACCCATATGAATGACAATAAAATTTAAACGAGGTCGGAAAACTTTGTTTTGTTTTTAATTTTAGGTAGACCTTAATATGGCAAATTCAAAAATACTATTTTCATCATGCTAGGAAGCTTAACTTAGGAGAAAAAGCTATTTAAACATTACCCATATGAATGACATATCAATGACAATAAAATTTAAACGAGGTCGGAAAACTTTGTTTTGTTTATTATTTTAGGTAGATCTTAATATGACAAATTCAAAAATTCTATTTTCATTATGCTAGGATGGATAGCTTAGGAGAAAAAGCTGTTTAAACATTACCCATATGAATGACAATAAAATGTAAACGAGGTCGGAAAACTTTGTTTTGTTTTTTATTTTAGGTAGATCTTAATATGGCAAATTCAAAAATACTATATTCATTATGCTAGGAAGCTTAGCTTAGGAGAAAAAGCTGTTTAAACATTACTCATATGAATGAAAATAAAATTTAAACGAGGTCGGAAAACTTTGTTTTGTTTATTATTTTAGGTAGATCTTAATATGACAAATTCAAAAATTCTATTTTCATTATGCTAGGATGCTTAGCTTAGGAGAAAAAGCTGTTTAAACATTACCCATATGAATGACAATAAAATGTAAACGAGGTCGGAAAACTTTGTTTTGTTTTTTATTTTAGGTAGATCTTAATATGGCAAATTCAAAAATACTATTTTTATTATGCTAGGACGCATAGCTTAGGAGAAAAAGCTGTTTAAACATTACCCATATGAATGACATATCAATGACAATAAAATTTAAACTAGGTCGGAAAACTTTGTTTTGTTTTTTATTTTATGTAGATCTTAATATGGCAAATTCAAAAATACTATTTTCATTATGCTAGGACGCATAGCTTAGGAGAAAAAGCTGTTTAAACATTACCCATATGAATGACAATAAAATTTAAACGAGATCAGAAAACTTTGTTTTGTTTTTTATTTTAGGTAGATCTGAATATGGCAAATTCATTATGCTTTTCATTATGCTAGGACGCACAGCTTAGGAGAAAAAGCTGTTTAAACATTACCCATATGAATGACAGTAAAATTTAAACGAGGTCATAAAACTTTGTTTTGTTTTTTATTTTAGGTAGATCTTAATATGGCAAATTCAAAAATACTATTTTCATTATGGTAGGACGCATAGCTTAGGAGAAAAAGCTGTTTAAACATTACCCATATGAATGACAATAAAATTTAAACGAGGTCGGGAAACTTTGTTTTGTTTTTTATTTTAGGTAGATCTTAATATGACAAATTTAAAAATAATATTTTCATTATGCTAGGTTGCACAGCTTAGGAGAAAAAGCTGTTTAAACATTACTCATATGAATGACATATCAATGACAATAAAATTTAAACGAGGTCGGAAAACTTTGTTTTGTTTTTTATTTTAGGTAGATCTTAATATGGCAAATTCAAAAATACTATCTTCATTATGCTAGGACGCAAAGCTTAGGAGAAAAAGCTGTTTAAACATTACCCATATGAATGACAATAAAATTTAAACGAGGTCGGAAAACTTTATTTTGTTTTTTATTTTAGGTAGATCTTAATATGGCAAATTCAAAAATACTATTTTCGTTATGCTAGGACGCATAGCTTAGGAGAAAAAGCTGTTTAAACATTACCCATATGACTGACAATAAAATTTAAACGAGGTCGGAAAACTTTGTTTTGTTTTTTATTTTAGGTAGATCTTAATATGGCAAATTCAAAAATAATATTTTCATTATGCTAGGACGCACAGCTTAGGAGAAAAAGCTGTTTAAACATTACCCATATGAATGACATATCAATGACAATAAAATTTAAACGAGGTCGGAAAACTTTGTTTTGTTTTTTATTTTAGGTAGATCTTGATATGGCAAATTCAAAAATACTATTTTCATTATGCTAGGACGCACATCTTAGGATAAAAAGCTGTTTAAACATTACCCATATGAATGATATATCAATGACAATAAAATTTAAACGAGGTCGGAAAACTTTGTTTTGTTTTTTATTTTAAGTAGATCTTAATATGGCAAATTCAAAAATACTATTTTCATTATGCTAGGACGCATAGCTTAGGAGAAAAAGCTGTTTAAACATTACCCATATGAATGACAATAAAATTTAAACGAGATCAGAAAACTTTGTTTTGTTTTTTATTTTAGGTAGATCTGAATATTGCAAATTCAAAAATACTATTTTCATTATGCTAGGACGCACAGCTTAGGAGAAAAAGCTGTTTAAACATTACCCATATGAATGACAATAAAATTTAAACGAGGTCGGAAAACTTTGTTTTGTTTTTTATTTTAGGTAGATCTTAATATGGCAAATTCAAAAATACTATTTTCATTATGCTAGGACGCATAGCTTAGGAGAAAAAGCTGTTTAAACATTACCCATATGAATGACATATCAATGACAATAAAATTTAAACGAGATCAGAAAACTTTGTTTTGTTTTTTATTTTAGGTAGATCTGAATATTGCAAATTCAAAAATACTATTTTCATTATGCTAGGACGCACAGCTTAGGAGAAAAAGCTGTTTAAACATTACCCATATGAATGACAATAAAATTTAAACGCGGTCGGAAAACTTTGTTTTGTTTTTTATTTTAGGTAGATCTTAATATGGCAAATTCAAAAATACTATTTTCATTATGCTAGGACGCATAGCTTAGGAGAAAAAGCTGTTTAAACATTACCCATATGAATGACAATAAAATGTAAACGAGGTCGGAAAACTTTGTTTTGTTTTTTATTTTAGGTAGATCTGAATATTGCAAATTCAAAAATACTATTTTCATTATGCTAGGACGCACAGCTTAGGAGAAAAAGCTGTTTAAACATTACCCATATGAATGACAATAAAATTTAAACGCGGTCGGAAAACTTTGTTTTGTTTTTTATTTTAGGTAGATCTTAATATGGCAAATTCAAAAATACTATTTTCATTATGCTAGGACGCATAGCTTAGGAGAAAAAGCTGTTTAAACATTACCCATATGAATGACAATAAAATTTAAACGAGATCAGAAAACTTTGTTTTGTTTTTTATTTTAGGTAGATCTGAATATGGCAAATTCATTATGCTTTTCATTATGCTAGGACGCACAGCTTAGGAGAAAAAGCTGTTTAAACATTACCCATATGAATGACAATAAAATTTAAACGAGGTCATAAAACTTTGTTTTGTTTTTTATTTTAGGTAGATCTTAATATGGCAAATTCAAAAATACTATTTTCATTATGGTAGGACGCATAGCTTAGGAGAAAAAGCTGTTTAAACATTACCCATATGAATGACAATAAAATTTAAACGAGGTCGGGAAACTTTGTTTTGTTTTTTATTTTAGGTAGATCTTAATATGACAAATTCAAAAATAATATTTTCATTATGCTAGGTTGCACAGCTTAGGAGAAAAAGCTGTTTAAACATTACTCATATGAATGACATATCAATGACAATAAAATTTAAACGAGGTCGGAAAACTTTGTTTTGTTTTTTATTTTAGGTAGATCTTAATATGGCAAATTCAAAAATACTATCTTCATTATGCTAGGACGCAAAGCTTAGGAGAAAAAGCTGTTTAAACATTACCCATATGAATGACAATAAAATTTAAACGAGGTCGGAAAACTTTATTTTGTTTTTTATTTTAGGTAGATCTTAATATGGCAAATTCAAAAATACTATTTTCGTTATGCTAGGACGCATAGCTTAGGAGAAAAAGCTGTTTAAACATTACCCATATGACTGACAATAAAATTTAAACGAGGTCGGAAAACTTTGTTTTGTTTTTTATTTTAGGTAGATCTTAATATGGCAAATTCAAAAATAATATTTTCATTATGCTAGGACGCACAGCTTAGGAGAAAAAGCTGTTTAAACATTACCCATATGAATGACATATCAATGACAATAAAATTTAAACGAGGTCGGAAAACTTTGTTTTGTTTTTTATTTTAGGTAGATCTTGATATGGCAAATTCAAAAATACTATTTTCATTATGCTAGGACGCACATCTTAGGAGAAAAAGCTGTTTAAACATTACCCATATGAATGATATATCAATGACAATAAAATTTAAACGAGGTCGGAAAACTTTGTTTTGTTTTTTATTTTAAGTAGATCTTAATATGGCAAATTCAAAAATACTATTTTCATTATGCTAGGACGCATAGCTTAGGAGAAAAAGCTGTTTAAACATTACCCATATGAATGACAATAAAATTTAAACGAGATCAGAAAACTTTGTTTTGTTTTTTATTTTAGGTAGATCTGAATATTGCAAATTCAAAAATACTATTTTCATTATGCTAGGACGCACAGCTTAGGAGAAAAAGCTGTTTAAACATTACCCATATGAATGACAATAAAATTTAAACGAGGTCGGAAAACTTTGTTTTGTTTTTTATTTTAGGTAGATCTTAATATGGCAAATTCAAAAATACTATTTTCATTATGCTAGGACGCATAGCTTAGGAGAAAAAGCTGTTTAAACATTACCCATATGAATGACATATCAATGACAATAAAATTTAAACGAGATCAGAAAACTTTGTTTTGTTTTTTATTTTAGGTAGATCTGAATATTGCAAATTCAAAAATACTATTTTCATTATGCTAGGACGCACAGCTTAGGAGAAAAAGCTGTTTAAACATTACCCATATGAATGACAATAAAATTTAAAAGCGGTCGGAAAACTTTGTTTTGTTTTTTATTTTAGGTAGATCTTAATATGGCAAATTCAAAAATACTATTTTCATTATGCTAGGACGCATAGCTTAGGAGAAAAAGCTGTTTAAACATTACCCATATGAATGACAATAAAATGTAAACGAGGTCGGAAAACTTTGTTTTGTTTTTTATTTTAGGTAGATCTGAATATTGCAAATTCAAAAATACTATTTTCATTATGCTAGGACGCACAGCTTAGGAGAAAAAGCTGTTTAAACATTACCCATATGAATGACAATAAAATTTAAACGCGGTCGGAAAACTTTGTTTTGTTTTTTATTTTAGGTAGATCTTAATATGGCAAATTCAAAAATACTATTTTCATTATGCTAGGACGCATAGCTTAGGAGAAAAAGCTGTTTAAACATTACCCATATGAATGACAATAAAATTTAAACGAGATCAGAAAACTTTGTTTTGTTTTTTATTTTAGGTAGATCTGAATATTGCAAATTCAAAAATACTATTTTCATTATGCTAGGACGCACAGCTTAGGAGAAAAAGCTGTTTAAACATTACCCATATGAATGACAATAAAATTTAAACGCGGTCGGAAAACTTTGTTTTGTTTTTTATTTTAGGTAGATCTTAATATGGCAAATTCAAAAATACTATTTTCATTATGCTAGGACGCATAGCTTAGGAGAAAAAGCTGTTTAAACATTACCCATATGAATGACAATAAAATTTAAACGAGATCAGAAAACTTTGTTTTGTTTTTTATTTTAGGTAGATCTGAATATTGCAAATTCAAAAATACTATTTTCATTATGCTAGGACGCACAGCTTAGGAGAAAAAGCTGTTTAAACATTACCCATATGAATGACAATAAAATTTAAACGCGGTCGGAAAACTTTGTTTTGTTTTTTATTTTAGGTAGATCTTAATATGGCAAATTCAAAAATACTATTTTCATTATGCTAGGACGCATAGCTTAGGAGAAAAAGCTGTTTGAACATTACCCATATGAATGACAATAAAATGTAAACGAGGTCGGAAAACTTTGTTTTGTTTTTTATTTTAGGTAGATCTTAATATGGCAAATTCAAAAATACTATTTTCATTATGCTAGGACGCATAGCTTAGGAGAAAAAGCTGTTTAAACATTACCCATATGAATGACAATAAAATTTAAACGAGATCAGAAAACTTTGTTTTGTTTTTTATTTTAGGTAGATCTGAATATTGCAAATTCAAAAATACTATTTTCATTATGCTAGGACGCACAGCTTAGGAGAAAAAGCTGTTTAAACATTACCCATATGAATGACAATAAAATTTAAACGCGGTCGGAAAACTTTGTTTTGTTTTTTATTTTAGGTAGATCTTAATATGGCAAATTCAAAAATACTATTTTCATTATGCTAGGACGCATAGCTTAGGAGAAAAAGCTGTTTAAACATTACCCATATGAATGACAATAAAATTTAAACGAGATCAGAAAACTTTGTTTTGTTTTTTATTTTAGGTAGATCTGAATATTGCAAATTCAAAAATACTATTTTCATTATGCTAGGACGCACAGCTTAGGAGAAAAAGCTGTTTAAACATTACCCATATGAATGACAATAAAATTTAAACGCGGTCGGAAAACTTTGTTTTGTTTTTTATTTTAGGTAGATCTTAATATGGCAAATTCAAAAATACTATTTTCATTATGCTAGGACGCATAGCTTAGGAGAAAAAGCTGTTTAAACATTACCCATATGAATGACATATCAATGACAATAAAATTTAAACGAGGTCGGAAAACTTTGTTTTGTTTTTTATTTTATGTAGATCTTAATATGGCAAATTCAAAAATACTATTTATATTATGCTAGGACGCATAGCTTAGGAGAAAAAGCTGTTTAAACATTACCCATATGAATGACAATAAAATTTAAACGAGATCAGAAAACTTTGTTTTGTTTTTTATTTTAGGTAGATCTGAATATGGCAAATTCATTATGCTTTTCATTATGCTAGGACGCACAAGTTAGGAGAAAAAGCTGTTTAAACATTACCCATATGAATGACAATAAAATTTAAACGAGGTCATAAAACTTTGTTTTGTTTTTTATTTTAGGTAGATCTTAATATGGCAAATTCAAAAATACTATTTTAATTATGGTAGGACGCATAGCTTAGGAGAAAAAGCTGTTTAAACATTACCCATATGAATGACAATAAAATTTAAACGAGGTCGGAAAACTTTGTTTTGTTTTTTATTTTAGGTAGATCTTAATATGACAAATTCAAAAATAATATTTTCATTATGCTAGGTTGCACAGCTTAGGAGAAAAAGCTGTTTAAACATTACTCATATGAATGACATATCAATGACAATAAAATTTAAACGAGGTCGGAAAACTTTGTTTTGTTTTTTATTTTAGGTAGATCTTAATATGGCAAATTCAAAAATACTATCTTCATTATGCTAGGACGCACAGCTTAGGAGAAAAAGCTGTTTAAACATTACCCATATGAATGACAATAAAATTTAAACGAGGTCATAAAACTTTGTTTTGTTTTTTATTTTAGGTAGATCTTAATATGGCAAATTCAAAAATACTATTTTAATTATGGTAGGACGCATAGCTTAGGAGAAAAAGCTGTTTAAACATTACCCATATGAATGACAATAAAATTTAAACGCGGTCGGAAAACTTTGTTTTGTTTTTTATTTTAGGTAGATCTTAATATGGCAAATTCAAAAATACTATTTTCATTATGCTAGGACGCATAGCTTAGGAGAAAAAGCTGTTTAAACATTACCCATATGAATGACATATCAATGACAATAAAATTTAAACGAGGTCGGAAAACTTTGTTTTGTTTTTTATTTTATGTAGATCTTAATATGGCAAATTCAAAAATACTATTTATATTATGCTAGGACGCATAGCTTAGGAGAAAAAGCTGTTTAAACATTACCCATATGAATGACAATAAAATTTAAACGAGATCAGAAAACTTTGTTTTGTTTTTTATTTTAGGTAGATCTGAATATGGCAAATTCATTATGCTTTTCATTATGCTAGGACGCACAGCTTAGGAGAAAAAGCTGTTTAAACATTACCCATATGAATGACAATAAAATTTAAACGAGGTCATAAAACTTTGTTTTGTTTTTTATTTTAGGTAGATCTTAATATGGCAAATTCAAAAATAATATTTTCATTATGCTAGGACGCACAGCTTAGGAGAAAAAGCTGTTTAAACATTACCCATATGAATGACATATCAATGACAATAAAATTTAAACGAGGTCGGAAAACTTTGTTTTGTTTTTTATTTAAGGTAGATCTTGATATGGCAAATTCAAAAATACTATTTTCATTATGCTAGGACGCATAGCTTAGGAGAAAAAGCTGTTTAAACATTACCCATATGAATGATATATCAATGACAATAAAATTTAAACGAGGTCGGAAAACTTTGTTTTGTTTTTTATTTTAGGTAGATCTTAATATGGCAAATTCAAAAATACTATTTTCATTATGCTAGGACGCATAGCTTAGGAGAAAAAGCTGTTTAAACATTACCCATATGAATGACAATAAAATTTAAACGAGATCAGAAAACTTTGTTTTGTTTTTTATTTTAGGTAGATCTGAATATTACAAATTCAAAAATACTATTTTCATTATGCTAGGACGCATATCTTAGGAGAAAAAGCTGTTTAAACATTACCCATATGAATGACAATAAAATTTAAACGCGGTCGGAAAACTTTGTTTTGTTTTTTATTTTAGGTAGATCTTAATATGGCAAATTCAAAAATACTATTTTCATTATGCTAGGACGCATAGCTTAGGAGAAAAAGCTATTTAAACATTACCCATATGAATGATATATCAATGACAATAAAATTTAAACGAGGTCGGAAAACTTTGTTTTGTTTTTTATTTTAGGTAGATCTTAATATGGCAAATTCAAAAATACTATTTTCATTATGCTAGGACGCATAGCTTAGGAGAAAAAGCTGTTTAAACATTACCCATATGAATGACAATAAAATTTAAACGAGATCAGAAAACTTTGTTTTGTTTTTTATTTTAGGTAGATCTGAATATTGCAAATTCAAAAATACTATTTTCATTATGCTAGGACGCACAGCTTAGGAGAAAAAGCTGTTTAAACATTACCCATATGACTGACAATAAAATTTAAACGCGGTCGGAAAACTTTGTTTTGTTTTTTATTTTAGGTAGATCTTAATATGGCAAATTCAAAAATAATATTTTCATTATGCTAGGACGCACAGCTTAGGAGAAAAAGCTGTTTAAACATTACCCATATGAATGACATATCAATGACAATAAAATTTAAACGAGGTCGGAAAACTTTGTTTTGTTTTTTATTTTAGGTAGATCTTAATATGGCTAATTCAAAAATACTATTTTCATAATGCTAGGACGCATAGCTTAGGAGAAAAAGCTGTTTAAACATTACCCATATGAATGACATATCAATGACAATAAAATTTAAACTAGGTCGGAAAACTTTGTTTTGTTTTTTATTTTAGGTAGATCTTAATATGGCAAATTCAAAAATACTATTTCCATTATGCTAGGACGAATAGCTTAAGAGAAAAAGTTGTTTAACACATTACCCATATGAATGACATATCAATGACAATAAAATTTAAACGAGATCAGAAAACTTTGTTTTGTTTTTAATTTTAGGTAGATCTTAATATGGCAAATTCAAAAATACTATTTTCATTATGCTAGGACGCATAGCTTAGGAGAAAAAGCTGTTTAAACATTACCCATATGAATGACAATAAAATTTAAACGAGGTCGGAAAACTTTGTTTTGTTTTTTATTTTAAGTAAATCTTAATATGGCAAATTCAAAAATACTATTTTCATTATGCTAGGACGCATAGCTTAGGAGAAAAAACTGTTTAAACATTACCCATATGAATGACAGTAAAATTTAAACGAGGTCGGAAAACTTTTTTTTGTTTTTTATGTTAGGTAGATCTTAATATGGCAAATTCAAAAATACTATTTTCATTATGCTAGGACGCATAGCTTAGGAGAAAAAGCTGTTTAAACGTTACCCATATGAATGACAATAAAATTTAAACGAGGTCGGAAAACTTTGTTTTGTTTTTTATGTTAGGTAGATCTTAATATGGCAAATTCAAAAATACTATTTTTATCATGCTAAGACGCATATCTTAGGAGAAAAAGCTGTTTAAACATTACCCATATGAATGACAATAAAATTTAAACGAGGTCGGGAAACTTTGTTTTGTTTTTTATTTTAGGTAGATCTTAATATGGCAAATTCAAAAATACTATTTTTATCATGCTAGGACGCATATCTTAGGAAAAAAGCTGTTCAAACATTACCCATATGAATGACAATAAAATTTAAACGAGGTCGGAAAACTTTGTTTTGTTTTTTATTTTAGGTAGACCTTAATATGGCAAATTCAAAAATACTATTTTCATCATGCTAGGAAGCTTAACTTAGGAGAAAAAGCTATTTAAACATTACCCATATGAATGACATATCAATGACAATAAAATTTAAACGAGGTCGAAAAACTTTGTTTTGTTTATTATTTTAGGTAGATCTTAATATGACAAATTCAAAAATACTATTTTCATTATGCTAGGATGGATAGCTTAGGAGAAAAAGCTGTTTAAACATTACCCATATGAATGACAATAAAATGTAAACGAGGTCGGAAAACTTTGTTTTGTTTTTTATTTTAGGTAGATCTTAATATGGCAAATTCAAAAATACTATATTCATCATGCTAGGATGCTTAGCTTAGGAGAAAAAGCTGTTTAAACATTACCCATATGAATGACATATCAATGACAATAAAATTTAAACGAGGTCGGAAAACTTTGTTTTGTTTTTTATTTTAGGTAGATCTTAATATGGCAAATTCAAAAATACTATTTTTATTATGCTAGGACGCATAGCTTAGGAGAAAAAGCTGTTTAAACATTACCCATATGAATGACATATCAATGACAATAAAATTTAAACGAGGTCGGAAAACTTTGTTTTGTTTTTTATTTTATGTAGATCTTAATATGGCAAATTCAAAAATACTATTTTCATTATGCTAGGACGCATAGCTTAGGAGAAAAAGCTGTTTAAACATTACCCATATGAATGACAATAAAATTTAAACGAGATCAGAAAACTTTGTTTTGTTTTTTATTTTAGGTAGATCTGGATATGGCAAATTCATTATGCTTTTCATTATGCTAGGACGCACAGCTTAGGAGAAAAAGCTGTTTAAACATTACCCATATGAATGACAATAAAATTTAAACGAGGTCGGAAAACTTTGTTTTGTTTTTTATTTTAGGTAGATCTTAATATGGCAAATTCAAAAATACTATTTTCATTATGGTAGGACGCATAGCTTAGGAGAAAAAGCTGTTTAAACATTACCCATATGAATGACAATAAAATTTAAACGAGGTCGGAAAACTTTGTTTTGTTTTTTATTTTAGGTAGATCTTAATATGGCAAATTCAAAAATAATATTTTCATTATGCTAGGACGCACAGCTTAGGAGAAAAAGCTGTTTAAACATTACCCATATGAATGACATATCAATGACAATAAAATTTAAACGCGGTCGGAAAACTTTGTTTTGTTTTTTATTTTAGGTAGATCTTAATATGGCAAATTCAAAAATACTATTTTCATTATGCTAGGACGCATAGCTTAGGAGAAAAAGCTATTTAAACATTACCCATATGAATGATATATCAATGACAATAAAATTTAAACGAGGTCGGAAAACTTTGTTTTGTTTTTTATTTTAGGTAGATCTTAATATGGCAAATTCAAAAATACTATTTTCATTATGCTAGGACGCATAGCTTAGGAGAAAAAGCTGTTTAAACATTACCCATATGAATGACAATAAAATTTAAACGAGATCAGAAAACTTTGTTTTGTTTTTTATTTTAGGTAGATCTGAATATTGCAAATTCAAAAATACTATTTTCATTATGCTAGGACGCACAGCTTAGGAGAAAAAGCTGTTTAAACATTACCCATATGACTGACAATAAAATTTAAACGCGGTCGGAAAACTTTGTTTTGTTTTTTATTTTAGGTAGATCTTAATATGGCAAATTCAAAAATAATATTTTCATTATGCTAGGACGCACAGCTTAGGAGAAAAAGCTGTTTAAACATTACCCATATGAATGACATATCAATGACAATAAAATTTAAACGAGGTCGGAAAACTTTGTTTTGTTTTTTATTTTAGGTAGATCTTAATATGGCTAATTCAAAAATACTATTTTCATAATGCTAGGACGCATAGCTTAGGAGAAAAAGCTGTTTAAACATTACCCATATGAATGACATATCAATGACAATAAAATTTAAACGAGGTCGGAAAACTTTGTTTTGTTTTTTATTTTAGGTAGATCTTAATATGGCAAATTCAAAAATACTATTTCCATTATGCTAGGACGAATAGCTTAAGAGAAAAAGTTGTTTAACACATTACCCATATGAATGACATATCAATGACAATAAAATTTAAACGAGATCAGAAAACTTTGTTTTGTTTTTTATTTTAGGTAGATCTTAATATGGCAAATTCAAAAATACTATTTTCATTATGCTAGGACGCATAGCTTAGGAGAAAAAGCTGTTTAAACATTACCCATATGAATGACAATAAAATTTAAACGAGGTCGGAAAACTTTGTTTTGTTTTTTATTTTAAGTAAATCTTAATATGGCAAATTCAAAAATACTATTTTCATTATGCTAGGACGCATAGCTTAGGAGAAAAAACTGTTTAAACATTACCCATATGAATGACAGTAAAATTTAAACGAGGTCGGAAAACTTTTTTTTGTTTTTTATGTTAGGTAGATCTTAATATGGCAAATTCAAAAATACTATTTTCATTATGCTAGGACGCATAGCTTAGGAGAAAAAACTGTTTAAACGTTACCCATATGAATGACAATAAAATTTAAACGAGGTCGGAAAACTTTGTTTTGTTTTTTATGTTAGGTAGATCTTAATATGGCAAATTCAAAAATACTATTTTTATCATGCTAAGACGCATATCTTAGGAGAAAAAGCTGTTTAAACATTACCCATATGAATGACAATAAAATTTAAACGAGGTCGGGAAACTTTGTTTTGTTTTTTATTTTAGGTAGATCTTAATATGGCAAATTCAAAAATACTATTTTTATCATGCTAGGACGCATATCTTAGGAAAAAAGCTGTTCAAACATTACCCATATGAATGACAATAAAATTTAAACGAGGTCGGAAAACTTTGTTTTGTTTTTTATTTTAGGTAGACCTTAATATGGCAAATTCAAAAATACTATTTTCATCATGCTAGGAAGCTTAACTTAGGAGAAAAAGCTATTTAAACATTACCCATATGAATGACATATCAATGACAATAAAATTTAAACGAGGTCGGAAAACTTTGTTTTGTTTATTATTTTAGGTAGATCTTAATATGACAAATTTAAAAATACTATTTTCATTATGCTAGGATGGATAGCTTAGGAGAAAAAGCTGTTTAAACATTACCCATATGAATGACAATAAAATGTAAACGAGGTCGGAAAACTTTGTTTTGTTTTTTATTTTAGGTAGATCTTAATATGGCAAATTCAAAAATACTATTTTCATTATGCTAGGAAGCTTAGCTTAGGAGAAAAAGCTGTTTAAACATTACTCATATGAATGAAAATAAAATTTAAACGAGGTCGGAAAACTTTGTTTTGTTTTTTATTTTAGGTAGATCTTAATATGGCAAATTCAAAAATACTATATTCATCATGCTAGGATGCTTAGCTTAGGAGAAAAAGCTGTTTAAACATTACCCATATGAATGACATATCAATGACAATAAAATTTAAACGAGGTCGGAAAACTTTGTTTTGTTTTTTATTTTAGGTAGATCTTAATATGGCAAATTCAAAAATACTATTTTCATTATGCTAGGACGCATAGCTTAGGAGAAAAAGCTATTTAAACATTACCCATATGAATGATATATCAATGACAATAAAATTTAAACGAGGTCGGAAAACTTTGTTTTGTTTTTTATTTTAGGTAGATCTTAATATGGCAAATTCAAAAATACTATTTTCATTATGCTAGAACGCATAGCTTAGGAGAAAAAGCTGTTTAAACATTACCCATATGAATGACAATAAAATTTAAACGAGATCAGAAAACTTTGTTTTGTTTTTTATTTTAGGTAGATCTGAATATTGCAAATTCAAAAATACTATTTTCATTATGCTAGGACGCACAGCTTAGGAGAAAAAGCTGTTTAAACATTACCCATATGACTGACAATAAAATTTAAACGCGGTCGGAAAACTTTGTTTTGTTTTTTATTTTAGGTAGATCTTAATATGGCAAATTCAAAAATAATATTTTCATTATGCTAGGACGCACAGCTTAGGAGAAAAAGCTGTTTAAACATTACCCATATGAATGACATATCAATGACAATAAAATTTAAACGAGGTCGGAAAACTTTGTTTTGTTTTTTATTTTAGGTAGATCTTAATATGGCTAATTCAAAAATACTATTTTCATAATGCTAGGACGCATAGCTTAGGAGAAAAAGCTGTTTAAACATTACCCATATGAATGACATATCAATGACAATAAAATTTAAACGAGGTCGGAAAACTTTGTTTTGTTTTTTATTTTAGGTAGATCTTAATATGGCAAATTCAAAAATACTATTTCCATTATGCTAGGACGAATAGCTTAAGAGAAAAAGTTGTTTAACACATTACCCATATGAATGACATATCAATGACAATAAAATTTAAACGAGATCAGAAAACTTTGTTTTGTTTTTTATTTTAGGTAGATCTTAATATGGCAAATTCAAAAATACTATTTTCATTATGCTAGGACGCATAGCTTAGGAGAAAAAGCTGTTTAAACATTACCCATATGAATGACAATAAAATTTAAACGAGGTCGGAAAACTTTGTTTTGTTTTTTATTTTAAGTAAATCTTAATATGGCAAATTCAAAAATACTATTTTCATTATGCTAGGACGCATAGCTTAGGAGAAAAAACTGTTTAAACATTACCCATATGAATGACAGTAAAATTTAAACGAGGTCGGAAAACTTTTTTTTGTTTTTTATGTTAGGTAGATCTTAATATGGCAAATTCAAAAATACTATTTTCATTATGCTAGGACGCATAGCTTAGGAGAAAAAGCTGTTTAAACGTTACCCATATGAATGACAATAAAATTTAAACGAGGTCGGAAAACTTTGTTTTGTTTTTTATGTTAGGTAGATCTTAATATGGCAAATTCAAAAATACTATTTTCATTATGCTAGGACGCATTGCTTAGGAGAAAAAGCTGTTTAAACATTACCCATATGAATGACAATAAAATTTAAACGAGGTCGGAAAACTTTGTTTTGTTTTTTATTTTAAGTAAATCTTAATATGGCAAATTCAAAAATACTATTTTCATTATGCTAGGACGCATAGCTTAGGAGAAAAAACTGTTTAAACATTACCCATATGAATGACAGTAAAATTTAAACGAGGTCGGAAAACTTTTTTTTGTTTTTTATGTTAGGTAGATCTTAATATGGCAAATTCAAAAATACTATTTTCATTATGCTAGGACGCTTAGCTTAGGAGAAAAAGCTGTTTAAACATTACCCATATGAATGACATATCAATGACAATAAAATTTAAACGAGGTCGGAAAACTTTGTTTTGTTTTTTATTTTAGGTAGATCTTAATATGGCAAATTCAAAAATACTATTTTTATTATGCTAGGACGCATAGCTTAGGAGAAAAAGCTGTTTAGACATTACCCATATGAATGACATATCAATGACAATAAAATTTAAACGAGGTCGGAAAACTTTGTTTTGTTTTTATTTTAGGTAGATCTTAATATGACAAATTTAAAAATACTATTTTCATTATGCTAGGATGGATAGCTTAGGAGAAAAAGCTGTTTAAACATTACCCATATGAATGACAATAAAATGTAAACGAGGTCGGAAAACTTTGTTTTGTTTTTTATTTTAGGTAGATCTTAATATGGCAAATTCAAAAATACTATTTTCATTATGCTAGGAAGCTTAGCTTAGGAGAAAAAGCTGTTTAAACATTACTCATATGAATGAAAATAAAATTTAAACGAGGTCGGAAAACTTTGTTTTGTTTTTTATTTTAGGTAGATCTTAATATGGCAAATTCAAAAATACTATATTCATCATGCTAGGATGCTTAGCTTAGGAGAAAAAGCTGTTTAAACATTACCCATATGAATGACATATCAATGACAATAAAATTTAAACGAGGTCGGAAAACTTTGTTTTGTTTTTTATTTTAGGTAGATCTTAATATGGCAAATTTAAAAATACTATTTTTATTATGCTAGGACGCATAGCTTAGGAGAAAAAGCTGTTTAAACATTACCCATATGAATGACATATCAATGACAATAAAATTTAAACGAGGTCGGAAAACTTTGTTTTGTTTTTTATTTTATGTAGATCTTAATATGGCAAATTCAAAAATACTATTTTCATTATGCTAGGACGCATAGCTTAGGAGAAAAAGCTGTTTAAACATTACCCATATGAATGACAATAAAATTTAAACGAGATCAGAAAACTTTGTTTTGTTTTTTATTTTAGGTAGATCTGGATATGGCAAATTCATTATGCTTTTCATTATGCTAGGACGCACAGCTTAGGAGAAAAAGCTGTTTAAACATTACCCATATGAATGACAATAAAATTTAAACGCGGTCGGAAAACTTTGTTTTGTTTTTTATTTTAGGTAGATCTTAATATGGCAAATTCAAAAATACTATTTTCATTATGCTAGGACGCATAGCTTAGGAGAAAAAGCTATTTAAACATTACCCATATGAATGATATATCAATGACAATAAAATTTAAACGAGGTCGGAAAACTTTGTTTTGTTTTTTATTTTAGGTAGATCTTAATATGGCAAATTCAAAAATACTATTTTCATTATGCTAGGACGCATAGCTTAGGAGAAAAAGCTGTTTAAACATTACCCATATGAATGACAATAAAATTTAAACGAGATCAGAAAACTTTGTTTTGTTTTTTATTTTAGGTAGATCTGAATATTGCAAATTCAAAAATACTATTTTCATTATGCTAGGACGCACAGCTTAGGAGAAAAAGCTGTTTAAACATTACCCATATGACTGACAATAAAATTTAAACGCGGTCGGAAAACTTTGTTTTGTTTTTTATTTTAGGTAGATCTTAATATGGCAAATTCAAAAATAATATTTTCATTATGCTAGGACGCATAGCTTAGGAGAAAAAGCTGTTTAAACATTACCCATATGAATGACAATAAAATTTAAACGAGATCAGAAAACTTTGTTTTGTTTTTTATTTTAGGTAGATCTTAATATGACAAATTTAAAAATACTATTTTCATTATGCTAGGATGGATAGCTTAGGAGAAAAAGCTGTTTAAACATTACCCATATGAATGACAATAAAATGTAAACGAGGTCGGAAAACTTTGTTTTGTTTTTTATTTTAGGTAGATCTTAATATGGCAAATTCAAAAATACTATTTTCATTATGCTAGGAAGCTTAGCTTAGGAGAAAAAGCTGTTTAAACATTACTCATATGAATGAAAATAAAATTTAAACGAGGTCGGAAAACTTTGTTTTGTTTTTTATTTTAGGTAGATCTTAATATGGCAAATTCAAAAATACTATATTCATCATGCTAGGATGCTTAGCTTAGGAGAAAAAGCTGTTTAAACATTACCCATATGAATGACATATCAATGACAATAAAATTTAAACGCGGTCGGAAAACTTTGTTTTGTTTTTTATTTTAGGTAGACCTTAATATGGCAAATTCAAAAATACTATTTTCATCATGCTAGGAAGCTTAACTTAGGAGAAAAAGCTATTTAAACATTACCCATATGAATGACATATCAATGACAATAAAATTTAAACGAGGTCGGAAAACTTTGTTTTGTTTATTATTTTATGTAGATCTTAATATGGCAAATTCAAAAATACTATTTTCATTATGCTAGGACGCATAGCTTAGGAGAAAAAGCTGTTTAAACATTACCCATATGAATGACAATAAAATTTAAACGAGATCAGAAAACTTTGTTTTGTTTTTTATTTTAGGTAGATCTGGATATGGCAAATTCATTATGCTTTTCATTATGCTAGGACGCACAGCTTAGGAGAAAAAGCTGTTTAAACATTACCCATATGAATGACAATAAAATTTAAACGCGGTCGGAAAACTTTGTTTTGTTTTTTATTTTAGGTAGATCTTAATATGGCAAATTCAAAAATACTATTTTCATTATGCTAGGACGCATAGCTTAGGAGAAAAAGCTATTTAAACATTACCCATATGAATGATATATCAATGACAATAAAATTTAAACGAGGTCGGAAAACTTTGTTTTGTTTTTTATTTTAGGTAGATCTTAATATGGCAAATTCAAAAATACTATTTTCATTATGCTAGGACGCATAGCTTAGGAGAAAAAGCTGTTTAAACATTACCCATATGAATGACAATAAAATTTAAACGAGATCAGAAAACTTTGTTTTGTTTTTTATGTTAGGTAGATCTGAATATTGCAAATTCAAAAATACTATTTTCATTATGCTAGGACGCACAGCTTAGGAGAAAAAGCTGTTTAAACATTACCCATATGACTGACAATAAAATTTAAACGCGGTCGGAAAACTTTGTTTTGTTTTTTATTTTAGGTAGATCTTAATATGGCAAATTCAAAAATAATATTTTCATTATGCTAGGACGCACAGCTTAGGAGAAAAAGCTGTTTAAACATTACCCATATGAATGACATATCAATGACAATAAAATTTAAACGAGGTCGGAAAACTTTGTTTTGTTTTTTATTTTAGGTAGATCTTAATATGGCTAATTCAAAAATACTATTTTCATAATGCTAGGACGCATAGCTTAGGAGAAAAAGCTGTTTAAACATTACCCATATGAATGACATATCAATGACAATAAAATTTAAACGAGGTCGGAAAACTTTGTTTTGTTTTTTATTTTAGGTAGATCTTAATATGGCAAATTCAAAAATACTATTTCCATTATGCTAGGACGAATAGCTTAAGAGAAAAAGTTGTTTAACACATTACCCATATGAATGACATATCAATGACAATAAAATTTAAACGAGATCAGAAAACTTTGTTTTGTTTTTTATTTTAGGTAGATCTTAATATGGCAAATTCAAAAATACTATTTTCATTATGCTAGGACGCATAGCTTAGGAGAAAAAGCTGTTTAAACATTACCCATATGAATGACAATAAAATTTAAACGAGGTCGGAAAACTTTGTTTTGTTTTTTATTTTAAGTAAATCTTAATATGGCAAATTCAAAAATACTATTTTCATTATGCTAGGACGCATAGCTTAGGAGAAAAAACTGTTTAAACATTACCCATATGAATGACAGTAAAATTTAAACGAGGTCGGAAAACTTTTTTTTGTTTTTTATGTTAGGTAGATCTTAATATGGCAAATTCAAAAATACTATTTTCATTATGCTAGGACGCATAGCTTAGGAGAAAAAGCTGTTTAAACGTTACCCATATGAATGACAATAAAATTTAAACGAGGTCGGAAAACTTTGTTTTGTTTTTTATGTTAGGTAGATCTTAATATGGCAAATTCAAAAATACTATTTTCATTATGCTAGGACGCATAGCTTAGGAGAAAAAGCTGTTTAAACATTACCCATATGAATGACAATAAAATTTAAACGAGGTCGGAAAACTTTGTTTTGTTTTTTATTTTAAGTAAATCTTAATATGGCAAATTCAAAAATACTATTTTCATTATGCTAGGACGCATAGCTTAGGAGAAAAAACTGTTTAAACATTACCCATATGAATGACAGTAAAATTTAAACGAGGTCGGAAAACTTTTTTTTGTTTTTTATGTTAGGTAGATCTTAATATGGCAAATTCAAAAATACTATTTTCATTATGCTAGGACGCTTAGCTTAGGAGAAAAAGCTGTTTAAACATTACCCATATGAATGACATATCAATGACAATAAAATTTAAACGAGGTCGGAAAACTTTGTTTTGTTTTTTATTTTAGGTAGATCTTAATATGGCAAATTCAAAAATACTATTTTTATTATGCTAGGACGCATAGCTTAGGAGAAAAAGCTGTTTAAACATTACCCATATGAATGACATATCAATGACAATAAAATTTAAACGAGGTCGGAAAACTTTGTTTTGTTTTTTATTTTAGGTAGATCTTAATATGGCTAATTCAAAAATACTATTTTCATAATGCTAGGACGCATAGCTTAGGAGAAAAAGCTGTTTAAACATTACCCATATGAATGACATATCAATGACAATAAAATTTAAACGAGGTCGGAAAACTTTGTTTTGTTTTTTATTTTAGGTAGATCTTAATATGGCAAATTCAAAAATACTATTTTCATTATGCTAGGACGCATAGCTTAGGAGAAAAAACTGTTTAAACATTACCCATATGAATGACAGTAAAATTTAAACGAGGTCGGAAAACTTTTTTTTGTTTTTTATGTTAGGTAGATCTTAATATGGCAAATTCAAAAATACTATTTTCATTATGCTAGGACGCATAGCTTAGGAGAAAAAGCTGTTTAAACGTTACCCATATGAATGACAATAAAATTTAAACGAGGTCGGAAAACTTTGTTTTGTTTTTTATGTTAGGTAGATCTTAATATGGCAAATTCAAAAATACTATTTTTATCATGCTAAGACGCATATCTTAGGAGAAAAAGCTGTTTAAACATTACCCATATGAATGACAATAAAATTTAAACGAGGTCGGGAAACTTTGTTTTGTTTTTTATTTTAGGTAGATCTTAATATGGCAAATTCAAAAATACTATTTTTATCATGCTAGGACGCATAGCTTAGGAGAAAAAGCTGTTTAAACATTACCCATATGAATGACAATAAAATTTAAACGAGATCAGAAAACTTTGTTTTGTTTTTTATTTTAGGTAGATCTGGATATGGCAAATTCATTATGCTTTTCATTATGCTAGGACGCACAGCTTAGGAGAAAAAGCTGTTTAAACATTACCCATATGAATGACAATAAAATTTAAACGAGGTCGGAAAACTTTGTTTTGTTTTTTATTTTAGGTAGATCTTAATATGGCAAATTCAAAAATACTATTTTCATTATGGTAGGACGCATAGCTTAGGAGAAAAAGCTGTTTAAACATTACCCATATGAATGACAATAAAATTTAAACGAGGTCGGAAAACTTTGTTTTGTTTTTTATTTTAGGTAGATCTTAATATGGCAAATTCAAAAATAATATTTTCATTATGCTAGGACGCACAGCTTAGGAGAAAAAGCTGTTTAAACATTACCCATATGAATGACATATCAATGACAATAAAATTTAAACGAGGTCGGAAAACTTTGTTTTGTTTTTTATTTTAGGTAGATCTTGATATGGCAAATTCAAAAATACTATTTTCATTATGCTAGGACGCATAGCTTAGGAGAAAAAGCTGTTTAAACATTACCCATATGAATGATATATCAATGACAATAAAATTTAAACGAGGTCGGAAAACTTTGTTTTGTTTTTTATTTTAGGTAGATCTTAATATGGCAAATTCAAAAATACTATTTTTATTATGCTAGGACGCACAGCTTAGGAGAAAAAGCTGTTTAAACATTACCCATATGAATGACATATCAATGACAATAAAATTTAAACGAGGTCGGAAAACTTTGTTTTGTTTTTTATTTTATGTAGATCTTAATATGGCAAATTCAAAAATACTATTTTCATTATGCTAGGACGTATAGCTTAGGAGAAAAAGCTGTTTAAAAATTACCCATATGAATGACATATCAATGACAATAAAATTTAAACGAGATCGGAAAACTTTGTTTTGTTTTTTATTTTATGTAGATCTTAATATGGCAAATTCAAAAATACTATTTTCATTATGCTAGGACGCATAGCTTAGGAGAAAAAGCTGTTTAAACATTACCCATATGAATGACAATAAAATTTAAACGAGATCAGAAAACTTTGTTTTGTTTTTTATTTTAGGTAGATCTGAATATGGCAAATTCATTATGCTTTTCATTATGCTAGGACGCACAGCTTAGGAGAAAAAGCTGTTTAAACATTACCCATATGAATGACAATAAAATTTAAACGAGGTCGGAAAACTTTGTTTTGTTTTTTATTTTAGGTAGATCTTAATATGGCAAATTCAAAAATACTATTTTCATTATGGTAGGACGCATAGCTTAGGAGAAAAAGCTGTTTAAACATTACCCATATGAATGACAATAAAATTTAAACGAGGTCGGAAAACTTTGTTTTGTTTTTTATTTTAGGTAGATCTTAATATGGCAAATTCAAAAATAATATTTTCATTATGCTAGGTTGCACAGCTTAGGAGAAATAGCTGTTTAAACATTACTCATATGAATGACATATCAATGACAATAAAATTTAAACGAGGTCGGAAAACTTTGTTTTGTTTTTTATTTTAGGTAGATCTTAATATGGCAAATTCAAAAATACTATTTTCATTATGCTAGGACGCATAGCTTAGGAGAAAAAGCTGTTTAAAAATTTCCCATATGAATGACAATAAAATTTAAACGAGATCAGAAAACTTTGTTTTGTTTTTTATTTTAGGTAGATCTGAATATGGCAAATTCATTATGCTTTTCATTATGCTAGGACGCACAGCTTAGGAGAAAAAGCTAATTAAACATTACCCATATGAATGACAATAAAATTTAAACGAGGTCGGAAAACTTTGTTTTGTTTTTTATTTTAGGTAGATCTTAATATGGCAAATTCAAAAATACTATTTTTATTATGCTAGGACGCATAGCTAAGGAGAAAAAGCTGTTTAAACATTACCCATATGAATGACAATAAAATTTAAACGAGGTCGGAAAACTTTGTTTTATTTTTTATTTTAAGTAGATCTTAATATGGCAAATTCAAAAATACTATTTTCATTATGCTAGGACGCATAGCTTAGGAGAAAAAGCTGTTTAAACATTACCCATATGAATGACAATAAAATTTAAACGAGGTCAGAAAACTTTGTTTTGTTTTTGATTTTAGTTAGATCTTAATATTGCAAATTCAAAAATACTATTTTCATTATGCTGGGACGCATAGCTTAGGAGAAAAAGTTGTTTAAACATTACCCATATGAATGACATATCAATGACAATAAAATTTAAACGAGGTCAGAAAACTTTGTTTTGTTTTTTATTTTAGGTAGATCTTAATATGGCAAATTCAAAAATACTATTTTCATAATGCTAGGACGCATAGCTTAGGAGAAAAAGCTGTTTAAACATTACCCATATGAATGACATATCAATGACAATAAAATTTAAACGAGATCGGTAAACTTTGTTTTGTTTTTTATTTTAGGTAGATCTTAATATGGCAAATTCAAAAATACTATCTTCATTATGCTAGGACGCAAAGCTTAGGAGAAAAAGCTGTTTAAACATTACCCATATGAATGACAATAAAATTTAAACGAGGTCGGAAAACTTTATTTTGTTTTTTATGTTAGGTAGATCTTAATATGGCAAATTCAAAAATACTATTTTCGTTATGCTAGGACGCATAGCTTAGGAGAAAAAGCTGTTTAAACATTACCCATATGACTGACAATAAAATTTAAACGAGGTCGGAAAACTTTGTTTTTTTTTTAATTTAGGTAGATCTTAATATGGCAAATTCAAAAATAATATTTTCATTATGCTAGGACGCACAGCTTAGGAGAAAAAACTGTTTAAACATTACCCATATGAATGACATATCAATGACAATAAAATTTAAACGAGGTCGGAAAACTTTGTTTTGTTTTTCATTTTAGGTAGATCTTAATATGGCAAATTCAAAAATACTATTTTCATTATGCTAGGATGCATAGCTTAGGAGAAAAAGCTGTTTAAACATTACCCATATGAATGACAATAAAATTTAAATGAGGTCGGAAAACTTTCTTTTGTTTTTTATTTTAAGTAGATCTTAATATGGCAAATTCAAAAATACTATTTTCATTATGCTAGGACGCATAGCTTAGGAGAAAAAGCTGTTTAAACATTACCCATATGAATGACAATAAAATTTAAACGAGGTCAGAAAACTTTGTTTTGTTTTTTATTTTAGTTAGATCTTAATATTGCAAATTCAAAAATACTATTTTCATTATGCTAGTTCGCATAGCTTAGGAGAAAAAGCTGTTTAAACATTACCCATATGAATGACAATAAAATTTAAACAAGGTCGGAAAACTTTGTTTTGTTTTTAATTTTAAGTAGATCTTAATATGGCAAATTCAAAAATACTATTTTCATTATGCTAGGACGCATAGCTTAGGAGAAAAAGCTGTTTAAACATTACCCATATGAATGACATATCAATGACAATAAAATTTAAACGAGGTCGGAAAACTTTGTTTTGTTTTTTATTTTAGGTAGATCTTAATATGGCAAATTCAAAAATACTATTTTCATTATGCTAGGACGCATAGCTTAAGAGAAAAAGTTGTTTAACACATTACCCATATGAATGACATATCAATGACAATAAGTTTTAAACGAGATCAGAAAACTTTGTTTTGTTTTTTATTTTAGGTAGATCTTAATATGGCAAATTCAAAAATACTATCTTCATTATGCTAGGTCGCATAGCTTAGGAGAAAAAGCTGTTTAAACATTACCCATATGAATGACAATAAAATTTAAACGAGGTCGGAAAACTTGGTTTTGTTTTTTATTTTAGGTAAATCTTAATATGGCAAATTCAAAAATACTATATTCATTATGCTAGGACGCATAGCTTAGGAGAAAAAACTGTTTAAACATTACCCATATGAATGACAGTAAAATTTAAACGAGGTCGGAAAACTTTGTTTTGTTTTTTATTTTAGGTAGATCTTAATATGGCAAATTCAAAAATACTATTTTCATTATGCTAGGACGCATAGCTTAGGAGAAAAAAGCTGTTTAAACATTACCCATATGAATGACAATAAAATTTAAACGAGGTCGGAAAACTTTGTTTTGTTTTTTATGTTAGGTAGATCTTAATATGGCAAATTCAATAATACTATTTTTATCATGCTAAGACGCATATCTTAGGAGAAAAAGCTGTTTAAACATTACCCATATGAATGACAATAAAATGTAAACGAGGTCGGAAAACTTTGTTTTGTTTTTTATTTTAGGTAGATCTTAATATGGCAAATTCAAAAATACTATTTTCATCATGCTAGGAAGCTTAGCTTAGGAGAAAAAGCTGTTTAAACATTACTCATATGAATGAAAATAAAATTTACACGAGGTCGGAAAACTTTGTTTTGTTTTTTATTTTAGGTAGATCTTAATATGGCAAATTCAAAAATACTATTTTCATCATGCTAGGATGCTTAGCTTAGGAGAAAAAGCTGTTTAAACATTACCCATATGAATGACAATAAAATGTAAACGAGGTCGGAAAACTTTGTTTTGTTTTTTATTTTAGGTAGATCTTAATATGGCAAATTCAAAAATACTATTTTTATTATGCTAGGACGCATAGCTTAGGAGAAAAAGCTGTTTAAACAATACCCATATGAATGACATATCAATGACAATAAAATTTAAACGAGGTCGGAAAACTTTGTTTTGTTTTTTATTTTAGGTAGATCTTAATATAACAAATTCAAAAATACTATTTTCATAATGCTGGGACGCATAGCTTAGGAAAAAAAGCTGTTTTAAAAATTACCCATATGAATGACATATCAATGACAATAAAATTTAAACGAGGTCGGAAAACTTTGTTTTGTTGTTTATTTTAGGTAGATCTTAATATGGCAAATTCAAAAATACTATTTTTATTATGCTAGGACGCACAGCTTAGGAGAAAAAGCTGTTTAAACATTACCCATATGAATGACATATCAATGACAATAAAATTTAAACGAGGTCGGAAAACTTTGTTTTGTTTTTTATTTTATGTAGATCTTAATATGGCAAATTCAAAAATACTATTTTCATTATGCTAGGACGTATAGCTTAGGAGAAAAAGCTGTTTAAAAATTACCCATATGAATGACATATCAATGACAATAAAATTTAAACGAGATCGGAAAACTTTGTTTTGTTTTTTATTTTAGGTAGATCTTAATATGGCAAATTCAAAAATACTATTTTCATTATGCTAGGACGCATAGCTTAGGAGAAAAAGCTGTTTAAACATTACCCATATGAATGACAATAAAATTTAAACGAGATCAGAAAACTTTGTTTTGTTTTTTATTTTAGGTAGATCTGAATATGGCAAATTCATTATGCTTTTCATTATGCTAGGACGCACAGCTTAGGAGAAAAAGCTGTTTAAACATTACCCATATGAATGACAATAAAATTTAAATGAGGTCGGAAAACTTTCTTTTGTTTTTTATTTTAAGTAGATCTTAATATGGCAAATTCAAAAATACTATTTTCATTATGCTAGGACGCATAGCTTAGGAGAAAAAGCTGTTTAAACATTACCCATATGAATGACAATAAAATTTAAACGAGGTCAGAAAACTTTGTTTTGTTTTTTATTTTAGTTAGATCTTAATATTGCAAATTCAAAAATACTATTTTCATTATGCTAGTTCGCATAGCTTAGGAGAAAAAGCTGTTTAAACATTACCCATATGAATGACAATAAAATTTAAACGAGGTCGGAAAACTTTGTTTTATTTTTTATTTTAAGTAGATCTTAATATGGCAAATTCAAAAATAATATTTTCATTATGCTAGGACGCACAGCTTAGGAGAAAAAACTGTTTAAACATTACCCATATGAATGACATATCAATGACAATAAAATTTAAACGAGGTCGGAAAACTTTGTTTTGTTTTTCATTTTAGGTAGATCTTAATATGGCAAATTCAAAAATACTATTTTCATTATGCTAGGATGCATAGCTTAGGAGAAAAAGCTGTTTAAACATTACCCATATGAATGACAATAAAATTTAAATGAGGTCGGAAAACTTTCTTTTGTTTTTTATTTTAAGTAGATCTTAATATGGCAAATTCAAAAATACTATTTTCATTATGCTAGGACGCATAGCTTAGGAGAAAAAGCTGTTTAAACATTACCCATATGAATGACAATAAAATTTAAACGAGGTCAGAAAACTTTGTTTTGTTTTTTATTTTAGTTAGATCTTAATATTGCAAATTCAAAAATACTATTTTCATTATGCTAGTTCGCATAGCTTAGGAGAAAAAGCTGTTTAAACATTACCCATATGAATGACAATAAAATTTAAACAAGGTCGGAAAACTTTGTTTTGTTTTTAATTTTAAGTAGATCTTAATATGGCAAATTCAAAAATACTATTTTCATTATGCTAG
Source organism: Tipula confusa (assembly GCA_963556175.1). Taxonomy (NCBI): domain Eukaryota; kingdom Metazoa; phylum Arthropoda; class Insecta; order Diptera; family Tipulidae; genus Tipula; species Tipula confusa. The sequence continues at coordinate 134,437,748 of OY744477.1, read as the reverse complement.
GACGCATAGCTTAGGAGAAAAAGCTGTTTAAACATTACCCATATGAATGACATATCAATGACAATAAAATTTAAACGAGGTCGGAAAACTTTGTTTTGTTTTTTATTTTAGGTAGATCTTAATATGGCAAATTCAAAAATACTATTTTCATTATGCTAGGACGCATAGCTTAAGAGAAAAAGTTGTTTAACACATTACCCATATGAATGACATATCAATGACAATAAGTTTTAAACGAGATCAGAAAACTTTGTTTTGTTTTTTATTTTAGGTAGATCTTAATATGGCAAATTCAAAAATACTATCTTCATTATGCTAGGTCGCATAGCTTAGGAGAAAAAGCTGTTTAAACATTACCCATATGAATGACAATAAAATTTAAACGAGGTCGGAAAACTTGGTTTTGTTTTTTATTTTAGGTAAATCTTAATATGGCAAATTCAAAAATACTATATTCATTATGCTAGGACGCATAGCTTAGGAGAAAAAACTGTTTAAACATTACCCATATGAATGACAGTAAAATTTAAACGAGGTCGGAAAACTTTGTTTTGTTTTTTATTTTAGGTAGATCTTAATATGGCAAATTCAAAAATACTATTTTCATTATGCTAGGACGCATAGCTTAGGAGAAAAAAGCTGTTTAAACATTACCCATATGAATGACAATAAAATTTAAACGAGGTCGGAAAACTTTGTTTTGTTTTTTATGTTAGGTAGATCTTAATATGGCAAATTCAATAATACTATTTTTATCATGCTAAGACGCATATCTTAGGAGAAAAAGCTGTTTAAACATTACCCATATGAATGACAATAAAATGTAAACGAGGTCGGAAAACTTTGTTTTGTTTTTTATTTTAGGTAGATCTTAATATGGCAAATTCAAAAATACTATTTTCATCATGCTAGGAAGCTTAGCTTAGGAGAAAAAGCTGTTTAAACATTACTCATATGAATGAAAATAAAATTTACACGAGGTCGGAAAACTTTGTTTTGTTTTTTATTTTAGGTAGATCTTAATATGGCAAATTCAAAAATACTATTTTCATCATGCTAGGATGCTTAGCTTAGGAGAAAAAGCTGTTTAAACATTACCCATATGAATGACAATAAAATGTAAACGAGGTCGGAAAACTTTGTTTTGTTTTTTATTTTAGGTAGATCTTAATATGGCAAATTCAAAAATACTATTTTTATTATGCTAGGACGCATAGCTTAGGAGAAAAAGCTGTTTAAACAATACCCATATGAATGACATATCAATGACAATAAAATTTAAACGAGGTCGGAAAACTTTGTTTTGTTTTTTATTTTAGGTAGATCTTAATATAACAAATTCAAAAATACTATTTTCATAATGCTGGGACGCATAGCTTAGGAAAAAAAGCTGTTTTAAAAATTACCCATATGAATGACATATCAATGACAATAAAATTTAAACGAGGTCGGAAAACTTTGTTTTGTTGTTTATTTTAGGTAGATCTTAATATGGCAAATTCAAAAATACTATTTTTATTATGCTAGGACGCACAGCTTAGGAGAAAAAGCTGTTTAAACATTACCCATATGAATGACATATCAATGACAATAAAATTTAAACGAGGTCGGAAAACTTTGTTTTGTTTTTTATTTTATGTAGATCTTAATATGGCAAATTCAAAAATACTATTTTCATTATGCTAGGACGTATAGCTTAGGAGAAAAAGCTGTTTAAAAATTACCCATATGAATGACATATCAATGACAATAAAATTTAAACGAGATCGGAAAACTTTGTTTTGTTTTTTATTTTAGGTAGATCTTAATATGGCAAATTCAAAAATACTATTTTCATTATGCTAGGACGCATAGCTTAGGAGAAAAAGCTGTTTAAACATTACCCATATGAATGACAATAAAATTTAAACGAGATCAGAAAACTTTGTTTTGTTTTTTATTTTAGGTAGATCTGAATATGGCAAATTCATTATGCTTTTCATTATGCTAGGACGCACAGCTTAGGAGAAAAAGCTGTTTAAACATTACCCATATGAATGACAATAAAATTTAAACGAGGTCGGAAAACTTTGTTTTGTTTTTTATTTTAGGTAGATCTTAATATGGCAAATTCAAAAATACTATTTTCATTATGGTAGGACGCATAGCTTAGGAGAAAAAGCTGTTTAAACATTACCCATATGAATGACAATAAAATTTAAACGAGGTCGGAAAACTTTGTTTTGTTTTTTATTTTAGGTAGATCTTAATATGGCAAATTCAAAAATAATATTTTCATTATGCTAGGTTGCACAGCTTAGGAGAAAAAGCTGTTTAAACATTACTCATATGAATGACATATCAATGACAATAAAATTTAAACGAGGTCGGAAAACTTTGTTTTGTTTTTTATTTTAGGTAGATCTTAATATGGCAAATTCAAAAATACTATTTTCATTATGCTAGGACGCATAGCTTAGGAGAAAAAGCTGTTTAAACATTACCCATATGAATGAAAATAAAATTTAAACGAGGTCGGAAAACTTTGTTTTGTTTTTTATTTTAAGTAGATCTTAATATGGCAAATTCAAAAATACTATTTTTATTATGCTAGGGCGCATAGCTTAGGAGAAAAAGCTGTTTAAACATTACCCATATGAATGACAATAAAATTTAAACGAGGTCAGAAAACTTTGTTTTGTTTTTAATTTTAGTTAGATCTTAATATTGCAAATTCAAAAATACTATTTTCATTATGCTGGGACGCATAGCTTAGGAGAAAAGGTTGTTTAAACATTACCCATATGAATGACATATCAATGACAATAAAATTTAAACGAGGTCAGAAAACTTTGTTTTGTTTTTTATTTTATGTAGATCTTAATATGGCAAATTCAAAAATACTAATTTCATTATGCTAGGACGCATAACTTAGGAGAAAAAGCTGTTTAAACATTACCCATATGAATGACATATCAATGACAATAAAATTTAAACGAGATCGGAAAACTTTGTTTTGTTTTTTATTTTAGGTAGATCTTAATATGGCAAATTCAAAAATACTATCTTCATTATGCTAGGACGCAAAGCTTAGGAGAAAAAGCTGTTTAAACATTACCCATATGAATGACAATAAAATTTAAACGAGGTCGGAAAACTTTATTTTGTTTTTGATTTTAAGTAGATCTTAATATGGCAAATTCAAAAATACTATTTTCATTATGCTAGGACGCATAGCTTAGGAGAAAAAGCTGTTTAAACATTACCCATATGAATGACATATCAATGACAATAAAATTTAAACGAGGTCGGAAAACTTTGTTTTGTTTTTTATTTAAGGTAGATCTTAATATGGCAAATTCAAAAATACTATCTTCATTATGCTAGGACGCATAACTTAGGAGAAAAAGCTGTTTAAACATTACCCATATGAATGACATATCAATAACAATAAAATTTAAACGAGGTCGGAAAACTTTGTTTTGTTTTTTATTTAAAGTAGATCTTAATATGGCAAATTCAAAAATACTATTTTCATTATGCTAGGACGCATAGCTTAGGAAAAAAAGCTGTTTAAACATTACCCATATGAATGACAATAAAATTTAAACGAGGTCAGAAAACTTTGTTTTGTTTTTTATTTTAGTTAGATCTTAATATGGCAAATTCAAAAATACTATTTTCATCATGCTAGGACGCATAGCTAGGAGAAAAAACTGTTTAAACATTACCCATATGAATGACAATAAAATTTAAACGAGGTCGGAAAACTTTGTTTTGTTTTTTATGTTAGGTAGATCTTAATATGGCAAATTCAAAAATACTATTTTCATTATGGTAGGACGCATAGCTTAGGAGAAAAAGCTGTTTAAACATTACCCATATGAATGACAATAAAATTTAAACGAGATCAGAAAACTTTGTTTTGTTTTTTATTTTAAGTAGATCTGAATATGGCAAATTCATTATGCTTTTCATTATGCTAGGACGCACAGCTTAGGAGAAAAAGCTGTTTAAACATTACCCATATGAATGACAATAAAATTTAAACGAGGTCGGAAAACTTTGTTTTGTTTTTTATTTTAGGTAGATCTTAATATGGCAAATTCAAAAATAATATTTTCATTATGCTAGGTTGCACAGCTTAGGAGAAAAAGCTGTTTAAACATTACTCATATGAATGACATATCAATGACAATAAAATTTAAACGAGGTCGGAAAACTTTGTTTTGTTTTTTATTTTAGGTAGATCTTAATATGGCAAATTCAAAAATACTATTTTCATTATGCTAGGACATACAGCTTAGGAGAAAAAGCTGTTTAAACATTACCCATATGAATGACAATAAAATTTAAACGAGGTCGGAAAACTTTGTTTTGTTTTTTATTTTAAGTAGATCTTAATATGGCAAATTCAAAAATACTATTTTCATTATGCTAGGACGCATAGCTTAGGAGAAAAAGCTGTTTAAACATTACCCATATGAATGACAATAAAATTTAAACGAGGTCAGAAAACTTTGTTTTGTTTTTAATTTTAGTTAGATCTTAATATTGCAAATTCAAAAATACTACTTTCATTATGCTGGGACGCATAGCTTAGGAGAAAAAGCTGTTTAAACATTACCCATATGAATGACATATCAATGACAATAAAATTTAAACGAGGTCGGAAAACTTTGTTTTGTTTTTTATTTTAGGTAGATCTTAATATGGCAAATTCAAAAATACTATTTTCATTATGCTAGGACGCATAGCTTAGGAGAAAAAGCTGTTTAAACATTACCCATATGAATGACAATAAAATTTAAACGAGATCAGAAAACTTTGTTTTGTTTTTTATTTTAGGTAAATCTTAATATAACAAATTCAAAAATACTATTTTCATTATGCTAGGACGCATAGCTTAGGAGAAAAAGCTGTTTAAACATTACCCATATGAATGACAATAAAATTTAAACGAGGTCGGAAAACTTTGTTTTGTTTTTTATTTTAGGTAGATCTTAATATGGCAAATTCAAAAATAATATTTTCATTATGTTTGGTTGCACAGCATAGGAGAAAAAGCTGTTTAAACATTACTCATATGAATGACATATCAATGACAATAAAATTTAAACGAGGTCGGAAAACTTTGTTTTGTTTTTTATTTAAGATAGATCTTAATATGGCAAATTCAAAAATACTATTTTCATTATGCTAGGACGCATAGCTTAGGAGAAAAAGCTGTTTAAACATTACCCATATGAATGACAATAAAATTTAAACGAGGTCAGAAAACTTTGTTTTGTTTTTATTTTAGTTAGATCTTAATATTGCAAATTCAAAAATACTATTTTCATTATGCTAGGACACATAGCTAGGAGAAAAAGCTGTTTAAACATTACCCATATGAATGACAATAAAATTTAAACGAGGTCAGAAAACTTTGTTTTGTTTTTAATTTTAGTTAGATCTTAATATTGCAAATTCAAAAATACTATTTTCATTATGCTGGGACGCATAACTTAGGAGAAAAAGCGGTTTAAACATTACCCATATGAATGACAATAAAATTTAAACGAGGTCGGAAAACTTTGTTTTGTTTTTTATTTTAGGTAGATCTTAATATGGCAAATTTAAAAATGTTATTTTTATTATGCTAGGACGCATAGCTTAGCAGAAAAAGCTGTTTAAACATTACCCATATGAATGACATATAAATGACAATAAAATTTAAACGAGGTCGGAAAACTTTGTTTTGTTTTTTATTTTAGGTAGATCTTAATATGGCAAATTCAAAAATACTATTTTTATAATGCTGGAACTCATAGCTTAGGAGAAAAAGCTGTTTAAAAATTACCCATATGAATGACATATCAATGACAATAAAATTTAAACGAGGTCGGAAAACTTTGTTTTGTTTTTTATTTTAAGTAGATCTTAATATGGCAAATTCAAAAATACTATTTTCATTATGCTAGGACGCATAGCTTAGGAGAAAAAGCTGTTTAAACATTACCCATATGAATGACAATAAAATTTAAACGAGGTCGGAAAACTTTGTTTTGTTTTAGGTAGATCTTAATATGGCAAATTCAAAAATACTATTTTCATCATGCTAGGAAGTTAAGCTTAGGAGAAAAAGCTATTTAAACATTACCCATATGAATGACATATCAATGACAATAAAATTTAAACGAGGTCGGAAAACTTTGTTTTGTTTTTTATTTTATTTAGACCTTAATATGGCAAATTCAAAAATACTATTTTCATTATGCTAGGATGCATAGCTTAGGAGAAAAAGCTGTTTAAACATTACCCATATGAATGACAATAAAATGTAAACGAGGTCAGAAAACTTTGTTTTGTTTTTTATTTTAGGTAGATCTTAATATGGCAAATTCAAAAATACTATTTTCATCATGTTTGGAAGCATAGCTTAGGAGAAAAAGCTGTTTAAACATTACCCATATGAATGACAATAAAATGTAAACGAGGTCAGAAAACTTTGTTTTGTTTTTTATTTTAGGTAGATCTTAATATGGCAAATTCAAAAATACTATTTTCATCATGTTTGGAAGCATAGCTTAGGAGAAAAAGCTGTTTAAACATTACTCATATGAATGAAAATAAAATTTAAACGAGGTCGGAAAACTTTGTTTTGTTTTTCATTTTAGGTAGATCTTAATATGGCAAATTCAAAAATACTATTTTCATTATGCTAGGACGTATAGCTTAGGAGAAAAAGCTGTTTAAAAATTACCCATATGAATGACATATCAATGACAATAAAATTTAAACGAGATCGGAAAACTTTGTTTTGTTTTTTATTTTAGGTAGATCTTAATATGGCAAATTCAAAAATACTATTTTCATTATGCTAGGACGCATAGCTTAGGAGAAAAAGCTGTTTAAACATTACCCATATGAATGACAATAAAATTTAAACGAGATCAGAAAACTTTGTTTTGTTTTTTATTTTAGGTAGATCTGAATATGGCAAATTCATTATGCTTTTCATTATGCTAGGACGCACAGCTTAGGAGAAAAAGCTGTTTAAACATTACCCATATGAATGACAATAAAATTTAAACGAGGTCGGAAAACTTTGTTTTGTTTTTTATTTTAGGTAGATCTTAATATGGCAAATTCAAAAATACTATTTTCATTATGGTAGGACGCATAGCTTAGGAGAAAAAGCTGTTTAAACATTACCCATATGAATGACAATAAAATTTAAACGAGGTCGGAAAACTTTGTTTTGTTTTTTATTTTAGGTAGATCTTAATATGGCAAATTCAAAAATAATATTTTCATTATGCTAGGTTGCACAGCTTAGGAGAAAAAGCTGTTTAAACATTACTCATATGAATGACATATCAATGACAATAAAATTTAAACGAGGTCGGAAAACTTTGTTTTGTTTTTTATTTTAGGTAGATCTTAATATGGCAAATTCAAAAATACTATTTTCATTATGCTAGGACGCATAGCTTAGGAGAAAAAGCTGTTTAAACATTACCCATATGAATGAAAATAAAATTTAAACGAGGTCGGAAAACTTTGTTTTGTTTTTTATTTTAAGTAGATCTTAATATGGCAAATTCAAAAATACTATTTTTATTATGCTAGGGCGCATAGCTTAGGAGAAAAAGCTGTTTAAACATTACCCATATGAATGACAATAAAATTTAAACGAGGTCAGAAAACTTTGTTTTGTTTTTAATTTTAGTTAGATCTTAATATTGCAAATTCAAAAATACTATTTTCATTATGCTGGGACGCATAGCTTAGGAGAAAAGGTTGTTTAAACATTACCCATATCAATGACATATCAATGACAATAAAATTTAAACGAGGTCAGAAAACTTTGTTTTGTTTTTTATTTTATGTAGATCTTAATATGGAAAATTCAAAAATACTAATTTCATTATGCTAGGACGCATAACTTAGGAGAAAAAGCTGTTTAAACATTACCCATATGAATGACATATCAATGACAATAAAATTTAAACGAGATCGGAAAACTTTGTTTTGTTTTTTATTTTAGGTAGATCTTAATATGGCAAATTCAAAAATACTATCTTCATTATGCTAGGACGCAAAGCTTAGGAGAAAAAGCTGTTTAAACATTACCCATATGAATGACAATAAAATTTAAACGAGGTCGGAAAACTTTATTTTGTTTTTGATTTTAAGTAGATCTTAATATGGCAAATTCAAAAATACTATTTTCATTATGCTAGGACGCATAGCTTAGGAGAAAAAGCTGTTTAAACATTACCCATATGAATGACATATCAATGACAATAAAATTTAAACGAGGTCGGAAAACTTTGTTTTGTTTTTTATTTAAGGTAGATCTTAATATGGCAAATTCAAAAATACTATCTTCATTATGCTAGGACGCATAACTTAGGAGAAAAAGCTGTTTAAACATTACCCATATGAATGACATATCAATAACAATAAAATTTAAACGAGGTCGGAAAACTTTGTTTTGTTTTTTATTTAAAGTAGATCTTAATATGGCAAATTCAAAAATACTATTTTCATTATGCTAGGACGCATAGCTTAGGAAAAAAAGCTGTTTAAACATTACCCATATGAATGACAATAAAATTTAAACGAGGTCAGAAAACTTTGTTTTGTTTTTTATTTTAGTTAGATCTTAATATGGCAAATTCAAAAATACTATTTTCATCATGCTAGGACGCATAGCTAGGAGAAAAAACTGTTTAAACATTACCCATATGAATGACAATAAAATTTAAACGAGGTCGGAAAACTTTGTTTTGTTTTTTATGTTAGGTAGATCTTAATATGGCAAATTCAAAAATACTATTTTCATTATGGTAGGACGCATAGCTTAGGAGAAAAAGCTGTTTAAACATTACCCATATGAATGACAATAAAATTTAAACGAGATCAGAAAACTTTGTTTTGTTTTTTATTTTAAGTAGATCTGAATATGGCAAATTCATTATGCTTTTCATTATGCTAGGACGCACAGCTTAGGAGAAAAAGCTGTTTAAACATTACCCATATGAATGACAATAAAATTTAAGCGAGGTCGGAAAACTTTGTTTTGTTTTTTATTTTAGGTAGATCTTAATATGGCAAATTCAAAAATACTATTTTCATTATGCTAGGACGCATAGCTTAGGAGAGAAAGCTGTTTAAACATTACCCATATGAATGACAATAAAATTTAAACGAGGTCGGAAAACTTTGTTTTGTTTTTTATTTTAGGTAGATCTTAATATGGCAAATTCAAAAATAATATTTTCATTATGCTAGGTTGCACAGCTTAGGAGAAAAAGCTGTTTAAACATTACTCATATGAATGACATATCAATGACAATAAAATTTAAACGAGGTCGGAAAACTTTGTTTTGTTTTTTATTTTAGGTAGATCTTAATATGGCAAATTCAAAAATACTATTTTCATTATGCTAGGACATACAGCTTAGGAGAAAAAGCTGTTTAAACATTACCCATATGAATGACAATAAAATTTAAACGAGGTCGGAAAACTTTGTTTTGTTTTTTATTTTAAGTAGATCTTAATATGGCAAATTCAAAAATACTATTTTCATTATGCTAGGACGCATAGCTTAGGAGAAAAAGCTGTTTAAACATTACCCATATGAATGACAATAAAATTTAAACGAGGTCAGAAAACTTTGTTTTGTTTTTAATTTTAGTTAGATCTTAATATTGCAAATTCAAAAATACTACTTTCATTATGCTGGGACGCATAGCTTAGGAGAAAAAGCTGTTTAAACATTACCCATATGAATGACATATCAATGACAATAAAATTTAAACGAGGTCGGAAAACTTTGTTTTGTTTTTTATTTTAGGTAGATCTTAATATGGCAAATTCAAAAATACTATTTTCATTATGCTAGGACGCATAGCTTAGGAGAAAAAGCTGTTTAAACATTACCCATATGAATGACAATAAAATTTAAACGAGATCAGAAAACTTTGTTTTGTTTTTTATTTTAGGTAAATCTTAATATAACAAATTCAAAAATACTATTTTCATTATGCTAGGACGCATAGCTTAGGAGAAAAAGCTGTTTAAACATTACCCATATGAATGACAATAAAATTTAAACGAGGTCGGAAAACTTTGTTTTGTTTTTTATTTTAGGTAGATCTTAATATGGCAAATTCAAAAATAATATTTTCATTATGTTTGGTTGCACAGCATAGGAGAAAAAGCTGTTTAAACATTACTCATATGAATGACATATCAATGACAATAAAATTTAAACGAGGTCGGAAAACTTTGTTTTGTTTTTTATTTAAGATAGATCTTAATATGGCAAATTCAAAAATACTATTTTCATTATGCTAGGACGCATAGCTTAGGAGAAAAAGCTGTTTAAACATTACCCATATGAATGACAATAAAATTTAAACGAGGTCAGAAAACTTTGTTTTGTTTTTATTTTAGTTAGATCTTAATATTGCAAATTCAAAAATACTATTTTCATTATGCTAGGACACATAGCTAGGAGAAAAAGCTGTTTAAACATTACCCATATGAATGACAATAAAATTTAAACGAGGTCAGAAAACTTTGTTTTGTTTTTAATTTTAGTTAGATCTTAATATTGCAAATTCAAAAATACTATTTTCATTATGCTGGGACGCATAACTTAGGAGAAAAAGCGGTTTAAACATTACCCATATGAATGACAATAAAATTTAAACGAGGTCGGAAAACTTTGTTTTGTTTTTTATTTTAGGTAGATCTTAATATGGCAAATTTAAAAATGTTATTTTTATTATGCTAGGACGCATAGCTTAGCAGAAAAAGCTGTTTAAACATTACCCATATGAATGACATATAAATGACAATAAAATTTAAACGAGGTCGGAAAACTTTGTTTTGTTTTTTATTTTAGGTAGATCTTAATATGGCAAATTCAAAAATACTATTTTTATAATGCTGGAACTCATAGCTTAGGAGAAAAAGCTGTTTAAAAATTACCCATATGAATGACATATCAATGACAATAAAATTTAAACGAGGTCGGAAAACTTTGTTTTGTTTTTTATTTTAGGTAGATCTTAATATGGCAAATTCAAAAATACTATTTTCATCATGCTAGGACGCATAGCTAGGAGAAAAAACTGTTTAAACATTACCCATATGAATGACAATAAAATTTAAACGAGGTCGGAAAACTTTGTTTTGTTTTTCATTTTAGGTAGATCTTAATATGGCAAATTCAAAAATAATATTTTCATTATGCTAGGTTGAACAGCTTAGGAGAAAAAGCTGTTTAAACATTACTCATATGAATGAAAATAAAATTTAAACGAGGTCGGAAAACTTTGTTTTGTTTTTCATTTTAGGTAGATCTTAATATGGCAAATTCAAAAATAATATTTTCATTATGCTAGGTTGAACAGCTTAGGAGAAAAAGCTGTTTAAACATTACTCATATGAATGACATATCAATGACAATAAAATTTAAACGAGGTCGGAAAACTTTGTTTTGTTTTTTATTTTAGGTAGATCTTAATATGGCAAATTCAAAAATACTATTTTCATCATGCTAGGACGCATAGCTAGGAGAAAAAACTGTTTAAACATTACCCATATGAATGACAATAAAATTTAAACGAGGTCGGAAAACTTTGTTTTGTTTTTTATTTTAGGTAGATCTTAATATGGCAAATTCAAAAATACTATTTTCATTATGCTAGGACGCATAGCTTAGGAGAAAAAGCTGTTTAAACATTACTCATATGAATGAAAATAAAATTTAAACGAGGTCGGAAAACTTTGTTTTGTTTTTCATTTTAGGTAGATCTTAATATGGCAAATTCAAAAATAATATTTTCATTATGCTAGGTTGAACAGCTTAGGAGAAAAAGCTGTTTAAACATTACTCATATGAATGACATATCAATGACAATAAAATTTAAACGAGGTCGGAAAACTTTGTTTTGTTTTTTATTTTAGGTAGATCTTAATATGGCAAATTCAAAAATACTATTTTCATCATGCTAGGACGCATAGCTAGGAGAAAAAACTGTTTAAACATTACCCATATGAATGACAATAAAATTTAAACGAGGTCGGAAAACTTTGTTTTGTTTTTTATGTTAGGTAGATCTTAATATGGCAAATTCAAAAATACTATTTTCATTATGGTAGGACGCATAGCTTAGGAGAAAAAGCTGTTTAAACATTACCCATATGAATGACAATAAAATTTAAACGAGATCAGAAAACTTTGTTTTGTTTTTTATTTTAAGTAGATCTGAATATGGCAAATTCATTATGCTTTTCATTATGCTAGGACGCACAGCTTAGGAGAAAAAGCTGTTTAAACATTACCCATATGAATGACAATAAAATTTAAGCGAGGTCGGAAAACTTTGTTTTGTTTTTTATTTTAGGTAGATCTTAATATGGCAAATTCAAAAATACTATTTTCATTATGCTAGGACGCATAGCTTAGGAGAGAAAGCTGTTTAAACATTACCCATATGAATGACAATAAAATTTAAACGAGGTCGGAAAACTTTGTTTTGTTTTTTATTTTAGGTAGATCTTAATATGGCAAATTCAAAAATAATATTTTCATTATGCTAGGTTGCACAGCTTAGGAGAAAAAGCTGTTTAAACATTACTCATATGAATGACATATCAATGACAATAAAATTTAAACGAGGTCGGAAAACTTTGTTTTGTTTTTTATTTTAGGTAGATCTTAATATGGCAAATTCAAAAATACTATTTTCATTATGCTAGGACATACAGCTTAGGAGAAAAAGCTGTTTAAACATTACCCATATGAATGACAATAAAATTTAAACGAGGTCGGAAAACTTTGTTTTGTTTTTTATTTTAAGTAGATCTTAATATGGCAAATTCAAAAATACTATTTTCATTATGCTAGGACGCATAGCTTAGGAGAAAAAGCTGTTTAAACATTACCCATATGAATGACAATAAAATTTAAACGAGGTCAGAAAACTTTGTTTTGTTTTTAATTTTAGTTAGATCTTAATATTGCAAATTCAAAAATACTACTTTCATTATGCTGGGACGCATAGCTTAGGAGAAAAAGCTGTTTAAACATTACCCATATGAATGACATATCAATGACAATAAAATTTAAACGAGGTCGGAAAACTTTGTTTTGTTTTTTATTTTAGGTAGATCTTAATATGGCAAATTCAAAAATACTATTTTCATTATGCTAGGACGCATAGCTTAGGAGAAAAAGCTGTTTAAACATTACCCATATGAATGACAATAAAATTTAAACGAGATCAGAAAACTTTGTTTTGTTTTTTATTTTAGGTAAATCTTAATATAACAAATTCAAAAATACTATTTTCATTATGCTAGGACGCATAGCTTAGGAGAAAAAGCTGTTTAAACATTACCCATATGAATGACAATAAAATTTAAACGAGGTCGGAAAACTTTGTTTTGTTTTTTATTTTAGGTAGATCTTAATATGGCAAATTCAAAAATAATATTTTCATTATGTTTGGTTGCACAGCATAGGAGAAAAAGCTGTTTAAACATTACTCATATGAATGACATATCAATGACAATAAAATTTAAACGAGGTCGGAAAACTTTGTTTTGTTTTTTATTTAAGATAGATCTTAATATGGCAAATTCAAAAATACTATTTTCATTATGCTAGGACGCATAGCTTAGGAGAAAAAGCTGTTTAAACATTACCCATATGAATGACAATAAAATTTAAACGAGGTCGGAAAACTTTGTTTTGTTTTAGGTAGATCTTAATATGGCAAATTCAAAAATACTATTTTCATCATGCTAGGAATTTAAGCTTAGGAGAAAAAGCTATTTAAACATTACCCATATGAATGACATATCAATGACAATAAAATTTAAACGAGGTCGGAAAACTTTGTTTTGTTTTTTATTTTATTTAGATCTTAATATGGCAAATTCAAAAATACTATTTTCATTATGCTAGGATGCATAGCTTAGGAGAAAAAGCTGTTTAAACATTACCCATATGAATGACAATAAAATGTAAACGAGGTCAGAAAACTTTGTTTTGTTTTTTATTTTAGGTAGATCTTAATATGGCAAATTCAAAAATACTATTTTCATCATGTTTGGAAGCATAGCTTAGGAGAAAAAGCTGTTTAAACATTACTCATATGAATGAAAATAAAATTTAAACGAGGTCGGAAAACTTTGTTTTGTTTTTCATTTTAGGTAGATCTTAATATGGCAAATTCAAAAATACTATTTTCATCATGCTAGGATGCTTAGCTTAGGAGAAAAAGCTGTTTAAACATTACCCATATGAATGACAATAAAATGTAAACGAGGTCGGAAAACTTTGTTTTGTTTTTTATTTTAGGTAGATCTTCATTATGCTGAAGATTATGCTGGGACGCATAGCTTAGGAGAAAAAGCTGTTTAAACATTACCCATATGAATGACATATCAATGACAATAAAATTTAAACGAGGTCAGAAAACTTTGTTTTGTTTTTTATTTTAGGTAGATCTTAATATGGCAAATTCAAAAATACTATTTTCATAATGCTAGGACGCATAGCTTAGGATAAAAAGCTGTTTAAACATTACCCATATGAATGACAATAAAATTTAAACGAGGTCAGAAAACTTTGTTTTGATTTTTATTTTAGTTAGATCTTAATATTGCAAATTCAAAAATACTATTTTCATTATGCTAGGACGCATAGCTAGGAGAAAAAACTGTTTAAACATTACCCATATGAATGACAATAAAATTTAAACGAGGTCGGAAAACTTTGTTTTGTTTTTTATGTTAGGTAGATCTTAATATGGCAAATTCAAAAATACTATTTTCATTATGCTAGGACGCATAGCTTAGGAGAAAAAGCTGTTTAAACATTACCCATATGAATGACAATAAAATTTAAACGAGGTCGGAAAACTTTGTTTTGTTTTTTATGTTAGGTAGATCTTAATATGGCAAATTCAAAAATACTATTTTTATCATGCTAAGACGCATATCTTAGGAGAAAAAGCTGTTTAAACATTACCCATATGAATGACAATAAAATTTAAACGAGGTCGGAAAACTTTGTTTTGTTTTTTATTTTAGGTAGATCTTAATATGGCAAATTCAAAAATACTATTTTCATCATGCTAGGAAGCTTAGCTTAGGAGAAAAAGCTATTTAAACATTACCCATATGAATGACATATCAATGACAATAAAATTTAAACGAGGTCGGAAAACTTTGTTTTGTTTTTAATTTAAGTTAGATCTTAATATGGCAAATTCAAAAATACTATTTTTATTATGCTAGGATGCATAGCTTAGGAGAAAAAGCTGTTTAAACATTACCCATATGAATGACAATAAAATGTAAACGAGATCAGAAAACTTTGTTTTGTTTTTTATTTTAGGTAGATCTTAAAATGGCAAATTCAAAAATACTATTTTCATCATGCTAGGATGCTCAGCTTAAGAGAAAAAGCTGTTTAAACATTACCCATATGAATGACAATAAAATGTAAACGAGGTCGGAAAACTTTGTTTTGTTTTTTATTTTAGGTAGATCTTAATATGGCAAATTCAAAAATACTATCTTTATTATGCTAGGACGCATAGCTTAGGAGTAAAAGCTGTTTAAACATTACCCATATGAATGACATATCAATGACAATAAAATTTAAATGAGATCGGAAAACTTTGTTTTGTTTTTTATTTTAGGTAGATCTTAATATGGCAAATTCAAAAATACTATCTTCATTATGCTAGGACGCATAGCTTAGGAGAAAAAGCTATTTAAACATTACCCATATGAATGACAATAAAATTTAAACGAGGTCGGAAAACTTTATTTTGTTTTTTATGTTAGGTAGATCTTAATATGGCAAATTCAAAAATACTATTTTCATTATGCTAGGACGCATAGCTTAGGAGAAAAAGCTGTTTAAACATTACCCATATGAATGACATATCAATGACAATAAAATTTAAACGAGGTCGGAAAACTTTGTTTTGTTTTTTATTTAAGGTAGATCTTAATATGGCAAATTCAAAAATACTATTTTTATTATGCTAGGACGCATAGCTTAGGAGAAAAAGCTGTTTAAACATTACCCATATGAATGACATATCAATGACAATAAAATTTAAACGAGGTCGGAAAACTTTGTTTTGTTTTTTATTTAAAGTAGATCTTAATATGGCAAATTCAAAAATTTTTATTTCATTATGCTAGGACGCATAGCTTAGGAGAAAAAGCTGTTTAAACATTACCCATATGAATGACAATAAAATTTAAACGAGGTCAGAAAACTTTGTTTTGTTTTTTATTTTAGTTAGATCTTAATATTGCAAATTCAAAAATACTATTTTCATTATGCTAGGACGCATAGCTAGGAGAAAAAACTGTTTAAACATTACCCATATGAATGACAATAAAATGTAAACGAGGTCAGAAAACTTTGTTTTGTTTTTTATTTTAGGTAGATCTTAATATGGCAAATTCAAAAATACTATTTTCATCATGCTAGGAAGCATAGCTTAGGAGAAAAAGCTGTTTAAACATTACTCATATGAATGAAAATAAAATTTAAACGAGGTCGGAAAACTTTGTTTTGTTTTTCATTTTAGAAAGATCTTAATATGGCAAATTCAAAAATACTATTTTCATCATGCTAGGATGCTTAGCTTAGGAGAAAAAGCTGTTTAAACATTACCCATATGAATGACAATAAAATGTAAACGAGGTCGGAAAACTTTGTTTTGTTTTTTATTTTAGGTAGATCTTCATTATGCTGAAGATTATGCTGGGACGCATAGCTTAGGAGAAAAAGCTGTTTAAACATTACCCATATGAATGACATATCAATGACAATAAAATTTAAACGAGGTCAGAAAACTTTGTTTTGTTTTTTATTTTAGGTAGATCTTAATATGGCAAATTCAAAAATACTATTTTCATAATGCTAGGACGCATAGCTTAGGAGAAAAAGCTGTTTAAACATTACCCATATGAATGACATATCAATGACAATAAAATTTAAATGAGATCGGAAAACTTTGTTTTGTTTTCTATTTTAGGTAGATCTTAGTATGGCAAATTCAAAAATACTATCTTTATTATGCTAGGACGCATAGCTTAGGAGAAAAAGCTATTTAAACATTACCCATATGAATGACAATAAAATTTAAACGAGGTCAGAAAACTTTATTTTGTTTTTTACGTTAGGTAGATCTTAATATGGCAAATTCAAAAATACTATTTTCATTATGCTAGGACGCATAGCTTAGGAGAAAAAGCTGTTTAAACATTACCCATATGAATGACATATCAATGACAATAAAATTTAAACGAGGTCGGAAAACTTTGTTTTGTTTTTAATTTAAGGTAGATCTTAATATGGCAAATTCAAAAATACTATTTTCATTATGCTAGGACGCATAGCTTAGGAGAAAAAGCTGTTTAAACATTACCCATATGAATGACATATCAATGACAATAAAATTTAAACGAGGTCGGAAAACTTTGTTTTGTTTTTTATTTAAAGTAGATCTTAATATGGCAAATTCAAAAATTTTATTTTCATTATGCTAGGACGCATAGCTTAGGAGAAAAAGCTGTTTAAACATTACCCATATGAATGACAATAAAATTTAAACGAGGTCAGAAAACTTTGTTTTGTTTTTTATTTTAGTTAGATCTTAATATTGCAAATTCAAAAATACTATTTTCATTATGCTAGGACGCATAGCTAGGAGAAAAAACTGTTTAAACATTACCCATATGAATGACAATAAAATGTAAACGAGGTCAGAAAACTTTGTTTTGTTTTTTATTTTAGGTAGATCTTAATATGGCAAATTCAAAAATACTATTTTCATCATGCTAGGAAGCATAGCTTAGGAGAAAAAGCTGTTTAAACATTACTCATATGAATGACAATAAAATTTAAACGAGGTCGGAAAACTTTGTTTTGTTTTTCATTTTAGGTAGATCTTAATATGGCAAATTCAAAAATACTATTTTCATCATGCTAGGACGCATAGCTTAGGAGAAAAAGCTGTTTAAACATTACCCATATGAATGACATATCAATGACAATAAAATTTAAACGAGGTCGGAAAACTTTGTTTTGTTTTTTATTTTAGGTAGATCTTAATATGGCAAATTCAAAAATACTATTTTCATTATGCTAGGACGCATAGCTTAGGAGAAAAAGCTGTTTAAACATTACCCATATGAATGACATATCAATGACAATAAAATTTAAACGAGGTCGGAAAACTTTGTTTTGTTTTTTATTTAAAGTAGATCTTAATATGGCAAATTCAAAAATTTTATTTTCATTATGCTAGGACGCATAGCTTAGGAGAAAAAGCTGTTTAAACATTACCCATATGAATGACAATAAAATTTAAACGAGGTCAGAAAACTTTGTTTTGTTTTTTATTTTAGTTAGATCTTAATATTGCAAATTCAAAAATACTATTTTCATTATGCTAGGACGCATAGCTAGGAGAAAAAACTGTTTAAACATTACCCATATGAATGACAATAAAATTTAAACGAGGTCGGAAAACTTTGTTTTGTTTTTTATGTTAGGTAGATCTTAATATGGCAAATTCAAAAATACTATTTTCATTATGCTAGGACGCATAGCTTAGGAGAAAAAGCTGTTTAAACATTACCCATATGAATGACAATAAAATTTAAACGAGGTCGGAAAACTTTGTTTTGTTTTTTATGTTAGGTAGATCTTAATATGGCAAATTCAAAAATACTATTTTTATCATGCTAAGACGCATATCTTAGGAGAAAAAGCTGTTTAAACATTACCCATATGAATGACAATAAAATTTAAACGAGGTCGGAAAACTTTGTTTTGTTTTTTATTTTAGGTAGACCTTAATATGGCAAATTCAAAAATACTATTTTCATCATGCTAGGAAGCTTAGCTTAGGAGAAAAAGCTATTTAAACATTACCCATATGAATGACATATCAATGACAATAAAATTTAAACGAGGTCGGAAAACTTTGTTTTGTTTTTAATTTAAGTTAGATCTTAATAAGGCAAATTCAAAAATACAATCTTTATTATGCTAGGACGCATAGCTTAGGAGAAAAAGCTGTTTAAACATTACCCATATGAATGACATATCAATGACAATAAAATTTAAACGAGGTCGGAAAACTTTGTTTTGTTTTTTATTTTAGGTAGATCTTAATATGGCAAATTGAAAAATACTATTTTCATAATGCTGGAACGCATAGCTTAGGAGAAAAAGCTGTTTAAAAATTACCCATATGAATGACATATCAATGACAATAAAATTTAAACGAGGTCGGAAAACTTTGTTTTGTTTTTTATTTAATGTAGATCTTAATATGGCAAATTCAAAAATACTATTTTCATTATGCTAGGACGCATATCTTAGGAGAAAAAGCTGTTTAAACATTACCCATATGAATGACATATCAATGACAATAAAATTTAAACGAGATCGGAAAACTTTGTTTTGTTTTTTATTTTAGGTAGATCTTAATATGGCAAATTCAAAAATACTATTTTCATTATGCTAGGACGCATAGCTTAGGAGAAAAAGCTGTTTAAACATTACCCATATGAATGACAATAAAATTTAAACGAGGTCGGAAAACTTTGTTTTGTTTTTTATGTTAGGTAGATCTTAATATGGCAAATTTAAAAATACTATTTTCATTATGCTAGGACGCATATCTTAGGAGAAAAAGCTGTTTAAACATTACCCATATGAATGACAATAAAATTTAAACGAGGTCGGAAAACTTTGTTTTAATTTTTATTTTAGGTAGATCTTAATATGGCAAATTCAAAAATACTATTTTCATCATGCTAGGAAGCTTAGCTTAGGAGAAAAAGCTATTTAAACATTACCCATATGAATGACATATCAATGACAATAAAATTTAAACGAGGTCGGAAAACTTTGTTTTGTTTTTAATTTAAGTTAGATCTTAATATGGCAAATTCAAAAATACTATTTTTATTATGCTAGGATGCATAGCTTAGGAGAAAAAGCTGTTTAAACATTACCCATATGAATGACAATAAAATGTATACGAGATCAGAAAACTTTGTTTTGTTTTTTATTTTAGGTAGATCTTAATATGGCAAATTCAAAAATACTATTTTCATTATGCTAGGACGCATAGCTTAGGAGAAAAAGCTGTTTAAACATTACCCATATGAATGACATATCAATGACAATAAAATTTAAACGAGGTCGGAAAACTTTGTTTTGTTTTTTATTTAAGGTAGATCTTAATATGGCAAATTCAAAAATACTATTTTTATTATGCTAGGACGCATAGCTTAGGAGAAAAAGCTGTTTAAACATTACCCATATGAATGACATATCAATGACAATAAAATTTAAACGAGGTCGGAAAACTTTGTTTTGTTTTTTATTTAAAGTAGATCTTAATATGGCAAATTCAAAAATTTTATTTTCATTATGCTAGGACGCATAGCTTAGGAGAAAAAGCTGTTTAAACATTACCCATATGAATGACAATAAAATTTAAACGAGGTCAGAAAACTTTGTTTTGTTTTTTATTTTAGTTAGATCTTAATATTGCAAATTCAAAAATACTATTTTCATAATGCTAGGACGCATAGCTAGGAGAAAAAACTGTTTAAACATTACCCATATGAATGACAATAAAATGTAAACGAGGTCAGAAAACTTTGTTTTGTTTTTTATTTTAAGTAGATCTTAATATGGCAAATTCAAAAATACTATTTTCATCATGCTAGGAAGCATAGCTTAGGAGAAAAAGCTGTTTAAACATTACTCATATGAATGAAAATAAAATTTAAACGAGGTCGGAAAACTTTGTTTTGTTTTTCATTTTAGGTAGATCTTAATATGGCAAATTCAAAAATACTATTTTCATCATGCTAGGAAGCTTAGCTTAGGAGAAAAAGCTGTTTAAACATTACCCATATGAATGACAATAAAATGTAAACGAGGTCGGAAAACTTTGTTTTGTTTTTTATTTTAGGTAGATCTTCATTATGCTGAAGATTATGCTGGGACGCATAGCTTAGGAGAAAAAGCTGTTTAAACATTACCCATATGAATGACATATCAATGACAATAAAATTTAAACGAGGTCAGAAAACTTTGTTTTGTTTTTTATTTTTTGTAGATCTTAATATGGCAAATTCAAAAATACTATTTTCATAATGCTAGGACGCATAGCTTAGGAGAAAAAGCTGTTTAAACATTACCCATATGAATGACAATAAAATTTAAACGAGGTCACAAAACTTTGTTTTGTTTTTTATTTTAGTTAGATCTTAATATTGCAAATTCAAAAATACTATTTTCATTATGCTAGGACGCATAGCTAGGAGAAAAAACTGTTTAAACATTACCCATATGAATGACAATAAAATTTAAACGAGGTCGGAAAACTTTGTTTTGTTTTTTATGTTAGGTAGATCTTAATATGGCAAATTCAAAAATACTATTTTCATTATGCTAGGACGCATAGCTTAGGAGAAAAAGCTGTTTAAACATTACCCATATGAATGACATATCAATGACAATAAAATTTAAACGAGGTCGGAAAACTTTGTTTTGTTTTTTATTTAAGGTAGATCTTAATATGGCAAATTCAAAAATACTATTTTTATTATGCTAGGACGCATAGCTTAGGAGAAAAAGCTGTTTAAACATTACCCATATGAATGACATATCAATGACAATAAAATTTAAACGAGGTCGGAAAACTTTGTTTTGTTTTTTATTTTAGGTAGACCTTAATATGGCAAATTCAAAAATACTATTTTCATCATGCTAGGAAGCTTAGCTTAGGAGAAAAAGCTATTTAAACATTACCCATATGAATGACATATCAATGACAATAAAATTTAAACGAGGTCGGAAAACTTTGTTTTGTTTTTAATTTAAGTTAGATCTTAATATGGCAAATTCAAAAATACAATCTTTATTATGCTAGGACGCATAGCTTAGGAGAAAAAGCTGTTTAAACATTACCCATATGAATGACATATCAATGACAATAAAATTTAAACGAGGTCGGAAAACTTTGTTTTGTTTTTTATTTTAGGTAGATCTTAATATGGCAAATTGAAAAATACTATTTTCATAATGCTGGAACGCATAGATTAGGAGAAAAAGCTGTTTAAAAATTACCCATATGAATGACATATCAATGACAATAAAATTTAAACGAGGTCGGAAAACTTTGTTTTGTTTTTTATTTAATGTAGATCTTAATATGGCAAATTCAAAAATACTATTTTCATTATGCTAGGACGCATATCTTAGGAGAAAAAGCTGTTTAAACATTACCCATATGAATGACATATCAATGACAATAAAATTTAAACGAGATCGGAAAACTTTGTTTTGTTTTTTATTTTAGGTAGATCTTAATATGGCAAATTCAAAAATACTATTTTCATTATGCTAGGACGCATAGCTTAGGAGAAAAAGCTGTTTAAACATTACCCATATGAATGACAATAAAATTTAAACGAGGTCGGAAAACTTTGTTTTGTTTTTTATGTTAGGTAGATCTTAATATGGCAAATTTAAAAATACTATTTTCATTATGCTAGGACGCATATCTTAGGAGAAAAAGCTGTTTAAACATTACCCATATGAATGACAATAAAATTTAAACGAGGTCGGAAAACTTTGTTTTGTTTTTTATTTTAGGTAGATCTTAATATGGCAAATTCAAAAATACTATTTTCATCATGCTAGGAAGCTTAGCTTAGGAGAAAAAGCTATTTAAACATTACCCATATGAATGACATATCAATGACAATAAAATTTAAACGAGGTCGGAAAACTTTGTTTTGTTTTTAATTTAAGTTAGATCTTAATATGGCAAATTCAAAAATACTATTTTTATTATGCTAGGATGCATAGCTTAGGAGAAAAAGCTGTTTAAACATTACCCATATGAATGACAATAAAATGTATACGAGATCAGAAAACTTTGTTTTGTTTTTTATTTTAGGTAGATCTTAATATGGCAAATTCAAAAATACTATTTTCATTATGCTAGGACGCATAGCTTAGGAGAAAAAGCTGTTTAAACATTACCCATATGAATGACATATCAATGACAATAAAATTTAAACGAGGTCGGAAAACTTTGTTTTGTTTTTTATTTAAGGTAGATCTTAATATGGCAAATTCAAAAATACTATTTTTATTATGCTAGGACGCATAGCTTAGGAGAAAAAGCTGTTTAAACATTACCCATATGAATGACATATCAATGACAATAAAATTTAAACGAGGTCGGAAAACTTTGTTTTGTTTTTTATTTAAAGTAGATCTTAATATGGCAAATTCAAAACTTTTATTTTCATTATGCTAGGACGCATAGCTTAGGAGAAAAAGCTGTTTAAACATTACCCATATGAATGACAATAAAATTTAAACGAGGTCAGAAAACTTTGTTTTGTTTTTTATTTTAGTTAGATCTTAATATTGCAAATTCAAAAATACTATTTTCATAATGCTAGGACGCATAGCTAGGAGAAAAAACTGTTTAAACATTACCCATATGAATGACAATAAAATGTAAACGAGGTCAGAAAACTTTGTTTTGTTTTTTATTTTAGGTAGATCTTAATATGGCAAATTCAAAAATACTATTTTCATCATGCTAGGAAGCATAGCTTAGGAGAAAAAGCTGTTTAAACATTACTCATATGAATGAAAATAAAATTTAAACGAGGTCGGAAAACTTTGTTTTGTTTTTCATTTTAGGTAGATCTTAATATGGCAAATTCAAAAATACTATTTTCATCATGCTAGGAAGCTTAGCTTAGGAGAAAAAGCTGTTTAAACATTACCCATATGAATGACAATAAAATGTAAACGAGGTCGGAAAACTTTGTTTTGTTTTTTATTTTAGGTAGATCTTCATTATGCTGAAGATTATGCTGGGACGCATAGCTTAGGAGAAAAAGCTGTTTAAACATTACCCATATGAATGACATATCAATGACAATAAAATTTAAACGAGGTCAGAAAACTTTGTTTTGTTTTTTATTTTTTGTAGATCTTAATATGGCAAATTCAAAAATACTATTTTCATAATGCTAGGACGCATAGCTTAGGAGAAAAAGCTGTTTAAACATTACCCATATGAATGACAATAAAATTTAAACGAGGTCAGAAAACTTTGTTTTGTTTTTTATTTTAGTTAGATCTTAATATTGCAAATTCAAAAATACTATTTTCATTATGCTAGGACGCATAGCTAGGAGAAAAAACTGTTTAAACATTACCCATATGAATGACAATAAAATTTAAACGAGGTCGGAAAACTTTGTTTTGTTTTTTATGTTAGGTAGATCTTAATATGGCAAATTCAAAAATACTATTTTCATTATGCTAGGACGCATAGCTTAGGAGAAAAAGCTGTTTAAACATTACCCATATGAATGACATATCAATGACAATAAAATTTAAATGAGGTCGGAAAACTTTGTTTTGTTTTTTATTTAAGGTAGATCTTAATATGGCAAATTCAAAAATACTATTTTTATAATGCTAGGACGCATAGCTTAGGAGAAAAAGCTGTTTAAACATTACCCATATGAATGACATATCAATGACAATAAAATTTAAACGAGGTCGGAAAACTTTGTTTTGTTTTTTATTTAAAGTAGATCTTAATATGGCAAATTCAAAAATTTTATTTTCATTATGCTAGGACGCATAGCTTAGGAGAAAAAGCTGTTTAAACATTACCCATATGAATGACAATAAAATTTAAACGAGGTCAGAAAACTTTGTTTTGTTTTTTATTTTAGTTAGATCTTAATATTGCAAATTCAAAAATACTATTTTCATAATGCTAGGACGCATAGCTAGGAGAAAAAACTGTTTAAACATTACACATATGAATGACAATAAAATGTAAACGAGGTCCGAAAACTTTGTTTTGTTTTTTATTTTAGGTAGATCTTAATATGGCAAATTCAAAAATACTATTTTCATCATGCTAGGAAGCATAGCTTAGGAGAAAAAGCTGTTTAAACATTACTCATATGAATGAAAATAAAATTTAAACGAGGTCGGAAAACTTTGTTTTGTTTTTCATTTTAGGTAGATCTTAATATGGCAAATTCAAAAATACTATTTTCATCATGCTAGGATGCTTAGCTTAGGAGAAAAATCTGTTTAAACATTACCCATATGAATGACAATAAAATGTAAACGAGGTCGGAAAACTTTGTTTTGTTTTTTATTTTAGGTAGATCTTCATTATGCTGAAGATTATGCTGGGACGCATAGCTTAGGAGAAAAAGCTGTTTAAACATTACCCATATGAATGACATATCAATGACAATAAAATTTAAACGAGGTCAGAAAACTTTGTTTTGTTTTTTATTTTTTGTAGATCTTAATATGGCAAATTCAAAAATACTATTTTCATAATGCTAGGACGCATAGCTTAGGAGAAAAAGCTGTTTAAACATTACCCATATGAATGACAATAAAATTTAAACGAGGTCAGAAAACTTTGTTTTGTTTTTTATTTTAGTTAGATCTTAATATTGCAAATTCAAAAATACTATTTTCATTATGCTAGGACGCATAGCTAGGAGAAAAAACTGTTTAAACATTACCCATATGAATGACAATAAAATTTAAACGAGGTCGGAAAACTTTGTTTTGTTTTTTATGTTAGGTAGATCTTAATATGGCAAATTCAAAAATACTATTTTCATTATGCTAGGACGCATAGCTTAGGAGAAAAAGCTGTTTAAACATTACCCATATGAATGACAATAAAATGTATACGAGATCAGAAAACTTTGTTTTGTTTTTTATTTTAGGTAGATCTTAATATGGCAAATTCAAAAATACTATTTTCATTATGCTAGGACGCATAGCTTAGGAGAAAAAGCTGTTTAAACATTACCCATATGAATGACATATCAATGACAATAAAATTTAAACGAGGCCGGAAAACTTTGTTTTGTTTTTTATTTAAAGTAGATCTTAATATGGCAAATTCAAAAATTTTATTTTCATTATGCTAGGACGCATAGCTTAGGAGAAAAAGCTGTTTAAACATTACCCATATGAATGACAATAAAATTTAAACGAGGTCAGAAAACTTTGTTTTGTTTTTTATTTTAGTTAGATCTTAATATTGCAAATTCAAAAATACTATTTTCATAATGCTAGGACGCATAGCTAGGAGAAAAAACTGTTTAAACATTACCCATATGAATGACAATAAAATGTAAACGAGGTCAGAAAACTTTGTTTTGTTTTTTATTTTAGGTAGATCTTAATATGGCAAATTCAAAAATACTATTTTCATCATGCTAGGAAGCATAGCTTAGGAGAAAAAGCTGTTTAAACATTACTCATATGAATGAAAATAAAATTTAAACGAGGTCGGAAAACTTTGTTTTGTTTTTCATTTTAGGTAGATCTTAATATGGCAAATTCAAAAATACTATTTTCATCATGCTAGGATGCTTAGCTTAGGAGAAAAAGCTGTTTAAACATTACCCATATGAATGACAATAAAATGTAAACGAGGTCGGAAAACTTTGTTTTGTTTTTTATTTTAGGTAGATCTTCATTATGCTGAAGATTATGCTGGGACGCATAGCTTAGGAGAAAAAGCTGTTTAAACATTACCCATATGAATGACATATCAATGACAATAAAATTTAAACGAGGTCAGAAAACTTTGTTTTGTTTTTTATTTTTTGTAGATCTTAATATGGCAAATTCAAAAATACTATTTTCATAATGCTAGGACGCATAGCTTAGGAGAAAAAGCTGTTTAAACATTACCCATATGAATGACAATAAAATTTAAACGAGGTCAGAAAACTTTGTTTTGTTTTTTATTTTAGTTAGATCTTAATATTGCAAATTCAAAAATACTATTTTCATTATGCTAGGACGCATAGCTAGGAGAAAAAACTGTTTAAACATTACCCATATGAATGACAATAAAATTTAAACGAGGTCGGAAAACTTTGTTTTGTTTTTTATGTTAAGTAGATCTTAATATGGCAAATTCAAAAATACTATTTTCATTATGCTAGGACGCATAGCTTAGGAGAAAAAGCTGTTTAAACATTACCCATATGAATGACAATAAAATTTAAACGAGGTCGGAAAACTTTGTTTTGTTTTTTATGTTAGGTAGATCTTAATATGGCAAATTCAAAAATACTATTTTCATTATGCTAAGACGCATATCTTAGGAGAAAAAGCTGTTTAAACATTACCCATATGAATGACAATAAAATTTAAACGAGGTCGGAAAACTTTGTTTTGTTTTTTATTTTAGGTAGCTCTTAATATGGCAAATTCAAAAATATTATTTTCATCATGCTAGGAAGCTTAGCTTAGGAGAAAAAGCTATTTAAACATTACCCATATGAATAACATATCAATGACAATAAAATTTAAACGAGGTCGGAAAACTTTGTTTTGTTTTTAATTTAAGATAGATCTTAATATGGCAAATTCAAAAATACTATTTTTATTATGCTAGGATGCATAGCTTAGGAGAAAAAGCTGTTTAAACATTACCCATATGAATGACATATCAATGACAATAAAATTTAAACGAGGTCGGAAAACTTTGTTTTGTTTTTTATTTTAGGTAGATCTTAATATGGCAAATTCAAAAATACTATTTTCATATCAATGACAATAAAATTTAAACGAGGTAAGAAAACTTTGTTTTGTTTTTTATTTTTAGTAGGTCTTAATATGGCAAATTCAAAAATACTATTTTCATTATGCTAGGACGCATAGCTTAGGAGAAAAAGCTGTTTAAACATTACCCATATGAATGACAATAAAATTTAAACGAGGTCGGAAAACTTTGTTCTGTTTATTATTTTAGGTAGATCTGAATATGGCAAATTCAAAAATACTATTTTTATTATGCTAGGACGCATAGCTTAGGAGAAAAAGCTGTTTAAACATTACCCATATGAATGACATATCAATGACAATAAAATTTAAACGAGGTCGGAAAACTTTGTTTTGTTTTTTATTTAAAGTAGATCTTAATATGGCAAATTCAAAAATTTTATTTTCATTATGCTAGGACGCATAGCTTAGGAGAAAAAGCTGTTTAAACATTACCCATATGAATGACAATAAAATTTAAACGAGGTCAGAAAACTTTGTTTTGTTTTTTATTTTAGTTAGATCTTAATATTGCAAATTCAAAAATACTATTTTCATTATGCTAGGACGCATAGCTAGGAGAAAAAACTGTTTAAACATTACCCATATGAATGACAATAAAATTTAAACGAGGTCGGAAAACTTTGTTTTGTTTTTTATGTTAGGTAGATCTTAATATGGCAAATTCAAAAATACTATTTTCATTATGCTAGGACGCATAGCTTAGGAGAAAAAGCTGTTTAAACATTACCCATATGAATGACAATAAAATTTAAACGAGGTCGGAAAACTTTGTTTTGTTTTTTATGTTAGGTAGATCTTAATATGGCAAATCCAAAAATACTATTTTTATCATGCTAAGACGCATATCTTAGGAGAAAAAGCTGTTTAAACATTACCCATATGAATGACAATAAAATTTAAACGAGGTCGGAAAACTTTGTTTTGTTTTTTATTTTAAGTAGATCTTAATATGGCAAATTCAAAAATACTATTTTCATCATGCTAGGAAGCTTAGCTTAGGAGAAAAAGCTATTTAAACATTACCCATATGAATGACATATCAATGACAATAAAATTTAAACGAGGTCGGAAAACTTTGTTTTGTTTTTTATTTTAGGTAGATCTTAATATGGCAAATTGAAAAATACTATTTTCATAATGCTGGAACGCATAGCTTAGGAGAAAAAGCTGTTTAAAAATTACCCATATGAATGACATATCAATGACAATAAAATTTAAACGAGGTCGGAAAACTTTGTTTTGTTTTTTATTTAATGTAGATCTTAATATGGCAAATTCAAAAATATTATTTTCATTATGCTAGGACGCATATCTTAGGAGAAAAAGCTGTTTAAACATTACCCATATGAATGACATATCAATGACAATAAAATTTAAACGAGATCGGAAAACTTTGTTTTGTTTTTAATTTTAGGTAGATCTTAATATGGCAAATTCAAAAATACTATTTTCGTTATGCTAGGACGCATAGCTTAGGAGAAAAAGCTGTTTAAACATTACCCATATGAATGACAATAAAATTTAAACGAGGTCGGAAAACTTTGTTCTGTTTTTTATTTTAAGTAGATCTTAATATGACAAATTCAAAAATACTATTTTCATTATGCTAGGACGCATAGCTTAGGAGAAAAAGCTGTTTAAACATTACCCATATGAATGACATATCAATGACAATAAAATTTAAACGAGGTCGGAAAACTTTGTTTTGTTTTTTATTTTAAGTAGATCTTAATATGGCAAATTCAAAAATACTATTTTCATTATGCTAGGATTAATAGCTTAGGAGAAAAAGCTGTTTAAACATTACCCATATGAATGACAATAAAATGTAAACGAGGTCAGAAAACTTTGTTTTGTTTTTTATTTTAGGTAGATCTTAATATGGCAAATTCAAAAATACTATTTACATCATGCTAGGAAGCATAGCTTAGGAGAAAAAGCTGTTTAAACATTACTCATATGAATGAAAATAAAATTTAAACGAGGTCGGAAAACTTTGTTTTGTTTTTTATTTTAAGTAGATCTTAATATGGCAAATTCAAAAATACTATTTTCATCATGCTAGGATGCTTAGCTTAGGAGAAAAAGCTGTTTAAACATTACCCATATGAATGACATATCAATGACAATAAAATTTAAACGAGGTCGGAAAATTTTGTTTTGTTTTTTATTTTAGGTAGATCTTAATATGGCAAATTCAAAAATACTATTTTCATAATGCTGGAACGCATAGCTTAGGAGAAAAAGCTGTTTAAAAATTACCCATATGAATGACATATCAATGACAATAAAATTTAAACGAGGTCGGAAAACTTTGTTTTGTTTTTTATTTTAAGTAGATATTAATATGGCAAATTCAAAAATACTATTATCATTATGCTAGGACGCATATCTTAGGAGAAAAAGCTGTTTAAACATTACCCATATGAATGACATATGAATGACAATAAAATTTAAACGAGATCGGAAAACTTTGTTTTGTTTTTTATTTTAGGTAGATCTTAATATGGCAAATTCAAAAATACTATTTTCATTATGCTAGGACGCATAGCTTAGGAGAAAAAGCTGTTTAAACATTACCCATATGAATGACATATCAATGACAATAAAATTAAAACGAGATCGGAAAACTTTGTTTTGTTTTTTATTTTAGGTAGATCTTAATATTGCAAATTCAAAAATACTAATTTCATTATGCTAGGACGCATAGCTTAGGAGAAAAAACTGTTTAAACATTACCCATATGAATGACATATGAATGACAATAAAATTTAAACGAGGTCGGAAAACTTTGTTTTGTTTTTTATTTTAGGTAGATCTTAATATGGCAAATTCAAAAATACTATTTTCATTATGCTAGGACGCATAGCTTAGGAGAAAAAGTTGTTTAAACATTACCCATATGAATGACATATCAATGACAATAAAATTTAAACGAGGTCGGAAAACTTTGTTTTGTTTTTTATTTAAGGTAGATCTTAATATGGCAAATTCAAAAATACTATTTTTATTATGCTAGGATGCATAGCTTAGGAGAAAAAGCTGTTTAAACATTACCCATATGAATGACATATCAATGACAATAAAATTTAAACGAGGTCGGAAAACTTTGTTTTGTTTTTTATTTAAAGTAGATCTTAATATGGCAAATTCAAAAATTTTATTTTCATTATGCTAGGACGCATAGCTTAGGAGAAAAGGCTGTTTAAACATTACCCATATGAATGACAATAAAATTTAAACGAGGTCAGAAAACTTTGTTTTGTTTTTTATTTTAGTTAGATCTTAATATTGCAAATTCAAAAATACTATTTTCATTATGCTAGGACGCATAGCTAGGAGAAAAAACTGTTTAAACCTTACCCATATGAATGACAATAAAATTTAAACGAGGTCGGAAAACTTTGTTTTGTTTTTTATGTTAGGTAGATCTTAATATGGCAAATTCAAAAATACTATTTTTATAATGCTAGGACGCATAGCTTAGGAGAAAAAGCTGTTTAAACATTACCCATATGAATGACATATCAATGACAATAAAATTTAAACGAGATCGGAAAACTTTGTTTTGTTTTTTATTTAAGGTAGATCTTAATATGGCAAATTCAAAAATACTATTTTCATTATGCTAGGACGCATAACTTAGGAGAAAAAGCTGTTTAAACATTACCCATATGAATGACATATCAATGACAATAAAATTTAAACGAGGTCAGAAAACTTTATTTTGTTTTTTATTTTAGGTAGATCTTAATATGGCAAATTCAAAAATACTATTTTCATTATGCTAGGACGCATATCTTAGGAGAAAAAGCTGTTTAAACATTACCCATATGAATGACATATCAATGACAATAAAATTTAAACGAGATCAGAAAACTTTGTTTTGTTTTTTATTTTAGGTAGATCTGAATATGGCAAATTCAAAAATACTATTTTCATTATGCTAGGACGCACAGCTTAGGAGAAAAAGCTGTTTAAACATTACTTATATGAATGTCAATAAAATTTAAACGAGGTCGGAAAACTTTGTTTTGTTTTTTATTTTAGTTAGATCTTAATATGGCAAATTCAAAAATACTATTTTCATATCAATGACAATAAAATTTAAACGAGGTAAGAAAACTTTGTTTTGTTTTTTATTTATAGTAGATCTTAATATGGCAAATTCAAAAATACTATTTTCATTATGCTAGGACGCATAGCTTAGGAGAAAAAGCTGTTTAAACATTACCCATATGAATGACAATAAAATTTAAACTAGGTCGGAAAACTTTGTTCTGTTTATTTTTTTAGGTAGATCTGAATATGGCAAATTCAAAAATACTATTTTTATTATGCTAGGACGCATAGCTTAGGAGAAAAAGCTGTTTAAACATTACCCATATGAATGACATATCAATGACAATAAAATTTAAACGAGGTCGGAAAACTTTGTTTTGTTTTTTATTTTAGGTAGATCTTAATATGGCAAATTCAAAAATTTTATTTTCATTATGCTAGGACGCATAGCTTAGGAGAAAAGGCTGTTTAAACATTACCCATATGAATGACAATAAAATTTAAACGAGGTCAGAAAACTTTGTTTTGTTTTTTATTTTAGTTAGATCTTAATATTGCAAATTCAAAAATACTATTTATATTATGCTAGGACGCATAGCTAGGAGAAAAAACTGTTTAAACATTACCCATATGAATGACAATAAAATTTAAACGAGGTCGGAAAACTTTGTTTTGTTTTTTATGTTATGTAGATCTTAATATGGCAAATTCAAAAATACTATTTTTATAATGCTAGGACGCATAGCTTAGGAGAAAAAACTGTTTAAACATTACCCATATGAATGACATAACAATGACAATAAAATTTAAACGAGATCGGAAAACTTTGTTTTGTTTTTTATTTAAGGTAGATCTTAATATAGCAAATTCAAAAATACTATTTTCATTATGCTAGGACGCATAACTTAGGAGAAAAAGCTGTTTAAACATTACCCATATGAATGACATATCAATGACAATAAAATTTAAACGAGGTCAGAAAACTTTATTTTGTTTTTTATTTTAGGTAGATCTTAATATGGCAAATTCAAAAATACTATTTTCATTATGCTAGGACGCATAGCTTAGGAGAAAAAACTGTTTAAACATTACCCATATGAATGACATATGAATGACAATAAAATTTAAACGAGGTCGGAAAACTTTGTTTTGTTTTTTATTTTAGGTAGATCTTAATATGGCAAATTCAAAAATACTATTTTCATTATGCTAGGACGCATAGCTTAGGAGAAAAAGCTGTTTAAACATTACCCATATGAATGACATATCAATGACAATAAAATTTAAACGAGGTCGGAAAACTTTGTTTTGTTTTTTATTTAAGGTAGATCTTAATATGGCAAATTCAAAAATACTATTTTTATTATGCTAGGATGCATAGCTTAGGAGAAAAAGCTGTTTAAACATTACCCATATGAATGACATATCAATGACAATAAAATTTAAACGAGGTCGGAAAACTTTGTTTTGTTTTTTATTTAAAGTAGATCTTAATATGGCAAATTCAAAAATTTTATTTTCATTATGCTAGGACGCATAGCTTAGGAGAAAAGGCTGTTTAAACATTACCCATAAGAATGACAATAAAATTTAAACGAGGTCAGAAAACTTTGTTTTGTTTTTTATTTTAGTTAGATCTTAGTATTGCAAATTCAAAAATACTATTTTCATTATGCTAGGACGCATAGCTAGGAGAAAAAACTGTTTAAACATTACCCATATGAATGACAATAAAATTTAAACGAGGTCGGAAAACTTTGTTTTGTTTTTTATGTTAGGTAGATCTTAATATGGCAAATTCAAAAATACTATTTTTATAATGCTAGGACGCATAGCTTAGGAGAAAAAGCTGTTTAAACATTACCCATATGAATGACATATCAATGACAATAAAATTTAAACGAGATCGGAAAACTTAGTTTTGTTTTTTATTTAAGGTAGATCTTAATATGGCAAATTCAAAAATACTATTTTCATTATGCTAGGACGCATAACTTAGGAGAAAAAGCTGTTTAAACATTACCCATATGAATGACATATCAATGACAATAAAATTTAAACGAGGTCAGAAAACTTTATTTTGTTTTTTATTTTAGGTAGATCTTAATATGGCAAATTCAAAAATACTATTTTCATTATGCTAGGACGCATATCTTAGGAGAAAAAGCTGTTTAAACATTACCCATATGAATGACATATCAATGACAATAAAATTTAAACGAGATCAGAAAACTTTGTTTTGTTTTTTTATTTAGGTAGATCTGAATATGGCAAATTCAAAAATACTATTTTCATTATGCTAGGACGCACAGCTTAGGAGAAAAAGCTGTTTAAACATTACTTATATGAATGTCAATAAAATTTAAACGAGGTCGGAAAACTTTGTTTTGTTTTTTATTTTAGTTAGATCTTAATATGGCAAATTCAAAAATACTATTTTCATATCAATGACAATAAAATTTAAACGAGGTAAGAAAACTTTGTTTTGTTTTTTATTTTTAGTAGATCTTAATATGGCAAATTCAAAAATACTATTTTCATTATGCTAGGACGCATAGCTTAGGAGAAAAAGCTGTTTAAACATTACCCATATGAATGACAATAAAATTTAAACTAGGTCGGAAAACTTTGTTCTGTTTATTTTTTTAGGTAGATCTGAATATGGCAAATTCAAAAATACTATTTTTATTATGCTAGGACGCATAGCTTAGGAGAAAAAGCTGTTTAAACATTACCCATATGAATGACATATCAATGACAATAAAAATTAAACGAGGTCGGAAAACTTTGTTTTGTTTTTTATTTTAGGTAGATCTTAATATGGCAAATTCAAAAATTTTATTTTCATTATGCTAGGACGCATAGCTTAGGAGAAAAAGCTGTTTAAACATTACCCATATGAATGACAATAAAATTTAAACGAGGTCAGAAAACTTTGTTTTGTTTTTTATTTTAGTTAGATCTTAATATTGCAAATTCAAAAATACTATTTTCATTATGCTAGGACGCATAGCTAGGAGAAAAAATTGTTTAAACATTACCCATATGAATGACAATAAAATTTAAACGAGGTCGGAAAACTTTGTTTTGTTTTTATGTTAGGTAGATCTTAATATGGCAAATTCAAAAATACTATTTTCATTATGCTAGGACGCATAGCTTAGGAGAAAAAGCTGTTTAAACATTACCCATATGAATGACAATAAAATTTAAACGAGGTCGGAAAACTTTGTTTTGTTTTTTATTTTAGGTAGATCTTAATATGGCAAATTCAAAAATACTATTTTTATCATGCTAAGACGCATATCTTAGGAGAAAAAGCTGTTTAAACATTACCCATATGAATGACAATAAAATTTAAACGAGGTCGGAAAACTTTGTTTTGTTTTTTATTTTAGGTAGATCTTAATATGGCAAATTCAAAAATACTATTTTTATTATGCTAGGATGCATAGCTTAGGAGAAAAAGCTGTTTAAACATTACCCATATGAATGACAATAAAATGTAAACGAGATCAGAAAACTTTGTTTTGTTTTTTATTTTAGGTAGATCTTAATATGGCAAATTCAAAAATACTATTTTCATCATGCTAGGAAGCTTAGCTTAGGAGAAAAAGCTATTTAAACATTACCCATATGAATGACATATCAATGACAATAAAATTTAAACGAGGTCGGAAAACTTTGTTTTGTTTTTTATTTTAGTTAGATCTTAATATGGCAAATTCAAAAATACTATTTTCATATCAATGACAATAAAATTTAAACGAGGTAAGAAAACTTTGTTTTGTTTTTTATTTTTAGTAGATCTTAATATGGCAAATTCAAAAATACTATTTTCATTATGCTAAGACGCATAGCTTAGGAGAAAAAGCTGTTTAAACATTACCCATATGAATGACAATAAAATTTAAACTAGGTCGGAAAACTTTGTTCTGTTTATTTTTTTAGGTAGATCTGAATATGGCAAATTCAAAAATACTATTTTTATTATGCTAGGACGCATAGCTTAGGAGAAAAAGCTGTTTAAACATTACCCATATGAATGACATATCAATGACAATAAAATTTAAACGAGGTCGGAAAACTTTGTTTTGTTTTTTATTTTAGGTAGATCTTAATATGGCAAATTCAAAAATTTTATTTTCATTATGCTAGGACGCATAGCTTAGGAGAAAAAGCTGTTTAAACATTACCCATATGAATGACAATAAAATTTAAACGAGGCCAGAAAACTTTGTTTTGTTTTTTATTTTAGTTAGATCTTAATATTGCAAATTCAAAAATACTATTTTCATTATGCTAGGACGCATAGCTAGGAGAAAAAACTGTTTAAACATTACCCATATGAATGACAATAAAATTTAAACGAGGTCGGAAAACTTTGTTTTGTTTTTATGTTAGGTAGATCTTAATATGGCAAATTCAAAAATACTATTTTCATTATGCTAGGACGCATAGCTTAGGAGAAAAAGCTGTTTAAACATTACCCATATGAATGACAATAAAATTTAAACGAGGTCGGAAAACTTTGTTTTGTTTTTTATTTTAGGTAGATCTTAATATGGCAAATTCAAAAATACTATTTTTATCATGCTAAGACGCATATCTTAGGAGAAAAAGCTGTTTAAACATTACCCATATGAATGACAATAAAATTTAAACGAGGTCGGAAAACTTTGTTTTGTTTTTTATTTTAGGTAGATCTTAATATGGCAAATTCAAAAATACTATTTTCATCATGCTAGGAAGCTTAGCTTAGGAGAAAAAGCTATTTAAACATTACCCATATGAATGACATATCAATGACAATAAAATTTAAACGAGGTCGGAAAACTTTGTTTTGTTTTTTATTTTAGGTAGATCTTAATATGGCAAATTCAAAAATACTATTTTTATTATGCTAGGATGCATAGCTTAGGAGAAAAAGCTGTTTAAACATTACCCATATGAATGACAATAAAATGTAAACGAGATCAGAAAACTTTGTTTTGTTTTTTATTTTAGGTAGATCTTAATATGGCAAATTCAAAAATACTATTTTCATCATGCTAGGATGCTTAGCTTAAGAGAAAAAGCTGTTTAAACATTACCCATATGAATGACAATAAAATGTAAACGAGGTCGGAAAACTTTGTTTTGTTTTTTATTTTAGGTAGATCTTAATATGGCAAATTCAAAAATACTATCTTTATAATGCTAGGACGCATAGCTTAGGAGAAAAAGCTGTTTAAACATTACCCATATGAATGACATATCAATGACAATAAAATTTAAACGAGGTCGGAAAACTTTGTTTTGTTTTTTATTTTAGGTAGATCTTAATATGGCAAATTGAAAAATACTATTTTCATAATGCTGGAACGCATAGCTTAGGAGAAAAAGCTGTTTAAAAATTACCCATATGAATGACATATCAATGACAATAAAATTTAAACGAGGTCGGAAAACTTTGTTTTGTTTTTTATTTTAAGTAGATCTTAATATGGCAAATTCAAAAATACTATTTTCATTATGCTAGGATGCATAGCTTAGGAGAAAAAGCTGTTTAAACATTACCCATATGAATGACAATAAAATGTAAACGAGGTCAGAAAACTTTGTTTTGTTTTTTATTTTAGGTAGATCTTAATATGGCAAATTCAAAAATATTATTTTCATAATGCTAGGAAGCATAGCTTAGGAGAAAAAGCTGTTTAAACATTACTCATATGAATGAAAATAAAATTTAAACGAGGTCGGAAAACTTTGTTTTGTTTTTTATTTTAGGTAGATCTGAATATGGCAAATTCAAAAATACTATTTTTATTATGCTAGGACGAACAGCTTAGGAGAAAAAGCTGTTTAAACATTACCCATATGAATGACAATAAAATTTAAACGAGGTCGGAAAACTTTGTTTTGTTTTTTATTTTAGGTAGATCTTAATATGGCAAATTCAAAAATACTATTTTTATTATGCTAGGACGCATAGCTTAGGAGAAAAAGCTGTTTAAACATTACCCATATGAATGACAGTAAAATTTAAACGGGGTCGGAAAACTTTGTTTTGTTTTTTATTTTAGGTAGATCTTAATATGGCAAATTCAAAAATAATATTTTCATTATGCTAGGACGCACAGCTTAGGAGAAAAAGCTGTTTAAACATTACTCATATGAATGACATATCAATGACAATAAAATTTAAACGAGGTCGGACAACTTTGTTTTGTTTTTTATTTTAGGTAGATCTTAATATGGCAAATTCAAAAATACTATTTTCATTATGCTAGGACGCATAGCTTAGGAGAAAAAGCTGTTTAAACATTACCCATATGAATGACAATAAAATTTAAACGAGGTCGGAAAACTTTGCTTTGTTTTTTATTTTAAGTAGATCTTAATATGGCAAATTCAAAAATACTATTTTCATTATGCTAGGACGCATAGCTTAGAAGAAAAAGCTGTTTAAACATTACCCATATGAATGACAATAAAATTTAAACGAGGTCAGAAAACTTTGTTTTGTTTTTAATTTTAGTAAGATCTTAATATTGCAAATTCAAAAATACTATTTTCATTATGCTGGGACGCATAGCTTAGGAGAAAAAGCTGTTTAAACATTACCCATATGAATGACATATCAATGACAATAAAATTTAAACGTGGTCAGAAAACTTTGTTTTGTTTTTTATTTTAGGTAGATCTTAATATGGCAAATTCAAAAATACTATTTTCATAATGCTAGGACGCATAGCTTAGGAGAAAAAGCTGTTTAAACATTACCCATATGAATGACATATCAATGACAATAAAATTTAAACGAGGTCGGAAAACTTTGTTTTGTTTTTTACTTAAGGTAGATCTTAATATGGCAAATTCAAAATTTACTATTTTTATTATGCTAGGACGCATAGCTTAGGAGAAAAAGCTGTTTAAACATTACCCATATGAATGACATATCAATGACAATAAAATTTAAACGAGGTCGGAAAACTTTGTTTTGTTTTTTATTTAAAGTAGATCTTAATATATCAAATTTAAAAATACTATTTTCATTATGCTAGGACGCATATCTTAGGAGAAAAAGCTGTTTAAACATTACCCATATGAATGACATATGAATGACAATAAAATTTAAATGAGATCAGAAAACTTTGTTTTGTTTTTAATTTTAGGTAGATCTGAATATGGCAAATTCAAAAATACTATTTTCATTATGCTAGGACGAACAGCTTAGGAGAAAAAGCTGTTTAAACATTACCCATATGAATGACAATAAAATTTAAACGAGGTCGGAAAACTTTGTTTTGTTTTTTATTTTAGGTAGATCTTAATATGGCAAATTCAAAAATACTATTTTCATTATGCTAGGACGCATAGCTTAGGAGAAAAAGCTGTTTAAACATTACCCATATGAATGACAATAAAATTTAAACGAGGTCGGAAAACTTTGTTTTGTTTTTTATTTTAGGTAGATCTTAATATGGCAAATTCAAAAATAATATTTTCATTATGCTAGGACGCACAGCTTAGGAGAAAAAGCTGTTTAAACATTACTCATATGAATGACATATCAATGACAATAAAATTTAAACGAGGTCGGACAACTTTGTTTTGTTTTTTATTTTAGGTAGATCTTAATATGGTAAATTCAAAAATACTATTTTAATTATGCTAGGACGCATAGCTTAGGAGAAAAGCTGTTTAAACATTACCCATATGAATGACAATAAAATTTAAACGAGGTCGGAAAACTTTGTTTTGTTTTTTATTTTAAGTAGATCTTAAAACGGCAAATTCAAAAATACTATTTTCATTATGCTAGGACGCATAGCTTAGGAGAAAAAGCTGTTTAAACATTACCCATATGAATGACAATAAAATTTAAACGAGGTCAGAAAACTTTGTTTTGTTTTTAATTTTAGTTAGATCTTAATATTGCAAATTCAAAAATACTATTTTCATTATGCTGGGACGCATAGCTTAGGAGAAAAAGCTGTTTAAACATTACCCATATGAATGACATATCAATGACAATAAAATTTAAACGAGGTCAGAAAACTTTGTTTTGTTTTTTATTTTAGGTAGATCTTAATATGGCAAATTTAAAAATACTATTTTCATAATGCTAGGACGCATAGCTTAGGAGAAAAAGCTTTTTAAACATTACCCATATGAATGACATATCAATGACAATAAAATTTAAACGAGATCGGAAAACTTTGTTTTGTTTTTTATTTTAGGTAGATCTTAGTATGGCAAATTCAAAAATACTATCTTCATTATGCTAGGACGCATAGCTTAGGAGAAAAAGCTGTTTAAACATTACCCATATGAATGACAATAAAATTTAAACGAGGTCGGAAAACTTTATTTTGTTTTTTATGTTAGGTAGATCTTAATATGGCAAATTTAAAAATACTATTTTCATTATGCTAGGACGCATAGCTTAGGAGAAAAAGCTGTTTAAACATTACCCATATGAATGACATATCAATGACAATAAAATTTAAACGAGGTCGGAAAACTTTGTTTTGTTTTTTACTTAAGGTAGATCTTAATATGGCAAATTCAAAAATACTATTTTTATTATGCTAGGACGCATAGCTTAGGAGAAAAAGCTGTTTAAACATTACCCATATGAATGACATATCAATGACAATAAAATTTAAACGAGGTCGGAAAACTTTGTTTTGTTTTTTATTTAAAGTAGATCTTAATATGGCAAATTCAAAAATTTTATTTTCATTATGCTAGGACGCATAGCTTAGGAGAAAAAGCTGTTTAAACATTACCCATATGAATGACAATAAAATTTAAACGAGGTCAGAAAACTTTGTTTTGTTTTTTATTTTAGTTAGATCTTAATATTGCAAATTCAAAAATACTATTTTCATTATGCTAGGACGCATAGCTAGGAGAAAAAACTGTTTAAACATTACCCATATGAATGACAATAAAATTTAAACGAGGTCGGAAAACTTTGTTTTGTTTTTTATGTTAGGTAGATCTTAATATGGCAAAATCAAAAATACTATTTTCATTATGCTAGGACGCATAGCTTAGGAGAAAAAGCTGTTTAAACATTACCCATATGAATGACAATAAAATTTAAACGAGGTCGGAAAACTTTGTTTTGTTTTTTATGTTAGGTAGATCTTAATATGGCAAATTCAAA
Organism: Tipula confusa; assembly: GCA_963556175.1. Taxonomy (NCBI): domain Eukaryota; kingdom Metazoa; phylum Arthropoda; class Insecta; order Diptera; family Tipulidae; genus Tipula; species Tipula confusa. The sequence continues at coordinate 134,396,804 of OY744477.1, read as the reverse complement.
AATACTATTTTTATCATGCTAAGACGCATATCTTAGGAGAAAAGGCTGTTTAAACATTACCCATATGAATGACAATAAAATTTAAACGAGGTCGGAAAACTTTGTTTTGTTTTTTATTTTAGGTAGATCTTAATATGGTAAATTCAAAAATACTATTTTCATCATGCTAGGAAGCTTAGCTTAGGAGAAAAAGCTATTTAAACATTACCCATATGAATGACATATCAATGACAATAAAATTTAAACGAGGTTAGAAAACTTTGTTTTGTTTTTTATTTTAGGTAGATCTTAATATGGCAAATTCAAAAATACTATTTTTATTATGCTAGGATGCTTAGCTTAGGAGAAAAAGCTGTTTAAACATTACCCATATGAATGACAATAAAATGTAAACGAGATCAGAAAACTTTGTTTTGTTTTTTATTTTAGGTAGATCTTAATATGGCAAATTTAAAAATACTATTTTCATCATGCTAGGATGCTTAGCTTAGGAGAAAAAGCTGTTTAAACATTACCCATATGAATGACAATAAAATTTAAACGAGGTCAGAAAACTTTGTTTTGTTTTTAATTTTAGTTAGATCTTAATATTGCAAATTCAAAAATACTATTTTCATTATGCTGGGACGCATAGCTTAGGAGAAAAAGCTGTTTAAACATTACCCATATGAATGACAATAAAATTTAAACGAGGTCGGAAAACTTTGTTTTGTTTTTTATTTTAGGTAGATCTTAATATGGTAAATTCAAAAATACTATTTTCATTATGCTAGGACGCACAGCTTAGGAGAAAAAGCTGTTTAAACATTACTCATATGAATGACATATCAATGACAATAAAATTTAAACGAGGTCGGACAACTTTGTTTTGTTTTTTATTTTAGGTAGATCTTAATATGGTAAATTCAAAAATACTATTTTAATTATGCTAGGACGCATAGCTTAGGAGAAAAGCTGTTTAAACATTACCCATATGAATGACAATAAAATTTAAACGAGGTCGGAAAACTTTGTTTTGTTTTTTATTTTAAGTAGATCTTAAAACGGCAAATTCAAAAATACTATTTTCATTATGCTAGGACGCATAGCTTAGGAGAAAAAGCTGTTTAAACATTACCCATATGAATGACAATAAAATTTAAACGAGGTCAGAAAACTTTGTTTTGTTTTTAATTTTAGTTAGATCTTAATATTGCAAATTCAAAAATACTATTTTCATTATGCTGGGACGCATAGCTTAGGAGAAAAAGCTGTTTAAACATTACCCATATGAATGATATATCAATGACAATAAAATTTAAACGAGGTCAGAAAACTTTGTTTTGTTTTTTATTTTAGGTAGATCTTAATATGGCAAATTTAAAAATACTATTTTCATAATGCTAGGACGCATAGCTTAGGAGAAAAAGCTGTTTAAACATTACCCATATGAATGACATATCAATGACAATAAAATTTAAACGAGATCGGAAAACTTTGTTTTGTTTTTTATTTTAGGTAGATCTTAGTATGGCAAATTCAAAAATACTATTTTCATTATGCTAGGACGCATAGCTTAGGAGAAAAAGCTGTTTAAACATTACCCATATGAATGACAATAAAATTTAAACGAGGTCGGAAAACTTTATTTTGTTTTTTATGTTAGGTAGATCTTAATATGGCAAATTTAAAAATACTATTTTCATTATGCTAGGACGCATAGCTTAGGAGAAAAAGCTGTTTAAACATTACCCATATGAATGACATATCAATGACAATAAAATTTAAACGAGGTCGGAAAACTTTGTTTTGTTTTTTACTTAAGGTAGATCTTAATATGGCAAATTCAAAAATACTATTTTTATTATGCTAGGACGCATAGCTTAGGAGAAAAAGCTGTTTAAACATTACCCATATGAATGACATATCAATGACAATAAAATTTAAACGAGGTCGGAAAACTTTGTTTTGTTTTTTATTTAAAGTAGATCTTAATATGGCAAATTCAAAAATTTTATTTTCATTATGCTAGGACGCATAGCTTAGGAGAAAAAAGCTGTTTAAACATTACCCATATGAATGACAATAAAATTTAAACGAGGTCAGAAAACTTTGTTTTGTTTTTTATTTTAGTTAGATCTTAATATTGCAAATTCAAAAATACTATTTTCATTATGCTAGGACGCATAGCTAGGAGAAAAAACTGTTTAAACATTACCCATATGAATGACAATAAAATTTAAACGAGGTCGGAAAACTTTGTTTTGTTTTTTATGTTAGGTAGATCTTAATATGGCAAAATCAAAAATACTATTTTCATTATGCTAGGACGCATAGCTTAGGAGAAAAAGCTGTTTAAACATTACCCATATGAATGACAATAAAATTTAAACGAGGTCGGAAAACTTTGTTTTGTTTTTTATGTTAGGTAGATCTTAATATGGCAAATTCAAAAATACTATTTTTATCATGCTAAGACGCATATCTTAGGAGAAAAGGCTGTTTAAACTTTACCCATATGAATGACAATAAAATTTAAACGAGGTCGGAAAACTTTGTTTTGTTTTTTATTTTAGGTAGATCTTAATATGGTAAATTCAAAAATACTATTTTCATCATGCTAGGAAGCTTAGCTTAGGAGAAAAAGCTATTTAAACATTACCCATATGAATGACATATCAATGACAATAAAATTTAAACGAGGTTAGAAAACTTTGTTTTGTTTTTTATTTTAGGTAGATCTTAATATGGCAAATTCAAAAATACTATTTTTATTATGCTAGGATGCTTAGCTTAGGAGAAAAATTTGTTTAAACATTACCCATATGAATGACAATAAAATGTAAACGAGATCAGAAAACTTTGTTTTGTTTTTTATTTTAGGTAGATCTTAATATGGCAAATTCAAAAATACTATTTTCATCATGCTAGGATGCTTAGCTTAAGAGAAAAAGCTGTTTAAACATTACCCATATGAATGACAATAAAATGTAAACGAGGTCGGAAAACTTTGTTTTGTTTTTTATTTTAGATAGATCTTAATATGGCAAATTCAAAAATACTATCTTTATTATGCTAGGACGCATAGCTTAGGAGAAAAAGCTGTTTAAACATTACCCATATGAATGACATATCAATGACAATAAAATTTAAACGAGGTCGGAAAACTTTGTTTTGTTTTTTATTTTATGTAGATCTTAATATGGCAAATTCAAAAATACTATTTTCATTATGCTAGGACGCATATCTTAGGAGAAAAAGCTGTTTAAACATTACCCATATGAATGACATATCAATGACAATAAAATTTAAACGAGATCGGAAAACTTTGTTTTGTTTTTTATTTTAGGTAGATCTTAATATGGCAAATTCAAAAATACTATTTTCATTATGCTAGGACGCACAGCTTAGGAGAAAAAGCTGTTTAAACATTACTCATATGAATGACATATCAATGACAATAAATTTTAAACGAGGTCGGAAAACTTTGTTTTGTTTTTTATTTTAGGTAGATCTTAATATGGCAAATTCAAAAATACTATTTTCATTATGCTAGGACGCATAGCTTAGGAGAAAAAGCTGTTTAAACATTACTTATATGAATGACAATAAAATTTAAACGAGGTCGGAAAACTTTGTTTTGTTTTTTATTTTAGGTAGATCTTAATATGGCAAATTCAAAAATACTATTTTCATCATGCTAGGAAGCATAGCTTAGGAGAAAAAGCTGTTTAAACATTACTCATATGAATGAAAATAAAATTTAAACGAGGTCGGAAAACTTTGTTTTGTTTTTTATTTTAGGTAGATCTTAATTTGGCAAATTCAAAAATACTATTTTCATCATGCTAGGATGCTTAGCTTAGGAGAAAAAGCTGTTTAAACATTACCCATATGAATGACAATAAAATGTAAACGAGGTCGGAAAACTTTGTTTTGTTTTTAATTTTAGGTAGATCTTAATATGGCAAATTCAAAAATGTTATTTTTATTATGCTAGGACGCATAGCTTAGGAGAAAAAGCTGTTTAAACATTACCCATATGAATGACAATAAAATTTAAACGAGGTCGGAAAACTTTGTTTTGTTTTTTATTTTAGGTAGATCTTAATATGGCAAATTCAAAAATAATATTTTCATTATGCTAGGACGCACAGCTTAGGAGAAAAAGCTGTTTAAACATTACCCATATGAATGACATATCAATGACAATAAAATTTAAACGAGGTCAGAAAACTTTGTTTTGTTTTTTATTTTAGGTAGATCTTAATATGGCAAATTCAAAAATACTATTTTAATAATGCTAGGACGCATAGCTTAGGAGAAAAGGCTGTTTAAACATTACCCATATGAATGACATATCAATGACAATAAAATTTAAACGAGATCGGAAAACTTTGTTTTGTTTTTTATTTTAGGTAGATCTTAATATGGCAAATTCAAAAATACTATCTTCATTATGCTAGGACGCATAGCTTAGGAGAAAAAGCTGTTTAAACATTACCCATATGAATGACAATAAAATTTAAACGAGGTCGGAAAACTTTATTTTGTTTTTTATGTTAGGTAGATCTTAATATGGCAAATTCAAAAATACTATTTTCATTATGCTAAGACGCATAGCTTAGGAGAAAAAGCTGTTTAAACATTACCCATATGAATGACATATCAATGACAATAAAATTTAAACGAGGTCGGAAAACTTTGTTTTGTTTTTTATTTAAGGTAGATCTTAATATGGCAAATTCAAAAATACTATTTTTATTATGCTAGGACGCATAGCTTAGGAGAAAAAGCTGTTTAAACATTACCCATATGAATGACATATCAATGACAATAAAATTTAAACGAGGTCGGAAAACTTTGTTTTGTTTTTTATTTAAAGTAGATCTTAATATGGCAAATTCAAAAATTTTATTTTCATTATGCTAGGACGCATAGCTTAGGAGAAAAAGCTGTTTAAACATTACCCATATGAATGACAATAAAATTTAAACGAGGTCAGAAAACTTTGTTCTGTTTTTTATTTTAGTTAGATCTTAATATTGCAAATTCAACAATACTATTTTCATTATGCTAGGACGCATAGCTAGGAGAAAAAACTGTTTAAACATTATCCATATGAATGACAATAAAATGTAAACGAGGTCGGAAAACTTTGTTTTGTTTTTTATTTTAGGTAGATCTTAATATGGCAAATTCAAAAATATTATTTTCATCATGCTAGGAAGCATAGCTTAGGAGAAAAAGCTGTTTAAACATTACTCATATGAATGAAAATAAAATTTAAACGAGGTCGGAAAACTTTGTTTTGTTTTTTATTTTAGGTAGATCTGAATATGGCAAATTCAAAAATACTATTTTCATTATGCTAGGACGAACAGCTTAGGAGAAAAAGCTGTTTAAACATTACCCATATGAATGACAATAAAATTTAAACGAGGTCGGAAAACTTTGTTTTGTTTTTTATTTTAGGTAGATCTTAATATGGCAAATTCAAAAATACTATTTTTATTATGCTAGGACGCATAGCTTAGGAGAAAAAGCTGTTTAAACATTACCCATATGAATGACAGTAAAATTTAAACGAGGTCGGAAAACTTTGTTTTGTTTTTTATTTTAGGTAGATCTTAATATGGCAAATTCAAAAATAATATTTTCATTATGCTAGGACGCACAGCTTAGGAGAAAAAGCTGTTTAAACATTACTCATATGAATGACATATCAATGACAATAAAATTTAAACGAGGTCGGACAACTTTGTTTTGTTTTTTATTTTAGGTAGATCTTAATATGGCAAATTCAAAAATACTATTTTCATTATGCTAGGACGCATAGCTTAGGAGAAAAAGCTGTTTAAACATTACCCATATGAATGACAATAAAATTTAAACGAGGTCGGAAAACTTTGTTTTGTTTTTTATTTTAAGTAGATCTTAATATGGCAAATTCAAAAATACTATTTTCATTATGCTAGGACGCATAGCTTAGAAGAAAAAGCTGTTTAAACATTACCCATATGAATGACAATAAAATTTAAACGAGGTCAGAAAACTTTGTTTTGTTTTTAATTTTAGTTAGATCTTAATATTGCAAATTCAAAAATACTATTTTCATTATGCTAGGACGCATAGCTTAGGAGAAAAAGCTGTTTAAACATTACCCATATGAATGACATATCAATGACAATAAAATTTAAACGAGGTCGGAAAACTTTGTTTTGTTTTTTACTTAAGGTAGATCTTAATATGGCAAATTCAAAATTTACTATTTTTATTATGCTAGGACGCATAGCTTAGGAGAAAAAGCTGTTTAAACATTACCCATATGAATGACATATCAATGACAATAAAATTTAAACGAGGTCGGAAAACTTTGTTTTGTTTTTTATTTAAAGTAGATCTTAATATATCAAATTTAAAAATACTATTTTCATTATGCTAGGACGCATATCTTAGGAGAAAAAGCTGTTTAAACATTACCCATATGAATGACATATGAATGACAATAAAATTTAAATGAGATCAGAAAACTTTGTTTTGTTTTTTATTTTATGTAGATCTTAGTATGGCAAATTTAAAAATACTATCTTCATTATGCTAGGACGCATAGCTTAGGAGAAAAAGCTGTTTAAACATTACCCATATGAATGACAATAAAATTTAAACGAGGTCGGAAAACTTTATTTTGTTTTTTATGTTAGGTAGATCTTAATATATCAAATTCAAAAATACTATTTTCATTATGCTAGGACGCATAGCTTAGGAGAAAAAGCTGTTTAAACATTACCCATATGAATGACATATCAATGACAATAAAATTTAAACGAGGTCGGAAAACTTTGTTTTGTTTTTTACTTAAGGTAGATCTTAATATGGCAAATTCAAAAATACTATTTTTATTATGCTAGGACGCATAGCTTAGGAGAAAAAGCTGTTTAAACATTACCCATATGAATGACATATCAATGACAATAAAATTTAAACGAGGTCGGAAAACTTTGTTTTGTTTTTTATTTAAAGTAGATCTTAATATATCAAATTTTAAAATACTATTTTCATTATGCTAGGACGCATATCTTAGGAGAAAAAGCTGTTTAAACATTACCCATATGAATGACATATGAATGACAATAAAATTTAAATGAGATCAGAAAACTTTGTTTTGTTTTTAATTTTAGGTAGATCTGAATATGGCAAATTCAAAAATACTATTTTCATTATGCTAGGACGAACAGCTTAGGAGAAAAAGCTGTTTAAACATTACCCATATGAATGACAATAAAATTTAAACGAGGTCGGAAAACTTTGTTTTGTTTTTTATTTTAGGTAGATCTTAATATGGCAAATTCAAAAATACTATTTTCATTATGCTAGGACGCATAGCTTAGGAGAAAAAGCTGTTTAAACATTACCCATATGAATGACAATAAAATTTAAACGAGGTCGGAAAACTTTGTTTTGTTTTTTATTTTAGGTAGATCTTAATATGGCAAATTCAAAAATAATATTTTCATTATGCTAGGACGCACAGCTTAGGAGAAAAAGCTGTTTAAACATTACTCATATGAATGACATATCAATGACAATAAAATTTAAACGAGGTCGGACAACTTTGTTTTGTTTTTTATTTTAGGTAGATCTTAATATGGTAAATTCAAAAATACTATTTTAATTATGCTAGGACGCATAGCTTAGGAGAAAAGCTGTTTAAACATTACCCATATGAATGACAATAAAATTTAAACGAGGTCGGAAAACTTTGTTTTGTTTTTTATTTTAAGTAGATCTTAAAACGGCAAATTCAAAAATACTATTTTCATTATGCTAGGACGCATAACTTAGGAGAAAAAGCTGTTTAAACATTACCCATATGAATGACAATAAAATTTAAACGAGGTCAGAAAACTTTGTTTTGTTTTTAATTTTAGTTAGATCTTAATATTGCAAATTCAAAAATACTATTTTCATTATGCTGGGACGCATAGCTTAGGAGAAAAAGCTGTTTAAACATTACCCATATGAATGACATATCAATGACAATAAAATTTAAACGAGGTCAGAAAACTTTGTTTTGTTTTTTATTTTAGGTAGATCTTAATATGGCAAATTTAAAAATACTATTTTCATAATGCTAGGACGCATAGCTTAGGAGAAAAAGCTGTTTAAACATTACCCATATGAATGACATATCAATGACAATAAAATTTAAACGAGATCGGAAAACTTTGTTTTGTTTTTTATTTTAGGTAGATCTTAGTATGGCAAATTCAAAAATACTATCTTCATTATGCTAGGACGCATAGCTTAGGAGAAAAAGCTGTTTAAACATTACCCATATGAATGACAATAAAATTTAAACGAGGTCGGAAAACTTTATTTTGTTTTTTATGTTAGGTAGATCTTAATATGGCAAATTTAAAAATACTATTTTCATTATGCTAGGACGCATAGCTTAGGAGAAAAAGCTGTTTAAACATTACCCATATGAATGACATATCAATGACAATAAAATTTAAACGAGGTCGGAAAACTTTGTTTTGTTTTTTACTTAAGGTAGATCTTAATATGGCAAATTCAAAAATACTATTTTTATTATGCTAGGACGCATAGCTTAGGAGAAAAAGCTGTTTAAACATTACCCATATGAATGACATATCAATGACAATAAAATTTAAACGAGGTCGGAAAACTTTGTTTTGTTTTTTATTTAAAGTAGATCTTAATATGGCAAATTCAAAAATTTTATTTTCATTATGCTAGGACGCATAGCTTAGGAGAAAAAGCTGTTTAAACATTACCCATATGAATGACAATAAAATTTAAACGAGGTCAGAAAACTTTGTTTTGTTTTTTATTTTAGTTAGATCTTAATATTGCAAATTCAAAAATACTATTTTCATTATGCTAGGACGCATAGCTAGGAGAAAAAACTGTTTAAACATTACCCATATGAATGACAATAAAATTTAAACGAGGTCGGAAAACTTTGTTTTGTTTTTTATGTTAGGTAGATCTTAATATGGCAAAATCAAAAATACTATTTTCATTATGCTAGGACGCATAGCTTAGGAGAAAAAGCTGTTTAAACATTACCCATATGAATGACAATAAAATTTAAACGAGGTCGGAAAACTTTGTTTTGTTTTTTATGTTAGGTAGATCTTAATATGGCAAATTCAAAAATACTATTTTTATCATGCTAAGACGCATATCTTAGGAGAAAAGGCTGTTTAAACATTACCCATATGAATGACAATAAAATTTAAACGAGGTCGGAAAACTTTGTTTTGTTTTTTATTTTAGGTAGATCTTAATATGGTAAATTCAAAAATACTATTTTCATCATGCTAGGAAGCTTAGCTTAGGAGAAAAAGCTATTTAAACATTACCCATATGAATGACATATCAATGACAATAAAATTTAAACGAGGTTAGAAAACTTTGTTTTGTTTTTTATTTTAGGTAGATCTTAATATGGCAAATTCAAAAATACTATTTTTATTATGCTAGGATGCTTAGCTTAGGAGAAAAAGCTGTTTAAACATTACCCATATGAATGACAATAAAATGTAAACGAGATCAGAAAACTTTGTTTTGTTTTTTATTTTAGGTAGATCTTAATATGGCAAATTCAAAAATACTATTTTCATCATGCTAGGATGCTTAGCTTAAGAGAAAAAGCTGTTTAAACATTACCCATATGAATGACAATAAAATGTAAACGAGGTCGGAAAACTTTGTTTTGTTTTTTATTTTAGGTAGATCTTAATATGGCAAATTCAAAAATACTATCTTTATTATGCTAGGACGCATAGCTTAGGAGAAAAAGCTGTTTAAACATTACCCATATGAATGACATATCAATGACAATAAAATTTAAACGAGGTCGGAAAACTTTGTTTTGTTTTTTATTTTATGTAGATCTTAATATGGCAAATTCAAAAATACTATTTTCATTATGCTAGGACGCATATCTTAGGAGAAAAAGCTGTTTAAACATTACCCATATGAATGACATATCAATGACAATAAAATTTAAACGAGATCGGAAAACTTTGTTTTGTTTTATATTTTAGGTAGATCTTAATATGGCAAATTCAAAAATACTATTTTCATTATGCTAGGACGCATAGCTTAGGAGAAAAGGCTGTTTAAACATTACCCATATGAATGACAATAAAATTTAAACGAGATCAGAAAACTTTGTTTTGTTTCTTATTTTAGGTAGATCTGAATATGGCAAATTCAAAAATACTATTTTCATTATGCTAGGACGCACAGCTTAGGAGAAAAAGCTGTTTAAACATTACTCATATGAATGACATATCAATGACAATAAATTTTAAACGAGGTCGGAAAACTTTGTTTTGTTTTTTATTTTAGGTAGATCTTAATATGGCAAATTCAAAAATACTATTTTCATTATGCTAGGACGCATAGCTTAGGAGAAAAAGCTGTTTAAACATTACTTATATGAATGACAATAAAATTTAAACGAGGTCGGAAAACTTTGTTTTGTTTTTTATTTTAGGTAGATCTTAATATGGCAAATTCAAAAATACTATTTTCATCATGCTAGGAAGCATAGCTTAGGAGAAAAAGCTGTTTAAACATTACTCATATGAATGAAAATAAAATTTAAACGAGGTCGGAAAACTTTGTTTTGTTTTTTATTTTAGGTAGATCTTAATTTGGCAAATTCAAAAATACTATTTTCATCATGCTAGGATGCTTAGCTTAGGAGAAAAAGCTGTTTAAACATTACCCATATGAATGACAATAAAATGTAAACGAGGTCGGAAAACTTTGTTTTGTTTTTAATTTTAGGTAGATCTTAATATGGCAAATTCAAAAATGTTATTTTTATTATGCTAGGACGCATAGCTTAGGAGAAAAAGCTGTTTAAACATTACCCATATGAATGACAATAAAATTTAAACGAGGTCGGAAAACTTTGTTTTGTTTTTTATTTTAGGTAGATCTTAATATGGCAAATTCAAAAATAATATTTTCATTATGCTAGGTCGCACAGCTTAGGAGAAAAAGCTGTTTAAACATTACCCATATGAATGACATATCAATGACAATAAAATTTAAACGAGGTCAGAAAACTTTGTTTTGTTTTTTATTTTAGGTAGATCTTAATATGGCAAATTCAAAAATACTATTTTAATAATGCTAGGACGCATAGCTTAGGAGAAAAGGCTGTTTAAACATTACCCATATGAATGACATATCAATGACAATAAAATTTAAACGAGATCGGAAAACTTTGTTTTGTTTTTTATTTTAGGTAGATCTTAATATGGCAAATTCAAAAATACTATCTTCATTATGCTAGGACGCATAGCTTAGGAGAAAAAGCTGTTTAAACATTACCCATATGAATGACAATAAAATTTAAACGAGGTCGGAAAACTTTATTTTGTTTTTTATGTTAGGTAGATCTTAATATGGCAAATTCAAAAATACTATTTTCATTATGCTAAGACGCATAGCTTAGGAGAAAAAGCTGTTTAAACATTACCCATATGAATGACATATCAATGACAATAAAATTTAAACGAGGTCGGAAAACTTTGTTTTGTTTTTTATTTAAGGTAGATCTTAATATGGCAAATTCAAAAATACTATTTTTATTATGCTAGGACGCATAGCTTAGGAGAAAAAGCTGTTTAAACATTACCCATATGAATGACATATCAATGACAATAAAATTTAAACGAGGTCGGAAAACTTTGTTTTGTTTTTTATTTAAAGTAGATCTTAATATGGCAAATTCAAAAATTTTATTTTCATTATGCTAGGACGCATAGCTTAGGAGAAAAAGCTGTTTAAACATTACCCATATGAATGACAATAAAATTTAAACGAGGTCAGAAAACTTTGTTCTGTTTTTTATTTTAGTTAGATCTTAATATTGCAAATTCAACAATACTATTTTCATTATGCTAGGACGCATAGCTAGGAGAAAAAACTGTTTAAACATTACCCATATGAATGACAATAAAATTTAAACGAGGTCGGAAAACTTTGTTTTATTTTTTATGTTAGGTAGATCTTAATATGGCAAATTTAAAAATACTATTTTCATTATGCTAGGACGCATAGCTTAGGAGAAAAAGCTGTTTAAACATTACCCATATGAATGACAATAAAATGTAAACGAGATCAGAAAACTTTGTTTTGTTTTTTATTTTAGGTAGATCTCAATATGGCAAATTCAAAAATACTATTTTCATCATGCTAGGATGCTTAGCTTAGGAGAAAAAGCTGTTTAAACATTACCCATATGAATGACAATAAAATGTAAACGAGGTCGGAAAACTTTGTTTTGTTTTTTTTTTTAGGTAGATCTTAATATGGCAAATTCAAAAATACTATTTTTATTATGCTAGGACGCATAGCTTAGGAGAAAAAGCTGTTTAAACATTACCCATATGAATGACATATCAATGACAATAAAATTTAAACGAGGTCGGAAAGCTTTGTTTTGTTTTTTATTTTAGGTAGATCTTAATATGGCAAATTGAAAAATACTATTTTCATAATGCTGGAACGCATAGCTTAGGAGAAAAAGCTGTTTAAAAATTACCCATATGAATGACATATCAATGACAATAAAATTTAAACGAGGTCGGAAAACTTTGTTTTGTTTTTTATTTTATGTAGATCTGAATATGGCAAATTCAAAAATACTATTTTCATTATGCTAGGACGCACAGCTTAGGAGAAAAAGCAATTTAAACATTACTCATATGAATGACATATCAATGACAATAAATTTTAAACGAGGTCGGAAAACTTTGTTTTGTTTTTTATTTTAGGTAGATCTTAATATGGCAAATTCAAAAATACTATTTTCATTATGCTAGGACGCATAGCTTAGGAGAAAAAGCTGTTTAAACATTACTTATATGAATGACAATAAAATTTAAACGAGGTCGGAAAACTTTGTTTTGTTTTTTATTTTAGGTAGATCTTAATATGGCAAATTCAAAAATACTATTTTCATCATGCTAGGAAGCATAGCTTAGGAGAAAAAGCTGTTTAAACATTACTCATATGAATGAAAATAAAATTTAAACGAGGTCGGAAAACTTTGTTTTGTTTTTTATTTTAGGTAGATCTTAATATGGCAAATTCAAAAATACTATTTTCATCATGCTAGGATGCTTAGCTTAGGAGAAAAAGCTGTTTAAACATTACCCATATGAATGACAATAAAATGTAAACGAGGTCGGAAAACTTTGTTTTGTTTTTAATTTTAGGTAGATCTTAATATGGCAAATTAAAAAATGTTATTTTTATTATGCTAGGACGCATAGCTTAGGAGAAAAATCTGTTTAAACATTACCCATATGAATGACAATAAAATTTAAACGAGGTCGGAAAACTTTGTTTTGTTTTTTATTTTAGGTAGATCTTAATATGGCAAATTCAAAAATAATATTTTCATTATGCTAGGACGCACAGCTTAGGAGAAAAAGCTGTTTAAACATTACCCATATGAATGACATATCAATGACAATAAAATTTAAACGAGGTCAGAAAAGTTTGTTTTGTTTTTTATTTTAGGTAGATCTTAATATGGCAAATTCAAAAATACTATTTTAATAATGCTAGGACGCATAGCTTAGGAGAAAAAGCTGTTTAAACATTACCCATATGAATGACATATCAATGACAATAAAATTTAAACGAGATCGGAAAACTTTGTTTTGTTTTTTATTTTAGGTAGATCTTAATATGGCAAATTCAAAAATACTATCTTCATTATGCTAGGACGCATAGCTTAGGAGAAAAAGCTGTTTAAACATTACCCATATGAATGACAATAAAATTTAAACTAGGTCGGAAAACTTTATTTTGTTTTTTATGTTAGGTAGATCTTAATATGGCAAATTCAAAAATACTATTTTCATTATGCTAAGACGCATAGCTTAGGAGAAAAAGCTGTTTAAACATTACCCATATGAATGACATATCAATGACAATAAAATTTAAACGAGGTCGGAAAACTTTGTTTTGTTTTTTATTTAAGGTAGATCTTAATATGGCAAATTCAAAAATACTATTTTTATTATGCTAGGACGCATAGCTTAGGAGAAAAAGCTGTTTAAACATTACCCATATGAATGACATATCAATGACAATAAAATTTAAACGAGGTCGGAAAACTTTGTTTTGTTTTTTATTTAAAGTAGATCTTAATATGGCAAATTCAAAAATTTTATTTTCATTATGCTAGGACGCATAGCTTAGGAGAAAAAGCTGTTTAAACATTACCCATATGAATGACAATAAAATTTAAACGAGGTCAGAAAACTTTGTTCTGTTTTTTATTTTAGTTAGATCTTAATATTGCAAATTCAAAAATACTATTTTCATTATGCTAGGACGCATAGCTAGGAGAAAAAACTGTTTAAACATTACCCATATGAATGACAATAAAATTTAAACGAGGTCGGAAAACTTTGTTTTGTTTTTTATGTTAGGTAGATCTTAATATGGCAAATTTAAAAATACTATTTTCATTATGCTAGGACGCATAGCTTAGGAGAAAAAGCTGTTTAAACATTACCCATATGAATGACAATAAAATGAAAACGAGATCAGAAAACTTTGTTTTGTTTTTTATTTTAGGTAGATCTTAATATGGCAAATTCAAAAATACTATTTTCATCATGCTAGGATGCTTAGCTTAGGAGAAAAAGCTGTTTAAACATTACCCATATGAATGACAATAAAATGTAAACGAGGTCGGAAAACTTTGTTTTGTTTTTTATTTTAGGTAGATCTTAATATGGCAAATTCAAAAATACTATTTTTATTATGCTAGGACGCATAGCTTAGGAGAAAAAGCTGTTTAAACATTACCCATATGAATGACATATCAATGACAATAAAATTTAAACGAGGTCGGAAAGCTTTGTTTTGTTTTTTATTTTAGGTAGATCTTAATATGGCAAATTGAAAAATACTATTTTCATAATGCTGGAACGCATAGCTTAGGAGAAAAAGCTGTTTAAAAATTACCCATATGAATGACATATCAATGACAATAATATTTAAACGAGGTCAGAAAACTTTGTTTTGTTTTTTATTTTAGGTAGATCTTAATATGGCAAATTCAAAAATACTATTTTAATAATGCTAGGACGCATAGCTTAGGAGAAAAAGCTGTTTAAACATTACCCATATGAATGACATATCAATGACAATAAAATTTAAACGAGATCGGAAAACTTTGTTTTGTTTTTTATTTTAGGTAGATCTTAATATGGCAAATTCAAAAATACTATCTTCATTATGCTAGGACACATAGCTTAGGAGAAAAAGCTGTTTAAACATTACCCATATGAATGACAATAAAATTTAAACGAGGTCGGAAAACTTTATTTTGTTTTTTATTTTAGGTAGATCTTAATATGGCAAATTCAAAAATACTATTTTCATTATGCTAAGACGCATAGCTTAGGAGAAAAAGCTGTTTAAACATTACCCATATGAATGACATATCAATGACAATAAAATTTAAACGAGGTCGGAAAACTTTGTTTTGTTTTTTATTTAAGGTAGATCTTAATATGGCAAATTCAAAAATACTATTTTTATTATGCTAGGACGCATAGCTTAGGAGAAAAAGCTGTTTAAACATTACCCATATGAATGACATATCAATGACAATAAAATTTAAACGAGGTCGGAAAACTTTGTTTTGTTTTTTATTTAAAGTAGATCTTAATATGGCAAATTCAAAAATTTTATTATCATTATGCTAGGACGCATAGCTTAGGAGAAAAAGCTGTTTAAACATTACCCATATGAATGACAATAAAATTTAAACGAGGTCGGAAAACTTTGTTTTGTTTTTTATGTTAGGTAGATCTTAATATGGCAAATTTAAAAATACTATTTTCATTATGCTAGGACGCATAGCTTAGGAGAAAAAGCTGTTTAAACATTACCCATATGAATGACAATAAAATGTAAACGAGATCAGAAAACTTTGTTTTGTTTTTTATTTTAGGTAGATCTTAATATGGCAAATTCAAAAATACTATTTTCATCATGCTAGGATGCTTAGCTTAGGAGAAAAAGCTGTTTAAACATTACCCATATGAATGACAATAAAATGTAAACGCGGTCGGAAAACTTTGTTTTGTTTTTTATTTTAGGTAGATCTTAATATGGCAAATTCAAAAATACTATTTTTATTATGCTAGGACGCATAGCTTAGGAGAAAAAGCTGTTTAAACATTACCCATATGAATGACATATCAATGACAATAAAATTTAAACGAGGTCGGAAAGCTTTGTTTTGTTTTTTATTTTAGGTAGATCTTAATATGGCAAATTGAAAAATACTATTTTCATAATGCTGAAACGCATAGCTTAGGAGAAAAAGCTGTTTAAAAATTACCCATATGAATGACGTATCAATGACAATAAAATTTAAACGAGGTCGGAAAACTTTGTTTTGTTTTTTATTTTATGTAGATCTTAATATGGCAAATTCAAAAATACTATTTTCATTATGCTAGGACGCATATCTTAGGAGAAAAAGCTGTTTAAACATTACCCATATGAATGACATATCAATGACAATAAAATTTAAACGAGATCGGAAAACTTTGTTTTGTTTTTTATTTTAGGTAGATCTTAATATGGCAAATTCAAAAATACTATTTTCATTATGCTAGGACGCATAGCTTAGGAGAAAAAGCTGTTTAAACATTACCCATATGAATGACAATAAAATTTAAACGAGATCAGAAAACTTTGTTTTGTTTTTTATTTTAGGTAGATCTGAATATGGCAAATTAAAAAATACTATTTTCATTATGCTAGGACGCATAGCTTAGGAGAAAAAGCTGTTTAAACATTACTCATATGAATGACATATCAATGACAATAAAATTTAAACGAGGTCGGAAAACTTTGTTTTGTTTTTTATTTTAGGTAGATCTTAATATGGCAAATTCAAAAATACTATTTTTATTATGCTAGGACGCATAGTTTAGGAGAAAAAGCTGTTTAAACATTACTTATATGAATGACAATAAAATTTAAACGAGGTCGGAAAACTTTGTTTTGTTTTTTATTTTAAGTAGATCTTAATATGGCAAATTCAAAAATACTATTTTCATTATGCTAGGACGCAAAGCTTAGGAGAAAAAGCTGTTTAAACATTACCCATATGAATGACAATAAAATTTAAACGAGGTCAGAAAACTTTGTTCTGTTTTTTATTTTAGTTAGATCTTAATATTGCAAATTCAAAAATACTATTTTCATTATGCTAGGACGCATAGCTAGGAGAAAAAACTGTTTAAACATTACCCATATGAATGACAATAAAATTTAAACGAGGTCGGAAAACTTTGTTTTGTTTTTTATGTTAGGTAGATCTTAATATGGCAAATTTAAAAATACTATTTTCATTATGCTAGGACGCATAGCTTAGGAGAAAAAGCTGTTTAAACATTACCCATATGAATGACAATAAAATGTAAACGAGATCAGAAAACTTTGTTTTGTTTTTTATTTTAGGTAGATCTTAATATGGCAAATTCAAAAATACTATTTTCATCATGCTAGGATGCTTAGCTTAGGAGAAAAAGCTGTTTAAACATTACCCATATGAATGACAATAAAATGTAAACGAGGTCGGAAAACTTTGTTTTGTTTTTTATTTTAGGTAGATCTTAATATGGCAAATTCAAAAATACTATTTTTATTATGCTAGGACGCATAGCTTAGGAGAAAAAGCTGTTTAAACATTACCCATATGAATGACATATCAATGACAATAAAATTTAAACGAGGTCGGAAAGCTTTGTTTTGTTTTTTATTTTAGGTAGATCTTAATATGGCAAATTGAAAAATACTATTTTCATAATGCTGGAACGCATAGCTTAGGAGAAAAAGCTGTTTAAATATTACCCATATGAATGACATATCAATGACAATAAAATTTAAACGAGGTCGGAAAACTTTGTTTTGTTTTTTATTTTATGTAGATCTGAATATGGCAAATTCAAAAATACTATTTTCATTATGCTAGGACGCACAGCTTAGGAGAAAAAGCTGTTTAAACATTACTCATATGAATGACATATCAATGACAATAAATTTTAAAAGAGGTCGGAAAACTTTGTTTTGTTTTTTATTTTAGGTAGATCTTAATATGGCAAATTCAAAAATACTATTTTCATTATGCTAGGACGCATAGCTTAGGAGAAAAAGCTGTTTAAACATTACTTATATGAATGACAATAAAATTTAAACGAGGTCGGAAAACTTTGTTTTGTTTTTTATTTTAGGTAGATCTTAATATGGCAAATTAAAAAATACTATTTTCATCATGCTAGGAAGCATAGCTTAGGAGAAAAAGCTGTTTAAACATTACTCATATGAATGAAAATAAAATTTAAACGAGGTCGGAAAACTTTGTTTTGTTTTTTATTTTAGGTAGATCTTAATATGGCAAATTCAAAAATACTATTTTCATCATGCTAGGATGCTTAGCTTAGGAGAAAAAGCTGTTTAAACATTACCCATATGAATGACAATAAAATGTAAACGAGGTCGGAAAACTTTGTTTTGTTTTTAATTTTAGGTAGATCTTAATATGGCAAATTCAAAAATGTTATTTTTATTATGCTAGGACGCATAGCTTAGGAGAAAAAGCTGTTTAAACATTACCCATATGAATGACAATAAAATTTAAACGAGGTCGGAAAACTTTGTTTTGTTTTTTATTTTAGGTAGATCTTAATATGGCAAATTCAAAAATAATATTTTCATTATGCTAGGACGCACAGCTTAGGAGAAAAAGCTGTTTAAACATTACCCATATGAATGACATATCAATGACAATAAAATTTAAACGAGGTCAGAAAACTTTGTTTTGTTTTTTATTTTAGGTAGATCTTAATATGGCAAATTCAAAAATACTATTTTAATAATGCTAGGACGCATAGCTTAGGAGAAAAAGCTGTTTAAACATTACCCATATGAATGACATATCAATGACAATAAAATTTAAACGAGATCGGAAAACTTTGTTTTGTTTTTTATTTTAGGTAGATCTTAATATGGCAAATTCAAAAATACTATCTTCATTATGCTAGGACGCATAGCTTAGGAGAAAAAGCTGTTTAAACATTACCCATATGAATGACAATAAAATTTAAACGAGGTCGGAAAACTTTATTTTGTTTTTTATGTTAGGTAGATCTTAATATGGCAAATTCAAAAATACTATTCTCATTATGCTAAGACGCATAGCTTAGGAGAAAAAGCTGTTTAAACATTACCCATATGAATGACATATCAATGACAATAAAATTTAAACGAGGTCGGAAAACTTTGTTTTGTTTTTTATTTAAGGTAGATCTTAATATGGCAAATTCAAAAATACTATTTTTATTATGCTAGGACGCATAGCTTAGGAGAAAAAGCTGTTTAAACATTACCCATATGAATGACATATCAATGACAATAAAATTTAAACGAGGTCGGAAAACTTTGTTTTGTTTTTTATTTAAAGTAGATCTTAATATGGCAAATTCAAAAATTTTATTTTCATTATGCTAGGACGCATAGCTTAGGAGAAAAAGCTGTTTAAACATTACCCATATGAATGACAATAAAATTTAAACGAGGTCAGAAAACTTTGTTCTGTTTTTTATTTTAGTTAGATCTTAATATTGCAAATTCAAAAATACTATTTTCATTATGCTAGGACGCATAGCTAGGAGAAAAAACTGTTTAAACATTACCCATATGAATGACAATAAAATTTAAACGAGGTCGGAAAACTTTGTTTTGTTTTTTATGTTAGGTAGATCTTAATATGGCAAATTTAAAAATACTATTTTCATTATGCTAGGACGCATAGCTTAGGAGAAAAAGCTGTTTAAACATTACCAATATGAATGACAATAAAATGTAAACGAGATCAGAAAACTTTGTTTTGTTTTTTATTTTAGGTAGATCTTAATATGGCAAATTCAAAAATACTATTTTTATTATGCTAGGACGCATAGCTTAGGAGAAAAAGCTGTTTAAACATTACCCATATGAATGACATATCAATGACAATAAAATTTAAACGAGGTCGGAAAGCTTTGTTTTGTTTTTTATTTTAGGTAGATCTTAATATGGCAAATTGAAAAATACTATTTTCATAATGCTGGAACGCATAGCTTAGGAGAAAAAGCTGTTTAAAAATTACCCATATGAATGACATATCAATGACAATAAAATTTAAACGAGGTCAGAAAACTTTGTTTTGTTTTTTATTTTAGGTAGATCTTAATATTACAAATTCAAAAATACTATTTTAATAATGCTAGGACGCATAGCTTAGGAGAAAAAGCTGTTTAAACATTACCCATATGAATGACATATCAATGACAATAAAATTTAAACGAGATCGGAAAACTTTGTTTTGTTTTTTATTTTAGGTAGATCTTAATATGGCAAATTCAAAAATACTATCTTCATTATGCTAGGACGCATAGCTAAGGAGAAAAAGCTGTTTAAACATTACCCATATGAATGACAATAAAATTTAAACGAGGTCGGAAAACTTTATTTTGTTTTTTATGTTAGGTAGATCTTAATATGGCAAATTCAAAAATACTATTTTCATTATGCTAAGACGCATAGCTTAGGATAAAAAGCTGTTTAAACATTACCCATATGAATGACATATCAATGACAATAAAATTTAAACGAGGTCGGAAAACTTTGTTTTGTTTTTTATTTAAGGTAGATCTTAATATGGCAAATTCAAAAATACTATTTTTATTATGCTAGGACGCATAGCTTAGGAGAAAAAGCTGTTTAAACATTACCCATATGAATGACATATCAATGACAATAAAATTTAAACGAGGTCGGAAAACTTTGTTTTGTTTTTTATTTAAAGTAGATCTTAATATGGCAAATTCAAAAATTTTATTTTCATTATGCTAGGACGCATAGCTTAGGAGAAAAAGCTGTTTAAACATTACCCATATGAATGACAATAAAATTTAAACGAGGTCAGAAAACTTTGTTCTGTTTTTTATTTTAGTTAGATCTTAATATTGCAAATTCAAAAATACTATTTTCATTATGCTAGGATGCTTAGCTTAGGAGAAAAAGCTGTTTAAACATTACCCATATGAATGACAATAAAATTTAAACGAGGTCGGAAAACTTTATTTTGTTTTTTATTTTAGGTAGATCTTAATATGGCAAATTCAAAAATACTATTTTCATTATGCTAAGACGCATAGCTTAGGAGAAAAAGCTGTTTAAACATTACCCATATGAATGACATATCAATGACAATAAAATTTAAACGAGGTCGGAAAACTTTGTTTTGTTTTTTATTTTAGGTAGATCTTAATATGGCAAATTGAAAAATACTATTTTCATAATGCTGAAACGCATAGCTTAGGAGAAAAAGCTGTTTAAAAATTACCCATATGAATGACATATCAATGACAATAAAATTTAAACGAGGTCGGAAAACTTTGTTTTGTTTTTTATTTAAAGTAGATCTTAATATGGCAAATTCAAAAATTTTATTTTCATTATGCTAGGACGCATAGCTTAGGAGAAAAAGCTGTTTAAACATTACCCATATGAATGACAATAAAATTTAAACGAGGTCAGAAAACTTTGTTCTGTTTTTTATTTTAGTTAGATCTTAATATTGCAAATTCAAAAATACTATTTTCATTATGCTAGGACGCATAGCTAGGAGAAAAAACTGTTTAAACATTACCCATATGAATGACAATAAAATTTAAACGAGGTCGGAAAACTTTGTTTTGTTTTTTATGTTAGGTAGATCTTAATATGGCAAATTTAAAAATACTATTTTCATTATGCTAGGACGCATAGCTTAGGAGAAAAAGCTGTTTAAACATTACCCATATGAATGACAATAAAATGTAAACGAGATCAGAAAACTTTGTTTTGTTTTTTATTTTAGGTAGATCTTAATATGGCAAATTCAAAAATACTATTTTCATCATGCTAGGATGCTTAGCTTAGGAGAAAAAGCTGTTTAAACATTACCCATATGAATGACAATAAAATGTAAACGAGGTCGGAAAACTTTGTTTTGTTTTTATTTTAGGTAGATCTTAATATGGCAAATTCAAAAATACTATTTTTATTATGCTAGGACGCATAGCTTAGGAGAAAAAGCTGTTTAAACATTACCCATATGAATGACATATCAATGACAATAAAATTTAAACGAGGTCGGAAAGCTTTGTTTTGTTTTTTATTTTAGGTAGATCTTAATATGGCAAATTGAAAAATACTATTTTCATAATGCTGAAACGCATAGCTTAGGAGAAAAAGCTGTTTAAAAATTACCCATATGAATGACATATCAATGACAATAAAATTTAAACGAGGTCGGAAAACTTTGTTTTGTTTTTTATTTTATGTAGATCTTAATATGGCAAATTCAAAAATACTATTTTCATTATGCTAGGACGCATAGCTTAGGAGAAAAAGCTGTTTAAACATTACTTATATGAATGACAATAAAATTTAAACGAGGTCGGAAAACTTTGTTTTGTTTTTTATTTTAAGTAGATCTTAATATGGCAAATTCAAAAATACTATTTTCATTATGCTAGGATGCACAGCTTAGGAGAAAAAGCTGTTTAAACATTACCCATATGAATGACAATAAAATTTAAACGAGGTCAGAAAACTTTGTTTTGTTTTTAATTTTAGTTAGATCTTAATATTGCAAATTCAAAAATACTATTTTCATTATGCTGGGACGCATAGCTTAGGAGAAAAAGCTGTTTAAACATTACCCATATGAATGACATATCAATGACAATAAAATTTAAACGAGGTCAGAAAACTTTGTTTTGTTTTTTATTTTAGGTAGATCTTAATATTACAAATTCAAAAATACTATTTTCATAATGCTAGGACGCATAGCTTAGGAGAAAAAGCTGTTTAAACATTACCCATATGAATGACATATCAATGACAATAAAATTTAAACGAGATCGGAAAACTTTGTTTTGTTTTTTATTTTAGGTAGATCTTAATATGGCAAATTCAAAAATACTATCTTCATTATGCTAGGACGCATAGCTTAGGAGAAAAAGCTGTTTAAACATTACCCATATGAATGACAATAAAATTTAAACGAGGTCGGAAAACTTTGTTTTGTTTTTTATGTTAGGTAGATCTTAATATGGCAAATTCAAAAATACTATTTTCATTATGCTAGGACGCACAGCTTAGGAGAAAAAGCTGTTTAAACATTACCCATATGAATGACATATCAATGACAATAAAATTTAAACGAGTTCGGAAAACTTTGTTTTGTTTTGTTATTTTAGGTAGATCTTAATATTACAAATTCAAAAATACTATTTTCATTATGCTAGGACGCATAACTTAGGAGAAAAAGCTGTTTAAACATTACCCATATGAATGACATATCAATGACAATAAAATTTAAACGAGGTCAGAGAATTTTGTTTTGTTTTTAATTTTAGATAGATCTTAATATGACAAATTCAAAAATACTATTTTCATTATGCTACAACGCATAGCTAAGGAGAAAAAGCTGTTTAAACATTACCCATATGAATGACATATCAATGACAATAAAATTTAAACGAGGTCGGAAAACTTTGTTTTGTTTTTTATTTTAGGTAGATCTTAATATGGCAAATTCAAAAATACTATTTTCATAATGCTAGGACGCATAGCTTGGGAGAAAAAGCTGTTTAAACATTACCCATATGAATGACATATCAATGACAATAAAATTTAAACGAGGTCGGAAAATTTTGTTTTGTTTTTTATTTAAAGTAGATCTTAATATGGCAAATTCAAAAATACTATTTTCATTATGCTAGGACGCATAGCTTAGGAGAAAAAGCTGTTTAAACATTACCCATATGAATGACATATCAATGACAATAAAATTTAAACGAGGTCGGAAAACTTTGTTTTGTTTTTTATTTAAAGTAGATCTTAATATGGCAAATTCAAAAATACTATTTTCATTATGCTAGGACGCATAGCTTAGGAGAAAAAGCTGTTTAAACATTACCCATATGAATGACAATAAAATTTAAACGAGGTCAGAAAACTTCGTTCTGTTTTTTATTTTAGTTAGATCTTAATATTGCAAATTCAAAAATACTATTTTCATTATGCTAGGACGCATAGCTAGGAGAAAAAACTGTTTAAACATTACCCATATGAATGACAATAAAATTTAAACGAGGTCGGAAAACTTTGTTTTGTTTTTTATGTTAGGTAGATCTTAATATGGCAAATTTAAAAATACTATTTTCATTATGCTAGGACGCATAGCTTAGGAGAAAAAGCTGTTTAAACATTACCAATATGAATGACAATAAAATGTAAACGAGATCAGAAAACTTTGTTTTGTTTTTTATTTTAGGTAGATCTTAATATGGCAAATTTAAAAATACTATTTTTATTATGCTAGGACGCATAGCTTAGGAGAAAAAGCTGTTTAAACATTACCCATATGAATGACATATCAATGACAATAAAATTTAAACGAGGTCGGAAAGCTTTGTTTTGTTTTTTATTTTAGGTAGATCTTAATATGGCAAATTGAAAAATACTATTTTCATAATGCTGGAACGCATAGCTTAGGAGAAAAAGCTGTTTAAAAATTACCCATATGAATGACATATCAATGACAATAAAATTTAAACGAGGTCAGAAAACTTTGTTTTGTTTTTTATTTTAGGTAGATCTTAATATTACAAATTCAAAAATACTATTTTAATAATGCTAGGACGCATAGCTTAGGAGAAAAAGCTGTTTAAACATTACCCATATGAATGACATATCAATGACAATAAAATTTAAACGAGATCGGAAAACTTTGTTTTGTTTTTTATTTTAGGTAGATCTTAATATGGCAAATTCAAAAATACTATCTTCATTATGCTAGGACGCATAGCTAAGGAGAAAAAGCTGTTTAAACATTACCCATATGAATGACAATAAAATTTAAACGAGGTCGGAAAACTTTATTTTGTTTTTTATGTTAGGTAGATCTTAATATGGCAAATTCAAAAATACTATTTTCATTATGCTAAGACGCATAGCTTAGGAGAAAAAGCTGTTTAAACATTACCCATATGAATGACATATCAATGACAATAAAATTTAAACGAGGTCGGAAAACTTTGTTTTGTTTTTTATTTAAGGTAGATCTTAATATGGCAAATTCAAAAATACTATTTTTATTATGCTAGGACGCATAGCTTAGGAGAAAAAGCTGTTTAAACATTACCCATATGAATGACATATCAATGACAATAAAATTTAAACGAGGTCGGAAAACTTTGTTTTGTTTTTTATTTAAAGTAGATCTTAATATGGCAAATTCAAAAATTTTATTTTCATTATGCTAGGACGCATAGCTTAGGAGAAAAAGCTGTTTAAACATTACCCATATGAATGACAATAAAATTTAAACGAGGTCAGAAAACTTTGTTCTGTTTTTTATTTTAGTTAGATCTTAATATTGCAAATTCAAAAATACTATTTTCATTATGCTAGGATGCTTAGCTTAGGAGAAAAAGCTGTTTAAACATTACCCATATGAATGACAATAAAATTTAAACGAGGTCGGAAAACTTTATTTTGTTTTTTATTTTAGGTAGATCTTAATATGGCAAATTCAAAAATACTATTTTCATTATGCTAAGACGCATAGCTTAGGAGAAAAAGCTGTTTAAACATTACCCATATGAATGACATATCAATGACAATAAAATTTAAACGAGGTCGGAAAACTTTGTTTTGTTTTTTATTTTAGGTAGATCTTAATATGGCAAATTGAAAAATACTATTTTCATAATGCTGAAACGCATAGCTTAGGAGAAAAAGCTGTTTAAAAATTACCCATATGAATGACATATCAATGACAATAAAATTTAAACGAGGTCGGAAAACTTTGTTTTGTTTTTTATTTAAAGTAGATCTTAATATGGCAAATTCAAAAATTTTATTTTCATTATGCTAGGACGCATAGCTTAGGAGAAAAAGCTGTTTAAACATTACCCATATGAATGACAATAAAATTTAAACGAGGTCAGAAAACTTTGTTCTGTTTTTTATTTTAGTTAGATCTTAATATTGCAAATTCAAAAATACTATTTTCATTATGCTAGGACGCATAGCTAGGAGAAAAAACTGTTTAAACATTACCCATATGAATGACAATAAAATTTAAACGAGGTCGGAAAACTTTGTTTTGTTTTTTATGTTAGGTAGATCTTAATATGGCAAATTTAAAAATACTATTTTCATTATGCTAGGACGCATAGCTTAGGAGAAAAAGCTGTTTAAACATTACCCATATGAATGACAATAAAATGTAAACGAGATCAGAAAACTTTGTTTTGTTTTTTATTTTAGGTAGATCTTAATATGGCAAATTCAAAAATACTATTTTCATCATGCTAGGATGCTTAGCTTAGGAGAAAAAGCTGTTTAAACATTACCCATATGAATGACAATAAAATGTAAACGAGGTCGGAAAACTTTGTTTTGTTTTTATTTTAGGTAGATCTTAATATGGCAAATTCAAAAATACTATTTTTATTATGCTAGGACGCATAGCTTAGGAGAAAAAGCTGTTTAAACATTACCCATATGAATGACATATCAATGACAATAAAATTTAAACGAGGTCGGAAAGCTTTGTTTTGTTTTTTATTTTAGGTAGATCTTAATATGACAAATTGAAAAATACTATTTTCATAATGCTGAAACGCATAGCTTAGGAGAAAAAGCTGTTTAAAAATTACCCATATGAATGACATATCAATGACAATAAAATTTAAACGAGGTCGGAAAACTTTGTTTTGTTTTTTATTTTATGTAGATCTTAATATGGCAAATTCAAAAATACTATTTTCATTATGCTAGGACGCATAGCTTAGGAGAAAAAGCTGTTTAAACATTACTTATATGAATGACAATAAAATTTAAACGAGGTCGGAAAACTTTGTTTTGTTTTTTATTTTAAGTAGATCTTAATATGGCAAATTCAAAAATACTATTTTCATTATGCTAGGATGCACAGCTTAGGAGAAAAAGCTGTTTAAACATTACCCATATGAATGACAATAAAATTTAAACGAGGTCAGAAAACTTTGTTTTGTTTTTAATTTTAGTTAGATCTTAATATTGCAAATTCAAAAATACTATTTTCATTATGCTGGGACGCATAGCTTAGGAGAAAAAGCTGTTTAAACATTACCCATATGAATGACATATCAATGACAATAAAATTTAAACGAGGTCAGAAAACTTTGTTTTGTTTTTTATTTTAGGTAGATCTTAATATCACAAATTCAAAAATACTATTTTCATAATGCTAGGACGCATAGCTTAGGAGAAAAAGCTGTTTAAACATTACCCATATGAATGACATATCAATGACAATAAAATTTAAACGAGATCGGAAAACTTTGTTTTGTTTTTTATTTTAGGTAGATCTTAATATGGCAAATTCAAAAATACTATCTTCATTATGCTAGGACGCATAGCTTAGGAGAAAAAGCTGTTTAAACATTACCCATATGAATGACAATAAAATTTAAACGAGGTCGGAAAACTTTGTTTTGTTTTTTATGTTAGGTAGATCTTAATATGGCAAATTCAAAAATACTATTTTCATTATGCTAGGACGCACAGCTTAGGAGAAAAAGCTGTTTAAACATTACCCATATGAATGACATATCAATGACAATAAAATTTAAACGAGTTCGGAAAACTTTGTTTTGTTTTGTTATTTTAGGTAGATCTTAATATTACAAATTCAAAAATACTATTTTCATTATGCTAGGACGCATAACTTAGGAGAAAAAGCTGTTTAAACATTACCCATATGAATGACATATCAATGACAATAAAATTTAAACGAGGTCAGAGAATTTTGTTTTGTTTTTAATTTTAGATAGATCTTAATATGACAAATTCAAAAATACTATTTTCATTATGCTACAACGCATAGCTAAGGAGAAAAAGCTGTTTAAACATTACCCATATGAATGACATATCAATGACAATAAAATTTAAACGAGGTCGGAAAACTTTGTTTTGTTTTTTATTTTAGGTAGATCTTAATATGGCAAATTCAAAAATACTAATTTCATAATGCTAGGACGCATAGCTTGGGAGAAAAAGCTGTTTAAACATTACCCATATGAATGACATATCAATGACAATAAAATTTAAACGAGGTCGGAAAACTTTGTTTTGTTTTTTATTTAAAGTAGATCTTAATATGGCAAATTCAAAAATACTATTTTCATTATGCTAGGACGCATAGCTTAGGAGAAAAAGCTGTTTAAACATTACCCATATGAATGACATATCAATGACAATAAAATTTAAACGAGGTCGGAAAACTTTGTTTTGTTTTTTATTTAAAGTAGATCTTAATATGGCAAATTCAAAAATACTATTTTCATTATGCTAGGACGCATAGCTTAGGAGAAAAAGCTGTTTAAACATTACCCATATGAATGACATATCAATGACAATAAAATTTAAACGAGGTCGGAAAACTTTGTTTTGTTTTTTATTTTAGGTAGATCTTAATATGGCAAATTCAAAAATACTATTTTCATTATGCTAGGATGCATAGCTTAGGAGAAAAAGCTGTTTAAACATTACCCATATGAATGACATATCAATGACAATAAAATTTAAACGAGGTCGGAAAACTTTGTTTTGTTTTTTATTTTAGGTAGATCTTAATATGGCAAATTCAAAAATACTATTTTCATTATGCTAGGACGCGTAGTTTAGGAGAAAAAGCTGTTTAAACATTACCCATATGAATGACATATGAATGACAATAAAATTTAAACGAGGTCGGAAAACTTTGTTTTGTTTTTTATTTTATGTAGATCTTAATATGGCAAATTCAAAAATACTATTTTCATTATGCTAGGACGCATAGCTTAGGAGAAAAAGCTGTTTAAACATTACCCATATGAATGACAATAAAATTTAAACGAGGTCGGAAAACTTTGTTTTGTTTTTTATTTTAGGTAGATCTTAATATGGCAAATTCAAAAATACTATTTTTATTATGCTAGGACGCATAGCTTAGGAGAAAAAGCTGTTTAAACATTACCCATATGAATGACATATCAATGACAATAAAATTTAAACGAGGTCGGAAAACTTTGTTTTGTTTTTTATTTTAGGTAGATCTTAATATGGCAAATTGAAAAATACTATTTTCATAATGCTGGAACGCATAGCTTAGCAGAAAAAGCTGTTTAAAAATTACCCATATGAATGACATATCAATGACAATAAAATTTAAACGAGGTCGGAAAACTTTGTTTTGTTTTTTATTTTATGTAGATCTTAATATGGCAAATTCAAAAATACTTTTTTCATTATGCTAGGACTCATATCTAAGGAGAAAAAGCTGTTTAAACATTACCCATATGAATGACATATCAATGACAATAAAATTTAAACGAGGTCGGAAAACTTTGTTTTGTTTTTTATTTTAGGTAGATCTTAATATGGCAAATTCAAAAATACTATTTTCATTATGCTAGGACGCGTAGCTTAGGAGAAAAAGCTGTTTAAACATTACCCATATGAATGACATATGAATGACAATAAAATTTAAACGAGGTCGGAAAACTTTGTTTTGTTTTTTATTTTATGTAGATCTTAATATGGCAAATTCAAAAATACTATTTTCATTATGCTAGGACGCATAGCTTAGGAGAAAAAGCTGTTTAAACATTACTTATATGAATGACAATAAAATTTAAACGAGGTCGGAAAACTTTGTTTTGTTTTTTATTTTAAGTAGATCTTAATATGGCAAATTCAAAAATACTATTTTCATTATGCTAGGATGCACAGCTTAGGAGAAAAAGCTGTTTAAACATTACCCATATGAATGACAATAAAATTTAAACGAGGTCAGAAAACTTTGTTTTGTTTTTAATTTTAGTTAGATCTTAATATTGCAAATTCAAAAATACTATTTTCATTATGCTGGGACGCATAGCTTAGGAGAAAAAGCTGTTTAAACATTACCCATATGAATGACATATCAATGACAATAAAATTTAAACGAGGTCAGAAAACTTTGTTTTGTTTTTTATTTTAGGTAGATCTTAATATCACAAATTCAAAAATACTATTTTCATAATGCTAGGACGCATAGCTTAGGAGAAAAAGCTGTTTAAACATTACCCATATGAATGACATATCAATGACAATAAAATTTAAACGAGATCGGAAAACTTTGTTTTGTTTTTTATTTTAGGTAGATCTTAATATGGCAAATTCAAAAATACTATCTTCATTATGCTAGGACGCATAGCTTAGGAGAAAAAGCTGTTTAAACATTACCCATATGAATGACAATAAAATTTAAACGAGGTCGGAAAACTTTGTTTTGTTTTTTATGTTAGGTAGATCTTAATATGGCAAATTCAAAAATACTATTTTCATTATGCTAGGACGCACAGCTTAGGAGAAAAAGCTGTTTAAACATTACCCATATGAATGACATATCAATGACAATAAAATTTAAACGAGTTCGGAAAACTTTGTTTTGTTTTGTTATTTTAGGTAGATCTTAATATTACAAATTCAAAAATACTATTTTCATTATGCTAGGACGCATAACTTAGGAGAAAAAGCTGTTTAAACATTACCCATATGAATGACATATCAATGACAATAAAATTTAAACGAGGTCAGAGAATTTTGTTTTGTTTTTAATTTTAGATAGATCTTAATATGACAAATTCAAAAATACTATTTTCATTATGCTACAACGCATAGCTAAGGAGAAAAAGCTGTTTAAACATTACCCATATGAATGACATATCAATGACAATAAAATTTAAACGAGGTCGGAAAACTTTGTTTTGTTTTTTATTTTAGGTAGATCTTAATATGGCAAATTCAAAAATACTAATTTCATAATGCTAGGACGCATAGCTTGGGAGAAAAAGCTGTTTAAACATTACCCATATGAATGACATATCAATGACAATAAAATTTAAACGAGGTCGGAAAACTTTGTTTTGTTTTTTATTTAAAGTAGATCTTAATATGGCAAATTCAAAAATACTATTTTCATTATGCTAGGACGCATAGCTTAGGAGAAAAAGCTGTTTAAACATTACCCATATGAATGACATATCAATGACAATAAAATTTAAACGAGGTCGGAAAACTTTGTTTTGTTTTTTATTTAAAGTAGATCTTAATATGGCAAATTCAAAAATACTATTTTCATTATGCTAGGACGCATAGCTTAGGAGAAAAAGCTGTTTAAACATTACCCATATGAATGACATATCAATGACAATAAAATTTAAACGAGGTCGGAAAACTTTGTTTTGTTTTTTATTTTAGGTAGATCTTAATATGGCAAATTCAAAAATACTATTTTCATTATGCTAGGATGCATAGCTTAGGAGAAAAAGCTGTTTAAACATTACCCATATGAATGACATATCAATGACAATAAAATTTAAACGAGGTCGGAAAACTTTGTTTTGTTTTTTATTTTAGGTAGATCTTAATATGGCAAATTCAAAAATACTATTTTCATTATGCTAGGACGCGTAGTTTAGGAGAAAAAGCTGTTTAAACATTACCCATATGAATGACATATGAATGACAATAAAATTTAAACGAGGTCGGAAAACTTTGTTTTGTTTTTTATTTTATGTAGATCTTAATATGGCAAATTCAAAAATACTATTTTCATTATGCTAGGACGCATAGCTTAGGAGAAAAAGCTGTTTAAACATTACCCATATGAATGACAATAAAATTTAAACGAGGTCGGAAAACTTTGTTTTGTTTTTTATTTTAGGTAGATCTTAATATGGCAAATTCAAAAATACTATTTTTATTATGCTAGGACGCATAGCTTAGGAGAAAAAGCTGTTTAAACATTACCCATATGAATGACATATCAATGACAATAAAATTTAAACGAGGTCGGAAAACTTTGTTTTGTTTTTTATTTTAGGTAGATCTTAATATGGCAAATTGAAAAATACTATTTTCATAATGCTGGAACGCATAGCTTAGCAGAAAAAGCTGTTTAAAAATTACCCATATGAATGACATATCAATGACAATAAAATTTAAACGAGGTCGGAAAACTTTGTTTTGTTTTTTATTTTATGTAGATCTTAATATGGCAAATTCAAAAATACTTTTTTCATTATGCTAGGACTCATATCTAAGGAGAAAAAGCTGTTTAAACATTACCCATATGAATGACATATCAATGACAATAAAATTTAAACGAGGTCGGAAAACTTTGTTTTGTTTTTTATTTTAGGTAGATCTTAATATGGCAAATTCAAAAATACTATTTTCATTATGCTAGGACGCGTAGCTTAGGAGAAAAAGCTGTTTAAACATTACCCATATGAATGACATATGAATGACAATAAAATTTAAACGAGGTCGGAAAACTTTGTTTTGTTTTTTATTTTATGTAGATCTTAATATGGCAAATTCAAAAATACTATTTTCATTATGCTAGGACGCATAGCTTAGGAGAAAAAGCTGTTTCAACATTACCCATATGAATGACAATAAAATTTAAACGAGGTCGGAAAACTTTGTTTTGTTTTTTATTTTAGGTAGATCTTAATATGGCAAATTCAAAAATACTATTTTTATTATGCTAGGACGCATAGCTTAGGAGAAAAAGCTGTTTAAACATTACCCATATGAATGACATATCAATGACAATAAAATTTAAACGAGGTCGGAAAACTTTGTTTTGTT
This sequence comes from Tipula confusa, assembly GCA_963556175.1. Taxonomy (NCBI): domain Eukaryota; kingdom Metazoa; phylum Arthropoda; class Insecta; order Diptera; family Tipulidae; genus Tipula; species Tipula confusa. Next base: position 134,363,957 of record OY744477.1, on the reverse strand, counting down.
TTTTATTTTAGGTAGATCTTAATATGACAAATTGAAAAATACTATTTTCATAATGCTGGAACGCATAGCTTAGGAGAAAAAGCTGTTTAAAAATTACCCATATGAATGATATATCAATGACAATAAAATTTAAACGAGGTCGGAAAACTTTGTTTTGTTTTTTATTTTAGGTAGATCTTAATATGGCAAATTCAAAAATACTATTTTCATTATGCTAGGACGCGTAGCTTAGGAGAAAAAGCTGTTTAAACATTACCCATATGAATGACATATGAATGACAATAAAATTTAAACGAGGTCGGAAAACTTTGTTTTGTGTTTTATTTTATGTAGATCTTAATATGGAAAATTCAAAAATACTATTTTCATTATGCTAGGACGCATAGCTTAGGAGAAAAAGCTGTTTAAACATTACCCACATGAATGACATATCAATGACAATAAAATTTAAACGAGGTCGGAAAACTTTGTTTTGTTTTTTATTTAAAGTAGATCTTAATATGGCAAATTCAAAAATACTATTTTCATAATGCTAGGACGCATAGCTTAGGAGAAAAAGCTGTTTAAACATTACCCATATGAATGATATATCAATGAAAATAAAATTTAAACGAGGTCGGAAAACTTTGTTTTGTTTTTTATTTTAGGTAGATCTTAATATGGCAAATTCAAAAATACTATTTTCATTATGCTAGGACGCATAGCTTAGGAGAAAAAGCTGTTTAAACATTACCCATATGAATGACAATAAAATTTAAACGAGGTCCGAAAACTTTGTTTTGTTTTTTATTTTAGGTAGATCTTAATATGGCAAATTCAAAAATACTATTCTCATTATGCTAGGACGCATAGCTTAGGAGAAAAAGCTGTTTAAACATTACCCATATGAATGACATATCAATGACAATAAAATTTAAACGAGGTCGGAAAACTTTGTTTTGTTTTTTATTTTAGGTAGATCTTAATATGGCAAATTGAAAAATACTATTTTCATTATGCTAGGACGCATATCTTAGGAGAAAAAGCTGTTTAAACATTACCCATATGAATGACATATCAATGACAATAAAATTTAAACGAGGTCGGAAAACTTTGTTTTGTTTTTTATTTTATGTAGATCTTAATATGGCAAATTCAAAAATACTATTTTCATTATGCTAGGACGCATATCTTAGGAGAAAAAGCTGTTTAAACATTACCCATATGAATGACATATCAATGACAATAAAATTTAAACGAGGTCGGAAAACTTTGTTTTGTTTTTTATTTTATGTAGATCTTAATATGGCAAATTCAAAAATACTATTTTCATTATGCTAGGACGCATATCTTAGGAGAAAAAGCTGTTTAAACATTACCCATATGAATGACATATCAATGACAATAAAATTTAAACGAGATCGGAAAACTTTGTTTTGTTTTTTATTTTAGGTAGATCTTAATATGGCAAATTCAAAAATACTATTTTCATTATGCTAGAACGCATAGCTTAGGAGAAAAAGCTGTTTAAACCTTACCCATATGAATGACAATAAAATTTAAACGAGATCAGAAAACTTTGTTTTGTTTTTTATTTTAGGTAGATCTGAATATGGCAAATTCAAAAATACTATTTTCATTATGCTAGGACGCACAGCTTAGGAGAAAAAGCTGTTTAAACATTACTCATATGAATGACATATCAATGACAATAAAATTTAAACGAGGTCGGAAAACTTTGTTTTGTTTTTAATTTTAGGTAGATCTTAATATGGCAAATTCTAAAATACTATTTTCTTCATGCTAGGAAGCTTAGCTTAGGAGAAAAAGCTATTTAAACATTACCCATATGAATGACATATCAATGACAATAAAATTTAAACGAGGTCGGAAAACTTTGTTCTGTTTTTTATTTTAGGTAGATCTTAATATGGCAAATTCAAAAATACTATTTTCATTATGCTAGGATGCATAGCTTAGGAGAAAAAAATGTTTAAACATTATCCATATGAATGACAATAAAATGTAAACGAGGTCGGAAAACTTTGTTTTGTTTTTTATTTTAGGTAGATCTTAATATGGCAAATTCAAAAATACTATTTTCATCATGCTAGGAAGCTTAGTTTAGGAGAAAAAGCTGTTTAAACATTACTCATGTGAATGAAAATAAAATTTAAACGAAGTCGGAAAACTTTGTTTTGTTTTTTATTTTAGGTAGATCTTAATATGGCAAATTTAAAAATACTATTTTCATCATGCTTGGATGCTTAGCTTAGGAGAAAAAGCTGTTTAAACATTACCCATATGAATGACAATAAAATGTAAACGAGGTCGGAAAACTTTGTTTTGTTTTTTATTTTAGGTAGATCTTAATATGGCAAATTCTAAAATACTATTTTCATAATTCTAGGACGCATAGCTTGGGAGAAAAAGCTGTTTAAACATTACCCATATGAATGACATATCAATGACAATAAAATTTAAACGAGGTCGGAAAACTTTGTTTTGTTTTTTATTTAAAGTAGATCTTAATATGGCAAATTCAAAAATACTATTTTCATTATGCTAGGACGCATAGCTTAGGAGAAAAAGCTGTTTAAACATTACCCATATGAATGACATATCAATGACAATAAAATTTAAACGAGGTCGGAAAACTTTGTTTTGTTTTTTATTTTAGGTAGATCTTAATATGGCAAATTCAAAAATACTATTTTCATTATGCTAGGATGCATAGCTTAGGAGAAAAAGCTGTTTAAACATTACCCATATGAATGACATATCAATGACAATAAAATTTAAACGAGGTCGGAAAACTTTGTTTTGTTTTTTATTTTAGTTAGATCTTAATATGGCAAATTCAAAAATACTATTTTCATTATGCTAGGATGCGTAGCTTAGGAGAAAAAGCTGTTTAAACATTACCCATATGAATGACATATGAATGACAATAAAATTTAAACGAGGTCGGAAAACTTTGTTTTGTTTTTTATTTTATGTAGATCTTAATATGGCAAATTCAAAAATACTATTTTCATTATGCTAGGACGCATAGCTTAGGAGAAAAAGCTGTTTAAACATTACCCATATGAATGACAATAAAATTTAAACGAGGTCGGAAAACTTTGTTTTGTTTTTTATTTTAGGTAGATCTTAATATAGCAAATTCAAAAATACTATTTTTATTATGCTAGGGCGCATAGCTTAGGAGAAAAAGCTGTTTAAACATTACCCATATGAATGACATATCAATGACAATAAAATTTAAACGAGGTCGGAAAACTTTGTTTTGTTTTTTATTTTAGGTAGATCTTAATATGGCAAATTGAAAAATACTATTTTCATAATGCTGGAACGCATAGCTTAGGAGAAAAAGCTGTTTAAAAATTACCCATATGAATGACATATCAATGACAATAAAATTTAAACGAGGTCGGAAAACTTTGTTTTGTTTTTTATTTTATGTAGATCTTAATATGGCAAATTCAAAAATACTATTTTCATTATGCTAGGACGCATATCTTAGGAGAAAAAGCTGTTTAAACATTACCCATATGAATGACATATCAATGACAATAAAATTTAAACGAGATCGGAAAACTTTGTTTTGTTTTTTATTTTAGGTAGATCTTAATATGGCAAATTCAAAAATACTATTTTCATTATGCTAGGACGCATAGCTTAGGAGAAAAAGCTGTTTAAACATTACCCATATGAATGACAATAAAATTTAAACGAGATCAGAAAACTTTGTTTTGTTTTTTATTTAAAGTAGATCTTAATATGGCAAATTCAAAAATACTATTTTCATTATGCTAGGACGCACAGCTTAGGAGAAAAAGCTGTTTAAACATTACTCATATGAATGACATATCAATGACAATAAAATTTAAACGAGGTCGGAAAACTTTGTTTTGTTTTTAATTTTAGGTAGATCTTAATATGGCAAATTCTAAAATACTATTTTCATCATGCTAAAAAACTTAGCTTAGGAGAAAAAGCTATTTAAACATTACCCATATGAATGACATATCAATGACAATAAAATTTAAACGAGGTCGGAAAACTTTGTTCTGTTTTTTATTTTAGGTAGATCTTAATATGGCAAATTCAAAAATACTATTTTCATTATGCTAGGATGCATAGCTTAGGAGAAAAAAATGTTTAAACATTATCCATATGAATGACAATAAAATGTAAACGAGGTCGGAAAACTTTGTTTTGTTTTTTATTTTAGGTAGATCTTAATATGGCAAATTCAAAAATACTATTTTCATCATGCTAGGAAGCTTAGTTTAGGAGAAAAAGCTGTTTAAACATTACTCATATGAATGAAAATAAAATTTAAACGAAGTCGGAAAACTTTGTTTTGTTTTTTATTTTAGGTAGATCTTAATATGGCAAATTTAAAAATACTATTTTCATCATGCTTGGATGCTTAGCTTAGGAGAAAAAGCTGTTTAAACATTACCCATATGAATGACAATAAAATGTAAACGAGGTCGGAAAACTTTGTTTTGTTTTTTATTTTAGGTAGATCTTAATATGGCAAATTCTAAAATACTATTTTCATTATGCTAGGACGCATAGCTTAGGAGAAAAAGCTGTTTAAACATTACCCATATGAATGACATATCAATGACAATAAAATTTAAACGAGGTCGGAAAACTTTGTTTTGTTTTTTATTTAAAGTAGATCTTAATATGGCAAATTCAAAAATACTATTTTCATTATGCTAGGACGCGTAGCTTAGGAGAAAAAGCTGTTTAAACATTACCCATATGAATGACATATGAATGACAATAAAATTTAAACGAGGTCGGAAAACTTTGTTTTGTTTTTTATTTTATGTAGATCTTAATATGGCAAATTCAAAAATACTATTTTCATTATGCTAGGACGCATAGCTTAGGAGAAAAAGCTGTTTAAACATTACCCATATGAATGACAATAAAATTTAAACGAGGTCGGAAAACTTTGTTTTAGTTTTTATTTTAGGTAGATCTTAATATGGCAAATTCAAAAATACTATTTTTATTATGCTAGGACGCATAGCTTAGGAGAAAAAGCTGTTTAAACATTACCCATATGAATGACATATCAATGACAATAAAATTTAAACGAGGTCGGAAAACTTTGTTTTGTTTTTTATTTTAGGTAGATCTTAATATGGCAAATTGAAAAATACTATTTTCATAATGCTGGAACGCATAGCTTAGGAGAAAAAGCTGTTTAAAAATTACCCATATGAATGACATATCAATGACAATAAAATTTAAACGAGGTCGGAAAACTTTGTTTTGTTTTTTATTTTATGTAGATCTTAATATGGCAAATTCAAAAATACTATTTTCATTATGCTAGGACGCACAGCTTAGGAGAAAAAGCTGTTTAAACATTACCCATATGAATGACATATCAATGACAATAAAATTTAAACGAGATCGGAAAACTTTGTTTTGTTTTTTATTTTAGGTAGATCTTAATATGGCAAATTCAAAAATACTATTTTCATTATGCTAGGACGCATAGCTTAGGAGAAAAAGCTGTTTAAACATTACCCATATGAATGACAATAAAATTTAAACGAGATCAGAAAACTTTGTTTTGTTTTTTGTTTTAGGTAGATCTGAATATGGCAAATTCAAAAATACTATTTTCATTATGCTAGGACGCACAGCTTAGGAGAAAAAGCTGTTTAAACATTACTCATATGAATGACATATCAATGACAATAAAATTTAAACGAGGTCGGAAAACTTTGTTTTGTTTTTTATTTTAGGTAGACCTTAATATTGCAAATTCAAAAATACTATTTTCATTATGCTAGGACGCATAGCTTAGGAGAAAAAGCTGTTTAAACATTACTTATATGAATGACAATAAAATTTAAACGAGGTCGGAAAACTTTGTTTTGTTTTTTATTTTAAGTAGATCTTAATATGGCAAATTCAAAAATACTATTTTCATTATGCTAGGATGCATAGCTTAGGAGAAAAAGCTGTTTAAACATTACCCATATGAATGACAATAAAATTTAAACGAGGTCAGAAAACTTTGTTTTGTTTTTAATTTTAGTTAGATCTTAATATTGCAAATTCAAAAATACTATTTTAATTATGCTGGGACGCATAGCTTAGGAGAAAAAGCTGTTTAAACATTACCCATATGAATGACATATCAATAACAATAAAATTTAAACGAGGTCAGAAAACTTTGTTTTGTTTTTTATTTTAGGTAGATCTTAATATGGCAAATTCAAAAATACTATTTTCATAATGCTAGGACGCATAGCTTAGGAGAAAAAGCTGTTTAAACATTACCCATATGAATGACATATCAATGACAATAAAATTTAAACGAGATCGGAAAACTTTGTTTTGTTTTTTATTTTAGGAAGATCTTAATATGGCAAATTCAAAAATACTATCTTCATTATGCTAGGACGCATAGCTTAGGAGAAAAAGCTGTTTAAACATTACCCATATGAATGACAATAAAATTTAAACGAGGTCGGAAAACTTTGTTTTAGTTTTTATTTTAGGTAGATCTTAATATGGCAAATTCAAAAATACTATTTTTATTATGCTAGGACGCATAGCTTAGGAGAAAAAGCTGTTTAAACATTACCCATATGAATGACATATCAATGACAATAAAATTTAAACGAGGTCGGAAAACTTTGTTTTGTTTTTTATTTTAGGTAGATCTTAATATGGCAAATTGAAAAATACTATTTTCATAATGCTGGAACGCATAGCTTAGGAGAAAAAGCTGTTTAAAAATTACCCATATGAATGACATATCAATGACAATAAAATTTAAACGAGGTCGGAAAACTTTGTTTTGTTTTTTATTTTATATAGATCTTAATATGGCAAATTCAAAAATACTATTTTCATTATGCTAGGACGCATATCTTAGGAGAAAAAGCTGTTTAAACATTACCCATATGAATGACATATCAATGACAATAAAATTTAAACGCGGTCGGAAAACTTTGTTTTGTTTTTTATTTTAGGTAGATCTTAATATGGCAAATTCAAAAATACTATTTTCATTATGCTAGGACGCATAGCTTAGGAGAAAAAGCTGTTTAAACATTACCCATATGAATGACAATAAAATTTAAACGAGATCAGAAAACTTTGTTTTGTTTTTTATTTTAGGTAGATCTGAATATGGCAAATTCAAAAATACTAGTTTCATTATGCTAGGACGCACAGCTTAGGAGAAAAAGCTGTTTAAACATTACTCATATGAATGACATATCAATGACAATAAAATTTAAACGAGGTCGGAAAACTTCGTTTTGTTTTTAATTTTAGGTAGATCTTAATATTGCAAATTCAAAAATACTATTTTCATTATGCTAGGACGCATAGCTTAGGAGAAAAAGCTGTTTAAACATTACTTATATGAATGACAATAAAATTTAAACGAGGTCGGAAAACTTTGTTTTGTTTTTTATTTTAAGTAGATCTTAATATGGCAAATTCAAAAATACTATTTTCATTATGCTAGGACGCATAGCTTAGGAGAAAAAGCTGTTTAAACATTACCCATATGAATGACAATAAAATTTAAACGAGGTCAGAAAACTTTGTTTTGTTTTTAATTTTAGTTAGATCTTAATATTGCAAATTCAAAAATACTATTTTCATTATGCTGGGACGCATAGCTTAGGAGAAAAAGCTGTTTAAACATTACCCATATGAATGACATATCAATGACAATAAAATTTAAACGAGGTCAGAAAACTTTGTTTTGTTTTTTATTTTAGGTAGATCTTAATATGGCAAATTCAAAAATACTATTTTCATAATGCTAGGACGCATAGCTTAGGAGAAAAAGCTGTTTAAACATTACCCATATGAATGACATATCAATGACAATAAAATTTAAACGAGATCGGAAAACTTTGTTTTGTTTTTTATTTTAGGTAGATCTTAATATGGCAAATTCAAAAATACTATTTTCATTATGCTAGGACGCATAGATTAGGAGAAAAAGCTGTTTAAACATTACCCATATGAATGACAATAAAATTTAAACGAGGTCGGAAAACTTTGTTTTGTTTTTTATTTTAGGTAGATCTTAATATGGCAAATTAAAAAATACTATTTTCATTATGCTAGGACGCATAACTTAGGAGAAAAAGCTGTTTAAACATTACCCATATGAATGACATATCAATGACAATAAAATTTAAACGAGGTCAGAGAATTTTGTTTTGTTTTTAATTTTAGGTAGATCTTAATATGGCAAATTCAAAAATACTATTTTCATTATGCTAGGACGCGTAGCTAAGGAGAAAAAGCTGTTTAAACATTACCCATATGAATGACATATCAATGACAATAAAATTTTAACGAGGTCGGAAAACTTTGTTTTGTTTTTTATTTTAGGTAGATCTTAATATGGCAAATTCAAAAATACTATTTTCATTATGCTAGGACGCACAGCTTAGGAGAAAAAGCTGTTTAAACATTACTCATATGAATGACATATCAATGACAATAAAATTTAAACGAGGTCGGAAAACTTTGTTTTGTTTTTAATTTTAGGTAGATCTTAATATGGCAAATTCTAAAATACTATTTTCATCATGCTAGGAAGCTTAGCTTAGGAGAAAAAGCTATTTAAACATTACCCATATGAATGACATATCAATGACAATAAAATTTAAACGAGGTCGGAAAACTTTGTTCTGTTTTTTATTTTAGGTAGATCTTAATATGGCAAATTCAAAAATACTATTTTCATTATGCTAGGATGCATAGCTTAGGAGAAAAAAATGTTTAAACATTATCCATATGAATGACAATAAAATGTAAACGAGGTCGGAAAACTTTGTTTTGTTTTTTATTTTAGGTAGATCTTAATATGGCAAATTCAAAAATACTATTTTCATCATGCTAGGAAGCTTAGTTTAGGAGAAAAAGCTGTTTAAACATTACTCATATGAATGAAAATAAAATTTAAACGAAGTCGGAAAACTTTGTTTTGTTTTTTATTTTAGGTAGATCTTAATATGGCAAATTTAAAAATACTATTTTCATCATGCTTGGATGCTTAGCTTAGGAGAAAAAGCTGTTTAAACATTACCCATATGAATGACAATAAAATGTAAACGAGGTCGGAAAACTTTGTTTTGTTTTTTATTTTAGGTAGATCTTAATATGGCAAATTCTAAAATACTATTTTCATTATGCTAGGACGCATAGCTTAGGAGAAAAAGCTGTTTAAACATTACCCATATGAATGACATATCAATGACAATAAAATTTAAACGAGGTCGGAAAACTTTGTTTTGTTTTTTATTTAAAGTAGATCTTAATATGGCAAATTCAAAAATACTATTTTCATTATGCTAGGACGCATAGCTTAGGAGAAAAAGCTGTTTAAACATTACCCATATGAATGACAATAAAATTTAAACGAGATCGGAAAACTTTGTTTTGTTTTTATTTTAGGTAGATCTTAATATGGCAAATTCAAAAATACTATTTTCATTATGCTAGGACGCATAGCTTAGGAGAAAAAGCTGTTTAAACATTACCCATATGAATGACAATAAAATTTAAACGAGATCAGAAAACTTTGTTTTGTTTTTTATTTTAGGTAGATCTGAATATGGCAAATTCAAAAATACTATTTTCATTATGCTAGGACGCACAGCTTAGGAGAAAAAGCTGTTTAAACATTACTCATATGAATGACATATCAATGACAATAAAATTTAAACGAGGTCGGAAAACTTTGTTTTGTTTTTTATTTTAGGTAGATCTTAATATGGCAAATTCAAAAATACTATTTTCATTATGCTAGGACGCATAGCTTAGGAGAAAAAGCTGTTTAAACATTACTTATATGAATGACAATAAAATTTAAACGAGGTCGGAAAACTTTGTTTTGTTTTTTATTTTAAGTAGACCTTAATATGGCAAATTCAAAAATACTATTTTCATTATGCTAGGACGCATAGCTTAGGAGAAAAAGCTGTTTAAACATTACCCATATGAATGACAATAAAATTTAAACGAGGTCAGAAAACTTTGTTTTGTTTTTAATTTTAGTTAGATCTTAATATTGCAAATTCAAAAATACTATTTTCATTATGCTGGGACGCATAGCTTAGGAGAAAAAGCTGTTTAAACATTACCCATATGAATGACATATCAATGACAATAAAATTTAAACGAGGTCAGAAAACTTTGTTTTGTTTTTTATTTTAGGTAGATCTTAATATGGCAAATTCAAAAATACTATTTTCATAATGCTAGGACGCATAGCTTAGGAGAAAAAGCTGTTTAAACATTACCCATATGAATGACATATCAATGACAATAAAATTTAAACGAGGTCAGAGAATTTTGTTTTGTTTTTAATTTTAGGTAGATCTTAATATGGCAAATTGAAAAATACTATTTTCATTATGCTAGGACGCGTAGCTAAGGAGAAAAAGCTGTTTAAACATTACCCATATGAATGACATATCAATGACAATAAAATTTAAACGAGGTCAGAAAACTTTGTTTTGTTTTTTATTTTAGGTAGATCTTAATATGGCAAATTCAAAAATACTATTTTCATAATGCTAGGACGCATAGCTTAGGAGAAAAAGCTGTTTAAACATTACCCATATGAATGACATATCAATGACAATAAAATTTAAACGAGATCGGAAAACTTTGTTTTGTTTTTTATTTTAGGTAGATCTTAATATGGCAAATTCAAAAATACTATTTTCATTATGCTGGGACGCATAGCTTAGGAGAAAAAGCTGTTTAAACATTACCCATATGAATGACATATCAATGACAATAAAATTTAAACGAGGTCAGAAAACTTTGTTTTGTTTTTTATTTTAGGTAGATCTTAATATGGCAAATTCAAAAATACTATTTTCATAATGCTAGGACGCATAGCTTAGGAGAAAAAGCTGTTTAAACATTACCCATATGAATGACATATCAATGACAATAAAATTTAAACGAGATCGGAAAACTTTGTTTTGTTTTTTATTTTAGGAAGATCTTAATATGGCAAATTCAAAAATACTATCTTCATTATGCTAGGACGCATAGCTTAGGAGAAAAAGCTGTTTAAACATTACCCATATGAATGACAATAAAATTTAAACGAGGTCGGAAAACTTTGTTTTAGTTTTTATTTTAGGTAGATCTTAATATGGCAAATTCAAAAATACTATTTTTATTATGCTAGGACGCATAGCTTAGGAGAAAAAGCTGTTTAAACATTACCCATATGAATGACATATCAATGACAATAAAATTTAAACGAGGTCGGAAAACTTTGTTTTGTTTTTTATTTTAGGTAGATCTTAATATGGCAAATTGAAAAATACTATTTTCATAATGCTGGAACGCATAGCTTAGGAGAAAAAGCTGTTTAAAAATTACCCATATGAATGACATATCAATGACAATAAAATTTAAACGAGGTCGGAAAACTTTGTTTTGTTTTTTATTTTATATAGATCTTAATATGGCAAATTCAAAAATACTATTTTCATTATGCTAGGACGCATATCTTAGGAGAAAAAGCTGTTTAAACATTACCCATATGAATGACATATCAATGACAATAAAATTTAAACGCGGTCGGAAAACTTTGTTTTGTTTTTTATTTTAGGTAGATCTTAATATGGCAAATTCAAAAATACTATTTTCATTATGCTAGGACGCATAGCTTAGGAGAAAAAGCTGTTTAAACATTACCCATATGAATGACAATAAAATTTAAACGAGATCAGAAAACTTTGTTTTGTTTTTTATTTTAGGTAGATCTGAATATGGCAAATTCAAAAATACTAGTTTCATTATGCTAGGACGCACAGCTTAGGAGAAAAAGCTGTTTAAACATTACTCATATGAATGACATATCAATGACAATAAAATTTAAACGAGGTCGGAAAACTTCGTTTTGTTTTTAATTTTAGGTAGATCTTAATATTGCAAATTCAAAAATACTATTTTCATTATGCTAGGACGCATAGCTTAGGAGAAAAAGCTGTTTAAACATTACTTATATGAATGACAATAAAATTTAAACGAGGTCGGAAAACTTTGTTTTGTTTTTTATTTTAAGTAGATCTTAATATGGCAAATTCAAAAATACTATTTTCATTATGCTAGGACGCATAGCTTAGGAGAAAAAGCTGTTTAAACATTACCCATATGAATGACAATAAAATTTAAACGAGGTCAGAAAACTTTGTTTTGTTTTTAATTTTAGTTAGATCTTAATATTGCAAATTCAAAAATACTATTTTCATTATGCTGGGACGCATAGCTTAGGAGAAAAAGCTGTTTAAACATTACCCATATGAATGACATATCAATGACAATAAAATTTAAACGAGGTCAGAAAACTTTGTTTTGTTTTTTATTTTAGGTAGATCTTAATATGGCAAATTCAAAAATACTATTTTCATAATGCTAGGACGCATAGCTTAGGAGAAAAAGCTGTTTAAACATTACCCATATGAATGACATATCAATGACAATAAAATTTAAACGAGATCGGAAAACTTTGTTTTGTTTTTTATTTTAGGTAGATCTTAATATGGCAAATTCAAAAATACTATTTTCATTATGCTAGGACGCATAGATTAGGAGAAAAAGCTGTTTAAACATTACCCATATGAATGACAATAAAATTTAAACGAGGTCGGAAAACTTTGTTTTGTTTTTTATTTTAGGTAGATCTTAATATGGCAAATTAAAAAATACTATTTTCATTATGCTAGGACGCATAACTTAGGAGAAAAAGCTGTTTAAACATTACCCATATGAATGACATATCAATGACAATAAAATTTAAACGAGGTCAGAGAATTTTGTTTTGTTTTTAATTTTAGGTAGATCTTAATATGGCAAATTCAAAAATACTATTTTCATTATGCTAGGACGCGTAGCTAAGGAGAAAAAGCTGTTTAAACATTACCCATATGAATGACATATCAATGACAATAAAATTTTAACGAGGTCGGAAAACTTTGTTTTGTTTTTTATTTTAGGTAGATCTTAATATGGCAAATTCAAAAATACTATTTTCATTATGCTAGGACGCACAGCTTAGGAGAAAAAGCTGTTTAAACATTACTCATATGAATGACATATCAATGACAATAAAATTTAAACGAGGTCGGAAAACTTTGTTTTGTTTTTAATTTTAGGTAGATCTTAATATGGCAAATTCTAAAATACTATTTTCATCATGCTAGGAAGCTTAGCTTAGGAGAAAAAGCTATTTAAACATTACCCATATGAATGACATATCAATGACAATAAAATTTAAACGAGGTCGGAAAACTTTGTTCTGTTTTTTATTTTAGGTAGATCTTAATATGGCAAATTCAAAAATACTATTTTCATTATGCTAGGATGCATAGCTTAGGAGAAAAAAATGTTTAAACATTATCCATATGAATGACAATAAAATGTAAACGAGGTCGGAAAACTTTGTTTTGTTTTTTATTTTAGGTAGATCTTAATATGGCAAATTCAAAAATACTATTTTCATCATGCTAGGAAGCTTAGTTTAGGAGAAAAAGCTGTTTAAACATTACTCATATGAATGAAAATAAAATTTAAACGAAGTCGGAAAACTTTGTTTTGTTTTTTATTTTAGGTAGATCTTAATATGGCAAATTTAAAAATACTATTTTCATCATGCTTGGATGCTTAGCTTAGGAGAAAAAGCTGTTTAAACATTACCCATATGAATGACAATAAAATGTAAACGAGGTCGGAAAACTTTGTTTTGTTTTTTATTTTAGGTAGATCTTAATATGGCAAATTCTAAAATACTATTTTCATTATGCTAGGACGCATAGCTTAGGAGAAAAAGCTGTTTAAACATTACCCATATGAATGACATATCAATGACAATAAAATTTAAACGAGGTCGGAAAACTTTGTTTTGTTTTTTATTTAAAGTAGATCTTAATATGGCAAATTCAAAAATACTATTTTCATTATGCTAGGACGCATAGCTTAGGAGAAAAAGCTGTTTAAACATTACCCATATGAATGACAATAAAATTTAAACGAGATCGGAAAACTTTGTTTTGTTTTTATTTTAGGTAGATCTTAATATGGCAAATTCAAAAATACTATTTTCATTATGCTAGGACGCATAGCTTAGGAGAAAAAGCTGTTTAAACATTACCCATATGAATGACAATAAAATTTAAACGAGATCAGAAAACTTTGTTTTGTTTTTTATTTTAGGTAGATCTGAATATGGCAAATTCAAAAATACTATTTTCATTATGCTAGGACGCACAGCTTAGGAGAAAAAGCTGTTTAAACATTACTCATATGAATGACATATCAATGACAATAAAATTTAAACGAGGTCGGAAAACTTTGTTTTGTTTTTTATTTTAGGTAGATCTTAATATGGCAAATTCAAAAATACTATTTTCATTATGCTAGGACGCATAGCTTAGGAGAAAAAGCTGTTTAAACATTACTTATATGAATGACAATAAAATTTAAACGAGGTCGGAAAACTTTGTTTTGTTTTTTATTTTAAGTAGACCTTAATATGGCAAATTCAAAAATACTATTTTCATTATGCTAGGACGCATAGCTTAGGAGAAAAAGCTGTTTAAACATTACCCATATGAATGACAATAAAATTTAAACGAGGTCAGAAAACTTTGTTTTGTTTTTAATTTTAGTTAGATCTTAATATTGCAAATTCAAAAATACTATTTTCATTATGCTGGGACGCATAGCTTAGGAGAAAAAGCTGTTTAAACATTACCCATATGAATGACATATCAATGACAATAAAATTTAAACGAGGTCAGAAAACTTTGTTTTGTTTTTTATTTTAGGTAGATCTTAATATGGCAAATTCAAAAATACTATTTTCATAATGCTAGGACGCATAGCTTAGGAGAAAAAGCTGTTTAAACATTACCCATATGAATGACATATCAATGACAATAAAATTTAAACGAGGTCAGAGAATTTTGTTTTGTTTTTAATTTTAGGTAGATCTTAATATGGCAAATTGAAAAATACTATTTTCATTATGCTAGGACGCGTAGCTAAGGAGAAAAAGCTGTTTAAACATTACCCATATGAATGACATATCAATGACAATAAAATTTAAACGAGGTCAGAAAACTTTGTTTTGTTTTTTATTTTAGGTAGATCTTAATATGGCAAATTCAAAAATACTATTTTCATAATGCTAGGACGCATAGCTTAGGAGAAAAAGCTGTTTAAACATTACCCATATGAATGACATATCAATGACAATAAAATTTAAACGAGATCGGAAAACTTTGTTTTGTTTTTTATTTTAGGTAGATCTTAATATGGCAAATTCAAAAATACTATCTTCATTATGCTAGGACGCATAGATTAGGAGAAAAAGCTGTTTAAACATTACCCATATGAATGACAATAAAATTTAAACGAGGTCGGAAAACTTTGTTTTGTTTTTTATGTTAGGTAGATCTTAATATGGCAAATTCAAAAATACTATTTTCATTATGCTAGGACGCAGAACTTAGGAGAAAAAGCTGTTTAAACATTACCCATATGAATGACATATCAATGACAATAAAATTTAAACGAGGTCAGAGAATTTTGTTTTGTTTTTAATTTTAGGTAGATCTTAATATGGCAAATTGAAAAATACTATTTTCATTATGCTAGGACGCGTAGCTAAGGAGAAAAAGCTGTTTAAACATTACCCATATGAATGACATATCAATGACAATAAAATTTAAACGAGGTCGGAAAACTTTGTTTTGTTTTTTATTTTAGGTAGATCTTAATATGGCAAATTCAAAAATACTATTTTCATAATGCTAGGACGAAAGGCTTGGGAGAAAAAGCTGTTTAAACATTACCCATATGAATGACATATCAATGACAATAAAATTTAAACGAGGTCGGAAAACTTTGTTTTGTTTTTTATTTAAAGTAGATCTTAATATGGCAAATTCAAAAATACTATTTTCATTATGCTAGGACGCATAGCTTAGGAGAAAAAGCTGTTTAAACATTACCCATATGAATGACATATCAATGACAATAAAATTTAAACGAGGTCGGAAAACTTTGTTTTGTTTTTTATTTTAGTTAGATCTTAATATGGCAAATTCAAAAATACTATTTTCATTATGCTAGGACGCATAGCTTAGGAGAAAAAGCTGTTTAAACATTACCCATATGAATGACATATCAATGACAATAAAATTTAAACGAGGTCGGAAAACTTTGTTTTGTTTTTAATTTTAGGTAGATCTTAATATGGCAAATTCAAAAATACTATTTTCATTATGCTAGGACGCATAGCTTAGGAGAAAAAGCTGTTTAAACATTACCCATATGAATGACAATAAAATTTAAACGAGGTCGGAAAACTTTGTTTTGTTTTTTATTTTAGGTAGATCTTAATATGGCAAATTCAAAAATACTATTTTTATAATGCTAGGACGCATAGCTTAGGAGAAAAAGCTGTTTAAACATTACCCATATGAATGACATATCAATGACAATAAAATTTAAACGAGGTCGGAAAACTTTGTTTTGTTTTTTATTTTAGGTAGATCTTAATATGGCAAATTGAAAAATACTATTTTCATAATGCTGGAACGCATAGCTTAGGAGAAAAAGCTGTTTAAAAATTACCCATATGAATGACATATCAATGACAATAAAATTTAAACGAGGTCGGAAAACTTTGTTTTGTTTTTTATTTTATGTAGATCTTAATATGGCAAATTCAAAAATACTATTTTCATTATGCTAGGACGCATATCTTAGGAGAAAAAGCTGTTTAAACATTACCCATATGAATGACATATCAATGACAATAAAATTTAAACGAGGTCGGAAAACTTTGTTTTGTTTTTAATTTTAGGTAGATCTTAATATGGCAAATTCAAAAATACTATTTTCATTATGCTAGGACGCATAGCTTAGGAGAAAAAGCTGTTTAAACATTACCCATATGAATGACAATAAAATTTAAACGAGATCGGAAAACTTTGTTTTGTTTTTATTTTAGGTAGATCTTAATATGGCAAATTCAAAAATACTATTTTCATTATGCTAGGACGCATAGCTTAGGAGAAAAAGCTGTTTAAACATTACCCATATGAATGACAATAAAATTTAAACGAGATCAGAAAACTTTGTTTTGTTTTTTATTTTAGGTAGATCTGAATATGGCAAATTCAAAAATACTATTTTCATTATGCTAGGACGCACAGCTTAGGAGAAAAAGCTGTTTAAACATTACTCATATGAATGACATATCAATGACAATAAAATTTAAACGAGGTCGGAAAACTTTGTTTTGTTTTTTATTTTAGGTAGATCTTAATATGGCAAATTCAAAAATACTATTTTCATTATGCTAGGACGCATAGCTTAGGAGAAAAAGCTGTTTAAACATTACTTATATGAATGACAATAAAATTTAAACGAGGTCGGAAAACTTTGTTTTGTTTTTTATTTTAAGTAGACCTTAATATGGCAAATTCAAAAATACTATTTTCATAATGCTAGGACGCATAGCTTAGGAGAAAAAGCTGTTTAAACATTACCCATATGAATGACATATCAATGACAATAAAATTTAAACGAGATCGGAAAACTTTGTTTTGTTTTTTATTTTAGGTAGATCTTAATATGGCAAATTCAAAAATACTATCTTCATTATGCTAGGACGCATAGATTAGGAGAAAAAGCTGTTTAAACATTACCCATATGAATGACAATAAAATTTAAACGAGGTCGGAAAACTTTGTTTTGTTTTTTATGTTAGGTAGATCTTAATATGGCAAATTCAAAAATACTATTTTCATTATGCTAGGACGCAGAACTTAGGAGAAAAAGCTGTTTAAACATTACCCATATGAATGACATATCAATGACAATAAAATTTAAACGAGGTCAGAGAATTTTGTTTTGTTTTTAATTTTAGGTAGATCTTAATATGGCAAATTGAAAAATACTATTTTCATTATGCTAGGACGCGTAGCTAAGGAGAAAAAGCTGTTTAAACATTACCCATATGAATGACATATCAATGACAATAAAATTTAAACGAGGTCGGAAAACTTTGTTTTGTTTTTTATTTTAGGTAGATCTTAATATGGCAAATTCAAAAATACTATTTTCATAATGCTAGGACGAAAGGCTTGGGAGAAAAAGCTGTTTAAACATTACCCATATGAATGACATATCAATGACAATAAAATTTAAACGAGGTCGGAAAACTTTGTTTTGTTTTTTATTTAAAGTAGATCTTAATATGGCAAATTCAAAAATACTATTTTCATTATGCTAGGACGCATAGCTTAGGAGAAAAAGCTGTTTAAACATTACCCATATGAATGACATATCAATGACAATAAAATTTAAACGAGGTCGGAAAACTTTGTTTTGTTTTTTATTTTAGTTAGATCTTAATATGGCAAATTCAAAAATACTATTTTCATTATGCTAGGACGCATAGCTTAGGAGAAAAAGCTGTTTAAACATTACCCATATGAATGACATATCAATGACAATAAAATTTAAACGAGGTCGGAAAACTTTGTTTTGTTTTTAATTTTAGGTAGATCTTAATATGGCAAATTCAAAAATACTATTTTCATTATGCTAGGACGCATAGCTTAGGAGAAAAAGCTGTTTAAACATTACCCATATGAATGACAATAAAATTTAAACGAGGTCGGAAAACTTTGTTTTGTTTTTTATTTTAGGTAGATCTTAATATGGCAAATTCAAAAATACTATTTTTATAATGCTAGGACGCATAGCTTAGGAGAAAAAGCTGTTTAAACATTACCCATATGAATGACATATCAATGACAATAAAATTTAAACGAGGTCGGAAAACTTTGTTTTGTTTTTTATTTTAGGTAGATCTTAATATGGCAAATTGAAAAATACTATTTTCATAATGCTGGAACGCATAGCTTAGGAGAAAAAGCTGTTTAAAAATTACCCATATGAATGACATATCAATGACAATAAAATTTAAACGAGGTCGGAAAACTTTGTTTTGTTTTTTATTTTATGTAGATCTTAATATGGCAAATTCAAAAATACTATTTTCATTATGCTAGGACGCATATCTTAGGAGAAA
This sequence comes from Tipula confusa, assembly GCA_963556175.1. Classification (NCBI taxonomy): domain Eukaryota; kingdom Metazoa; phylum Arthropoda; class Insecta; order Diptera; family Tipulidae; genus Tipula; species Tipula confusa. The sequence continues at coordinate 134,344,819 of OY744477.1, read as the reverse complement.
AAGCTGTTTAAACATTACCCATATGAATGACATATCAATGACAATAAAATTTAAACGAGGTCGGAAAACTTTGTTTTGTTTTTAATTTTAGGTAGATCTTAATATGGCAAATTCAAAAATACTATTTTCATTATGCTAGGACGCATAGCTTAGGAGAAAAAGCTGTTTAAACATTACCCATATGAATGACAATAAAATTTAAACGAGATCGGAAAACTTTGTTTTGTTTTTATTTTAGGTAGATCTTAATATGGCAAATTCAAAAATACTATTTTCATTATGCTAGGACGCATAGCTTAGGAGAAAAAGCTGTTTAAACATTACCCATATGAATGACAATAAAATTTAAACGAGATCAGAAAACTTTGTTTTGTTTTTTATTTTAGGTAGATCTGAATATGGCAAATTCAAAAATACTATTTTCATTATGCTAGGACGCACAGCTTAGGAGAAAAAGCTGTTTAAACATTACTCATATGAATGACATATCAATGACAATAAAATTTAAACGAGGTCGGAAAACTTTGTTTTGTTTTTTATTTTAGGTAGATCTTAATATGGCAAATTCAAAAATACTATTTTCATTATGCTAGGACGCATAGCTTAGGAGAAAAAGCTGTTTAAACATTACTTATATGAATGACAATAAAATTTAAACGAGGTCGGAAAACTTTGTTTTGTTTTTTATTTTAAGTAGACCTTAATATGGCAAATTCAAAAATACTATTTTCATTATGCTAGGACGCATAGCTTAGGAGAAAAAGCTGTTTAAACATTACCCATATGAATGACAATAAAATTTAAACGAGGTCAGAAAACTTTGTTTTGTTTTTAATTTTAGTTAGATCTTAATATTGCAAATTCAAAAATACTATTTTCATTATGCTGGGACGCATAGCTTAGGAGAAAAAGCTGTTTAAACATTACCCATATGAATGACATATCAATGACAATAAAATTTAAACGAGGTCAGAAAACTTTGTTTTGTTTTTTATTTTAGGTAGATCTTAATATGGCAAATTCAAAAATACTATTTTCATAATGCTAGGACGCATAGCTTAGGAGAAAAAGCTGTTTAAACATTACCCATATGAATGACATATCAATGACAATAAAATTTAAACGAGATCGGAAAACTTTGTTTTGTTTTTTATTTTAGGTAGATCTTAATATGGCAAATTCAAAAATACTATCTTCATTATGCTAGGACGCATAGATTAGGAGAAAAAGCTGTTTAAACATTACCCATATGAATGACAATAAAATTTAAACGAGGTCGGAAAACTTTGTTTTGTTTTTTATGTTAGGTAGATCTTAATATGGCAAATTCAAAAATACTATTTTCATTATGCTAGGACGCAGAACTTAGGAGAAAAAGCTGTTTAAACATTACCCATATGAATGACATATCAATGACAATAAAATTTAAACGAGGTCAGAGAATTTTGTTTTGTTTTTAATTTTAGGTAGATCTTAATATGGCAAATTGAAAAATACTATTTTCATTATGCTAGGACGCGTAGCTAAGGAGAAAAAGCTGTTTAAACATTACCCATATGAATGACATATCAATGACAATAAAATTTAAACGAGGTCGGAAAACTTTGTTTTGTTTTTTATTTTAGGTAGATCTTAATATGGCAAATTCAAAAATACTATTTTCATAATGCTAGGACGAAAGGCTTGGGAGAAAAAGCTGTTTAAACATTACCCATATGAATGACATATCAATGACAATAAAATTTAAACGAGGTCGGAAAACTTTGTTTTGTTTTTTATTTAAAGTAGATCTTAATATGGCAAATTCAAAAATACTATTTTCATTATGCTAGGACGCATAGCTTAGGAGAAAAAGCTGTTTAAACATTACCCATATGAATGACATATCAATGACAATAAAATTTAAACGAGGTCGGAAAACTTTGTTTTGTTTTTTATTTTAGTTAGATCTTAATATGGCAAATTCAAAAATACTATTTTCATTATGCTAGGACGCATAGCTTAGGAGAAAAAGCTGTTTAAACATTACCCATATGAATGACATATCAATGACAATAAAATTTAAACGAGGTCGGAAAACTTTGTTTTGTTTTTAATTTTAGGTAGATCTTAATATGGCAAATTCAAAAATACTATTTTCATCATGCTAGGAAGCTTAGCTTAGGAGAAAAAGCTATTTAAACATTACCCTTATGAATGACATATCAATGACAATAAAATTTAAACGAGGTCGGAAAACTTTGTTCTGTTTTTTATTTTAGGTAGATCTTAATATGGCAAATTCAAAAATACTATTTTCATTATGCTAGGATGCATAGCTTAGGAGAAAAAAATGTTTAAACATTATCCATATGAATGACAATAAAATGTAAACGAGGTCGGAAAACTTTGTTTTGTTTTTTATTTTAGGTAGATCTTAATATGGCAAATTCAAAAATACTATTTTTATCATGCTAGGAAGCTTAGTTTAGGAGAAAAAGCTGTTTAAACATTACCCATATGAATGACAATAAAATTTAAACGAGGTCGGAAAACTTTGTTTTGTTTTTTATTTTAGGTAGATCTTAATATGGCAAATTCAAAAATACTACTTTAATTATGCTAGGACGCATAGCTTAGGAGAAAAAGCTGTTTAAACATTACCCATATGAATGACAATAAAATTTAAACGAGGTCGGAAAACTTTGTTTTGTTTTTTATTTTAGTTAGATTTTAATATAGCAAATTCAAAAATACTATTTTTATTATGCTAGGACGCATAGCTTAGGAGAAAAAGCTGTTTAAACATTACCCATATGAATGACAATAAAATTTAAACGAGGTCAGAAAACTTTGTTTTGTTTTTTATTTTAGTTAGATCTTAATATTGCAAATTCAAAAATACTAATTTCATTATGCTAGGACGCATAGCTTAGGAGAAAAAGCTGTTTAAACATTACCCATATGAATGACATATCAATGACAATAAAATTTAAACGAGGTCGGAAAACTTTGTTTTGTTTTTTATTTTAGGTAGATCTTAATATGGCAAATTCAAAAATACTATTTTCATTATGCTAGGACGCATAGCTTAGGAGAAAAAGCTGTTTAAACATTACCCATATGAATGACAATAAAATTTAAACGAGGTCGGAAAACTTTGTTTTGTTTTTTATTTTAGGTAGATCTTAATATGGCAAATTCAAAAATACTATTTTTATTATGCTAGGACGCATAGCTTGGGAGAAAAAGCTGTTTAAACATTACCCATATGAATGACATATCAATGACAATAAAATTTAAACGAGGTCGGAAAACTTTGTTTTGTTTTTTATTTAAAGTAGATCTTAATATGGCAAATTCAAAAATACTATTTTCATTATGCTAGGACGCATAGCTTAGGAGAAAAAGCTGTTTAAACATTACCCATATGAATGACATATCAATGACAATAAAATTTAAACGAGGTCGGAAAACTTTGTTTTTTTTTTTATTTTAGTTAGATCTTAATATGGAAAATTCAAAAATACTATTTTCATTATGCTAGGACGCATAGCTTAGGAGAAAAAGCTGTTTAAACATTACCCATATGAATGACATATCAATGACAATAAAATTTAAACGAGGTCGGAAAACTTTGTTTTGTTTTTTATTTTAGGTAGATCTTAATATGGCAAATTCAAAAATACTATTTTCATCATGCTAGGAAGCTTAGCTTAGGAGAAAAAGCTATTTAAACATTACCCATATGAATGACATATCAATGACAATAAAATTTAAACGAGGTCGGGAAACTTTGTTCTGTTTTTTATTTTAGGTAGATCTTAATATGGCAAATTCAAAAATACTATTTTCATTATGCTAGGATGCATAGCTTAGGAGAAAAAAATGTTTAAACATTATCCATATGAATGACAATAAAATGTAAACGAGGTCGGAAAACTTTGTTTTGTTTTTTATTTTAGGTAGATCTTAATATGGCAAATTCAAAAATACTATTTTTATCATGCTAGGAAGCTTAGTTTAGGAGAAAAAGCTGTTTAAACATTACTCATATGAATGAAAATAAAATTTAAACGAAGTCGGAAAACTTTGTTTTGTTTTTTATTTTAGGTAGATCTTAATATGGCAAATTCAAAAATACTATTTTCATCATGCTTGGATGCTTAGCTTAGGAGAAAAAGCTGTTTAAACATTACCCATATGAATGACAATAAAATGTAAACGAGGTCGGAAAACTTTGTTTTGTTTTTTATTTTAGGTAGATATTAATATGGCAAATTCAAAAATACTATTTTCATAATTCTAGGACGCATAGCTTGGGAGAAAAAGCTGTTTAAACATTACCCATATGAATGACATATCAATGACAATAAAATTTAAACGAGGTCGGAAAACTTTGTTTTGTTTTTTATTTAAAGTAGATCTTAATATGGCAAATTCAAAAATACTATTTTCATTATGCTAGGACGCATAGCTTAGGAGAAAAAGCTGTTTAAACATTACCCATATGAATGACATATCAATGACAATAAAATTTAAACGAGGTCGGAAAACTTTGTTTTGTTTTTTATTTTAGGTAGATCTTAATATGGCAAATTCAAAAATACTATTTTCATTATGCTAGGATGCATAGCTTAGGAGAAAAAGCTGTTTAAACATTACCCATATGAATGACATATCAATGACAATAAAATTTAAACGAGGTCGGAAAACTTTGTTTTGTTTTTTATTTTAGGTAGATCTTAATATGGCAAATTCAAAAATACTATTTTCATTATGCTAGGACGCGTAGCTTAGGAGAAAAAGCTGTTTAAACATTACCCATATGAATGACATATGAATGACAATAAAATTTAAACGAGGTCGGAAAACTTTGTTTTGTTTTTTATTTTAGGTAGATCTTAATATGGCAAATTCAAAAATACTATTTTCATTATGCTAGGACGCATAGCTTAGGAGAAAAAGCTGTTTAAACATTACCCATATGAATGACAATAAAATTTAAACGAGGTCGGAAAACTTTGTTTTGATTTTTATTTTAGGTAGATCTTAATATGGCAAATTCAAAAATACTATTTTTGTTATGCTAGGACGCATAACTTAGGAGAAAAAGCTGTTTAAACATTACCCATATGAATAACATATCAATGACAATAAAATTTAAACGAGGTCGGAAAACTTTGTTTTATTTTTTATTTAAAGTAGATCTTAATATGGCAAATTCAAAAATACTATTTTCATTATGCTAGGACGCATAGCTTAGGAGAAAAAGCTGTTTAAACATTACCCATATGAATGACAATAAAATTTAAACGAGGTCGGAAAACTTTGTTTTGTTTTTTATTTTAGGTAGATCTTAATATGGCAAATTCAAAAATACTATTTTTATTATGCTAGGACGCATAGCTTAGGAGAAAAAGCTGTTTAAACATTACCCATATGAATGACAATAAAATTTAAACGAGGTCGGAAAACTTTGTTTTGTTTTTTATTTTAGGTAGATCTTAATATGGCAAATTCAAAAATACTATTTTTATTATGCTAGGACGCATAGCTTAGGAGAAAAAGCTGTTTAAACATTACCCATATGAATGACAATAAAATTTAAACGAGGTCAGAAAACTTTGTTTTGTTTTTTATTTTAGTTAGATCTTAATATTGCAAATTCAAAAATACTAATTTCATTATGCTAGGACGCATAGCTTAGGAGAAAAAGCTGTTTAAACATTACCCATATGAATGACATATCAATGACAATAAAATTTAAACGAGGTCGGAAAACTTTGTTTTGTTTTTTATTTTAGGTAGATCTTAATATGGCAAATTCAAAAATACTATTTTCATTATGCTAGGACGCATAGCTTAGGAGAAAAAGCTGTTTAAACATTACCCATATGAATGACATATCAATGACAATAAAATTTAAACGAGGTCGGAAAACTTTGTATTGTTTTTTATTTTAGTTAGATCTTAATATGGCAAATTCAAAAATACTATTTTCATTATGCTAGGACGCATAGCTTAGGAGAAAAAGCTGTTTAAACATTACCCATATGAATGACATATCAATGACAATAAAATTTAAACGAGGTCGGAAAACTTTGTTTTGTTTTTTATTTTAGGTAGATCTTAATATGGCAAATTCAAAAATACTATTTTCATCATGCTAGGAAGCTTAGCTTAGGAGAAAAAGCTATTTAAACATTACCCATATGAATGACATATCAATGACAATAAAATTTAAACGAGGTCGGAAAACTTTGTTCTGTTTTTTATTTTAGGTAGATCTTAATATGGCAAATTCAAAAATACTATTTTCATTATGCTAGGATGCATAGCTTAGGAGAAAAAAATGTTTAAACATTATCCATATGAATGACAATAAAATGTAAACGAGGTCGGAAAACTTTGTTTTGTTTTTTATTTTAGGTAGATCTTAATATGGCAAATTCAAAAATACTATTTTCATCATGCTAGGAAGCTTAGTTTAGGAGAAAAAGCTGTTTAAACATTACTCATATGAATGAAAATAAAATTTAAACGAAGTCGGAAAACTTTGTTTTGTTTTTTATTTTAGGTAGATCTTAATATGGCAAATTTAAAAATACTATTTTCATCATGCTTGGATGCTTAGCTTAGGAGAAAAAGCTGTTTAAACATTACCCATATGAATGACAATAAAATGTAAACGAGGTCGGAAAACTTTGTTTTGTTTTTTATTTTAGGTAGATCTTAATATGGCAAATTCAAAAATACTATTTTCATAATTCTAGGACGCATAGCTTGGGAGAAAAAGCTGTTTAAACATTACCCATATGAATGACATATCAATTACAATAAAATTTAAACGAGGTCGGAAAACTTTGTTTTGTTTTTTATTTAAAGTAGATCTTAATATGGCAAATACAAAAATACTATTTTCATTATGCTAGGACGCATAGCTTAGGAGAAAAAGCTGTTTAAACATTACCCATATGAATGACATATCAATGACAATAAAATTTAAACGAGGTCGGAAAACTTTGTTTTGTTTTTTATTTTAGGTAGATCTTAATATGGCAAATTCAAAAATACTATTTTCATTATGCTAGGATGCATAGCTTAGGAGAAAAAGCTGTTTAAACATTACCCATATGAATGACATATCAATGACAATAAAATTTAAACGAGGTCGGAAAACTTTGTTTTGTTTTTTATTTTAGGTAGATCTTAATATGGCAAATTCAAAAATACTATTTTCATTATGCTAGGACGCGTAGCTTAGGAGAAAAAGCTGTTTAAACATTACCCATATGAATGACATATGAATGACAATAAAATTTAAACGAGGTCGGAAAACTTTGTTTTGTTTTTTATTTTAGGTAGATCTTAATATGGCAAATTCAAAAATACTATTTTCATTATGCTAGGACGCATAGCTTAGGAGAAAAAGCTGTTTAAACATTACCCATATGAATGACAATAAAATTTAAACGAGGTCAGAAAACTTTGTTTTGTTTTTTATTTTAGTTAGATCTTAATATTGCAAATTCAAAAATACTAATTTCATTATGCTAGGACGCATAGCTTAGGAGAAAAAGCTGTTTAAACATTACCCATATGAATGACATATCAATGACAATAAAATTTAAACGAGGTCGGAAAACTTTGTTTTGTTTTTTATTTTAGGTAGATCTTAATATGGCAAATTCAAAAATACTATTTTCATTATGCTAGGACGCATAGCTTAGGAGAAAAAGCTGTTTAAACATTACCCATATGAATGACATATCAATGACAATAAAATTTAAACGAGGTCGGAAAACTTTGTATTGTTTTTTATTTTAGTTAGATCTTAATATGGCAAATTCAAAAATATTATTTTCATTATGCTAGGACGTATAGCTTAGGAGAAAAAGCTGTTTAAACATTACCCATATGAATGACATATCAATGACAATAAAATTTAAACGAGGTCGGAAAACTTTGTTTTGTTTTTAATTTTAGGTAGATCTTAATATGGCAAATTCAAAAATACTATTTTCATTATGCTAGGAAGCTTAGCTTAGGAGAAAAAGCTATTTAAACATTACCCATATGAATGACATATCAATGACAATAAAATTTAAACGAGGTCGGAAAACTTTGTTTTGTTTTTTATTTTAGGTAGATCTTAATATGGCAAATTCAAAAATACTATTTTCATCATGCTAGGAAGCTTAGTTTAGGAGAAAAAGCTGTTTAAACATTACTCATATGAATGAAAATAAAATTTAAACGAAGTCGGAAAACTTTGTTTTGTTTTTTATTTTAGGTAGATCTTAATATGGCAAATTTAAAAATACTATTTTCATCATGCTTGGATGCTTAGCTTAGGAGAAAAAGCTGTTTAAACATTACCCATATGAATGACAATAAAATGTAAACGAGGTCGGAAAACTTTGTTTTGTTTTTTATTTTAGGTAGATCTTAATATGGCAAATTCAAAAATACTATTTTCATAATTCTAGGACGCATAGCTTGGGAGAAAAAGCTGTTTAAACATTACCCATATGAATGACATATCAATTACAATAAAATTTAAACGAGGTCGGAAAACTTTGTTTTGTTTTTTATTTAAAGTAGATCTTAATATGGCAAATACAAAAATACTATTTTCATTATGCTAGGACGCATAGCTTAGGAGAAAAAGCTGTTTAAACATTACCCATATGAATGACATATCAATGACAATAAAATTTAAACGAGGTCGGAAAACTTTGTTTTGTTTTTTATTTTAGGTAGACCTTAATATGGCAAATTCAAAAATACTATTTTCATTATGCTAGGATGCATAGCTTAGGAGAAAAAGCTGTTTAAACATTACCCATATGAATGACATATCAATGACAATAAAATTTAAACGAGGTCGGAAAACTTTGTTTTGTTTTTTATTTTAGGTAGATCTTAATATGGCAAATTCAAAAATACTATTTTCATTATGCTAGGACGCGTAGCTTAGGAGAAAAAGCTGTTTAAACATTACCCATATGAATGACATATGAATGACAATAAAATTTAAACGAGGTCGGAAAACTTTGTTTTGTTTTTTATTTTATGTAGATCTTAATATGGCAAATTCAAAAATACTATTTTCATTATGCTAGGACGCATAGCTTAGGAGAAAAAGCTGTTTAAACATTACCCATATGAATGACAATAAAATTTAAACGAGGTCGGAAAACTTTGTTTTGTTTTTTATTTTAGGTAGATCTTAATATGGCAAATTCAAAAATACTATTTTTATTATGCTAGGACGCATAACTTAGGAGAAAAAGCTGTTTAAACATTACCCATATGAATGACATATCAATGACAATAAAATTTAAACGAGGTCGGAAAACTTTGTTTTGTTTTTTATTTAAAGTAGATCTTAATATGGCAAATTCAAAAATACTATTTACATTATGCTAGGACGCATAGCTTAGGAGAAAAAGCTGTTTAAACATTACCCATATGAATGACAATAAAATTTAAACGAGGTCGGAAAACTTTGTTTTGTTTTTTATTTTAGGTAGATCTTAATATGGCAAATTCAAAAATACTATTTTTATTATGCTAGGACGCATAGCTTAGGAGAAAAAGCTGTTTAAACATTACCCATATGAATGACACATCAATGACAATAAAATTTAAACGAGGTCGGAAAACTTTGTTTTGTTTTTTATTTTAGGTAGATCTTAATATGGCAAATTCAAAAATACTACTTTAATTATGCTAGGACGCATAGCTTAGGAGAAAAAGCTGTTTAAACATTACCCATATGAATGACAATAAAATTTAAACGAGGTCGGAAAACTTTGTTTTGTTTTTTATTTTAGGTAGATCTTAATATGGCAAATTCAAAAATACTATTTTTATTATGCTAGGACGCATAGCTTAGGAGAAAAAGCTGTTTAAACATTACCCATATGAATGACAATAAAATTTAAACGAGGTCAGAAAACTTTGTTTTGTTTTTTATTTTAGTTAGATCTTAATATTGCAAATTCAAAAATACTAATTTCATTATGCTAGGACGCATAGCTTAGGAGAAAAAGCTGTTTAAACATTACCCATATGAATGACATATCAATGACAATAAAATTTAAACGAGGTCGGAAAACTTTGTTTTGTTTTTTATTTTAGGTAGATCTTAATATGGCAAATTCAAAAATACTATTTTCATTATGCTAGGACGCATAGCTTAGGAGAAAAAGCTGTTTAAACATTACCCATATGAATGACAATAAAATTTAAACGAGGTCGGAAAACTTTGTTTTGTTTTTTATTTTAGGTAGATCTTAATATGGCAAATTCAAAAATACTATTTTTATTATGCTAGGACGCATAGCTTAGGAGAAAAAGCTGTTTAAACATTACCCATATGAATGACATATCAATGACAATAAAATTTAAACGAGGTCGGAAAACTTTGTTTTGTTTTTTATTTTAGGTAGATCTTAATATGGCAAATTCAAAAATACTATTTTCATCATGCTAGGACGCATAGCTTAGGAGAAAAAGCTATTTAAACATTATTCATATGAATGACATATCAATGACAATAAAATTTAAACGAGGTCGGAAAACTTTGTTCTGTTTTTTATTTTAGGTAGATCTTAATATGGCAAATTCAAAAATACTGTTTTCATTATGCTAGGATGCATAGCTTAGGAGAAAAAAATGTTTAAACATTATCCATATGAATGACAATAAAATGTAAACGAGGTCGGAAAACTTTGTTTTGTTTTTTATTTTAGGTAGATCTTAATATGGCAAATTCAAAAATACTATTTTCATCATGCTAGAAAGCTTAGTTTAGGAGAAAAAGCTGTTTAAACATTACTCATATGAATGAAAATAAAATTTAAACGAAGTCGGAAAACTTTGTTTTGTTTTTTATTTTAGGTAGATCTTAATATGGCAAATTCAAAAATACTATTTTCATAATTCTAGGACGCATAGCTTGGGAGAAAAAGCTGTTTAAACATTACCCATATGAATGACATATCAATGACAATAAAATTTAAACGAGGTCGGAAAACTTTGTTTTGTTTTTTATTTAAAGTAGATCTTAATATGGCAAATTCAAAAATACTATTTTCATTATGCTAGGACGCATAGCTTAGGAGAAAAAGCTGTTTAAACATTACCCATATGAATGACATATCAATGACAATAAAATTTAAACGAGGTCGGAAAACTTTGTTTTGTTTTTTATTTTAGGTAGATCTTAATATGGCAAATTCAAAAATACTATTTTTATTATGCTAGGACGCATTACTTAGGAGAAAAAGCTGTTTAAACATTACCCATATGAATGACATATCAATGACAATAAAATTTAAACGAGGTCGGAAAACTTTGTTTTGTTTTTTATTTAAAATAGATCTTAATATGGCAAATTCAAAGATACTATTTTCATTATGCTAGGACGCATAGCTTAGGAGAAAAAGCTGTTTAAACATTACCCATATGAATGACAATAAAATTTAAACGAGGTCGGAAAACTTTGTTTTGTTTTTTATTTTAGGTAGATCTTAATATGGCAAATTCAAAAATACTATTTTTATTATGCTAGGACGCATAGCTTAGGAGAAAAAGCTGTTTAAACATTACCCATATGAATGACAATAAAATTTAAACGAGGTCGGAAAACTTTGTTTTGTTTTTTATTTTAGGTAGATCTTAATATGGCAAATTCAAAAATACTATTTTTATTATGCTAGGACGCGTAGCTTAGGAGAAAAAGCTGTTTAAACATTACCCATATGAATGACATATGAATGACAATAAAATTTAAACGAGGTCGGAAAACTTTGTTTTGTTTTTTATTTTAGGTAGAACTTAATATGGCAAATTCAAAAATACTATTTTCATTATGCTAGGACGCGTAGCTTAGGAGAAAAAGCTGTTTAAACTTTACCCATATGAATGACATATGAATGACAATAAAATTTAAACGAGGTCGGAAAACTTTGTTTTGTTTTTTATTTTATGTAGATCTTAATATGGCAAATTCAAAAATACTATTTTCATTATGCTAGGACGCATAGCTTAGGAGAAAAAGCTGTTTAAACATTACCCATATGAATGACAATAAAATTTAAACGAGGTCGGAAAACTTTGTTTTGTTTTTTATTTTAGGTAGATCTTAATATGGCAAATTCAAAAATACTATTTTTATTATGCTAGGACGCATAACTTAGGAGAAAAAGCTGTTTAAACATTACCCATATGAATGACATATCAATGACAATAAAATTTAAACGAGGTCGGAAAACTTTGTTTTGTTTTTTATTTAAAGTAGATCTTAATATGGCAAATTCAAAAATACTATTTACATTATGCTAGGACGCATAGCTTAGGAGAAAAAGCTGTTTAAACATTACCCATATGAATGACAATAAAATTTAAACGAGGTCGGAAAACTTTGTTTTGTTTTTTATTTTAGGTAGATCTTAATATGGCAAATTCAAAAATACTATTTTTTTTATGCTAGGACGCATAGCTTAGGAGAAAAAGCTGTTTAAACATTACCCATATGAATGACACATCAATGACAATAAAATTTAAACGAGGTCGGAAAACTTTGTTTTGTTTTTTATTTTAGGTAGATCTTAATATGGCAAATTCAAAAATACTACTTTAATTATGCTAGGACGCATAGCTTAGGAGAAAAAGCTGTTTAAACATTACCCATATGAATGACAATAAAATTTAAACGAGGTCGGAAAACTTTGTTTTGTTTTTTATTTTAGTTAGATCTTAATATGGCAAATTCAAAAATACTATTTTTATTATGCTAGGACGCATAGCTTAGGAGAAAAAGCTGTTTAAACATTACCCATATGAATGACAATAAAATTTAAACGAGGTCAGAAAACTTTGTTTTGTTTTTTATTTTAGTTAGATCTTAATATTGCAAATTCAAAAATACTAATTTCATTATGCTAGGACGCATAGCTTAGGAGAAAAAGCTGTTTAAACATTACCCATATGAATGACATATCAATGACAATAAAATTTAAACGAGGTCGGAAAACTTTGTTTTGTTTTTTATTTTAGGTAGATCTTAATATGGCAAATTCAAAAATACTATTTTCATTATGCTAGGACGCATAGCTTAGGAGAAAAAGCTGTTTAAACATTACCCATATGAATGACAATAAAATTTAAACGAGGTCGGAAAACTTTGTTTTGTTTTTTATTTTAGGTAGATCTTAATATGGCAAATTCAAAAATACTATTTTTATTATGCTAGGACGCATAGCTTAGGAGAAAAAGCTGTTTAAACATTACCCATATGAATGACATATCAATGACAATAAAATTTAAACGAGGTCGGAAAACTTTGTTTTGTTTTTTATTTTAGGTAGATCTTAATATGGCAAATTCCAAAATACTATTTTCATCATGCTAGGAAGCTTAGCTTAGGAGAAAAAGCTATTTAAACATTACCCATATGAATGACATATCAATGACAATAAAATTTAAACGAGGTCGGAAAACTTTGTTCTGTTTTTTATTTTAGGTAGATCTTAATATGGCAAATTCAAAAATACTGTTTTCATTATGCTAGGATGCATAGCTTAGGAGAAAAAAATGTTTAAACATTATCCATATGAATGACAATAAAATGTAAACGAGGTCGGAAAACTTTGTTTTGTTTTTTATTTTAGGTAGATCTTAATATGGCAAATTCAAAAATACTATTTTCATCATGCTAGAAAGCTTAGTTTAGGAGAAAAAGCTGTTTAAACATTACTCATATGAATGAAAATAAAATTTAAACGAAGTCGGAAAACTTTGTTTTGTTTTTTATTTTAGGTAGATCTTAATATGGCAAATTCAAAAATACTATTTTCATCATGCTTGGATGCTTAGCTTAGGAGAAAAAGCTGTTTAAACATTACCCATATGAATGACAATAAAATGTAAACGAGGTCGGAAAACTTTGTTTTGTTTTTTATTTTAGGTAGATCTTAATATGGCAAATTCAAAAATACTATTTTCATAATTCTAAGACGCATAGCTTGGGAGAAAAAGCTGTTTAAACATTACCCATATGAATGACATATCAATGACAATAAAATTTAAACGAGGTCGGAAAACTTTGTTTTGTTTTTAATTTAAAGTAGATCTTAATATGGCAAATTCAAAAATACTATTTTCATTATGCTAGGACGCATAGCTTAGGAGAAAAAGCTGTTTAAACATTACCCATATGAATGACATATCAATGACAATAAAATTTAAACGAGGTCGGAAAACTTTGTTTTGTTTTTTATTTTAGGTAGATCTTAATATGGCAAATTCAAAAATACTATTTTCATTATGCTAGGACGCATAGCTTAGGAGAAAAAGCTGTTTAAACATTACCCATATGAATGACAATAAAATTTAAACGAGGTCGGAAAACTTTGTTTTGTTTTTTATTTTAGGTAGATCTTAATATGGCAAATTCAAAAATACTATTTTTATTATGCTAGGACGCATAGCTTAGGAGAAAAAGCTGTTTAAACATTACCCATATGAATGACATATCAATGACAATAAAATTTAAACGAGGTCGGAAAACTTTGTTTTGTTTTTTATTTAAAGTAGATCTTAATATGGCAAATTCAAAAATACTACTTTAATTATGCTAGGACGCATAGCTTAGGAGAAAAAGCTGTTTAAACATTACCCATATGAATGACAATAAAATTTAAACGAGGTCGGAAAACTTTGTTTTGTTTTTTATTTTAGTTAGATCTTAATATGGCAAATTCAAAAATACTATTTTTATTATGCTAGGACGCATAGCTTAGGAGAAAAAGCTGTTTAAACATTACCCATATGAATGACAATAAAATTTAAACGAGGTCAGAAAACTTTGTTTTGTTTTTTATTTTAGTTAGATCTTAATATTGCAAATTCAAAAATACTAATTTCATTATGCTAGGACGCATAGCTTAGGAGAAAAAGCTGTTTAAACATTACCCATATGAATGACATATCAATGACAATAAAATTTAAACGAGGTCGGAAAACTTTGTTTTGTTTTTTATTTTAG
This sequence comes from Tipula confusa, assembly GCA_963556175.1. Lineage (NCBI taxonomy): Eukaryota > Metazoa > Arthropoda > Insecta > Diptera > Tipulidae > Tipula > Tipula confusa. The sequence continues at coordinate 134,329,779 of OY744477.1, read as the reverse complement.
GTAGATCTTAATATGGCAAATTCAAAAATACTATTTTCATTATGCTAGGACGCATAGCTTAGGAGAAAAAGCTGTTTAAACATTACCCATATGAATGACAATAAAATTTAAACGAGGTCGGAAAACTTTGTTTTGTTTTTTATTTTAGGTAGATCTTAATATGGCAAATTCAAAAATACTATTTTTATTATGCTAGGACGCATAGCTTAGGAGAAAAAGCTGTTTAAACATTACCCATATGAATGACATATCAATGACAATAAAATTTAAACGAGGTCGGAAAACTTTGTTTTGTTTTTTATTTTAGGTAGATCTTAATATGGCAAATTCAAAAATACTATTTTCATCATGCTAGGAAGCTTAGCTTAAGAGAAAAAGCTATTTAAACATTACCCATATGAATGACATATCAATGACAATAAAATTTAAACGAGGTCGGAAAACTTTGTTCTGTTTTTTATTTTAGGTAGATCTTAATATGGCAAATTCAAAAATACTGTTTTCATTATGCTAGGATGCATAGCTTAGGAGAAAAAAATGTTTAAACATTATCCATATGAATGACAATAAAATGTAAACGAGGTCGGAAAACTTTGTTTTGTTTTTTATTTTAGGTAGATCTTAATATGGCAAATTCAAAAATACTATTTTCATCATGCTAGAAAGCTTAGTTTAGGAGAAAAAGCTGTTTAAACATTACTCATATGAATGAAAATAAAATTTAAACGAAGTCGGAAAACTTTGTTTTGTTTTTTATTTTAGGTAGATCTTAATATGGCAAATTCAAAAATACTATTTTCATCATGCTTGGATGCTTAGCTTAGGAGAAAAAGCTGTTTAAACATTACCCATATGAATGACAATAAAATGTAAACGAGGTCGGAAAACTTTGTTTTGTTTTTTATTTTAGGTAGATCTTAATATGGCAAATTCAAAAATACTATTTTCATAATTCTAGGACGCATAGCTTGGGAGAAAAAGCTGTTTAAACATTACCCATATGAATGACATATCAATGACAATAAAATTTAAACGAGGTCGGAAAACTTTGTTTTGTTTTTCATTTAAAGTAGATCTTAATATAAACAATTTCAAAAATACTATTTTCATTATGCTAGGACGCATAGCTTAGGAGAAAAAGCTGTTTAAACATTACCCATATGAATGACATATCAATGACAATAAAATTTAAACGAGGTCGGAAAACTTTGTTTTGTTTTTTATTTTAGGTAGATCTTAATATGGCAAATTCAAAAATACTATTTTTATTATGCTAGGACGCATTACTTAGGAGAAAAAGCTGTTTAAACATTACCCATATGAATGACATATCAATGACAATAAAATTTAAACGAGGTCGGAAAACTTTGTTTTGTTTTTTATTTAAAGTAGATCTTAATATGGCAAATTCAAAAATACTATTTTCATTATGCTAGGACGCATAGCTTAGGAGAAAAAGCTGTTTAAACATTACCCATATGAATGACAATAAAATTTAAACGAGGTCGGAAAACTTTGTTTTGTTTTTTATTTTAGGTAGATCTTAATATGGCAAATTCAAAAATACTATTTTTATTATGCTAGGACGCATAGCTTAGGAGAAAAAGCTGTTTAAACATTACCCATATGAATGACATATCAATGACAATAAAATTTAAACGAGGTCGGAAAACTTTGTTTTGTTTTTTATTTTAGGTAGATCTTAATATGGCAAATTCAAAAATACTATTTTTATTATGCTAGGACACATAGCTTAGGAGAAAAAGCTGTTTAAACATTACCCATATGAATGACAATAAAATTTAAACGAGGTCAGAAAACTTTGTTTTGTTTGTTATTTTAGTTAGATCTTAATATTGCAAATTCAAAAATACTAATTTCATTATGCTAGGACGCATAGCTTAGGAGAAAAAGCTGTTTAAACATTACCCATATGAATGACATATCAATGACAATAAAATTTAAACGAGGTCGGAAAACTTTGTTTTGTTTTTTATTTTAGGTAGATCTTAATATGGCAAATTCAAAAATACTTTTTTTATCATGCTAGGACGCATAGCTTAGGAAAAAAAGCTGTTTAAACATTACCCATATGAATGACATATCAATGACAATAAAATTTAAACGAGGTAACAAACTTTGTTACCCATATGAATGACATATCAATGACAATAAAATTTAAACGAGGTCGGAAAACTTTGTTTTGTTTTTTATTTTAGGTAGATCTTAATATGGCAAATTCAAAAATACTATTTTCATCATGCTAGGAAGCATAGCTTAGGAGAAAAAGCTGTTTAAACATTACCCATATGAATGACAATAAAATGTAAACGAGGTCGGAAAACTTTGTTTTGTTTTTTATTTAGGTAGATCTTAATATGGCAAATTCAAAAATACTATTTTCATCATGCTAGGACGCATAGCTTAGGAGAAAAAGCTGTTTAAACATTACCCATATGAATGACAATAAAATTTAAACGAGGTCGGAAAACTTTGTTTTGTTTTTTATTTTAGGTAGATCTTAATATGGCAAATTCAAAAATACTATTTTTATTATGCTAGGACGCATTACTTAGGAGAAAAAGCTGTTTAAACATTACCCATATGAATGACATATCAATGACAATAAAATTTAAACGAGGTCGGAAAACTTTGTTTTGTTTTTTATTTAAAGTAGATCTTAATATGGCAAATTCAAAAATACTATTTTCATTATGCTAGGACGCATAGCTTAGGAGAAAAAGCTGTTTAAACATTACCCATATGAATGACAATAAAATTTAAACGAGGTCGGAAAACTTTGTTTTGTTTTTTATTTTAGGTAGATCTTAATATGGCAAATTCAAAAATACTATTTTTATTATGCTAGGACGCATAGCTTAGGAGAAAAAGCTGTTTAAACATTACCCATATGAATGACATATCAATGACAATAAAATTTAAACGAGGTCGGAAAACTTTGTTTTGTTTTTTATTTTAGGTAGATCTTAATATGGCAAATTCAAAAATACTATTTTTATTATGCTAGGACACATAGCTTAGGAGAAAAAGCTGTTTAAACATTACCCATATGAATGACAATAAAATTTAAACGAGGTCAGAAAACTTTGTTTTGTTTGTTATTTTAGTTAGATCTTAATATTGCAAATTCAAAAATACTAATTTCATTATGCTAGGACGCATAGCTTAGGAGAAAAAGCTGTTTAAACATTACCCATATGAATGACATATCAATGACAATAAAATTTAAACGAGGTCGGAAAACTTTGTTTTGTTTTTTATTTTAGGTAGATCTTAATATGGCAAATTCAAAAATAATTTTTTTATCATGCTAGGACGCATAGCTTAGGAAAAAAAGCTGTTTAAACATTACCCATATGAATGACATATCAATGACAATAAAATTTAAACGAGGTAACAAACTTTGTTACCCATATGAATGACATATTAATGACAATAAAATTTAAACGAGGTCGGAAAACTTTGTTTTGTTTTTTATGTTAGGTAGATCTTAATATGGCAAATTCAAAAATACTATTTTTATCATTCTAAGACGCATATCTTAGGAGAAAAAGCTGTTTAAACATTACCCATATGAATGACAATAAAATTTAAACGAGGTCGGAAAACTTTGTTTTGTTTTTTATTTTAGGTAGATCTTAATATGGCAAATTCAAAAATACTATTTTCATCATGCTAGGAAGCATAGCTTAGGAGAAAAAGCTGTTTAAACATTACCCATATGAATGACAATAAAATGTAAACGAGGTCGGAAAACTTTGTTTTGTTTTTTATTTAGGTAGATCTTAATATGGCAAATTCAAAAATACTATTTTCATCATGCTAGGACGCATAGCTTAGGAGAAAAAGCTGTTTAAACATTACCCATATGAATGACAATAAAATTTAAACGAGGTCGGAAAACTTTGTTTTGTTTTTTATTTTAAGTAAATCTTAATATGGCAAATTCAAAAATACTATTTTTATTATGCTAGGACGCATAGCTTAGGAGAAAAAGCTGTTTAAACATTACCCATATGAATGACAATAAAATTTAAACGAGATCAGAAAACTTTGTTTTGTTTTTTATTTTAGGTAGATCTGAATATGGCAAATTCAAAAATACTATTTTCATTATGCTAGGACGCACAGCTTAGGAGAAAAAGCTGTTTAAACATTACTCATATGAATGACATATCAATGACAATAAAATTTAAACGAGGTCGGAAAACTTTGTTTTGTTTTTTATTTTAGGTAGATCTTAATATGGCAAATTCAAAAATACTATTTTCATTATGCTAGGACGCATAGCTTAGGAGAAAAAGCTGTTTAAACATTACTTATATGAATGACAATAAAATTTAAACGAGGTCGGAAAACTTTGTTTTGTTTTTTATTTTAAGTAGATCTTAATATGGCAAATTCAAAAATACTATTTTCATTATGCTAGGACGCATAGCTTAGGAGAAAAAGCTGTTTAAACATTACCCATATGAATGACAATAAAATTTAAACGAGGTCAGAAAACTTTGTTTTGTTTTTAATTTTAGTTAGATCTTAATATTGCAAATTCAAAAATACTATTTTCATTATGCTAGGACGCACAGCTTAGGAGAAAAAGCTGTTTAAACATTACCCATATAAATGACATATGAATGACAATAAAATTTAAACGAGGTCGGAAAACTTTGTTTTGTTTTTTATTTTAAGTAGATCTTAATATGGCAAATTCAAAAATACTATTTTCATTATGCTAGGACGCATAGCTTAGGAGAAAAAGCTGTTTAAACATTACCCATATGAATGACATATCAATGACAATAAAATTTAAACGAGGTCGGAAAACTTTGTTTTGTTTTTTATTTTAGTTAGATCTTAATATGGCAAATTCAAAAATACTATTTTCATTATAATAGGACGCATAGCTTGGGAGAAAAAGCTGTTTAAACATTACCCATATGAATGACATATCAATGACAATAAAATTTAAACGAGGTCGGAAAACTTTGTTTTGTTTTTTATTTTAGGTAGATCTTAATATGGCAAATTCAAAAATACTATTTTCATTATGCTAGGATGCATAGCTTAGGAGAAAAAGCTGTTTAAACATTACCCATATGAATGACATATCAATGACAATAAAATTTAAACGAGGTCGGAAAACTTTGTTTTGTTTTTTATTTAAAGTAGATCTTAATATGGCAAATTCAAAAATACTATTTTTATTATGCTAGGACGCATAGCTTAGGAGAAAAAGCTGTTTAAACATTACCCATATGAATGACATATCAATGACAATAAAATTTAAACGAGGTCGGAAAACTTTGTTTTGTTTTTTATTTTAGGTAGATCTTAATATGGCAAATTCAAAAATACTATTTTCATTATGCTAGGACGCGTAGCTTAGGAGAAAAAGCTGTTTAAACATTACCCATATGAATGACATATGAATGACAATAAAATTTAAACGAGGTCGGAAAACTTTGTTTTGTTTTTTATTTTAGGTAGATCTTAATATGGCAAATTCAAAAATACTATTTTCATTATGCTAGGACGCATAGCTTAGGAGAAAAAGCTGTTTAAACATTTCCCATATGAATGACAATAAAATTTAAACGAGGTCGGAAAACTTTGTTTTGATTTTTATTTTAGGTAGATCTTAATATGGCAAATTCAAAAATACTATTTTTATTATGCTAGGACGCATAACTTAGGAGAAAAAGCTGTTTAAACATTACCCATATGAATGACATATCAATGACAATAAAATTTAAACGAGGTCGGAAAACTTTGTTTTATTTTTTATTTAAAGTAGATCTTAATATGGCAAATTCAAAAATACTATTTTCATTATGCTAGGACGCATAGCTTAGGAGAAAAAGCTGTTTAAACATTACCCATATGAATGACAATAAAATTTAAACGAGGTCGGAAAACTTTGTTTTGTTTTTTATTTTAGGTAGATCTTAATATGGCAAATTCAAAAATACTATTTTTATTATGCTAGGACGCATAGCTTAGGAGAAAAAGCTGTTTAAACATTACCCATATGAATGACAATAAAATTTAAACGAGGTCGGAAAACTTTGTTTTGTTTTTTATTTTAGGTAGATCTTAATATGGCAAATTCAAAAATACTATTTTTATTATGCTAGGACGCATAGCTTAGGAGAAAAAGCTGTTTAAACATTACCCATATGAATGACAATAAAATTTAAACGAGGTCAGAAAACTTTGTTTTGTTTTTTATTTTAGTTAGATCTTAATATTGCAAATTCAAAAATACTAATTTCATTATGCTAGGACGCATAGCTTAGGAGAAAAAGCTGTTTAAACATTACCCATATGAATGACATATCAATGACAATAAAATTTAAACGAGGTCGGAAAACTTTGTTTTGTTTTTTATTTTAGGTAGATCTTAATATGGCAAATTCAAAAATACTATTTTCATTATGCTAGGACGCATAGCTTAGGAGAAAAAGCTGTTTAAACATTACCCATATGAATGACATATCAATGACAATAAAATTTAAACGAGGTCGGAAAACTTTGTATTGTTTTTTATTTTAGTTAGATCTTAATATGGCAAATTCAAAAATACTATTTTCATTATGCTAGGACGCATAGCTTAGGAGAAAAAGCTGTTTAAACATTACCCATATGAATGACATATCAATGACAATAAAATTTAAACGAGGTCGGAAAACTTTGTTTTGTTTTTAATTTTAGGTAGATCTTAATATGGCAAATTCAAAAATACTATTTTCATCATGCTAGGAAGCTTAGCTTAGGAGAAAAAGCTATTTAAACATTACCCATATGAATGACATATCAATGACAATAAAATTTAAACGAGGTCGGAAAACTTTGTTCTGTTTTTAGTTTTTGGTAGATCTTAATATGGCAAATTCAAAAATACTATTTTCATCATGCTAGGAAGCTTAGCTTAGGAGAAAAAGCTATTTAAACATTACCCATATGAATGACATATCAATGACAATAAAATTTAAACGAGGTCGGAAAACTTTGTTCTGTTTTTTATTTTAGGTAGATCTTAATATGGCAAATTCAAAAATACTATTTTCATCATGCTAGGAAGCTTAGTTTAGGAGAAAAAGCTGTTTAAACATTACTCATATGAATGAAAATAAAATTTAAACGAAGTCGGAAAACTTTGTTTTGTTTTTTATTTTAGGTAGATCTTAATATGGCAAATTTAAAAATACTATTTTCATCATGCTTGGATGCTTAGCTTAGGAGAAAAAGCTGTTTAAACATTACCCATATGAATGACAATAAAATGTAAACGAGGTCGGAAAACTTTGTTTTGTTTTTTATTTTAGGTAGATCTTAATATGGCAAATTCAAAAATACTATTTTCATTATGCTAGGATGCATAGCTTAGGAGAAAAAGCTGTTTAAACATTACCCATATGAATGACATATCAATGACAATAAAATTTAAACGAGGTCGGAAAACTTTGTTTTGTTTTTAATTTTAGGTAGATCTTAATATGGCAAATTCAAAAATACTATTTTCATTATGCTAGGACGCATAGCTTAGGAGAAAAAGCTGTTTAAACATTACCCATATGAATGACAATAAAATTTAAACGAGGTCGGAAAACTTTGTTTTGATTTTTATTTTAGGTAGATCTTAATATGGCAAATTCAAAAATACTATTTTTATTATGCTAGGACGCATAACTTAGGAGAAAAAGCTGTTTAAACATTACCCATATGAATGACATATCAATGACAATAAAATTTAAACGAGGTCGGAAAACTTTGTTTTATTTTTTATTTAAAGTAGATCTTAATATGGCAAATTCAAAAATACTATTTTCATTATGCTAGGACGCATAGCTTAGGAGAAAAAGCTGTTTAAACATTACCCATATGAATGACAATAAAATTTAAACGAGGTCGGAAAACTTTGTTTTGTTTTTTATTTTAGGTAGATCTTAATATGGCAAATTCAAAAATACTATTTTTATTATGCTAGGACGCATAGCTTAGGAGAAAAAGCTGTTTAAACATTACCCATATGAATGACAATAAAATTTAAACGAGGTCGGAAAACTTTGTTTTGTTTTTTATTTTAGGTAGATCTTAATATGGCAAATTCAAAAATACTATTTTTATTATGCTAGGACGCATAGCTTAGGAGAAAAAGCTGTTTAAACATTACCCATATGAATGACAATAAAATTTAAACGAGGTCAGAAAACTTTGTTTTGTTTTTTATTTTAGTTAGATCTTAATATTGCAAATTCAAAAATACTAATTTCATTATGCTAGGACGCATAGCTTAGGAGAAAAAGCTGTTTAAACATTACCCATATGAATGACATATCAATGACAATAAAATTTAAACGAGGTCGGAAAACTTTGTTTTGTTTTTAATTTTAGGTAGATCTTAATATGGCAAATTCAAAAATACTATTTTCATTATGCTAGGACGCATAGCTTAGGAGAAAAAGCTGTTTAAACATTACCCATATGAATGACATATCAATGACAATAAAATTTAAACGAGGTCGGAAAACTTTGTATTGTTTTTTATTTTAGTTAGATCTTAATATGGCAAATTCAAAAATACTATTTTCATTATGCTAGGACGCATAGCTTAGGAGAAAAAGCTGTTTAAACATTACCCATATGAATGACATATCAATGACAATAAAATTTAAACGAGGTCGGAAAACTTTGTTTTGTTTTTAATTTTAGGTAGATCTTAATATGGCAAATTTAAAAATACTATTTTCATCATGCTAGGAAGCTTAGCTTAGGAGAAAAAGCTATTTAAACATTACCCATATGAATGACATATCAATGACAATAAAATTTAAACGAGGTCGGAAAACTTTGTTCTGTTTTTAGTTTTAGGTAGATCTTAATATGGCAAATTCAAAAATACTATTTTCATCATGCTAGGAAGCTTAGCTTAGGAGAAAAAGCTATTTAAACATTACCCATATGAATGACATATCAATGACAATAAAATTTAAACGAGGTCGGAAAACTTTGTTCTGTTTTTTATTTTAGGTAGATCTTAATATGGCAAATTCAAAAATACTATTTTCATCATGCTAGGAAGCTTAGTTTAGGAGAAAAAGCTGTTTAAACATTACTCATATGAATGAAAATAAAATTTAAACGAAGTCGGAAAACTTTGTTTTGTTTTTTATTTTAGGTAGATCTTAATATGGCAAATTTAAAAATACTATTTTCATCATGCTTGGATGCTTAGCTTAGGAGAAAAAGCTGTTTAAACATTACCCATATGAATGACAATAAAATGTAAACGAGGTCGGAAAACTTTGTTTTGTTTTTTATTTTAGGTAGATCTTAATATGGCAAATTCAAAAATACTATTTTCATTATGCTAGGATGCATAGCTTAGGAGAAAAAGCTGTTTAAACATTACCCATATGAATGACATATCAATGACAATAAAATTTAAACGAGGTCGGAAAACTTTGTTTTGTTTTTTATTTTAGGTAGATCTTAATATGGCAAATTCAAAAATACTATTTTCATTATGCTAGGACGCGTAGCTTAGGAGAAAAAGCTGTTTAAACATTACCCATATGAATGACATATGAATGACAATAAAATTTAAACGAGGTCGGAAAACTTTGTTTTGTTTTTTATTTTAGGTAGATCTTAATATGGCAAATTCAAAAATACTATTTTCATTATGCTAGGACGCATAGCTTAGGAGAAAAAGCTGTTTAAACATTACCCATATGAATGACAATAAAATTTAAACGAGGTCGGAAAACTTTGTTTTGATTTTTATTTTAGGTAGATCTTAATATGGCAAATTCAAAAATACTATTTTTATTATGCTAGGACGCATAACTTAGGAGAAAAAGCTGTTTAAACATTACCCATATGAATGACATATCAATGACAATAAAATTTAAACGAGGTCGGAAAACTTTGTTTTATTTTTTATTTAAAGTAGATCTTAATATGGCAAATTCAAAAATACTATTTTCATTATGCTAGGACGCATAGCTTAGGAGAAAAAGCTGTTTAAACATTACCCATATGAATGACAATAAAATTTAAACGAGGTCGGAAAACTTTGTTTTGTTTTTTATTTTAGGTAGATCTTAATATGGCAAATTCAAAAATACTATTTTTATTATGCTAGGACGCATAGCTTAGGAGAAAAAGCTGTTTAAACATTACCCATATGAATGACAATAAAATTTAAACGAGGTCGGAAAACTTTGTTTTGTTTTTTATTTTAGGTAGATCTTAATATGGCAAATTCAAAAATACTATTTTTATTATGCTAGGACGCATAGCTTAGGAGAAAAAGCTGTTTAAACATTACCCATATGAATGACAATAAAATTTAAACGAGGTCAGAAAACTTTGTTTTGTTTTTTATTTTAGTTAGATCTTAATATTGCAAATTCAAAAATACTAATTTCATTATGCTAGGACGCATAGCTTAGGAGAAAAAGCTGTTTAAACATTACTCATATGAATGACATATCAATGACAATAAAATTTAAACGAGGTCGGAAAACTTTGTTTTGTTTTTTATTTTAGGTAGATCTTAATATGGCAAATTCAAAAATACTATTTTCATTATGCTAGGACGCATAGCTTAGGAGAAAAAGCTGTTTAAACATTACCCATATGAATGACATATCAATGACAATAAAATTTAAACGAGGTCGGAAAACTTTGTTTTGTTTTTAATTTTAGGTAGATCTTAATATGGCCAATTCAAAAATACTATTTTCATCATGCTAGGAAGCTTAGCTTAGGAGAAAAAGCTATTTAAACATTACCCATATGAATGACATATCAATGACAATAAAATTTAAACGAGGTCGGAAAACTTTGTTCTGTTTTTAATTTTAGGTAGATCTTAATATGGCAAATTCAAAAATACTATTTTCATCATGCTAGGAAGCTTAGCTTAGGAGAAAAAGCTATTTAAACATTACCCATATGAATGACATATCAATGACAATAAAATTTAAACGAGGTCGGAAAACTTTGTTCTGTTTTTTATTTTAGGTAGATCTTAATATGGCAAATTCAAAAATACTATTTTCATCATGCTAGGAAGCTTAGTTTAGGAGAAAAAGCTGTTTAAACATTACTCATATAAATGAAAATAAAATTTAAACGAAGTCGGAAAACTTTGTTTTGTTTTTTATTTTAGGTAGATCTTAATATGGCAAATTTAAAAATACTATTTTCATCATGCTTGGATGCTTAGCTTAGGAGAAAAAGCTGTTTAAACATTACCCATATGAATGACAATAAAATGTAAACGAGGTCGGAAAACTTTGTTTTGTTTTTTATTTTAGGTAGATCTTAATATGGCAAATTCAAAAATACTATTTTCATAATTCTAGGACGCATAGCTTGGGAGAAAAAGCTGTTTAAACATTACCCATATGAATGACATATCAATTACAATAAAATTTAAACGAGGTCGGAAAACTTTGTTTTGTTTTTTATTTAAAGTAGATCTTAATATGGCAAATACAAAAATACTATTTTCATTATGCTAGGACGCATAGCTTAGGAGAAAAAGCTGTTTAAACATTACCCATATGAATGACATATCAATGACAATTAAATTTAAACGAGGTCGGAAAACTTTGTTTTGTTTTTTATTTTAGGTAGATCTTAATATGGCAAATTCAAAAATACTATTTTCATTATGCTAGGACGCATAGCTTAGGAGAAAAAGCTGTTTAAACATTACCCATATGAATGACATATCAATGACAATAAAATTTAAACGAGGTCGGAAAACTTTGTTTTGTTTTTTATTTTAGGTAGATCTTAATATGGCAAATTCAAAAATACTATTTTCATTATGCTAGGACGCGCAGCTTAGGAGAAAAAGCTGTTTAAACATTACCCATATGAATGACATATGAATGACAATAAAATTTAAACTAGGTCGGAAAACTTTGTTTTGTTTTTTATTTTAGGTAGATCTTAATATGGCAAATTCAAAAATACTATTTTCATTATGCTAGGACGCATAGCTTAGGAGAAAAAGCTGTTTAAACATTACCCATATGAATGACAATAAAATTTAAACGAGGTCGGAAAACTTTGTTTTGTTTTTTATTTTAGGTAGATCTTAATATGGCAAATTCAAAAATACTATTTTTATTATGCTAGGACGCATAGCTTAGGAGAAAAAGCTGTTTAAACATTACCCATATGAATGACATATCAATGACAATAAAATTTAAACGAGGTCGGAAAACTTTGTTTTGTTTTTTATTTTAGGTAGATCTTAATATGGCAAATTCAAAAATACTATTTTCATCATGCTAGGAAGCTTAGCTTAGGAGAAAAAGCTATTTAAACATTACCCATATGAATGACATATCAATGACAATAAAATTTAAACGAGGTCGGAAAACTTTGTTCTGTTTTTTATTTTAGGTAGATCTTAATATGGCAAATTCAAAAATACTGTTTTCATTATGCTAGGATGCATAGCTTAGGAGAAAAAAATGTTTAAACATTATCCATATGAATGACAATAAAATGTAAACGAGGTCGGAAAACTTTGTTTTGTTTTTTATTTTAGGTAGATCTTAATATGCCAAATTCAAAAATACTATTTTCATCATGCTAGAAAGCTTAGTTTAGGAGAAAAAGCTGTTTAAACATTACTCATATGAATGACATATCAATGACAATAAAATTTAAACGAGGTCGGAAAACTTTGTTTTGTTTTTTATTTAAAGTAGATCTTAATATGGCAAATTCAAAAATACTATTTGTATTATGCTAGGACGCATAGCTTAGGAGAAAAAGCTGTTTAAACATTACCCATATGAATGACATATCAATGACAATAAAATTTAAACGAGGTCGAAAAACTTTGTTTTGTTTTTTATTTTAGGTAGATCTTAATATGGCAAATTCAAAAATACTATTTTTATTATGCTAGGACGCATTACTTAGGAGAAAAAGCTGTTTAAACATTACCCATATGAATGACATATCAATGACAATAAAATTTAAACGAGGTCGGAAAACTTTGTTTTGTTTTTTATTTAAAGTAGATCTTAATATGGCAAATTCAAAAATACTATTTTCATTATGCTAGGACGCATAGCTTAGGAGAAAAAGCTGTTTAAACATTACCCATATGAATGACAATAAAATTTAAACGAGGTCGGAAAACTTTGTTTTGTTTTTTATTTTAGGTAGATCTTAATATGGCAAATTCAAAAATACTATTTTTATTATGCTAGGACGCATAGCTTAGGAGAAAAAGCTGTTTAAACATTACCCATATGAATGACATATCAATGACAATAAAATTTAAACGAGGTCGGAAAACTATGTTTTGTTTTTTATTTTAGGTAGATCTTAATATGGCAAATTCAAAAATACTATTTTTATTATGCTAGGACACATAGCTTAGGAGAAAAAGCTGTTTAAACATTACCCATATGAATGACAATAAAATTTAAACGAGGTCAGAAAACTTTGTTTTGTTTTTTATTTTAGTTAGATCTTAATATTGCAAATTCAAAAATACTAATTTCATTATGCTAGGACGCATAGCTTAGGAGAAAAAGCTGTTTAAACATTACCCATATGAATGACATATCAATGACAATAAAATTTAAACGAGGTCGGAAAACTTTGTTTTGTTTTTTATTTTAGGTAGATCTTAATATGGCAAATTCAAAAATACTTTTTTTATCATGCTAGGACGCATAGCTTAGGAAAAAAAGCTGTTTAAACATTACCCATATGAATGACATATCAATGACAATAAAATTTAAACGAGGTAACAAACTTTGTTACCCATATGAATGACATATCAATGACAATAAAATTTAAACGAGGTCGGAAAACTTTGTTTTGTTTTTTATGTTAGGTAGATCTTAATATGGCAAATTCAAAAATACTATTTTTATCATTCTAAGACGCATATCTTAGGAGAAAAAGCTGTTTAAACATTACCCATATGAATGACAATAAAATTTAAACGAGGTCGGAAAACTTTGTTTTGTTTTTTATTTTAGGTAGATCTTAATATGGCAAATTCAAAAATACTATTTTCATCATGCTAGGAAGCATAGCTTAGGAGAAAAAGCTGTTTAAACATTACCCATATGAATGACAATAAAATGTAAACGAGGTCGGAAAACTTTGTTTTGTTTTTTATTTAGGTAGATCTTAATATGGCAAATTCAAAAATACTATTTTCATCATGCTAGGACGCATAGCTTAGGAGAAAAAGCTGTTTAAACATTACCCATATGAATGACAATAAAATTTAAACGAGGTCGGAAAACTTTGTTTTGTTTTTTATTTTAAGTAAATCTTAATATGGCAAATTCAAAAATACTATTTTCATTATGCTAGGACGCATAGCTTAGGAGAAAAAGCTGTTTAAACATTACCCATATGAATGACAATAAAATTTAAACGAGATCAGAAAACTTTGTTTTGTTTTTTATTTTAGGTAGATCTGAATATGGCAAATTCAAAAATACTATTTTCATTATGCTAGGACGCACAGCTTAGGAGAAAAAGCTGTTTAAACATTACTCATATGAATGACATATCAATGACAATAAAATTTAAACGAGGTCGGAAAACTTTGTTTTGTTTTTAATTTTAGGTAGACCTTAATATGGCAAATTCAAAAATACTATTTTCATTATGCTAGGACGCATAGCTTAGGAGAAAAAGCTGTTTAAACATTACTTATATGAATGACAATAAAATTTAAACGAGGTCGGAAAACTTTGTTTTGTTTTTTATTTTAAGTAGATCTTAATATGGCAAATTCAAAAATACTATTTTCATTATGCTAGGACGCATAGCTTAGGAGAAAAAGCTGTTTAAACATTACCCATATGAATGACAATAAAATTTAAACGAGGTCAGAAAACTTTGTTTTGTTTTTAATTTTAGTTAGATCTTAATATTGCAAATTCAAAAATACTATTTTCATTATGCTGGGACGCATAGCTTAGGAGAAAAAGCTGTTTAAACATTACCCATATGAATGACATATCAATGACAATAAAATTTAAACGAGGTCAGAAAACTTTGTTTTGTTTTTTATTTTAGGTAGATCTTAATATGGCAAATTCAAAAATACTATTTTCATAATGCTAGGACGCATAGCTTAGGAGAAAAATCTGTTTAAACATTACCCATATGAATGACATATCAATGACAATAAAATTTAAACGAGATCGGAAAACTTTGTTTTGTTTTTTATTTTAGGTAGATCTTAATATGGCAAATTCAAAAATACTATTTTTATTATGCTAGGACGCATAGATTAGGAGAAAAAGCTGTTTAAACATTACCCATATGAATGACAATAAAATTTAAACGAGGTCGGAAAACTTTGTTTTGTTTTTTATGTTAGGTAGATCTTAATATGGCAAATTCAAAAATACTATTTTCATTATGCTAGGACGCATAGCTTAGGAGAAAAAGCTGTTTAAACATTACCCATATGAATGACATATCAATGACAATAAAATTTAAACGAGGTCGGAAAACTTTGTTTTGTTTTTTATTTTAGGTAGATCTTAATATGGCAAATTCAAAAATACTATTTTCATTATGCTAGGACGCATAACTTAGGAGAAAAATCTGTTTAAACATTACCCATATGAATGACATATCAATGACAATAAAATTTAAACGAGGTCAGAGAATTTTGTTTTGTTTTTAATTTTAGGTAGATCTTAATATGGCAAATTCAAAAATACTATTTTCATTATGCTAGGACGCGTAGCTAAGACGTATGTGAAGTTAGCCCAGAAAATCATCCCAGAAAAAATAAAAAATTTCATCAGGCAACCCTAAAGTTATATATTGTCATCCCAGCCCAGTATTTAATTAAATATAATTAAATTGACAACATAATTATTTCAGACCAAAAATATAAAAATTGATCAAACATAATTAATGAGTACAATAAGCATAACATGATAAATATATTCAGAAATGAGACAATTAAAATTCGGCGATAATTTAATATACACATTTGTAAATACATATATATATTGGGCCAAATACTAATGAGCCTATAACGCCAATCACAACGGAAGGATTGACTTGAATTTTTTTTGTTGAGTTTTGGTTTTCATTGCGAGGCGATATCAGTTAGTTTGGTTTCCGGAACTCTTAATTTCTGGGAACCACAAAATAAAAACTTCATAGATTGGGCCAAGTACTAATGAGCCTATAACGCCAATCACAACGGAAGGATTGACTTGAATTTTTTTTGTTGAGTTGTGGTCTTTATTGCGAGGTGATATCAGTTGGTTTGGTTTCCGGAACTCTTAATTTTTGGGAACCACAAAATAAACACTTCATAGATTGGGCCAAGTACTAATGAGCCTATAACGCCAATCAGAACAGAAGGATTGACTTGAATTTTTTTTGTTGAGTTGTGGTCTTTATTGCGAGGCGATATCAGTTGGTTTGGTTTCCGAAACTCTTAATTTCTGGGAACCACAAAATAAACACTTCATAGATTGGGCCAAATACTAATGAGCCTATAACGCCAATCACAACGGAAGGATTGACTTGAATTTTTTTTGTTGAGTTGTGGTCTTTATTGCGAGGCGATATCAGTTGGTTTGGTTTCCGGAACTATTAATTTCTGGGAACCACAAAATAAACACTTCATAGATTGGGCCAAGTACTAATGAGCCTATAACGCCAATCACAACGGAAGGATCAACTTGAATTTTTTTTGTGAGGCCATATCAGTTAGTTTAGTTTCCGGAACTCTAAATCAGCCTTTTATTTGTCAACTCTGGATTTTATTTCATTGAGTAGGGCCACTGATTACTAATTTTCGTGGTAATTTTCAGAATTTATCTATGACACAGTAAAAATATAACAACGGTTAAATATGTGTACTTTCAAAATTATTCATATGAATCGTCTAAAGTACTAAAGTGGTTGGAAAAATCCAGCCTTCTCATCAATTGAGAGGCTTGGAAAGAAAAGAAATGAAGGATATAATTATTAACAAAACGGCTTCGGAGGTGTTCGAAAACCTGGTAAATAAAGAAGATCCTAAATATCTTGAAAGCTCAATAACCACCATTGTGAAATCATTGAAAGTTTGCGGAAAGCTCGTTCAGAAAAACTTCAATAAGAAGATAATGATTCTGACGATATTATCGATATTTTAAAAGAATCCCTCTCTAACAATTTAATTCAAAAATTTTTCGATAAACCATTTTATGTAATTACATATAATCAAACCCAAATAAAATTGTTGGAATTATTACTGAATAATTCCAAAAATTATAACGACGGCGGTGACGTGTCGTTATTTTAATTTGTAGATGGTGTGCAAAGCAAAGATGTAGATGGTGTGCAAAGCAAAGCTCAGTTTCGATCTGATGAGGAATTTAGTTAAAAATTAATTGTCATCTCATCAGGCCATGGCGACCGAGTGCTTTGTGTAAATGCTATCTTACGCTCTATATATATTTATTTACAGTGTACATGTAGCGCTAGCGGATTATATGAATGTGCACGAAATATCTGAATAATTGTTTTTGTTTGTGTAGCGAAGTCGCTACAAAATGAAACATTAGTGGCGTATCTGGATGCAACTAGACCCCAAGATCAGAAACCCATTTAAAACAGAGTCCTCAATTTTATATTACGCTTTGGTTGTACCTGTTACCGTTACGTCAAGTGAATCTTCTGATCAGTTACTGATATGATCAGCTCTAGCCACAATATGGATACGATTGGTAGTTGGCTTAGATCTTATCGTTTTGAAATTGAAAAAAAAATTAAATGTTGGCCAATATTCGAAACAGTTGTCACTGATTTTAGTTTTGCTGGTATAAATGCAGTTTCAGGTGCTTTTAATAAAATGGACATTGTCTAATATTTAAATCTTGCACACGACGTCATTATAACGCAAACTAATAAACCTGATTTGGTAAAGGTGCATCTTTATGTTTCTCATTTAATGCACAATATGACGTCCGTTATAAATAAATGTTTTACTAAAACTTTAAAAAACAACAAAGTTCTAAAAGAAATCATGGCTTCAATCTATTTATTAACTGATTTAATTAAAGATATTTGGCGAAACTTGTCGGTAGTCTTAAAAAATAAATATGTAACACCGAATGTTTTAGCTAGTTTACAAATAATAGTAGAACATAGTGCATCTATGAAAATTGACATTTCTCTAACTGAAAAAAAGGATATATCTTCATCAAGAAAGTTGAATGAAACCATTTATAGGCAAACAAAATTCTATAACGATTTTAAAAAAAATTCGGATTCAATAATTTTAGCAACTTGCTCAATCGAAACCTATGTAGTAAATTTATATTACAACCCGCTATTCTTAGAAAAGTTTCCACTCTGGTCCAATATTTGTCACGAGAAAACCCAAAGCAATAATCATATAGAAAACTGTTTTGCAACAATAAAAAAGCGAACTAAACGCAGTTTAACCCTGGAGAAAACTAAAGGATTTGGACCGAAGGAACACATATATTTTAAAAAGAAAATTGTTATGCATTCCAAAAAAGTTTACTAAATAAGGTTTAGAAAAGGATGAAAACACCAGTTATACTACCAGTTGTGCAGAGAAAAATTTGGTAAATATAATGGATGAACTAGAAAATTGGAAGGGACAGCCTGATAAGGTAGCCCGTTCGAATTTTAATTCAACTACATTGAAGCGCCTTAATAATTTAGAAGACGAAAATAAAAATCTGCAATTATAAAATGCTTAATGCGAACAAAAGATACAACCCTTATAACACTCCTAAATGTTCAAAAAATACAAAAAGTATTAAATTACTAAAAACGTCAGATAGGGATCACTTATCCTATTTACGTAACGGTTTAGTTACCGGTGAAAATTATACCCATACATGTGCATTTGATTCATTTATTCAATGCTTAGTTAATTTGGAAAATACTGTTTTTTCAATAGGGGGTGAATATTGTGAATTAATTAACTTTCTTAAACTGGGTAATACGGAAAAAGCATACGAAACGCGCTTTAATAGTTTAACGAAGTTTTACGGGGTAAACGTGAACTGTTCATCAAGTATAACAGAGGTGTCGGAATCTATATTTAAAACAACCCAAGTTTTTAGTATTGAGGCACAAACAAAATGTATTACCTGCAAAACCACATCAGTAAAAAATTGTATAAAATATATTCCACTCAATTTGAATCAGCTAGACATTTTAGAGCTTCAAAATCTCCAACAATGTATCGGGCCTATAGAATTTTTCTGTCGAAATTGTTATGGACCGATGATCCAACAAAACTTGTTATTAAGCAATGTAATATTTTTATATGTAGAACCATCAGTCAATCCCAATCAACAGGTTACATTAATTAATGTGTCATTAAAGATTAAAATTGTATCAGACACTTTCAAATTAAATAGTTTAGTATGTTTTGTACCTAAGTCCAAACACTATATTTCTAGTTATTGTTATCGGAATAACCAGAAATACGACGATTTACTGGACAGTTCACCCAAAATAAAGTTTCCCAAAAACCATTATGTTATACCGCATTTCCTCATTTACGTGAAGCAACCATAAATCAAGTAAAACAGTGAAAAATTTAATTAACCGTCTCCATGAAATTTATTTTCAATATATTTGTATGCAAATAAATTATACGTTGTGTAAATAAATAAATAAATAATAAAATAAAAAATACTAAACAATACATTTTAACGCTCATGGGCTCATTAGTATTTGGCCCAATATATGAAGTGTTTATTTTGTGGTTCCCAGAAATTAAGAGTTCCGGAAACCAAACCAACTGATATCGCCTCGCAATAAAAACCACAACTCAACAAAAAAAATTCAAGTCAATCCTTCCGTTGTGGTTGGCGTTATAGGCTCATTAGTACTTGGCCCAATCTATGAAGTTTTTATTTTGTGGTTCCCAGAAATTAAGAGTTCCGGAAACCAAACTAACTGATATCGCCTCGCAATGAAAACCAAAACTCAACAAAAAAAATTCAAGTCAATCCTTCCGTTGTGATTGGCGTTATAGGCTCATTAGTATTAGTATTTGGCCCAATCTATGAAGTGTTTATTTTGTGGTTCCCAGAAATTAATAGTTCCGGAAACCAAACTAACTGATATCGCCTCGCAATGAAAACAAAAACTCAACAAAAAAAATTCAAGTCAATCCTTCCGTTGTGATTGGCGTTATAGGCTCCTTAGTATTAGTATTTGGCCCAATCTATGAAGTGTTTATTTTGTGGTTCCCAAAAATTAAGAGTTCCGGAAACCAAACCAACTGATATCGCCTCGCAATAAAGACCACAACTCAACAAAAAAAAATTCAAGTCAATCCTTCCGTTGTGATTGGCGTTATAGGCTCATTAGTATTTGGCCCAATCTATGAAGTGTTTATTTTGTGGTTCCCAAAAATTAAGAGTTCCGGAAACCAAACCAACTGATATCGCCTCGCAATAAAGACCACAACTCAACAAAAAAAATTCAAGTCAATCCTTCCGTTGTGATTGGCGTTATAGGCTCATTAGTATTAGTATTTGGCCCAATCTATGAAGTTTTTATTTTGTGGTTCCCAGAAATTAAGAGTTCCGGAAACCAAACTAACTGATATCGCCTCGCAATGAAAACAAAAACTCAACAAAAAAAATTCAAGTCAATCCTTCCGTTCTGATTGGCGTTATAGGCTTATTAGTACTTGGCCCAATCTATGAAGTGTTTATTTTGTGGTTCCCAAAAATTAAGAGTTCCGGAAACCAAACCAACTGATATCGCCTCGCAATAAAGACCACAACTCAACAAAAAAAAATCAAGTCAATCCTTCCGTTGTGATTGGCGTTATAGGCTCATTAGTACTTGGCCCAATCTATGAAGTGTTTATTTTGTAGTTCCCAAAAATTAAGAGTTCCGGAAACCAAACCAACTGATATCACCTCGCAATAAAGACCACAACTCAACAAAAAAAATTCAAGTCAATCCTTCCGTTGTGATTGGCGTTATAGGCTCATTAGTATTTGGCCCAATCTATGAAGTGTTTATTTTGTGGTTCCCAAAAATTAAGAGTTCCGGAAACCAAACCAACTGATATCGCCTCGCAATAAAGACCACAACTCAACAAAAAAAATTCAAGTCAATCCTTCCGTTGTGATTGGCGTTATAGGCTCATTAGTATTAGTATTTGGCCCAATCTATGAAGTTTTTATTTTGTGGTTCCCAGAAATGAAGAGTTCCGGAAACCAAACTAACTGATATCGCCTCGCAATGAAAACCAAAACTCAACAAAAAAAATTCAAGTCAATCCTTCCGTTGTGATTGGCGTTATAGGCTCATTAGTATTAGTATTTGGCCCAATCTATGAAGTGTTTATTTTGTGGTTCCCAGAAATTAAGAGTTCCGGAAACCAAACCAACTGATATCGCCTTGCAATAAAAACCACAACTCAACAAAAAAAATTCAAGTCAATCCTTCCGTTGTGATTGGCGTTATAGGCTCATTAGTACTTGGCCCAATCTATGAAGTTTTTATTTTGTGGTTCCCAGAAATTAAGATTTCCGGAAACCAAACCAACTGATATCGCCTCGCAAAAAAGACCACAACTCAACAAAAAAAATTCAAGTCAATCCTTCCGTTGTGATTGGCGTTATAGGCTCATTAGTACTTGGCCCAATCTATGAAGTTTTTATTTTGTGGTTCCCAGAAATAAAGAGTTCCGGAAACCCAACTAACTGATATCGCCTCGCAATGAAAACAAAAACTTAACAAAAAAAATTCAAGTCAATCCTTCCGTTGTGATTGGCGTTATAGGCTCCTTAGTATTAGTATTTGGCCCAATCTATGATGTGTTTATTTTGTGGTTCCCAAAAATTAAGAGTTCCGGAAACCAAATTAACTGATATCACCTCGCAATAAAGACCACAACTCAACAAAAAAAATTCAAGTCAATCCTTCCGTTGTGATTGGCGTTATAGGCTCATTAGTATTAGTATTTGGCCCAATCTATGAAGTTTTTATTTTGTGGTTCCCAGAAATTAAGAGTTCCGGAAACCAAACTAACTGATATCGCCTCGCAATGAAAACCAAAACTCAACAAAAAAAATTCAAGTCAATCCTTCCGTTGTGATTGGCGTTATAGGCTCATTAGTATTAGTATTTGGCCCAATCTATGAAGTGTTTATTTTGTGGTTCCCAGAAATTAAGAGTTCCGGAAACCAAACCAACTGATATCGCCTTGCAATAAAAACCACAACTCAACAAAAAAAATTCAAGTCAATCCTTCCGTTGTGATTGGCGTTATAGGCTCATTAGTACTTGGCCCAATCTATGAAGTTTTTATTTTGTGGTTCCCAGAAATTAAGAGTTCCGGAAACCAAACCAACTGATATCGCCTCGCAAAAAAGACCACAACTCAACAAAAAAAATTCAAGTCAATCCTTCCGTTGTGATTGGCGTTATAGGCTCATTAGTACTTGGCCCAATCTATGAAGTTTTTATTTTGTGGTTCCCAGAAATAAAGAGTTCCGGAAACCCAACTAACTGATATCGCCTCGCAATGAAAACAAAAACTTAACAAAAAAAATTCAAGTCAATCCTTCCGTTGTGATTGGCGTTATAGGCTCCTTAGTATTAGTATTTGGCCCAATCTATGAAGTGTTTATTTTGTGGTTCCCAGAAATTAAGAGTTCCGGAAACCAAACTAACTGATATCGCCTTGCAATAAAAACCACAACTCAACAAAAAAAATTCAAGTCAATCCTTCCGTTGTGATTGGCGTTATAGGCTCATTAGTACTTGGCCCAATCTATGAAGTTTTTATTTTGTGGTTCCCAGAAATTAAGAGTTCCGGAAACCAAACCAACTGATATCGCCTCGCAAAAAAGACCACAACTCAACAAAAAAAATTCAAGTCAATCCTTCCGTTGTGATTGGCGTTATAGGCTCATTAGTACTTGGCCCAATCTATGAAGTTTTTATTTTGTGGTTCCCAGAAATAAAGAGTTCCGGAAACCCAACTAACTGATATCGCCTCGCAATGAAAACAAAAACTTAACAAAAAAAATTCAAGTCAATCCTTCCGTTGTGATTGGCGTTATAGGCTCCTTAGTATTAGTATTTGGCCCAATCTATGAAGTGTTTATTTTGTGGTTCCCAAAAATTAAGAGTTCCGGAAACCAAACTAACTGATATCGCCTCGCAATAAAGACCACAACTCAACAAAAAAAATTCAAGTCAATCCTTCCGTTGTGATTGGCGTTATAGGCTCATTAGTATTTGGCCCAATCTATGAAGTTTTTATTTTGTGGTTCCCAGAAATTAAGAGTTCCGGAAACCAAACTAACTGATATCGCCTCGCAATAAAAACCACAACTCAACAAAAAAAATTCAAGTCAATCCTTCCGTTCTGATTGGCGTTATAGGCTTATTAGTACTTGGCCCAATCTATGAAGTGTTTATTTTGTGGTTCCCAAAAATTAAGAGTTCCGGAAACCAAACCAACTGATATCGCCTCGCAATAAAGACCACAACTCAACAAAAAAAATTCAAGTCAATCCTTCCGTTGTGATTGGCGTTATAGGCTCATTAGTACTTGGCCCAATCTATGAAGTGTTTATTTTGTGGTTCCCAAAAATTAAGAGTTCCGGAAACCAAACCAACTGATATCACCTCGCAATAAAGACCACAACTCAACAAAAAAAATTCAAGTCAATCCTTCCGTTGTGATTGGCGTTATAGGCTCATTAGTATTTGGCCCAATCTATGAAGTGTTTATTTTGTGGTTCCCAAAAATTAAGAGTTCCGGAAACCAAACCAACTGATATCGCCTCGCAATAAAGACCACAACTCAACAAAAAAAATTCAAGTCAATCCTTCCGTTGTGATTGGCGTTATAGGCTCATTAGTATTAGTATTTGGCCCAATCTATGAAGTTTTTATTTTGTGGTTCCCAGAAATTAAGAGTTCCGGAAACCAAACTAACTGATATCGCCTCGCAATGAAAACAAAAACTCAACAAAAAAAATTCAAGTCAATCCTTCCGTTGTGATTGGCGTTATAGGCTCCTTAGTATTAGTATTTGGCCCAATCTATGAAGTGTTTATTTTGTGGTTCCCAAAAATTAAGAGTTCCGGAAACCAAACCAACTGATATCGCCTCGCAATAAAGACCACAACTCAACAAAAAAAATTCAAGTCAATCATTCCGTTGTGATTGGCGTTATAGGCTCATTAGTATTTGGCCCAATCTATGAAGTTTTTATTTTGTGGTTCCCAGAAATTAAGAGTTCCGGAAACCAAACCAACTGATTTCGCCTCGCAATAAAGACCACAACTCAACAAAAAAAAATTCAAGTCAATCCTTCCGTTGTGATTGGCGTTATAGGCTCATTAGTACTTGGCCCAATCTATGAAGTGTTTATTTTGTGGTTCCCAAAAATTAAGAGTTCCGGAAACCAAACCAACTGATATCACCTCGCAATAAAGACCACAACTCAACAAAAAAATTCAAGTCAATCCTTCCGTTGTGATTGGCGTTATAGGCTCATTAGTATTAGTATTTGGCCCAATCTATGAAGTTTTTATTTTGTGGTTCCCAGAAATTAAGAGTTCCGGAAACCAAACTAACTGATATCGCCTCGCAATGAAAACCAAAACTCAACAAAAAAAATTCAAGTCAATCCTTCCGTTGTGATTGGCGTTATAGGCTCATTAGTATTAGTATTTGGCCCAATCTATGAAGTGTTTATTTTGTGGTTCCCAGAAATTAAGAGTTCCGGAAACCAAACCAACTGATATCGCCTTGCAATAAAAACCACAACTCAACAAAAAAAATTCAAGTCAATCCTTCCGTTGTGATTGGCGTTATAGGCTCATTAGTACTTGGCCCAATCTATGAAGTTTTTATTTTGTGGTTCCCAGAAATTAAGAGTTCCGGAAACCAAACCAACTGATTTCGCCTCGCAATAAAGACCACAACTCAACAAAAAAAATTCAAGTCAATCCTTCCGTTGTGATTGGCGTTATAGGCTCATTAGTACTTGGCCCAATCTATGAAGTTTTTATTTTGTGGTTCCCAGAAATAAAGAGTTCCGGAAACCCAACTAACTGATATCGCCTCGCAATGAAAACAAAAACTTAACAAAAAAAATTCAAGTCAATCCTTCCGTTGTGATTGGCGTTATAGGCTCCTTAGTATTAGTATTTGGCCCAATCTATGAAGTGTTTATTTTGTGGTTCCCAAAAATTAAGAGTTCCGGAAACCAAACCAACTGATATCGCCTCGCAATAAAGACCACAACTCAACAAAAAAAATTCAAGTCAATCCTTCCGTTGTGATTGGCGTTATAGGCTCATTAGTATTAGTATTTGGCCCAATCTATGAAGTGTTTATTTTGTGGTTCCCAGAAATTAAGAGTTCCGGAAACCAAACTAACTGATATCGCCTCGCAATGAAAACCAAAACTCAACAAAAAAAATTCAAGTCAATCCTTCCGTTGTGATTGGCGTTATAGGCTCATTAGTATTAGTATTTGGCCCAATCTATGAAGTGTTTATTTTGTGGTTCCCAGAAATTAAGAGTTCCGGAAACCAAACCAACTGATATCGCCTTGCAATAAAAACCACAACTCAACAAAAAAAATTCAAGTCAATCCTTCCGTTCTGATTGGCGTTATAGGCTTATTAGTACTTGGCCCAATCTATGAAGTGTTTATTTTGTGGTTCCCAAAAATTAAGAGTTCCGGAAACCAAACCAACTGATATCGCCTCGCAATAAAGACCACAACTCAACAAAAAAAATTCAAGTCAATCCTTCCGTTGTGATTGGCGTTATAGGCTCATTAGTACTTGGCCCAATCTATGAAGTGTTTATTTTGTGGTTCCCAAAAATTAAGAGTTCCGGAAACCAAACCAACTGATATCACCTCGCAATAAAGACCACAACTCAACAAAAAAAATTCAAGTCAATCCTTCCGTTGTGATTGGCGTTATAGGCTCATTAATATTTGGCCCAATCTATGAAGTGTTTATTTTGTGGTTCCCAAAAATTAAGAGTTCCGGAAACCAAACCAACTGATATCGCCTCGCAATAAAGACCACAACTCAACAAAAAAAATTCAAGTCAATCCTTCCGTTGTGATTGGCGTTATAGGCTCATTAGTATTAGTATTTGGCCCAATCTATGAAGTTTTTATTTTGTGGTTCCCAGAAATTAAGAGTTCCGGAAACCAAACTAACTGATATCGCCTCGCAATGAAAACAAAAACTCAACAAAAAAAATTCAAGTCAATCCTTCCGTTGTGATTGGCGTTATAGGCTCCTTAGTATTAGTATTTGGCCCAATCTATGAAGTGTTTATTTTGTGGTTCCCAAAAATTAAGAGTTCCGGAAACCAAACCAACTGATATCGCCTCGCAATAAAGACCACAACTCAACAAAAAAAATTCAAGTCAATCCTTCCGTTGTGATTGGCGTTATAGGCTCATTAGTATTTGGCCCAATCTATGAAGTTTTTATTTTGTGGTTCCCAGAAATTAACAGTTCCGGAAACCAAACTAACTGATATCGCCTCGCAATAAAAACCACAACTCAACAAAAAAAATTCAAGTCAATCCTTCCGTTCTGATTGGCGTTATAGGCTTATTAGTACTTGGCCCAATCTATGAAGTGTTTATTTTGTGGTTCCCAAAAATTAAGAGTTCCGGAAACCAAACCAACTGATATCGCCTCGCAATAAAGACCACAACTCAACAAAAAAAATTCAAACCAACTGATATCACCTCGCAATAAAGACCACAACTCAACAATAAAATTCAAGTCAATCCTTCCGTTGTGATTGGCGTTATAGGCTCATTAGTATTAGTATTTGGCCCAATCTATGAAGTTTTTATTTTGTGGTTCCCAGAAATTAAGAGTTCCGGAAACCAAACTAACTGATATCGCCTCGCAATAAAAACCACAACTCAACAAAAAAAATTCAAGTCAATCCTTCCGTTCTGATTGGCGTTATAGGCTTATTAGTACTTGGCCCAATCTATGAAGTGTTTATTTTGTGGTTCCCAAAAATTAAGAGTTCCGGAAACCAAACCAACTGATATCGCCTCGCAATAAAGACCACAACTCAACAAAAAAAATTCAAACCAACTGATATCACCTCGCAATAAAGACCACAACTCAACAATAAAATTCAAGTCAATCCTTCCGTTGTGATTGGCGTTATAGGCTCATTAGTATTAGTATTTGGCCCAATCTATGAAGTTTTTATTTTGTGGTTTCCAGAAATTAAGAGTTCCGGAAACCAAACTAACTGATATCGCCTCGCAATGAAAACCACAACTCAACAAAAAAAATTCAAGTCAATCCTTCCGTTGTGATTGGCGTTATAGGCTCATTAGTATTTGGCCCAATATATATATGTATTTACAAATGTGTATATTAAATTATCGCCGAATTTTAATTGTCTCATTTCTGAATATATTTATCATGTTATGCTTATTGTACTCATTAATTATGTTTGATCAATTTTTATATTTTTGGTCTGAAATAATTATGTTGTCAATTTAATTATATTTAATTAAATACTGGGCTGGGATGACAATATATAACTTTAGGGTTGCCTGATGAAATTTTTTATTTTTTCTGGGATGATATTCTGGGCTAACTTCACATACGTGTAGCTAAGGAGAAAAAGCTGTTTAAACATTACCCATATGAATGACATATCAATGACAATAAAATTTAAACGAGGTCGGAAAACTTTGTTTTGTTTTTTATTTTAGGTAGATCTTAATATGGCAAATTCAAAAATACTATTTTCATAATGCTAGGACGCATAGCTTGGGAGAAAAAGCTGTTTAAACATTACCCATATGAATGACAATAAAATTTAAACGAGGTCGGAAAACTTTGTTTTGTTTTTTATTTTAGGTAGATCTTAATATGGCAAATTCAAAAATACTATTTTTATTATGCTAGGACGCATAGCTTAGGAGAAAAAGCTGTTTAAACATTACCCATATGAATGACATATCAATGACAATAAAATTTAAACGAGGTCAGAGAATTTTGTTTTGTTTTTAATTTTAGGTAGATCTTAATATGGCAAATTCAAAAATACTATTTTCATTATGCTAGGACGCGTAGCTAAGGAGAAAAAGCTGTTTAAACATTACCCATATGAATGACATATGAATGACAATAAAATTTAAACGAGGTCGGAAAACTTTGTTTTGTTTTTTATTTTAGGTAGATCTTAATATGGCAAATTCAAAAATACTATTTTCATTATGCTAGGACGCATAGCTTAGGAGAAAAAGCTGTTTAAACATTACCCATATGAATGACATATCAATGACAATAAAATTTAAACGAGGTCGGAAAACTTTGTTTTGTTTTTTATTTTAGGTAGATCTTAATATGGCAAATTCAAAAATACTATTTTTATTATGCTAGGACACATAGCTTAGGAGAAAAAGCTGTTTAAACATTACCCATATGAATGACAATAAAATTTAAACGAGGTCAGAAAACTTTGTTTTGTTTTTTATTTTAGGTAGATCTTAATATGGCAAATTCAAAAATACTATTTTCATAATGCTAGGACGCATAGCTTAGGAGAAAAATCTGTTTAAACATTACCCATATGAATGACATATCAATGACAATAAAATTTAAACGAGGTCAGAGAATTTTGTTTTGTTTTTAATTTTAGGTAGATCTTAATATGGCAAATTCAAAAATACTATTTTCATTATGCTAGGACGCGTAGCTAAGGAGAAAAAGCTGTTTAAACATTACCCATATGAATGACATATCAATGACAATAAAATTTAAACGAGGTCGGAAAACTTTGTTTTGTTTTTTATTTTAGGTAGATCTTAATATGGCAAATTCAAAAATACTATTTTCATAATGCTAGGACGCATAGCTTGGGAGAAAAAGCTGTTTAAACATTACCCATATGAATGACATATCAATGACAATAAAATTTAAACGAGGTCGGAAAACTTTGTTTTGTTTTTTATTTAAAGTAGATCTTAATATGGCAAATTCAAAAATACTATTTTCATTATGCTAGGACGCATAGCTTAGGAGAAAAAGCTGTTTAAACATTACCCATATGAATGACATATCAATGACAATAAAATTTAAACGAGGTCGGAAAACTTTGTTTTGTTTTTTATTTTAGGTAGATCTTAATATGGCAAATTCAAAAATACTATTTTCATAATGCTAGGACGCATAGCTTGGGAGAAAAAGCTGTTTAAACATTACCCATATGAATGACAATAAAATTTAAACGAGGTCGGAAAACTTTGTTTTGTTTTTTATTTTAGGTAGATCTTAATATGGCAAATTCAAAAATACTATTTTTATTATGCTAGGACGCATAGCTTAGGAGAAAAAGCTGTTTAAACATTACCCATATGAATGACATATCAATGACAATAAAATTTAAACGAGGTCAGAGAATTTTGTTTTGTTTTTAATTTTAGGTAGATCTTAATATGGCCAATTCAAAAATACTATTTTCATTATGCTAGGACGCGTAGCTAAGGAGAAAAAGCTGTTTAAACATTACCCATATGAATGACATATCAATGACAATAAAATTTAAACGAGGTCGGAAAACTTTGTTTTATTTTTTATTTAAAGTAGATCTTAATATGGCAAATTCAAAAATACTATTTTCATTATGCTAGGACGCATAGCTTAGGAGAAAAAGCTGTTTAAACATTACCCATATGAATGACAATAAAATTTAAACGAGGTCGGAAAACTTTGTTTTGTTTTTAATTTTAAGTAGATCTTAATATGGCAAATTCAAAAATACTATGTTCATTATGCTAGGACGCATAGCTTAGGAGAAAAAGCTGTTTAAACATTACCCATATGAATGACATATGAATGACAATAAAATTTAAACGAGGTCGGAAAACTTTGTTTTGTTTTTTATTTTAGGTAGATCTTAATATGGCAAATTCAAAAATACTATTTTTATTATGCTAGGACGCATAGCTTAGGAGAAAAAGCTGTTTAAACATTACCCATATGAATGACATATCAATGACAATAAAATTTAAACGAGGTCGGAAAACTTTGTTTTGTTTTTTATTTTAGGTAGATCTTAATATGGCAAATTCAAAAATACTATTTTTATTATGCTAGGACACATAGCTTAGGAGAAAAAGCTGTTTAAACATTACCCATATGAATGACAATAAAATTTAAACGAGGTCAGAAAACTTTGTTTTGTTTTTTATTTTAGGTAGATCTTAATATGGCAAATTCAAAAATACTATTTTCATAATGCTAGGACGCATAGCTTAGGAGAAAAATCTGTTTAAACATTACCCATATGAATGACATATCAATGACAATAAAATTTAAACGAGATCGGAAAACTTTGTATTGTTTTTTATTTTAGGTAGATCTTAATATGGCAAATTCAAAAATACTATCTTCATTATGCTAGGACGCATAGATTAGGAGAAAAAGCTGTTTAAACATTACCCATATGAATGACAATAAAATTTAAACGAGGTCGGAAAACTTTGTTTTGTTTTTTATGTTAGGTAGATCTTAATATGGCAAATTCAAAAATACTATTTTCATTATGCTAGGACGCATAGCTTAGGAGAAAAAGCTGTTTAAACATTACCCATATGAATGACATATCAATGACAATAAAATTTAAACGAGGTCGGAAAACTTTGTTTTGTTTTTTATTTTAGGTAGATCTTAATATGGCAAATTCAAAAATACTATCTTCATTATGCTAGGACGCATAGATTAGGAGAAAAAGCTGTTTAAACATTACCCATATGAATGACAATAAAATTTAAACGAGGTCGGAAAACTTTGTTTTGTTTTTTATGTTAGGTAGATCTTAATATGGCAAATTCAAAAATACTATTTTCATTATGCTAGGACGCATAGCTTAGGAGAAAAAGCTGTTTAAACATTACCCATATGAATGACATATCAATGACAATAAAATTTAAACGAGGTCGGAAAACTTTGTTTTGTTTTTTATTTTAGGTAGATCTTAATATGGCAAATTCAAAAATACTATTTTCATTATGCTAGGACGCATAACTTAGGAGAAAAAGCTGTTTAAACATTACCCATATGAATGACATATCAATGACAATAAAATTTAAACGAGGTCAGAGAATTTTGTTTTGTTTTTAATTTTAGGTAGATCTTAATATGGCAAATTCAAAAATACTATTTTCATTATGCTAGGACGCGTAGCTAAGGAGAAAAAGCTGTTTAAACATTACCCATATGAATGACATATCAATGACAATAAAATTTAAACGAGGTCGGAAAACTTTGTTTTGTTTTTTATTTTAGGTAGATCTTAATATGGCAAATTCAAAAATACTATGTTCATTATGCTAGGACGCATAGCTTAGGAGAAAAAGCTGTTTAAACATTACCCATATGAATGACATATGAATGACAATAAAATTTAAACGAGGTCGGAAAACTTTGTTTTGTTTTTTATTTTAGGTAGATCTTAATATGGCAAATTCAAAAATACTATTTTTATTATGCTAGGACGCATAGCTTAGGAGAAAAAGCTGTTTAAACATTACCCATATGAATGACATATCAATGACAATAAAATTTAAACGAGGTCGGAAAACTTTGTTTTGTTTTTTATTTTAGGTAGATCTTAATATGGCAAATTCAAAAATACTATTTTTATTATGCTAGGACACATAGCTTAGGAGAAAAAGCTGTTTAAACATTACCCATATGAATGACAATAAAATTTAAACGAGGTCAGAAAACTTTGTTTTGTTTTTTATTTTAGGTAGATCTTAATATGGCAAATTCAAAAATACTATTTTCATAATGCTAGGACGCATAGCTTAGGAGAAAAATCTGTTTAAACATTACCCATATGAATGACATATCAATGACAATAAAATTTAAACGAGATCGGAAAACTTTGTATTGTTTTTTATTTTAGGTAGATCTTAATATGGCAAATTCAAAAATACTATCTTCATTATGCTAGGACGCATAGATTAGGAGAAAAAGCTGTTTAAACATTACCCATATGAATGACAATAAAATTTAAACGAGGTCGGAAAACTTTGTTTTGTTTTTTATGTTAGGTAGATCTTAATATGGCAAATTCAAAAATACTATTTTCATTATGCTAGGACGCATAGCTTAGGAGAAAAAGCTGTTTAAACATTACCCATATGAATGACATATCAATGACAATAAAATTTAAACGAGGTCGGAAAACTTTGTTTTGTTTTTTATTTTAGGTAGATCTTAATATGGCAAATTCAAAAATACTATCTTCATTATGCTAGGACGCATAGATTAGGAGAAAAAGCTGTTTAAACATTACCCATATGAATGACAATAAAATTTAAACGAGGTCGGAAAACTTTGTTTTGTTTTTTATGTTAGGTAGATCTTAATATGGCAAATTCAAAAATACTATTTTCATTATGCTAGGACGCATAGCTTAGGAGAAAAAGCTGTTTAAACATTACCCATATGAATGACATATCAATGACAATAAAATTTAAACGAGGTCGGAAAACTTTGTTTTGTTTTTTATTTTAGGTAGATCTTAATATGGCAAATTCAAAAATACTATTTTCATTATGCTAGGACGCATAACTTAGGAGAAAAAGCTGTTTAAACATTACCCATATGAATGACATATCAATGACAATAAAATTTAAACGAGGTCAGAGAATTTTGTTTTGTTTTTAATTTTAGGTAGATCTTAATATGGCAAATTCAAAAATACTATTTTCATTATGCTAGGACGCGTAGCTAAGGAGAAAAAGCTGTTTAAACATTACCCATATGAATGACATATCAATGACAATAAAATTTAAACGAGGTCGGAAAACTTTGTTTTGTTTTTTATTTTAGGTAGATCTTAATATGGCAAATTCAAAAATACTATTTTCATAATGCTAGGACGCATAGCTTGGGAGAAAAAGCTGTTTAAACATTACCCATATGAATGACATATCAATGACAATAAAATTTAAACGAGGTCGGAAAACTTTGTTTTGTTTTTTATTTAAAGTAGATTTTAATATGGCAAATTCAAAAATACTATTTTCATTATGCTAGGACGCATAGCTTAGGAGAAAAAGCTGTTTAAACATTACCCATATGAATGACATATCAATGACAATAAAATTTAAACGAGGTCGGAAAACTTTGTTTTGTTTTTTATTTTAGTTAGATCTTAATATGGCAAATTCAAAAATACTATTTTCATTATGCTAGGACGCATAGCTTAGGAGAAAAAGCTGTTTAAACATTACCCATATGAATGACATATCAATGACAATAAAATTTAAACGAGGTCGGAAAACTTTGTTTTGTTTTTAATTTTAGGTAGATCTTAATATGGCAAATTCAAAAATACTATTTTCATCATGCTAGGAAGCTTAGCTTAGGAGAAAAAGCTATTTAAACATTACCCATATGAATGACATATCAATGACAATAAAATTTAAACGAGGTCGGAAAACTTTGTTCTGTTTTTTATTTTAGGTAGATCTTAATATGGCAAATTCAAAAATACTATTTTCATTATGCTAGGATGCATAGCTTAGGAGAAAAAAATGTTTAAACATTATCCATATGAATGACAATAAAATGTAAACGAGGTCGGAAAACTTTGTTTTGTTTTTTATTTTAGGTAGATCTTAATATGGCAAATTCAAAAATACTATTTTCATCATGCTAGGAAGCTTAGTTTAGGAGAAAAAGCTATTTAAACATTACTCATATGAATGAAAATAAAATTTAAACGAAGTCGGAAAACTTTGTTTTGTTTTTTATTTTAGGTAGATCTTAATATGGCAAATTTAAAAATACTATTTTCATCATGCTTGAATGCTTAGCTTAGGAGAAAAAGCTGTTTAAA
Organism: Tipula confusa; assembly: GCA_963556175.1. Lineage (NCBI taxonomy): Eukaryota > Metazoa > Arthropoda > Insecta > Diptera > Tipulidae > Tipula > Tipula confusa. Next base: position 134,295,819 of record OY744477.1, on the reverse strand, counting down.
CATTACCCATATGAATGACATATCAATGACAATAAAATTTAAACGAGGTCGGAAAACTTTGTTTTGTTTTTTATTTAAAGTAGATCTTAATATGGCAAATTCAAAAATACTATTTTCATCATGCTAGGACGCATAGCTTAGGAGAAAAAGCTGTTTAAACATTACCCATATGAATGACATATCAATGACAATAAAATTTAAACGAGGTCGGAAAACTTTGTTTTGTTTTTTATTTTAGGTAGATCTTAAAATGGCAAATTCAAAAATACTATTTTCATTATGCTAGGATGCATAGCTTAGGAGAAAAAGCTGTTTAAACATTACCCATATGAATGACATATCAATGACAATAAAATTTAAACGAGGTCGGAAAACTTTGTTTTGTTTTTTATTTTAGGTAGATCTTAATATGGCAAATTCAAAAATACTATTTTCATTATGCTAGGACGCGTAGCTTAGGAGAAAAAGCTGTTTAAACATTACCCATATGAATGACATATGAATGACAATAAAATTTAAACGAGGTCGGAAAACTTTGTTTTGTTTTTTATTTTATGTAGATCTTAATATGGCAAATTCAAAAATACTATTTTCATTATGCTAGGACGCATAGCTTAGGAGAAAAAGCTGTTTAAACATTACCCATATGAATGACAATAAAATTTAAACGAGGTCGGAAAACTTTGTTTTGTTTTTTATTTTAGGTAGATCTTAATATGGCAAATTCAAAAATACTATTTTTATTATGCTAGGACGCATAACTTAGGAGAAAAAGCTGTTTAAACATTACCCATATGAATGACATATCAATGACAATAAAATTTAAACGAGGTCGGAAAACTTTGTTTTGTTTTTTATTTAAAGTAGATCTTAATATGGCAAATTCAAAAATACTATTTTCATTATGCTAGGACGCATAGCTTAGGAGAAAAAGCTGTTTAAACATTACCCATATGAATGACAATAAAATTTAAACGAGGTCGGAAAACTTTGTTTTGTTTTTTATTTTAGGTAGATCTTAATATGGCAAATTCAAAAATACTATTTTTATTATGCTAGGACGCATAGCTTAGGAGAAAAAGCTGTTTAAACATTACCCATATGAATGACACATCAATGACAATAAAATTTAAACGAGGTCGGAAAACTTTGTTTTGTTTTTTATTTTAGTTAGATCTTAATATGGCAAATTCAAAAATACTATTTTTATTATGCTAGGACGCATAGCTTAGGAGAAAAAGCTGTTTAAACATTACCCATATGAATGACAATAAAATTTAAACGAGGTCAGAAAACTTTGTTTTGTTTTTTATTTTAGTTAGATCTTAATATTGCAAATTCAAAAATACTAATTTCATTATGCTAGGACGCATAGCTTAGGAGAAAAAGCTGTTTAAACATTACCCATATGAATGACATATCAATGACAATAAAATTTAAACGAGGTCGGAAAACTTTGTTTTATTTTTTATTTAAAGTAGATCTTAATATGGCAAATTCAAAAATACTATTTTCATTATGCTAGGACGCGTAGCTTAGGAGAAAAAGCTGTTTAAACATTACCCATATGAATGACATATGAATGACAATAAAATTTAAACGAGGTCGGAAAACTTTGTTTTGTTTTTTATTTTAGGTAGATCTTAATATGGCAAATTCAAAAATACTATTTTTATTATGCTAGGACGCATTACTTAGGAGAAAAAGCTGTTTAAACATTACCCATATGAATGACATATCAATGACAATAAAATTTAAACGAGGTCGGAAAACTTTGTTTTGTTTTTTATTTAAAGTAGATCTTAATATGGCAAATTCAAAAATACTATTTTCATTATGCTAGGACGCATAGCTTAGGAGAAAAAGCTGTTTAAACATTACCCATATGAATGACATATCAATGACAATAAAATTTAAACGAGGTCGGAAAACTTTGTTTTGTTTTTTATTTTAGTTAGATCTTAATATGGCAAATTCAAAAATACTATTTTCATTATGCTAGGACGCATAGCTTAGGAGAAAAAGCTGTTTAAACATTACCCATATGAATGACATATCAATGACAATAAAATTTAAACGAGGTCGGAAAACTTTGTTTTGTTTTTTATTTTAGGTAGATCTTAATATGGCAAATTCAAAAATACTATTTTCATCATGCTAGGAAGCTTAGCTTAGGAGAAAAAGCTATTTAAACATTACCCATATGAATGACATATCAATGACAATAAAATTTAAACGAGGTCGGAAAACTTTGTTCTGTTTTTTATTTTAGGTAGATCTTAATATGGCAAATTCAAAAATACTATTTTCATTATGCTAGGATGCATAGCTTAGGAGAAAAAAATGTTTAAACATTATCCATATGAATGACAATAAAATGTAAACGAGGTCGGAAAACTTTGTTTCGTTTTTTATTTTAGGTACATCTTAATATGGCAAATTCAAAAATACTATTTTCATCATGCTAGGAAGCTTAGTTTAGGAGAAAAAGCTGTTTAAACATTACTCATATGAATGAAAATAAAATTTAAACGAAGTCGGAAAACTTTGTTTTGTTTTTTATTTTAGGTAGATCTTAATATGGCAAATTCAAAAATACTATTTTCATCATGCTTGGATGCTTAGCTTAGGAGAAAAAGCTGTTTAAACATTACCCATATGAATGACAATAAAATGTAAACGAGGTCGGAAAACTTTGTTTTGTTTCTTATTTTAGGTAGATCTTAATATGGCAAATTCAAAAATACTATTTTCATAATTCTAGGACGCATAGCTTGGGAGAAAAAGCTGTTTAAACATTACCCATATGAATGACATATCAATGACAATAAAATTTAAACGAGGTCGGAAAACTTTGTTTAGTTTTTTATTTAAAGTAGATCTTAATATGGCAAATTCAAAAATACTATTTTCATTATGCTAGGACGCATAGCTTAGGAGAAAAAGCTGTTTAAACATTACCCATATGAATGACATATCAATGACAATAAAATTTAAACGAGGTCGGAAAACTTTGTTTTGTTTTTAATTTTAGGTAGATCTTAATATGGCAAATTCAAAAATACTATTTTCATTATGCTAGGATGCATAGCTTAGGAGAAAAAGCTGTTTAAACATTACCCATATGAATGACATATCAATGACAATAAAATTTAAACGAGGTCGGAAAACTTTGTTTTGTTTTTTATTTTAGGTAGATCTTAATATGGCAAATTCAAAAATACTATTTTCATTATGCTAGGACGCATAGCTTAGGAGAAAAAGCTGTTTAAACATTACCCATATGAATGACAATAAAATTTAAACGAGGTCGGAAAACTTTGTTTTGTTTTTTATTTTAAGTAGATCTTAATATGGCAAATTCAAAAATACTATTTTTATTATGCTAGGACGCATAACTTAGGAGAAAAAGCTGTTTAAACATTACCCATATGAATGACATATCAATGACAATAAAATTTAAACGAGGTCGGAAAACTTTATTTTATTTTTTATTTAAAGTAGATCTTAATATGGCAAATTCAAAAATACTATTTTCATTATGCTAGGACGCATAGCTTAGGAGAAAAAGCTGTTTAAACATTACCCATATGAATGACAATAAAATTTAAACGAGGTCGGAAAACTTTGTTTTGTTTTTTATTTTAGGTAGATCTTAATATGGCAAATTCAAAAATACTATTTTTATTATGCTAGGACGCATAGCTTAGGAGAAAAAGCTGTTTAAACATTACCCATATGAATGACAATAAAATTTAAACGAGGTCGGAAAACTTTGTTTTGTTTTTTATTTTAGGTAGATCTTAATATGGCAAATTCAAAAATACTATTTTTATTATGCTAGGACGCATAGCTTAGGAGAAAAAGCTGTTTAAACATTACCCATATGAATGACAATAAAATTTAAACGAGGTCAGAAAACTTTGTTTTGTTTTTTATTTTAGTTAGATCTTAATATTGCAAATTCAAAAATACTAATTTCATTATGCTAGGACGCATACCTTAGGAGAAAAAGCTGTTTAAACATTACCCATATGAATGACATATCAATGACAATAAAATTTAAACGAGGTCGGAAAACTTTGTTTTGTTTTTTATTTTAGGTAGATCTTAATATGGCAAATTCAAAAATACTATTTTCATTATGCTAGGACGCATAGCTTAGGAGAAAAAGCTGTTTAAACATTACCCATATGAATGACATATCAATGACAATAAAATTTAAACGAGGTCGGAAAACTTTGTATTGTTTTTTATTTTAGTTAGATCTTAATATGGCAAATTCAAAAATACTATTTTCATTATGCTAGGACGCATAGCTTAGGAGAAAAAGCTGTTTAAACATTACCCATATGAATGACATATCAATGACAATAAAATTTAAACGAGGTCGGAAAACTTTGTTTTGTTTTTAATTTTAGGTAGATCTTAATATGGCAAATTCAAAAATACTATTTTCATTATGCTAGGACGCATAGCTTAGGAGAAAAAGCTGTTTAAACATTACCCATATGAATGACATATCAATGACAATAAAATTTAAACGAGGTCGGAAAACTTTGTTTTGTTTTTTATTTAAAGTAGATCTTAATATGGCAAATTCAAAAATACTATTTACATTATGCTAGGACGCATAGCTTAGGAGAAAAAGCTGTTTAAACATTACCCATATGAATGACAATAAAATTTAAACGAGGTCGGAAAACTTTGTTTTGTTTTTTATTTTAGGTAGATCTTAATATGGCAAATTCAAAAATACTATTTTCATTATGCTAGGATGCATAGCTTAGGAGAAAAAGCTGTTTAAACATTACCCATATGAATGACATATCAATGACAATAAAATTTAAACGAGGTCGGAAAACTTTGTTTTGTTTTTTATTTAAAGTAGATCTTAATATGGCAAATTCAAAAATACTATTTTCATTATGCTAGGACGCATAGCTTAGGAGAAAAAGCTGTTTAAACATTACCCATATGAATGACAATAAAATTTAAACGAGGTCGGAAAACTTTGTTTTGTTTTTTATTTTAAGTAGATCTTAATATGGCAAATTCAAAAATACTATTTTTATTATGCTAGGACGCATAACTTAGGAGAAAAAGCTGTTTAAACATTACCCATATGAATGACATATCAATGACAATAAAATTTAAACGAGGTCGGAAAACTTTGTTTTATTTTTTATTTAAAGTAGATCTTAATATGGCAAATTCAAAAATACTATTTTCATTATGCTAGGACGCATAGCTTAGGAGAAAAAGCTGTTTAAACATTACCCATATGAATGACAATAAAATTTAAACGAGGTCGGAAAACTTTGTTTTGTTTTTTATTTTAGGTAGATCTTAATATGGCAAATTCAAAAATACTATTTTTATTATGCTAGGACGCATAGCTTAGGAGAAAAAGCTGTTTAAACATTACCCATATGAATGACAATAAAATTTAAACGAGGTCGGAAAACTTTGTTTTGTTTTTTATTTTAGGTAGATCTTAATATGGCAAATTCAAAAATACTATTTTTATTATGCTAGGACGCATAGCTTAGGAGAAAAAGCTGTTTAAACATTACCCATATGAATGACAATAAAATTTAAACGAGGTCAGAAAACTTTGTTTTGTTTTTTATTTTAGTTAGATCTTAATATTGCAAATTCAAAAATACTAATTTCATTATGCTAGGACGCATACCTTAGGAGAAAAAGCTGTTTAAACATTACCCATATGAATGACATATCAATGACAATAAAATTTAAACGAGGTCGGAAAACTTTGTTTTGTTTTTTATTTTAGGTAGATCTTAATATGGCAAATTCAAAAATACTATTTTCATTATGCTAGGACGCATAGCTTAGGAGAAAAAGCTGTTTAAACATTACCCATATGAATGACATATCAATGACAATAAAATTTAAACGAGGTCGGAAAACTTTGTATTGTTTTTTATTTTAGTTAGATCTTAATATGGCAAATTCAAAAATACTATTTTCATTATGCTAGGACGCATAGCTTAGGAGAAAAAGCTGTTTAAACATTACCCATATGAATGACATATCAATGACAATAAAATTTAAACGAGGTCGGAAAACTTTGTTTTGTTTTTAATTTTAGGTAGATCTTAATATGGCAAATTCAAAAATACTATTTTCATTATGCTAGGAAGCTTAGCTTAGGAGAAAAAGCTATTTAAACATTACCCATATGAATGACATATCAATGACAATAAAATTTAAACGAAGTCGGAAAACTTTGTTTTGTTTTTTATTTTAGGTAGATCTTAATATGGCAAATTTAAAAATACTATTTTCATCATGCTTGGATGCTTAGCTTAGGAGAAAAAGCTGTTTAAACCTTACCCATATGAATGACAATAAAATGTAAACGAGGTCGGAAAACTTTGTTTTGTTTTTTATTTTAGGTAGATCTTAATATGGCAAATTCAAAAATACTATTTTCATAATTCTAGGACGCATAGCTTGGGAGAAAAAGCTGTTTAAACATTACCCATATGAATGACATATCAATTACAATAAAATTTAAACGAGGTCGGAAAACTTTGTTTTGTTTTTTATTTAAAGTAGATCTTAATATGGCAAATTCAAAAATACTATTTTCATTATGCTAGGACGCATAGCTTAGGAGAAAAAGCTGTTTAAACATTACCCATATGAATGACATATCAATGACAATAAAATTTAAACGAGGTCGGAAAACTTTGTTTTGTTTTTTATTTTAGGTAGATCTTAATATGGCAAATTCAAAAATACTATTTTCATTATGCTAGGATGCATTGCTTAGGAGAAAAAGCTGTTTAAACATTACCCATATGAATGACATATCAATGACAATAAAATTTAAACGAGGTCGGAAAACTTTGTTTTGTTTTTTATTTTAGGTAGATCTTAATATGGCAAATTCAAAAATACTATTTTCATTATGCTAGGACGCGTAGCTTAGGAGAAAAAGCTGTTTAAATATTACCCATATGAATGACATATGAATGACAATTAAATTTAAACGAGGTCGGAAAACTTTGTTTTGTTTTTTATTTTATGTAGATCTTAATATGGCAAATTCAAAAATACTATTTTTATTATGCTAGGACGCATAGCTTAGGAGAAAAAGCTGTTTAAACATTACCCATATGAATGACAATAAAATTTAAACGAGGTCGGAAAACTTTGTTTTGTTTTTTATTTTAAGTAGATCTTAATATGGCAAATTCAAAAATACTATTTTTATTATGCTAGAACGCATAACTTAGGAGAAAAAGCTGTTTAAACATTACCCATATGAATGACATATCAATGACAATAAAATTTAAACGAGGTCGGAAAACTTTGTTTTGTTTTTTATTTAAAGTAGATCTTAATATGGCAAATTCAAAAATACTATTTACATTATGCTAGGACGCATAGCTTAGGAGAAAAAGCTGTTTAAACATTACCCATATGAATGACAATAAAATTTAAACGAGGTCGGAAAACTTTGTTTTGTTTTTTATTTTAGGTAGATCTTAATATGGCAAATTCAAAAATACTATTTTTATTATGCTAGGACGCATAGCTTAGGAGAAAAAGCTGTTTAAACATTACCCATATGAATGACACATCAATGACAATAAAATTTAAACGAGGTCGGAAAACTTTGTTTTGTTTTTTATTTTAGGTAGATCTTAATATGGCAAATTCAAAAATACTACTTTAATTATGCTAGGACGCATAGCTTAGGAGAAAAAGCTGTTTAAACATTACCCATATGAATGACAATAAAATTTAAACGAGGTCGGAAAACTTTGTTTTGTTTTTTATTTTAGTTAGATCTTAATATGGCAAATTCAAAAATACTATTTTTATTATGCTAGGACGCATAGCTTAGGAGAAAAAGCTGTTTAAACATTACCCATATGAATGACAATAAAATTTAAACGAGGTCAGAAAACTTTGTTTTGTTTTTTATTTTAGTTAGATCTTAATATTGCAAATTCAAAAATACTAATTTCATTATGCTAGGACGCATAGCTTAGGAGAAAAAGCTGTTTAAACATTACCCATATGAATGACATATCAATGACAATAAAATTTAAACGAGGTCGGAAAACTTTGTTTTGTTTTTTATTTTAGGTAGATCTTAATATGGCAAATTCAAAAATACTACTTTCATTATGCTAGGATGCATAGCTTAGGAGAAAAAGCTGTTTAAACATTACCCATATGAATGACATATCAATGACAATAAAATTTAAACGAGGTCGGAAAACTTTGTTTTGTTTTTTATTTTAGGTAGATCTTAATATGGCAAATTCAAAAATACTATTTTCATTATGCTAGGACGCATAGCTTAGGAGAAAAAGCAGTTTAAACATTACCCATATGAATGACATATGAATGACAATAAAATTTAAACGAGGTCGGAAAACTTTGTTTTGTTTTTTATTTTAGGTAGATCTTAATATGGCAAATTCAAAAATACTATTTTCATTATGCTAGGACGCATAGCTTAGGAGAAAAAGCTGTTTAAACATTACCCATATGAATGACATATCAATGACAATAAAATTTAAACGAGGTCGGAAAACTTTGTTTTGTTTTTTATTTTAGGTAGATCTTAATATGGCAAATTCAAAAATACTATTTTCATTATGCTAGGATGCATAGCTTAGGAGAAAAAGCTGTTTAAACATTACCCATATGAATGACATATCAATGACAATAAAATTTAAACGAGGTCGGAAAACTTTGTTTTGTTTTTTATTTTAGGTAGATCTTAATATGGCAAATTCAAAAATACTATTTTCATTATGCTAGGACGCGTAGCTTAGGAGAAAAAGCTGTTTAAATATTACCCATATGAATGACATATGAATGACAATAAAATTTAAACGAGGTCGGAAAACTTTGTTTTGTTTTTTATTTTATGTAGATCTTAATATGGCAAATTCAAAAATACTATTTTCATTATGCTAGGACGCATAGCTTAGGAGAAAAAGCTGTTTAAACATTACCCATATGAATGACAATAAAATTTAAACGAGGTCGGAAAACTTTGTTTTGTTTTTTATTTTAGGTAGATCTTAATATGGCAAATTCAAAAATACTATTTTTATTATGCTAGAACGCATAACTTAGGAGAAAAAGCTGTTTAAACCTTACCCATATGAATGACATATCAATGACAATAAAATTTAAACGAGGTCGGAAAACTTTGTTTTGTTTTTTATTTAAAGTAGATCTTAATATGGCAAATTTAAAAATACTATTTACATTATGCTAGGACGCATAGCTTAGGAGAAAAAGCTGTTTAAACATTACCCATATGAATGACAATAAAATTTAAACGAGGTCGGAAAACTTTGTTTTGTTTTTTATTTTAGGTAGATCTTAATATGGCAAATTCAAAAATACTATTTTTATTATGCTAGGACGCATAGCTTAGGAGAAAAAGCTGTTTAAACATTACCCATATGAATGACACATCAATGACAATAAAATTTAAACGAGGTCGGAAAACTTTGTTTTGTTTTTTATTTTAGGTAGATCTTAATATGGCAAATTCAAAAATACTACTTTAATTATGCTAGGACGCATAGCTTAGGAGAAAAAGCTGTTTAAACATTACCCATATGAATGACAATAAAATTTAAACGAGGTCGGAAAACTTTGTTTTGTTTTTTATTTTAGTTAGATCTTAATATGGCAAATTCAAAAATACTATTTTTATTATGCTAGGACGCATAGCTTAGGAGAAAAAGCTGTTTAAACATTACCCATATGAATGACAATAAAATTTAAACGAGGTCAGAAAACTTTGTTTTGTTTTTTATTTTAGTTAGATCTTAATATTTCAAATTCAAAAATACTAATTTCATTATGCTAGGACGCATAGCTTAGGAGAAAAAGCTGTTTAAACATTACCCATATGAATGACATATCAATGACAATAAAATTTAAACGAGGTCGGAAAACTTTGTTTTGTTTTTTATTTTAGGTAGATCTTAATATGGCAAATTCAAAAATACTATTTTCATTATGCTAGGACGCATAGCTTAGGAGAAAAAGCTGTTTAAACATTACCCATATGAATGACAATAAAATTTAAACGAGGTCGGAAAACTTTGTTTTGTTTTTTATTTTATGTAGATCTTAATATGGCAAATTCAAAAATACTATTTTTATTATGCTAGGACCCATAGCTTGGGAGAAAAAGCTGTTTAAACATTACCCTTATGAATGACATATCAATGACAATAAAATTTAAACGAGGTCGGAAAACTTTGTTTTGTTTTTTATTTAAAGTAGATCTTAATATGGCAAATTCAAAAATAATATTTTCATTATGCTAGAACGCATAGCTTAGGAGAAAAAGCTGTTTAAACATTACCCATATGAATGACATATCAATGACAATAAAATTTAAACGAGGTCGGAAAACTTTGTTTTGTTTTTTATTTTAGGTAGATCTTAATATGGCAAATTCAAAAATACTATTTTCATCATGCTAGGAAGCTTAGCTTAGGAGAAAAAGCTATTTAAACATTACCCATATGAATGACATATCAATGACAATAAAATTTAAACGAGGTCGGAAAACTTTGTTCTGTTTTTATTTTAGGTAGATCTTAATATAACAAATTCAAAAATACTATTTTCATTATGCTAGGATGCATAGCTTAGGAGAAAAAAATGTTTAAACATTATCCATATGAATGACAATAAAATGTAAACGAGGTCGGAAAACTTTGTTTTGTTTTTTATTTTAGGTAGATCTTAATATGGCAAATTCAAAAATACTATTTTCATCATGCTAGGAAGCTTAGTTTAGGAGAAAAAGCTGTTTAAACATTACTCATATGAATGAAAATAAAATTTAAACGAAGTCGGAAAACTTTGTTTTGTTTTTTATTTTAGGTAGATCTTAATATGGCAAATTCAAAAATACTATTTTCATAATTCTAGGACGCATAGCTTGGGAGAAAAAGCTGTTTAAACATTACCCATATGAATGACATATCAATGACAATAAAATTTAAACGAGGTCGGAAAACTTTGTTTTGTTTTTTATTTAAAGTAGATCTTAATATGGCAAATTCAAAAATACTATTTTCATTATGCTAGGACGCATAGCTTAGGAGAAAAAGCTGTTTAAACATTACCCATATGAATGACATATCAATGACAATAAAATTTAAACGAGGTCTAAAAACTTTGTTTTGTTTTTTATTTTAGGTAGATCTTAATATGGCAAATTCAAAAATACTATTTTCATTATGCTAGGATGCATAGCTTAGGAGAAAAAGCTGTTTAAACATTACCCATATGAATGACAATAAAATGTAAACGAGGTCGGAAAACTTTGTTTTGTTTTTTATTTTAGGTAGATCTTAATATGGCAAATTCAAAAATACTATTTTCATAATTCTAGGACGCATAGCTTGGGAGAAAAAGCTGTTTAAACATTACCCATATGAATGACATATCAATGACAATAAAATTTAAACGAGGTCGGAAAACTTTGTTTTGTTTTTTATTTAAAGTAGATCTTAATATGGCAAATTCAAAAATACTATTTTCATTATGCTAGGACGCATAGCTTAGGAGAAAAAGCTGTTTAAACATTACCCATATGAATGACATATCAATGACAATAAAATTTAAACGAGGTCGGAAAACTTTGTTTTGTTTTTTATTTTAGGTAGATCTTAATATGGCAAATTCAAAAATACTACTTTCATTATGCTAGGATGCATAGCTTAGGAGAAAAAGCTGTTTAAACATTACCCATATGAATGACATATCAATGACAATAAAATTTAAACGAGGTCGGAAAACTTTGTTTTGTTTTTTATTTTATGTAGATCTTAATATGGCAAATTCAAAAATACTATTTTCATTATGCTAGGACGCGTAGCTTAGGAGAAAAAGCAGTTTAAACATTACCCATATGAATGACATATGAATGACAATAAAATTTAAACGAGGACGGAAAACTTTGTTTTGTTTTTTATTTTAGGTAGATCTTAATATGGCAAATTCAAAAATACTATTTTCATTATGCTAGGACGCATAGCTTAGGAGAAAAAGCTGTTTAAACATTACCCATATGAATGACAATAAAATTTAAACGAGGTCGGAAAACTTTGTTTTGTTTTTTATTTTAAGTAGATCTTAATATGGCAAATTCAAAAATACTATTTTTATTATGCTAGGACGCATAACTTAGGAGAAAAAGCTGTTTAAACATTACCCATATGAATGACATATCAATGACAATAAAATTTAAACGAGGTCGGAAAACTTTGTTTTATTTTTTATTTAAAGTAGATCTTAATATGGCAAATTCAAAAATACTATTTTCATTATGCTAGGACGCATAGCTTAGGGGAAAAAGCTGTTTAAACATTACCCATATGAATGACAATAAAATTTAAACGAGGTCGGAAAACTTTGTTTTGTTTTTTATTTTAGGTAGATCTTAATATGGCAAATTCAAAAATACTATTTTTATTATGCTAGGACGCATAGCTTAGGAGAAAAAGCTGTTTAAACATTACCCATATGAATGACAATAAAATTTAAACGAGGTCGGAAAACTTTGTTTTGTTTTTTATTTTAGGTAGATCTTAATATGGCAAATTCAAAAATACTATTTTTATTATGCTAGGACGCATAGCTTAGGAGAAAAAGCTGTTTAAACATTACCCATATGAATGACAATAAAATTTAAACGAGGTCAGAAAACTTTGTTTTGTTTTTTATTTTAGTTAGATATTAATATTGCAAATTCAAAAATACTAATTTCATTATGCTAGGACGCATAGCTTAGGAGAAAAAGCTGTTTAAACATTACCCATATGAATGACATATCAATGACAATAAAATTTAAACGAGGTCGGAAAACTTTGTTTTGTTTTTTATTTAAAGTAGATCTTAATATGGCAAATTCAAAAATACTATTTTCATTATGCTAGGACGCATAGCTTAGGAGAAAAAGCTGTTTAAACATTACCCATATGAATGACATATCAATGACAATAAAATTTAAACGAGGTCTAAAAACTTTGTTTTGTTTTTTATTTTAGGTAGATCTTAATATGGCAAATTCAAAAATACTATTTTCATTATGCTAGGATGCATAGCTTAGGAGAAAAAGCTGTTTAAACATTACCCATATGAATGACAATAAAATGTAAACGAGGTCGGAAAACTTTGTTTTGTTTTTTATTTTAGGTAGATCTTAATATGGCAAATTCAAAAATACTATTTTCATAATTCTAGGACGCATAGCTTGGGAGAAAAAGCTGTTTAAACATTACCCATATGAATGACATATCAATGACAATAAAATTTAAACGAGGTCGGAAAACTTTGTTTTGTTTTTTATTTAAAGTAGATCTTAATATGGCAAATTCAAAAATACTATTTTCATTATGCTAGGACGCATAGCTTAGGAGAAAAAGCTGTTTAAACATTACCCATATGAATGACATATCAATGACAATAAAATTTAAACGAGGTCGGAAAACTTTGTTTTGTTTTTCATTTTAGGTAGATCTTAATATGGCAAATTCAAAAATACTACTTTCATTATGCTAGGATGCATAGCTTAGGAGAAAAAGCTGTTTAAACATTACCCATATGAATGACATATCAATGACAATAAAATTTAAACGAGGTCGGAAAACTTTGTTTTGTTTTTTATTTTATGTAGATCTTAATATGGCAAATTCAAAAATACTATTTTCATTATGCTAGGACGCGTAGCTTAGGAGAAAAAGCAGTTTAAACATTACCCATATGAATGACATATGAATGACAATAAAATTTAAACGAGGACGGAAAACTTTGTTTTGTTTTTTATTTTAGGTAGATCTTAATATGGCAAATTCAAAAATACTATTTTCATTATGCTAGGACGCATAGCTTAGGAGAAAAAGCTGTTTAAACATTACCCATATGAATGACAATAAAATTTAAACGAGGTCGGAAAACTTTGTTTTGTTTTTTATTTTAAGTAGATCTTAATATGGCAAATTCAAAAATACTATTTTTATTATGCTAGGACGCATAACTTAGGAGAAAAAGCTGTTTAAACATTACCCATATGAATGACATATCAATGACAATAAAATTTAAACGAGGTCGGAAAACTTTGTTTTATTTTTTATTTAAAGTAGATCTTAATATGGCAAATTCAAAAATACTATTTTCATTATGCTAGGACGCATAGCTTAGGGGAAAAAGCTGTTTAAACATTACCCATATGAATGACAATAAAATTTAAACGAGGTCGGAAAACTTTGTTTTGTTTTTTATTTTAGGTAGATCTTAATATGGCAAATTCAAAAATACTATTTTTATTATGCTAGGACGCATAGCTTAGGAGAAAAAGCTGTTTAAACATTACCCATATGAATGACAATAAAATTTAAACGAGGTCGGAAAACTTTGTTTTGTTTTTTATTTTAGGTAGATCTTAATATGGCAAATTCAAAAATACTATTTTTATTATGCTAGGACGCATAGCTTAGGAGAAAAAGCTGTTTAAACATTACCCATATGAATGACAATAAAATTTAAACGAGGTCAGAAAACTTTGTTTTGTTTTTTATTTTAGTTAGATCTTAATATTGCAAATTCAAAAATACTAATTTCATTATGCTAGGACGCATAGCTTAGGAGAAAAAGCTGTTTAAACATTACCCATATGAATGACATATCAATGACAATAAAATTTAAACGAGGTCGGAAAACTTTGTTTTGTTTTTTATTTTAGGTAGATCTTAATATGGCAAATTCAAAAATACTATTTTCATTATGCTAGGACGCATAGCTTAGGAGAAAAAGCTGTTTAAACATTACCCATATGAATGACATATCAATGACAATAAAATTTAAACGAGGTCGGAAAACTTTGTATGGTTTTTTATTTTAGTTAGATCTTAATATGGCAAATTCAAAAATACTATTTTCATTATGCTAGGACGCATAGCTTAGGAGTAAAAGCTGTTTAAACATTACCCATATGAATGACATATCAATGACAATAAAATTTAAACGAGGTCGGAAAACTTTGTTTTGTTTTTAATTTTAGGTAGATCTTAATATGGCAAATTCAAAAATACTATTTTCATCATGCTAGGAAGCTTAGCTTAGGAGAAAAAGCTATTTAAACATTACCCATATGAATGACATATCAATGACAATAAAATTTAAACGAGGTCGGAAAACTTTGTTCTGTTTTTTATTTTAGGTAGATCTTAATATGGCAAATTCAAAAATACTATTTTCATTATGCTAGGATGCATAGCTTAGGAGAAAAAAATGTTTAAACATTATCCATATGAATGACAATAAAATGTAAACGAGGTCGGAAAACTTTGTTTTGTTTTTTATTTTAGGTAGATCTTAATATGGCAAATTCAAAAATACTATTTTCATCATGCTATGAAGCTTAGTTTAGGAGAAAAAGCTGTTTAAACATTACTCATATGAATGACAATAAAATTAAAACGAAGTCGGAAAACTTTGTTTTGTTTTTTATTTTAGGTAGATCTTAATATGGCAAATTTAAAAATACTATTTTCATCATGCTTGGATGCTTAGCTTAGGAGAAAAAGCTGTTTAAACATTACCCATATGAATGACAATAAAATGTAAACGAGGTCGGAAAACTTTGTTTTGTTTTTTATTTTAGGTAGATCTTAATATGGCAAATTCAAAAATACTATTTTCATAATTCTAGGACGCATAGCTTGGGAGAAAAAGCTGTTTAAACATTACCCATATGAATGACATATCAATTACAATAAAATTTAAACGAGGTCGGAAAACTTTGTTTTGTTTTTTATTTAAAGTAGATCTTAATATGGCAAATTCAAAAATACTATTTTCATTATGCTAGGACGCATAGCTTAGGAGAAAAAGCTGTTTAAACATTACCCATATGAATGACAATAAAATTTAAACGAGGTCGGAAAACTTTGTTTAGTTTTTTATTTAAAGTAGATCTTAATATGGCAAATTTAAAAATACTATTTTCATTATGCTAGGACGCATAGCTTAGGAGAAAAAGCTGTTTAAACATTACCCATATGAATGACATATCAATGACAATAAAATTTAAACGAGGTCGGAAAACTTTGTTTTGTTTTTAATTTTAGGTAGATCTTAATATGGCAAATTCAAAAATACTATTTTCATTATGCTAGGATGCATAGCTTAGGAGAAAAAGCTGTTTAAACATTACCCATATGAATGACATATCAATGACAATAAAATTTAAACGAGGTCGGAAAACTTTGTTCTGTTTTTTATTTTAGGTAGATCTTAATATGGCAAATTTAAAAATACTATTTTCATAATGCTAGGATGCATAGCTTAGGAGAAAAAAATGTTTAAACATTATCCATATGAATGACAATAAAATGTAAACGAGGTCGGAAAACTTTGTTTTGTTTTTTATTCTAGGTAGATCTTAATATGGCAAATTCAAAAATACTATTTTCATCATGCTAGGAAGCTTAGTTTAGGAGAAAAAGCTGTTTAAACATTACTCATATGAATGACAATAAAATTTAAACGAAGTCGGAAAACTTTGTTTTGTTTTTTATTTTAGGTAGATCTTAATATGGCAAATTTAAAAATACTATTTTCATCATGCTGGGATGCTTAGCTTAGGAGAAAAAGCTGTTTAAACCTTACCCATATGAATGACAATAAAATGTAAACGAGGTCGGAAAACTTTGTTTTGTTTTTTATTTTAGGTAGATCTTAATATGGCAAATTCAAAAATACTATTTTCATAATTCTAGGACGCATAGCTTGGGAGAAAAAGCTGTTTAAACATTACCCATATGAATGACATATCAATTACAATAAAATTTAAACGAGGTCGGAAAACTTTGTTTTGTTTTTTATTTAAAGTAGATCTTAATATGGCAAATTCAAAAATACTATTTTCATTATGCTAGGACGCATAGCTTAGGAGAAAAAGCTGTTTAAACATTACCCATATGAATGACATATCAATGACAATAAAATTTAAACGAGGTCGGAAAACTTTGTTTTGTTTTTTATTTTAGGTAGATCTTAATATGGCAAATTCAAAAATACTATTTTCATTATGCTAGGATGCATAGCTTAGGAGAAAAAGCTGTTTAAACATTACCCATATGAATGACATATCAATGACAATAAAATTTAAACGAGGTCGGAAAACTTTGTTTTGTTTTTTATTTCAGGTAGATCTTAATATGGCAAATTCAAAAATACTATTTTCATTATGCTAGGACGCGTAGCTTAGGAGAAAAAGCTGTTTAAATATTACCCATATGAATGACATATGAATGACAATAAAATTTAAACGAGGTCGGAAAACTTTGTTTTGTTTTTTATTTTATGTAGATCTTAATATGGCAAATTCAAAAATACTATTTTCATTATGCTAGGACGCATAGCTTAGGAGAAAAAGCTGTTTAAACATTACCCATATGAATGACAATAAAATTTAAACGAGGTCGGAAAACTTTGTTTTGTTTTTTATTTTAGGTAGATCTTAATATGGCAAATTCAAAAATACTATTTTTATTATGCTAGAACGCATAACTTAGGAGAAAAAGCTGTTTAAACATTACCCATATGAATGACATATCAATGACAATAAAATTTAAACGAGGTCGGAAAACTTTGTTTTGTTTTTTATTTAAAGTAGATCTTAATATGGCAAATTCAAAAATACTATTTACATTATGCTAGGACGCATAGCTTAGGAGAAAAAGCTGTTTAAACATTACCCATATGAATGACAATAAAATTTAAACGAGGTCGGAAAACTTTGTTTTGTTTTTTATTTTAGGTAGATCTTAATATGGCAAATTCAAAAATACTATTTTTATTATGCTAGGACGCATAGCTTAGGAGAAAAAGCTGTTTAAACATTACCCATATGAATGACACATCAATGACAATAAAATTTAAACGAGGTCGGAAAACTTTGTTTTGTTTTTTATTTTAGGTAGATCTTAATATGGCAAATTCAAAAATACTACTTTAATTATGCTAGGACGCATAGCTTAGGAGAAAAAGCTGTTTAAACATTACCCATATGAATGACAATAAAATTTAAACGAGGTCGGAAAACTTTGTTTTGTTTTTTATTTTAGTTAGATCTTAATATGGCAAATTCAAAAATACTATTTTTATTATGCTAGGACGCATAGCTTAGGAGAAAAAGCTGTTTAAACATTACCCATATGAATGACAATAAAATTTAAACGAGGTCAGAAAACTTTGTTTTGTTTTTTATTTTAGTTAGATCTTAATATTGCAAATTCAAAAATACTAATTTCATTATGCTAGGACGCATAGCTTAGGAGAAAAAGCTGTTTAAACATTACCCATATGAATGACATATCAATGACAATAAAATTTAAACGAGGTCGGAAAACTTTGTTTTGTTTTTTATTTTAGGTAGATCTTAATATGGCAAATTCAAAAATACTATTTTCATTATGCTAGGACGCATAGCTTAGGAGAAAAAGCTGTTTAAACATTACCCATATGAATGACAATAAAATTTAAACGAGGTCGGAAAACTTTGTTTTGTTTTTTATTTTAGGTAGATCTTAATATGGCAAATTCAAAAATACTATTTTTATTATGCTAGGACCCATAGCTTGGGAGAAAAAGCTGTTTAAACATTACCCTTATGAATGACATATCAATGACAATAAAATTTAAACGAGGTCGGAAAACTTTGTTTTAATTTTTATTTAAAGTAGATCTTAATATGGCAAATTCAAAAATAATATTTTCATTATGCTAGAACGCATAGCTTAGGAGAAAAAGCTGTTTAAACATTACCCATATGAATGACATATCAATGACAATAAAATTTAAACGAGGTCGGAAAACTTTGTTTTGTTTTTTATTTTAGGTAGATCTTAATATGGCAAATTCAAAAATACTATTTTCATCATGCTAGGAAGCTTAGCTTAGGAGAAAAAGCTATTTAAACATTACCCATATGAATGACATATCAATGACAATAAAATTTAAACGAGGTCGGAAAACTTTGTTCTGTTTTTTATTTTAGGTAGATCTTAATATGGCAAATTCAAAAATACTATTTTCATTATGCTAGGATGCATAGCTTAGGAGAAAAAAATGTTTAAACATTATCCATATGAATGACAATAAAATGTAAACGAGGTCGGAAAACTTTGTTTTGTTTTTTATTTTAGGTAGATCTTAATATGGCAAATTCAAAAATACTATTTTCATCATGCTAGGAAGCTTAGTTTAGGAGAAAAAGCTGTTTAAACATTACTCATA
Organism: Tipula confusa; assembly: GCA_963556175.1. Lineage (NCBI taxonomy): Eukaryota > Metazoa > Arthropoda > Insecta > Diptera > Tipulidae > Tipula > Tipula confusa. Next base: position 134,276,484 of record OY744477.1, on the reverse strand, counting down.
TGAATGAAAATAAAATTTAAACGAAGTCGGAAAACTTTGTTTTGTTTTTTATTTTAGGTAGATCTTAATATGGCAAATTCAAAAATACTATTTTCATAATTCTAGGACGCATAGCTTGGGAGAAAAAGCTGTTTAAACATTACCCATATGAATGACATATCAATGACAATAAAATTTAAACGAGGTCGGAAAACTTTGTTTTGTTTTTTATTTAAAGTAGATCTTAATATGGCAAATTCAAAAATACTATTTTCATTATGCTAGGACGCATAGCTTAGGAGAAAAAGCTGTTTAAACATTACCCATATGAATGACATATCAATGACAATAAAATTTAAACGAGGTCGGAAAACTTTGTTTTGTTTTTTATTTTAGGTAGATCTTAATATGGCAAATTCAAAAATACTATTTTCATTATGCTAGGATGCATAGCTTAGGAGAAAAAGCTGTTTAAACATTACCCATATGAATGACAATAAAATGTAAACGAGGTCGGAAAACTTTGTTTTGTTTTTTATTTTAGGTAGATCTTAATATGGCAAATTCAAAAATACTATTTTCATAATTCTAGGACGCATAGCTTGGGAGAAAAAGCTGTTTAAACATTACCCATATGAATGACATATCAATGACAATAAAATTTAAACGAGGTCGGAAAACTTTGTTTTGTTTTTTATTTAAAGTAGATCTTAATATGGCAAATTCAAAAATACTATTTTCATTATGCTAGGACGCATAGCTTAGGAGAAAAAGCTGTTTAAACATTACCCATATGAATGACATATCAATGACAATAAAATTTAAACGAGGTCGGAAAACTTTGTTTTGTTTTTTATTTTAGGTAGATCTTAATATGGCAAATTCAAAAATACTACTTTCATTATGCTAGGATGCATAGCTTAGGAGAAAAAGCTGTTTAAACATTACCCATATGAATGACATATCAATGACAATAAAATTTAAACGAGGTCGGAAAACTTTGTTTTGTTTTTTATTTTAGGTAGATCTTAATATGGCAAATTCAAAAATACTATTTTCATTATGCTAGGACGCGTAGCTTAGGAGAAAAAGCAGTTTAAACATTACCCATATGAATGACATATGAATGACAATAAAATTTAAACGAGGTCGGAAAACTTTGTTTTGTTTTTTATTTTAGGTAGATCTTAATATGGCAAATTCAAAAATACTATTTTCATTATGCTAGGACGCATAGCTTAGGAGAAAAAGCTGTTTAAACATTACCCATATGAATGACAATAAAATTTAAACGAGGTCGGAAAACTTTGTTTTGTTTTTTATTTTAAGTAGATCTTAATATGGCAAATTCAAAAATACTATTTTTATTATGCTAGGACGCATAACTTAGGAGAAAAAGCTGTTTAAACATTACCCATATGAATGACATATCAATGACAATAAAATTTAAACGAGGTCGGAAAACTTTGTTTTATTTTTTATTTAAAGTAGATCTTAATATGGCAAATTCAAAAATACTATTTTCATTATGCTAGGACGCATAGCTTAGGGGAAAAAGCTGTTTAAACATTACCCATATGAATGACAATAAAATTTAAACGAGGTCGGAAAACTTTGTTTTGTTTTTTATTTTAGGTAGATCTTAATATGGCAAATTCAAAAATACTATTTTTATTATGCTAGGACGCATAGCTTAGGAGAAAAAGCTGTTTAAACATTACCCATATGAATGACAATAAAATTTAAACGAGGTCGGAAAACTTTGTTTTGTTTTTTATTTTAGGTAGATCTTAATATGGCAAATTCAAAAATACTATTTTTATTATGCTAGGACGCATAGCTTAGGAGAAAAAGCTGTTTAAACATTACCCATATGAATGACAATAAAATTTAAACGAGGTCAGAAAACTTTGTTTTGTTTTTTATTTTAGTTAGATCTTAATATTGCAAATTCAAAAATACTAATTTCATTATGCTAGGACGCATAGCTTAGGAGAAAAAGCTGTTTAAACATTACCCATATGAATGACATATCAATGACAATAAAATTTAAACGAGGTCGGAAAACTTTGTTTTGTTTTTTATTTTAGGTAGATCTTAATATGGCAAATTCAAAAATACTACTTTCATTATGCTAGGATGCATAGCTTAGGAGAAAAAGCTGTTTAAACATTACCCATATGAATGACATATCAATGACAATAAAATTTAAACGAGGTCGGAAAACTTTGTTTTGTTTTTTATTTTAGGTAGATCTTAATATGGCAAATTCAAAAATACTACTTTCATTATGCTAGGATGCATAGCTTAGGAGAAAAAGCTGTTTAAACATTACCCATATGAATGACATATCAATGACAATAAAATTTAAACGAGGTCGGAAAACTTTGTTTTGTTTTTTATTTTAGGTAGATCTTAATATGGCAAATTCAAAAATACTACTTTCATTATGCTAGGATGCATAGCTTAGGAGAAAAAGCTGTTTAAACATTACCCATATGAATGACATATCAATGACAATAAAATTTAAACGAGGTCGGAAAACTTTGTTTTATTTTTTATTTAAAGTAGATCTTAATATGGCAAATTCAAAAATACTATTTTCATTATGCTAGGACGCATAGCTTAGGGGAAAAAGCTGTTTAAACATTACCCATATGAATGACAATAAAATGTAAACGAGGTCGGAAAACTTTGTTTTGTTTTTTATTTTAGGTAGATCTTAATATGGCAAATTCAAAAATACTATTTTCATAATTCTAGGACGCATAGCTTGGGAGAAAAAGCTGTTTAAACATTACCCATATGAATGACATATCAATGACAATAAAATTTAAACGAGGTCGGAAAACTTTGTTTTGTTTTTTATTTAAAGTAGATCTTAATATGGCAAATTCAAAAATACTATTTTCATTATGCTAGGACGCATAGCTTAGGAGAAAAAGCTGTTTAAACATTACCCATATGAATGACATATCAATGACAATAAAATTTAAACGAGGTCGGAAAACTTTGTTTTGTTTTTTATTTTAGGTAGATCTTAATATGGCAAATTCAAAAATACTACTTTCATTATGCTAGGATGCATAGCTTAGGAGAAAAAGCTGTTTAAACATTACCCATATGAATGACATATCAATGACAATAAAATTTAAACGAGGTCGGAAAACTTTGTTTTGTTTTTTATTTTAGGTAGATCTTAATATGGCAAATTCAAAAATACTATTTTCATTATGCTAGGACGCGTAGCTTAGGAGAAAAAGCAGTTTAAACATTACCCATATGAATGACATATGAATGACAATAAAATTTAAACGAGGTTGGAAAACTTTGTTTTGTTTTTTATTTTAGGTAGATCTTAATATGGCAAATTCAAAAATACTATTTTCATTATGCTAGGACGCATAGCTTAGGAGAAAAAGCTGTTTAAACATTACCCATATGAATGACAATAAAATTTAAACGAGGTCGGAAAACTTTGTTTTGTTTTTTATTTTAAGTAGATCTTAATATGGCAAATTCAAAAATACTATTTTTATTATGCTAGGACGCATAACTTAGGAGAAAAAGCTGTTTAAACATTACCCATATGAATGACATATCAATGACAATAAAATTTAAACGAGGTCGGAAAACTTTGTTTTATTTTTTATTTAAAGTAGATCTTAATATGGCAAATTCAAAAATACTATTTTCATTATGCTAGGACGCATAGCTTAGGGGAAAAAGCTGTTTAAACATTACCCATATGAATGACAATAAAATTTAAACGAGGTCGGAAAACTTTGTTTTGTTTTTTATTTTAGGTAGATCTTAATATGGCAAATTCAAAAATACTATTTTTATTATGCTAGGACGCATAGCTTAGGAGAAAAAGCTGTTTAAACATTACCCATATGAATGACAATAAAATTTAAACGAGGTCGGAAAACTTTGTTTTGTTTTTTATTTTAGGTAGATCTTAATATGGCAAATTCAAAAATACTATTTTTATTATGCTAGGACGCATAGCTTAGGAGAAAAAGCTGTTTAAACATTACCCATATGAATGACAATAAAATTTAAACGAGGTCAGAAAACTTTGTTTTGTTTTTTATTTTAGTTAGATCTTAATATTGCAAATTCAAAAATACTAATTTCATTATGCTAGGACGCATAGCTTAGGAGAAAAAGCTGTTTAAACATTACCCATATGAATGACATATCAATGACAATAAAATTTAAACGAGGTCGGAAAACTTTGTTTTGTTTTTTATTTTAGGTAGATCTTAATATGGCAAATTCAAAAATACTATTTTCATTATGCTAGGACGCATAGCTTAGGAGAAAAAAATGTTTAAACATTATCCATATGAATGACAATAAAATGTAAACGAGGTCGGAAAACTTTGTTTTGTTTTTTATTTTAGGTAGATCTTAATATGGCAAATTCAAAAATACTATTTTTATTATGCTAGGACGCATAGCTTAGGAGAAAAAGCTGTTTAAACATTACCCATATGAATGACAATAAAATTTAAACGAGGTCAGAAAACTTTGTTTTGTTTTTTATTTTAGTTAGATCTTAATATTGCAAATTCAAAAATACTAATTTTTATTATGCTAGGACGCATAGCTTAGGAGAAAAAGCTGTTTAAACATTACCCATATGAATGACATATCAATGACAATAAAATTTAAACGAGGTCGGAAAACTTTGTTTTGTTTTTTATTTTAGGTAGATCTTAATATGGCAAATACAAAAATACTATTTTCATTATGCTAGGAAGCTTAGCTTAGGAGAAAAAGCTATTTAAACATTACCCATATGAATGACATATCAATGACAATAAAATTTAAACGAGGTCGGAAAACTTTGTTCTGTTTTTTATTTTAGGTAGATCTTAATATGGCAAATTCAAAAATACTATTTTCATAATGCTAGGATGCATAGCTTAGGAGAAAAAAATGTTTAAACATTATCCATATGAATGACAATAAAATGTAAACGAGGTCGGAAAACTTTGTTTTGTTTTTTATTTTAGGTAGATCTTAATATGGCAAATTCAAAAATACTATTTTCATCATGCTAGGAAGCTTAGTTTAGGAGAAAAAGCTGTTTAAACATTACTCATATGAATGACAATAAAATTTAAACGAAGTCGGAAAACTTTGTTTTGTTTTTTATTTTAGGTAGATCTTAATATGGCAAATTTAAAAATACTATTTTCATCATGCTTGGATGCTTAGCTTAGGAGAAAAAGCTGTTTAAACCTTACCCATATGAATGACAATAAAATGTAAACGAGGTCGGAAAACTTTGTTTTGTTTTTTATTTTAGGTAGATCTTAATATGGCAAATTCAAAAATACTATTTTCATAATTCTAGGACGCATAGCTTGGGAGAAAAAGCTGTTTAAACATTACCCATATGAATGACATATCAATTACAATAAAATTTAAACGAGGTCGGAAAACTTTTTTTTTTTTTTATTTAAAGTAGATCTTAATATGGCAAATTCAAAAATACTATTTTCATTATGCTAGGACGCATAGCTTAGGAGAAAAAGCTGTTTAAACATTACCCATATGAATGACATATCAATGACAATAAAATTTAAACGAGGTCGGAAAACTTTGTTTTGTTTTTTATTTTAGGTAGATCTTAATATGGCAAATTCAAAAATACTATTTTCATTATGCTAGGATGCATAGCTTAGGAGAAAAAGCTGTTTAAACATTACCCATATGAATGACATATCAATGACAATAAAATTTAAACGAGGTCGGAAAACTTTGTTTTGTTTTTTATTTTAGGTAGATCTTAATATGGCAAATTCAAAAAAACTATTTTCATTATGCTAGGACGCGTAGCTTAGGAGAAAAAGCTGTTTAAATATTACCCATATGAATGACATATGAATGACAATAAAATTTAAACGAGGTCGGAAAACTTTGTTTTGTTTTTTATTTTATGTAGATCTTAATATGGCAAATTCAAAAATACTATTTTCATTATGCTAGGACGCATAGCTTAGGAGAAAAAGCTGTTTAAACATTACCCATATGAATGACAATAAAATTTAAACGAGGTCGGAAAACTTTGTTTTGTTTTTTATTTTAGGTAGATCTTAATATGGCAAATTCAAAAATACTATTTTTATTATGCTAGAACGCATAACTTAGGAGAAAAAGCTGTTTAAACATTACCCATATGAATGACATATCAATGACAATAAAATTTAAACGAGGTCGGAAAACTTTGTTTTGTTTTTTATTTAAAGTAGATCTTAATATGGCAAATTCAAAAATACTATTTACATTATGCTAGGACGCATAGCTTAGGAGAAAAAGCTGTTTAAACATTACCCATATGAATGACAATAAAATTTAAACGAGGTCGGAAAACTTTGTTTTGTTTTTTATTTTAGGTAGATCTTAATATGGCAAATTCAAAAATACTATTTTTATTATGCTAGGACGCATAGCTTAGGAGAAAAAGCTGTTTAAACATTACCCATATGAATGACACATCAATGACAATAAAATTTAAACGAGGTCGGAAAACTTTGTTTTGTTTTTTATTTTAGGTAGATCTTAATATGGCAAATTCAAAAATTTTACTTTAATTATGCTAGGATGCATAGCTTAGGAGAAAAAGCTGTTTAAACATTACCCATATGAATGACAATAAAATTTAAACGAGGTCGGAAAACTTTGTTTTGTTTTTTATTTTAGTTAGATCTTAATATGGCAAATTCAAAAATACTATTTTTATTATGCTAGGACGCATAGCTTAGGAGAAAAAGCTGTTTAAACATTACCCATATGAATGACAATAAAATTTAAACGAGGTCAGAAAACTTTGTTTTGTTTTTTATTTTAGTTAGATCTTAATATTGCAAATTCAAAAATACTAATTTCATTATGCTAGGACGCATAGCTTAGGAGAAAAAGCTGTTTAAACATTACCCATATGAATGACATATCAATGACAATAAAATTTAAACGAGGTCGGAAAACTTTGTTTTGTTTTTTATTTTAGGTAGATCTTAATATGGCAAATTCAAAAATACTATTTTCATTATGCTAAGACGCATAGCTTAGGAGAAAAAGCTGTTTAAACATTACCCATATGAATGACAATAAAATTTAAACGAGGTCGGAAAACTTTGTTTTGTTTTTTATTTTAGGTAGATCTTAATATGGCAAATTCAAAAATACTATTTTTATTATGCTAGGACCCATAGCTTGGGAGAAAAAGCTGTTTAAACATTACCCTTATGAATGACATATCAATGACAATAAAATTTAAACGAGGTCGGAAAACTTTGTTTTGTTTTTTATTTAAAGTAGATCTTAATATGGCAAATTCAAAAATAATATTTTCATTATGCTAGAACGCATAGCTTAGGAGAAAAAGCTGTTTAAACATTACCCATATGAATGACATATCAATGACAATAAAATTTAAACGAGGTCGGAAAACTTTGTTTTGTTTTTTATTTTAGGTAGATCTTAATATGGCAAATTCAAAAATACTATTTTCATCATGCTAGGAAGCTTAGCTTAGGAGAAAAAGCTATTTAAACATTACCCATATGAATGACATATCAATGACAATAAAATTTAAACGAGGTCGGAAAACTTTGTTCTGTTTTTTATTTTAGGTAGATCTTAATATGGCAAATTCAAAAATACTATTTTCATTATGCTAGGATGCATAGCTTAGGAGAAAAAAATGTTTAAACATTATCCATATGAATGACAATAAAATGTAAACGAGGTCGGAAAACTTTGTTTTGTTTTTTATTTTAGGTAGATCTTAATATGGCAAATTCAAAAATACTATTTTCATCATGCTAGGAAGCTTAGTTTAGGAGAAAAAGCTGTTTAAACATTACTCATATGAATGAAAATAAAATTTAAACGAAGTCGGAAAACTTTGTTTTGTTTTTTATTTTAGGTAGATCTTAATATGGCAAATTCAAAAATACTATTTTCATAATTCTAGGACGCATAGCTTGGGAGAAAAAGCTGTTTAAACATTACCCATATGAATGACATATCAATGACAATAAAATTTAAACGAGGTCGGAAAACTTTGTTTTGTTTTTTATTTAAAGTAGATCTTAATATGGCAAATTCAAAAATACTATTTTCATTATGCTAGGACGCATAGCTTAGGAGAAAAAGCTGTTTAAACATTACCCATATGAATGACATATCAATGACAATAAAATTTAAACGAGGTCGGAAAACTTTGTTTTGTTTTTTATTTTAGGTAGATCTTAATATGGCAAATTCAAAAATACTATTTTCATTATGCTAGGATGCATAGCTTAGGAGAAAAAGCTGTTTAAACATTACCCATATGAATGACAATAAAATGTAAACGAGGTCGGAAAACTTTGTTTTGTTTTTTATTTTAGGTAGATCTTAATATGGCAAATTCAAAAATACTATTTTCATAATTCTAGGACGCATAGCTTGGGAGAAAAAGCTGTTTAAACATTACCCATATGAATGACATATCAATGACAATAAAATTTAAACGAGGCCGGAAAACTTTGTTTTGTTTTTTATTTAAAGTAGATCTTAATATGGCAAATTCAAAAATACTATTTTCATTATGCTAGGACGCATAGCTTAGGAGAAAAAGCTGTTTAAACATTACCCATATGAATGACATATCAATGACAATAAAATTTAAACGAGGTAGGAAAACTTTGTTTTGTTTTTTATTTTAGGTAGATCTTAATATGGCAAATTCAAAAATACTACTTTCATTATGCTAGGATGCATAGCTTAGGAGAAAAAGCTGTTTAAACATTACCCATATGAATGACATATCAATGACAATAAAATTTAAACGAGGTCGGAAAACTTTGTTTTGTTTTTTATTTTAGGTAGATCTTAATATGGCAAATTCAAAAATACTATTTTCATTATGATAGGACGCGTAGCTTAGGAGAAAAAGCAGTTTAAACATTACCCATATGAATGACATATGAATGACAATAAAATTTAAACGAGGTCGGAAAACTTTGTTTTGTTTTTTATTTTAGGTAGATCTTAATATGGCAAATTCAAAAATACTATTTTCATTATGCTAGGACGCATAGCTTAGGAGAAAAAGCTGTTTAAACATTACCCATATGAATGACAATAAAATTTAAACGAGGTCGGAAAACTTTGTTTTGTTTTTTATTTTAAGTAGATCTTAATATGGCAAATTCAAAAATACTATTTTTATTATGCTAGGACGCATAACTTAGGAGAAAAAGCTGTTTAAACATTACCCATATGAATGACATATCAATGACAATAAAATTTAAACGAGGTCGGAAAACTTTGTTTTATTTTTTATTTAAAGTAGATCTTAATATGGCAAATTCAAAAATACTATTTTCATTATGCTAGGACGCATAGCTTAGGGGAAAAAGCTGTTTAAACATTACCCATATGAATGACAATAAAATTTAAACGAGGTCGGAAAACTTTGTTTTGTTTTTTATTTTAGGTAGATCTTAATATGGCAAATTCAAAAATACTATTTTTATTATGCTAGGACGCATAGCTTAGGAGAAAAAGCTGTTTAAACATTACCCATATGAATGACAATAAAATTTAAACGAGGTCGGAAAACTTTGTTTTGTTTTTTATTTTAGGTAGATCTTAATATGGCAAATTCAAAAATACTATTTTTATTATGCTAGGACGCATAGCTTAGGAGAAAAAGCTGTTTAAACATTACCCATATGAATGACAATAAAATTTAAACGAGGTCAGAAAACTTTGTTTTGTTTTTTATTTTAGTTAGATCTTAATATTGCAAATTCAAAAATACTAATTTCATTATGCTAGGACGCATAGCTTAGGAGAAAAAGCTGTTTAAACATTACCCATATGAATGACATATCAATGACAATAAAATTTAAACGAGGTCGGAAAACTTTGTTTTGTTTTTTATTTTAGGTAGATCTTAATATGGCAAATTCAAAAATACTATTTTCATTATGCTAGGACGCATAGCTTAGGAGAAAAAAATGTTTAAACATTATCCATATGAATGACAATAAAATGTAAACGAGGTCGGAAAACTTTGTTTTGTTTTTTATTTTAGGTAGATCTTAATATGGCAAATTCAAAAATACTATTTTTATTATGCTAGGACGCATAGCTTAGGAGAAAAAGCTGTTTAAACATTACCCATATGAATGACAATAAAATTTAAACGAGGTCAGAAAACTTTGTTTTGTTTTTTTTTTTAGTTAGATCTTAATATTGCAAATTCAAAAATACTAATTTCATTATGCTAGGACGCATAGCTTAGGAGAAAAAGCTGTTTAAACATTACCCATATGAATGACATATCAATGACAATAAAATTTAAACGAGGTCGGAAAACTTTGTTTTGTTTTTTATTTTAGGTAGATCTTAATATGGCAAATTCAAAAATACTATTTTCATTATGCTAGGAAGCTTAGCTTAGGAGAAAAAGCTATTTAAACATTACCCATATGAATGACATATCAATGACAATAAAATTTAAACGAGGTCGGAAAACTTTGTTCTGTTTTTTATTTTAGGTAGATCTTAATATGGCAAATTCAAAAATACTATTTTCATAATGCTAGGATGCATAGCTTAGGAGAAAAAAATGTTTAAACATTATCCATATGAATGACAATAAAATGTAAACGAGGTCGGAAAACTTTGTTTTGTTTTTTATTTTAGGTAGATCTTAATATGGCAAATTCAAAAATACTATTTTCATCATGCTAGGAAGCTTAGTTTAGGAGAAAAAGCTGTTTAAACATTACTCATATGAATGACAATAAAATTTAAACGAAGTCGGAAAACTTTGTTTTGTTTTTTATTTTAGGTAGATCTTAATATGGCAAATTTAAAAATACTATTTTCATCATGCTTGGATGCTTAGCTTAGGAGAAAAAGCTGTTTAAACCTTACCCATATGAATGACAATAAAATGTAAACGAGGTCGGAAAACTTTGTTTTGTTTTTTATTTTAGGTAGATCTTAATATGGCAAATTCAAAAATACTATTTTCATAATTCTAGGACGCATAGCTTGGGAGAAAAAGCTGTTTAAACATTACCCATATGAATGACATATCAATTACAATAAAATTTAAACAAGGTCGGAAAACTTTGTTTTGTTTTTTATTTAAAGTAGATCTTAATATGGCAAATTCAAAAATACTATTTTCATTATGCTAGGATGCATAGCTTAGGAGAAAAAGCTGTTTAAACATTACCCATATGAATGACATATCAATGACAATAAAATTTAAACGAGGTCGGAAAACTTTGTTTTGTTTTTTATTTTAGTTAGATCTTAATATTGCAAATTCAAAAATACTAATTTCATTATGCTAGGACGCATAGCTTAGGAGAAAAAGCTGTTTAAACATTACCCATATGAATGACAATAAAATTTAAACGAGGTCGGAAAACTTTGTTTTGTTTTTTATTTTAGGTAGATCTTAATATGGCAAATTCAAAAATACTATTTTTATTATGCTAGAACGCATAACTTAGGAGAAAAAGCTGTTTAAACATTACCCATATGAATGACATATCAATGACAATAAAATTTAAACGAGGTCGGAAAACTTTGTTTTGTTTTTTATTTAAAGTAGATCTTAATATGGCAAATTTAAAAATACTATTTACATTATGCTAGGACGCATAGCTTAGGAGAAAAAGCTGTTTAAACATTACCCATATGAATGACAATAAAATTTAAACGAGGTCGGAAAACTTTGTTTTGTTTTTTATTTTAGGTAGATCTTAATATGGCAAATTCAAAAATACTATTTTTATTATGCTAGGACGCATAGCTTAGGAGAAAAAGCTGTTTAAACATTACCCATATGAATGACACATCAATGACAATAAAATTTAAACGAGGTCGGAAAACTTTGTTTTGTTTTTTATTTTAGGTAGATCTTAATATGGCAAATTCAAAAATACTACTTTAATTATGCTAGGACGCATAGCTTAGGAGAAAAAGCTGTTTAAACATTACCCATATGAATGACAATAAAATTTAAACGAGGTCGGAAAACTTTGTTTTGTTTTTTATTTTAGTTAGATCTTAATATGGCAAATTCAAAAATACTATTTTTATTATGCTAGGACGCATAGCTTAGGAGAAAAAGCTGTTTAAACATTACCCATATGAATGACAATAAAATTTAAACGAGGTCAGAAAACTTTGTTTTGTTTTTTATTTTAGTTAGATCTTAATATTGCAAATTCAAAAATACTAATTTCATTATGCTAGGACGCATAGCTTAGGAGAAAAAGCTGTTTAAACATTACCCATATGAATGACATATCAATGACAATAAAATTTAAACGAGGTCGGAAAACTTTGTTTTGTTTTTTATTTTAGGTAGATCTTAATATGGCAAATTCAAAAATACTATTTTCATTATGCTAGGACGCATAGCTTAGGAGAAAAAGCTGTTTAAACATTACCCATATGAATGACAATAAAATTTAAACGAGGTCGGAAAACTTTGTTTTGTTTTTTATTTTATGTAGATCTTAATATGGCAAATTCAAAAATACTATTTTTATTATGCTAGGACCCATAGCTTGGGAGAAAAAGCTGTTTAAACATTACCCTTATGAATGACATATCAATGACAATAAAATTTAAACGAGGTCGGAAAACTTTGTTTTGTTTTTTATTTAAAGTAGATCTTAATATGGCAAATTCAAAAATAATATTTTCATTATGCTAGAACGCATAGCTTAGGAGAAAAAGCTGTTTAAACATTACCCATATGAATGACATATCAATGACAATAAAATTTAAACGAGGTCGGAAAACTTTGTTTTGTTTTTTATTTTAGGTAGATCTTAATATGGCAAATTCAAAAATACTATTTTCATCATGCTAGGATGCTTAGCTTAGGAGAAAAAGCTATTTAAACATTACCCATATGAATGACATATCAATGACAATAAAATTTAAACGAGGTCGGAAAACTTTGTTCTGTTTTTTATTTTAGGTAGATCTTAATATAACAAATTCAAAAATACTATTTTCATTATGCTAGGATGCATAGCTTAGGAGAAAAAAATGTTTAAACATTATCCATATGAATGACAATAAAATGTAAACGAGGTCGGAAAACTTTGTTTTGTTTTTTATTTTAGGTAGATCTTAATATGGCAAATTCAAAAATACTATTTTCATCATGCTAGGAAGCTTAGTTTAGGAGAAAAAGCTGTTTAAACATTACTCATATGAATGAAAATAAAATTTAAACGAAGTCGGAAAACTTTGTTTTGTTTTTTATTTTAGGTAGATCTTAATATGGCAAATTCAAAAATACTATTTTCATAATTCTAGGACGCATAGCTTGGGAGAAAAAGCTGTTTAAACATTACCCATATGAATGACATATCAATGACAATAAAATTTAAACGAGGTCGGAAAACTTTGTTTTGTTTTTTATTTAAAGTAGATCTTAATATGGCAAATTCAAAAATACTATTTTCATTATGCTAGGACGCATAGCTTAGGAGAAAAAGCTGTTTAAACATTACCCATATGAATGACATATCAATGACAATAAAATTTAAACGAGGTCGGAAAACTTTGTTTTGTTTTTTATTTTAGGTAGATCTTAATATGGCAAATTCAAAAATACTATTTTCATTATGCTAGGATGCATAGCTTAGGAGAAAAAGCTGTTTAAACATTACCCATATGAATGACAATAAAATGTAAACGAGGTCGGAAAACTTTGTTTTGTTTTTTATTTTAGGTAGATCTTAATATGGCAAATTCAAAAATACTATTTTCATAATTCTAGGACGCATAGCTTGGGAGAAAAAGCTGTTTAAACATTACCCATATGAATGACATATCAATGACAATAAAATTTAAACGAGGTCGGAAAACTTTGTTTTGTTTTTTATTTAAAGTAAATCTTAATATGGCAAATTCAAAAATACTATTTTCATTATGCTAGGACGCATAGCTTAGGAGAAAAAGCTGTTTAAACATTACCCATATGAATGACATATCAATGACAATAAAATTTAAACGAGGTCGGAAAACTTTGTTTTGTTTTTTATTTTAGGTAGATCTTAATATGGCAAATTCAAAAATACTACTTTCATTATGCTAGGATGCATAGCTTAGGAGAAAAAGCTGTTTAAACATTACCCATATGAATGACATATCAATGACAATAAAATTTAAACGAGGTCGGAAAACTTTGTTTTGTTTTTTATTTTAGGTAGATCTTAATATGGCAAATTCAAAAATACTATTTTCATTATGCTAGGACGCGTAGCTTAGGAGAAAAAGCAGTTTAAACATTACCCATATGAATGACATATGAATGACAATAAAATTTAAACGAGGTCGGAAAACTTTGTTTTGTTTTTTATTTTAGGTAGATCTTAATATGGCAAATTCAAAAATACTATTTTCATAAATACTATTTAAACATTAGGAAAACTTTGTTTTATTTTTTATTTAAAGTAGATCTTAATATGGCAAATTCAAAAATACTATTTTCATTATGCTAGGACGCATAGCTTAGGGGAAAAAGCTGTTTAAACATTACCCATATGAATGACAATAAAATTTAAACGAGGTCAGAAAACTTTGTTTTGTTTTTTATTTTAAGTAGATCTTAATATGGCAAATTCAAAAATACTATTTTTATTATGCTAGGACGCATAACTTAGGAGAAAAAGCTGTTTAAACATTACCCATATGAATGACATATCAATGACAATAAAATTTAAACGAGGTCGGAAAACTTTGTTTTATTTTTTATTTAAAGTAGATCTTAATATGGCAAATTCAAAAATACTATTTTCATTATGCTAGGACGCATAGCTTAGGGGAAAAAGCTGTTTAAACATTACCCATATGAATGACAATAAAATTTAAACGAGGTCGGAAAACTTTGTTTTGTTTATTATTTTAGGTAGATCTTAATATGGCAAATTCAAAAATACTATTTTTATTATGCTAGGACGCATAGCTTAGGAGAAAAAGCTGTTTAAACATTACCCATATGAATGACAATAAAATTTAAACGAGGTCAGAAAACTTTGTTTTGTTTTTTATTTTAGTTAGATCTTAATATTGCAAATTCAAAAATACTAATTTCATTATGCTAGGACGCATAGCTTAGGAGAAAAAGCTGTTTAAACATTACCCATATGAATGACATATCAATGACAATAAAATTTAAACGAGGTCGGAAAACTTTGTTTTGTTTTTTATTTTAGGTAGATCTTAATATGGCAAATTCAAAAATACTATTTTCATTATGCTAGGACGCATAGCTTAGGAGAAAAAGCTGTTTAAACATTACCCATATGAATGACATATCAATTACAATAAAATTTAAACGAGGTCGGAAAACTTTGTATGGTTTTTTATTTTAGTTAGATCTTAATATGGCAAATTCAAAAATACTATTTTCATTATGCTAGGACGCATAGCTTAGGAGTAAAAGCTGTTTAAACATTACCCATATGAATGACATATCAATGACAATAAAATTTAAACGAGGTCGGAAAACTTTGTTTTGTTTTTAATTTTAGGTAGATCTTAATATGGCAAATTCAAAAATACTATTTTCATCATGCTAGGAAGCTTAGCTTAGGAGAAAAAGCTGTTTAAACATTACCCATATGAATGACATATCAATGACAATAAAATTTAAACGAGGTCGGAAAACTTTGTTCTGTTTTTTATTTTAGGTAGATCTTAATATGGCAAATTCAAAAATACTATTTTCATTATGCTAGGATGCATAGCTTAGGAGAAAAAAATGTTTAAACATTATCCATATGAATGACAATAAAATGTAAACGAGGTCGGAAAACTTTGTTTTGTTTTTTATTTTAGGTAGATCTTAATATGGCAAATTCAAAAATACTATTTTCATCATGCTATGAAGCTTAGTTTAGGAGAAAAAGCTGTTTAAACATTACTCATATGAATGACAATAAAATTTAAACGAAGTCGGAAAACTTTGTTTTGTTTTTTATTTTAGGTAGATCTTAATATGGCAAATTTAAAAATACTATTTTCATCATGCTTGGATGCTTAGCTTAGGAGAAAAAGCTGTTTAAACATTACCCATATGAATGACAATAAAATGTAAACGAGGTCGGAAAACTTTGTTTTGTTTTTTATTTTAGGTAGATCTTAATATGGCAAATTCAAAAATACTATTTTCATAATTCTAGGACGCATAGCTTGGGAGAAAAAGCTGTTTAAACATTACCCATATGAATGACATATCAATTACAATAAAATTTAAACGAGGTCGGAAAACTTTGTTTTGTTTTTTATTTAAAGTAGATCTTAATATGGCAAATTCAAAAATACTATTTTCATTATGCTAGGACGCATAGCTTAGGAGAAAAAGCTGTTTAAACATTACCCATATGAATGACAATAAAATTTAAACGAGGTCGGAAAACTTTGTTTTGTTTTTTATTTTAGGTAGATCTTAATATGGCAAATTCAAAAATACTATTTTTATTATGCTAGGACGCATAACTTAGGAGAAAAAGCTGTTTAAACATTACCCATATGAATGACATATCAATGACAATAAAATTTAAACGAGGTCGGAAAACTTTGTTTTGTTTTTTATTTAAAGTAGATCTTAATATGGCAAATTCAAAAATACTATTTACATTATGCTAGGACGCATAGCTTAGGAGAAAAAGCTGTTTAAACATTACCCATATGAATGACAATAAAATTTAAACGAGGTCGGAAAACTTTGTTTTGTTTTTTATTTTAGGTAGATCTTAATATGGCAAATTCAAAAATACTATTTTTATTATGCTAGGACGCATAGCTTAGGAGAAAAAGCTGTTTAAACATTACCCATATGAATGACACATCAATGACAATAAAATTTAAACGAGGTCGGAAAACTTTGTTTTGTTTTTTATTTTAGGTAGATCTTAATATGGCAAATTCAAAAATACTACCTTAATTATGCTAGGACGCATAGCTTAGGAGAAAAAGCTGTTTAAACATTACCCATATGAATGACAATAAAATTTAAACGAGGTCGGAAAACTTTGTTTTGTTTTTTATTTTAGTTAGATCTTAATATGGCAAATTCAAAAATACTATTTTTATTATGCTAGGACGCATAGCTTAGGAGAAAAAGCTGTTTAAACATTACCCATATGAATGACAATAAAATTTAAACGAGGTCAGAAAACTTTGTTTTGTTTTTTATTTTAGTTAGATCTTAATATTGCAAATTCAAAAATACTAATTTCATTATGCTAGGACGCATAGCTTAGGAGAAAAAGCTGTTTAAACATTACCCATATGAATGACATATCAATGACAATAAAATTTAAACGAGGTCGGAAAACTTTGTTTTGTTTTTTATTTTAGGTAGATCTTAATATGGCAAATTCAAAAATACTATTTTTATTATGCTAGGACGCATAGCTTGGGAGAAAAAGCTGTTTAAACATTACCCATATGAATGACATATCAATGACAATAAAATTTAAACGAGGTCGGAAAACTTTGTTTTGTTTTTTATTTAAAGTAGATCTTAATATTGCAAATTAAAAAATACTATTTTCATTATGCTAGGACGCATAGCTTAGGAGAAAAAGCTGTTTAAACATTACCCATATGAATGACATATCAATGACAATAAAATTTAAACGAGGTCGGAAAACTTTGTTTTGTTTTTTATTTTAGTTAGATCTTAATATGGCAAATTCAAAAATACTATTTTCATTATGCTAGGACGCATAGCTTAGGAGAAAAAGCTGTTTAAACATTACCCATATGAATGACATATCAATGACAATAAAATTTAAACGAGGTCGGAAAACTTTGTTTTGTTTTTTATTTTAGGTAGATCTTAATATGGCAAATTCAAAAATACTATTTTCATCATGCTAGGAAGCTTAGCTTAGGAGAAAAAGCTATTTAAACATTACCCATATGAATGACATATTAATGACAATAAAATTTAAACGAGGTCGGAAAACTTTGTCCTGTTTTTTATTTTAGGTAGATCTTAATATGGCAAATTCAAAAATACTATTTTCATTATGCTAGGATGCATAGCTTAGGAGAAAAAAATGTTTAAACATTATCCATATGAATGACAATAAAATGTAAACGAGGTCGGAAAACTTTGTTTTGTTTTTTATTTTAGGTAGATCTTAATATGGCAAATTCAAAAATACTATTTTCATCATGCTAGAAAGCTTAGTTTAGGAGAAAAAGCTGTTTAAACATTACTCATATGAATGAAAATAAAATTTAAACGAAGTCGGAAAACTTTGTTTTGTTTTTTATTTAAGTAGATCTTAATATGGCAAATTCAAAAATACTATTTTCATCATGCTTGGATGCTTAGCTTAGGAGAAAAAGCTGTTTAAACATTACCCATATGAATGACAATAAAATGTAAACGAGGTCGGAAAACTTTGTTTTGTTTTTTATTTTAGGTAGATCTTAATATGGCAAATTCAAAAATACTATTTTCATAATTCTAGGACGCATAGCTTGGGAGAAAAAGCTGTTTAAACATTACCCATATGAATGACATATCAATGACAATAAAATTTAAACGAGGTCGGAAAACTTTGTTTTGTTTTTTATTTAAAGTAGATCTTAATATGGCAAATTCAAAAATACTATTTTTATTATGCTAGGACGCATAGCTTAGGAGAAAAAGCTGTTTAAACATTACCCATATGAATGACATATCAATGACAATAAAATTTAAACGAGGTCGGAAAACTTTGTTTTGTTTTTTATTTTAGGTAGATCTTAATATGGCAAATTCAAAAATACTATTTTTATTATGCTAGGACGCATAGCTTAGGAGAAAAAGCTGTTTAAACATTACCCATATGAATGACATATCAATGACAATAAAATTTAAACGAGGTCGGAAAACTTTGTTTTGTTTTTTATTTTAGGTAGATCTTAATATGGCAAATTCAAAAATACTATTTTCATTATGCTAGGACGCATAGCTTAGGAGAAAAAGCTGTTTAAACATTACCCATATGAATGACAATAAAATTTAAACGAGGTCGGAAAACTTTGTTTTGTTGTTTATTTTAGGTAGATCTTAATATGGCAAATTCAAAAATACTATTTTTATTATGCTAGGACGCATAGCTTAGGAGAAAAAGCTGTTTAAACATTACCCATATGAATGACAATAAAATTTAAACGAGGTCAGAAAACTTTGTTTTGTTTTTTATTTTAGTTAGATCTTAATATTGCAAATTCAAAAATACTAATTTTATTATGCTAGGACGCATAGCTTAGGAGAAAAAGCTGTTTAAACATTACCCATATGAATGACATATCAATGACAATAAAATTTAAACGAGGTCGGAAAACTTTGTTTTGTTTTTTATTTTAGGTAGATCTTAATATTGCAAATTCAAAAATACTATTTTCATTATGCTAGGACGCATAGCTTAGGAGAAAAAGCTGTTTAAACATTACCCATATGAATGACAATAAAATTTAAACGAGGTCGGAAAACTTTGTTTTGTTTTCTATTTTAGGTAGATCTTAATATGGCAAATTCAAAAATACTATCTTTATTATGCTAGGACGCATAGCTTAGGAGAAAAAGCTGTTTAAACATTACCCATATGAATGACATATCAATGACAATAAAATTTAAACGAGGTCGGAAAACTTTGTTTTGTTTTTTATTTTAGGTAGATCTTAATATGGCAAATTCAAAAATACTATTTTCATTATGCTAGGACGCATAGCTTAGGAGAAAAAGCTGTTTAAACATTACCCATATGAATGACAATAAAATTTAAACGAGGTCGGAAAACTTTGTTTTGTTTTTTATTTTAGGTAGATCTTAATATGGCAAATTCAAAAATACTATTTTCATCATGCTAGAAAGCTTAGTTTAGGAGAAAAAGCTGTTTAAACATTACTCATATGAATGAAAATAAAATTTAAACGAAGTCGGAAAACTTTGTTTTGTTTTTTATTTAAGTAGATCTTAATATGGCAAATTCAAAAATACTATTTTCATCATGCTTGGATGCTTAGCTTAGGAGAAAAAGCTGTTTAAACATTACCCATATGAATGACAATAAAATGTAAACGAGGTCGGAAAACTTTGTTTTGTTTTTTATTTTAGGTAGATCTTAATATGGCAAATTCAAAAATACTATTTTCATAATTCTAGGACGCATAGCTTGGGAGAAAAAGCTGTTTAAACATTACCCATATGAATGACATATCAATGACAATAAAATTTAAACGAGGTCGGAAAACTTTGTTTTGTTTTTTATTTAAAGTAGATCTTAATATGGCAAATTCAAAAATACTATTTTTATTATGCTAGGACGCATAGCTTAGGAGAAAAAGCTGTTTAAACATTACCCATATGAATGACATATCAATGACAATAAAATTTAAACGAGGTCGGAAAACTTTGTTTTGTTTTTTATTTTAGGTAGATCTTAATATGGCAAATTCAAAAATACTATTTTTATTATGCTAGGACGCATAGCTTAGGAGAAAAAGCTGTTTAAACATTACCCATATGAATGACATATCAATGACAATAAAATTTAAACGAGGTCGGAAAACTTTGTTTTGTTTTTTATTTTAGGTAGATCTTAATATGGCAAATTCAAAAATACTATTTTCATTATGCTAGGACGCATAGCTTAGGAGAAAAAGCTGTTTAAACATTACCCATATGAATGACAATAAAATTTAAACGAGGTCGGAAAACTTTGTTTTGTTGTTTATTTTAGGTAGATCTTAATATGGCAAATTCAAAAATACTATTTTTATTATGCTAGGACGCATAGCTTAGGAGAAAAAGCTGTTTAAACATTACCCATATGAATGACAATAAAATTTAAACGAGGTCAGAAAACTTTGTTTTGTTTTTTGTTTTAGTTAGATCTTAATATTGCAAATTCAAAAATACTAATTTCATTATGCTAGGACGCATAGCTTAGGAGAAAAAGCTGTTTAAACATTACCCATATGAATGACATATCAATGACAATAAAATTTAAACAAGGTCGGAAAACTTTGTTTTGTATTTTATTTTAGGTAGATCTTAATATGGCAAATTCAAAAATACTATTTTTATTATGCTAGGACGCATAGCTTAGGAGAAAAAGCTGTTTAAACATTACCCATATGAATGACAATAAAATTTAAACGAGGTCAGAAAACTTTGTTTTGTTTTTTATTTTAGGTAGATCTTAATATGGCAAATTCAAAAATAGTATTTTCATTATGCTAGGACGCATAGCTTAGGATAAAAAGCTGTTTAAACATTACCCATATGAATGACAATAAAATTTAAACGAGGTCGGAAAACTTTGTTTTGTATTTTATTTTAGGTAGATCTTAATATGGCAAATTCAAAAATACTATTTTTATTATGCTAGGACGCATAGCTTAGGAGAAAAAGCTGTTTAAACATTACCCATATGAATGACATATCAATGACAATAAAATTTAAACGAGGTCGGAAAACTTTGTTTTGTTTTTTATTTTAGGTAGATCTTAATATGGCAAATTTAAAAATACTATTTTCATTATGCTAGGACGCATAGCTTAGGAGAAAAAGCTGTTTAAACATTACCCATATGAATGACAATAAAATTTAAACAAGGTCGGAAAACTTTGTTTTGTTTTTTATTTTAGGTAGATCTTAATATGGCAAATTCAAAAATACTATTTTTATTATGCTAGGACGCATAGCTTAGGAGAAAAAGCTGTTTAAACATTACCCATATGAATGACATATCAATGACAATAAAATTTAAACGAGGTCGGAAAACTTTGTTTTGTTTTTTATTTTAGGTAGATCTTAATATGGCAAATTCAAAAATACTATTTTCATTATGCTAGGACGCATAGCTTAGGAGAAAAAGCTGTTTAAACATTACCCATATGAATGACAATAAAATTTAAACGAGGTCGGAAAACTTTGTTTTGTTGTTTATTTTAGGTAGATCTTAATATGGCAAATTCAAAAATACTATTTTTATTATGCTAGGACGCATAGCTTAGGAGAAAAAGCTGTTTAAACATTACCCATATGAATGACAATAAAATTTAAACGAGGTCAGAAAACTTTGTTTTGTTTTTTATTTTAGTTAGATCTTAATATTGCAAATTCAAAAATACTAATTTTATTATGCTAGGACGCATAGCTTAGGAGAAAAAGCTGTTTAAACATTACCCATATGAATGACATATCAATGACAATAAAATTTAAACGAGGTCGGAAAACTTTGTTTTGTTTTTTATTTTAGGTAGATCTTAATATGGCAAATTCAAAAATACTATTTTCATTATGCTAGGACGCATAGCTTAGGAGAAAAAGCTGTTTAAACATTACCCATATGAATGACAATAAAATTTAAACGAGGTCGGAAAACTTTGTTTTGTTTTCTATTTTAGGTAGATCTTAATATGGCAAATTCAAAAATACTATCTTTATTATGCTAGGACGCATAGCTTAGGAGAAAAAGCTGTTTAAACATTACCCATATGAATGACATATCACAGACAATAAAATTTAAACGAGGTCGGAAAACTTTGTTTTGTTTTTTATTTTAGGTAGATCTTAATATGGCAAATTCAAAAATACTATTTTCATTATGCTAGGACGCATAGCTTAGGAGAAAAAGCTGTTTAAACATTACCCATATGAATGACAATAAAATTTAAACGAGGTCGGAAAACTTTGTTTTGTTTTTTATTTTAGGTAGATCTTAATATGGCAAATTCAAAAATACTATTTTTATTATGCTAGGACGCATAGCTTAGGAGAAAAAGCTGTTTAAACATTACCCATATGAATGACAATAAAATTTAAACGAGGTCAGAAAACTTTGTTTTTTATTTTAGTTAGATCTTAATATTGCAAATTCAAAAATACTAATTTCATTATGCTAGGACGCATAGCTTAGGAGAAAAAGCTGTTTAAACATTACCCATATGAATGACATATCAATGACAATAAAATTTAAACGAGGTCGGAAAACTTTGTTTTGTTTTTTATTTTAGGTAGATCTTAATATGGCAAATTCAAAAATACTATTTTCATTATGTTAGGACGCATAGCTTAGGAGAAAAAGCTGTTTAAACATTACCCATATGAATGACAATAAAATTTAAACGAGGTCGGAAAACTTTGTTTTGTTTTTTATTTTAGGTAGATCTTAATATGGCAAATTCAAAAATACTATTTTTATTATGCTAGGACGCATAGCTTAGGAGAAAAAGCTGTTTAAACATTACCCATATGAATGACAATAAAATTTAAACGAGGTCAGAAAACTTTGTTTTGTTTTTTATTTTAGCTAGATCTTAATATTGCAAATTCAAAAATACTAATTTCATTATGCTAGGACGCATAGCTTAGGAGAAAAAGCTGTTTAAACATTACCCATATGAATGACATATCAATGGCAATAAAATTTAAACGAGGTCGGAAAACTTTGTTTTGTTTTTTATTTTAGGTAGATCTTAATATGGCAAATTCAAAAATACTATTTTTATTATGCTAGGACGCATAGCTTAGGATAAAAAGCTGTTTAAACATTACCCATATGAATGACAATAAAATTTAAACGAGGTCGGAAAACTTTGTTTTGTATTTTATTTTAGGTAGACCTTAATATGGCAAATTCAAAAATACTATTTTTATTATGCTAGGACGCATAGCTTAGGAGAAAAAGCTGTTTAAACATTACCCATATGAATGACAATAAAATTTAAACGAGGTCAGAAAACTTTGTTTTGTTTTTTATTTTAGGTAGATCTTAATATGGCAAATTCAAAAATACTATTTTCATTATGCTAGGACGCATAGCTTAGGAGAAAAAGCTGTTTAAACATTACCCATATGAATGACAATAAAATTTAAACGAGGTCAGAAAACTTTGTTTTGTTTTTTATTTTAGTTAGATCTTAATATTGCAAATTCAAAAATACTAATTTCATTATGCTAGGACGCATAGCTTAGGAGAAAAAGCTGTTTAAACATTACCCATATGAATGACATATCAATGACAATAAAATTTAAACGAGGTCGGAAAACTTTGTTTTGTTTTTTATTTTATGTAGATCTTAATATGGCAAATTCAAAAATACTATTTTCATTATGCTAGGACGCATAGCTTAGGAGAAAAAGCTGTTTAAACATTACCCATATGAATGACAATAAAATTTAAACGAGGTCGGAAAACTTTGTTTTGTTTTTTATTTTAGGTAGATCTTAATATGGCAAATTCAAAAATACTATTTTTATTATGCTAGGACGCATAGCTTAGGAGAAAAAGCTGTTTAAACATTACCCATATGAATGACAATAAAATTTAAACGAGGTCAGAAAACTTTGTTTTGTTTTTTATTTTAGTTAGATCTTAATATTGCAAATTCAAAAATACTAATTTCATTATGCTAGGACGCATAGCTTAGGAGAAAAAGCTGTTTAAACATTACCCATATGAATGACATATCAATGACAATAAAATTTAAACGAGGTCGGAAAACTTTGTTTTGTTTTTTATTTTAGGTAGATCTTAATATGGCAAATTCAAAAATACTATTTTTATTATGCTAGGACGCATAGCTTAGGAGAAAAAGCTGTTTAAACATTACCCATATGAATGACATATCAATGACAATAAAATTTAAACGAGGTCGGAAAACTTTGTTTTGTTTTTTATTTTAGGTAGATCTTAATATGGCAAATTCAAAAATACTATTTTCATTATGCTAGGACGCATAGCTTAGGAGAAAAAGCTGTTTAAACATTACCCATATGAATGACAATAAAATTTAAACGAGGTCGGAAAACTTTGTTTTGTTGTTTATTTTAGGTAGATCTTAATATGGCAAATTCAAAAATACTATTTTTATTATGCTAGGACGCATAGCTTAGGAGAAAAAGCTGTTTAAACATTACCCATATGAATGACAATAAAATTTAAACGAGGTCAGAAAACTTTGTTTTGTTTTTTATTTTAGTTAGATCTTAATATTGCAAATTCAAAAATACTAATTTTATTATGCTAGGACGCATAGCTTAGGAGAAAAAGCTGTTTAAACATTACCCATATGAATGACATATCAATGACAATAAAATTTAAACGAGGTCGGAAAACTTTGTTTTGTTTTTTATTTTAGGTAGATCTTAATATGGCAAATTCAAAAATACTATTTTCATTATGCTAGGACGCATAGCTTAGGAGAAAAAGCTGTTTAAACATTACCCATATGAATGACAATAAAATTTAAACGAGGTCGGAAAACTTTGTTTTGTTTTTTATTTTAGGTAGATCTTAATATGGCAAATTCAAAAATACTATTTTTATTATGCTAGGACGCATAGCTTAGGAGAAAAAGCTGTTTAAACATTACCCATATGAATGACAATAAAATTTAAACGAGCTCGGAAAACTTTGTTTTGTTTTTTATTTTAGTTAGATCTTAATATTGCAAATTCAAAAATACTAATTTCATTATGCTAGGACGCATAGCTTAGGAGAAAAAGCTGTTTAAACATTACCCATATGAATGACATATCAATGACAATAAAATTTAAACAAGGTCGGAAAACTTTGTTTTGTATTTTATTTTAGGTAGATCTTAATATGGCAAATTCAAAAATACTATTTTTATTATGCTAGGACGCATAGCTTAGGAGAAAAAGCTGTTTAAACATTACCCATATGAATGACATATCAATGACAATAAAATTTAAACGAGGTCGGAAAACTTTGTTTTGTTTTTTATTTTAGGTAGATCTTAATATGGCAAATTCAAAAATACTATTTTCATTATGCTAGGACGCATAGCTTAGGAGAAAAAGATGTTTAAACATTACCCATATGAATGACAATAAAATTTAAACGAGGTCGGAAAACTTTGTTTTGTTTTTTATTTTAGGTAGATCTTAATATGGCAAATTCAAAAATACTATTTTTATTATGCTAGGACGCATAGCTTAGGAGAAAAAGCTGTTTAAACATTACCCATATGAATGACATATCAATGACAATAAAATTTAAACGAGGTCGGAAAACTTTGTTTTGTTTTTTATTTTAGGTAGATCTTAATATGGCAAATTCAAAAATACTATTTTCATTATGCTAGGACGCATAGCTTAGGAGAAAAAGATGTTTAAACATTACCCATATGAATGACAATAAAATTTAAACGAGGTCGGAAAACTTTGTTTTGTTTTTTATTTTAGGTAGATCTTAATATGGCAAATTCAAAAATACTATTTTTATTATGCTAGGACGCATAGCTTAGGAGAAAAAGCTGTTTAAACATTACCCATATGAATGACAATAAAATTTAAACGAGGTCAGAAAACTTTGTTTTGTTTTTTATTTTAGTTAGATCTTAATATTGCAAATTCAAAAAAACTAATTTCATTATGCTAGGACGCATAGCTTAGGAGAAAAAGCTGTTTAAACATTACCCATATGAATGACATATGAATGACAATAAAATTTAAACGAGGTCGGAAAACTTTGTTTTGTTTTTTATTTTAGGTAGATCTTAATATGGCAAATTCAAAAATACTATTTTCATTATGCTAGGACGCATAGCTTAGGAGAAAAAGCTGTTTAAACATTACCCATATGAATGACAATAAAATTTAAACGAGGTCGGAAAACTTTGTTTTGTTTTTTATTTTAGGTAGATCTTAATATGGCAAATTCAAAAATACTATTTTTATTATGCTAGAACGCATAGTTTAGGAGAAAAAGCTGTTTAAACATTACCCATATGAATGACATATCAATGACAATAAAATTTAAACGAGGTCGGAAAACTTTGTTTTGTTTTTAATTTTAGGTAGATCTTAATATGGCAAATTCAAAAATACTATTTTTATTATGCTAGGACGCATAGCTTAGGATAAAAAGCTGTTTAAACATTACCCATATGAATGACAATAAAATTTAAACGAGGTCGGAAAACTTTGTTTTGTATTTTATTTTAGGTAGACCTTAATATGGCAAATTCAAAAATACTATTTTTATTATGCTAGGACGCATAGCTTAGGAGAAAAAGCTGTTTAAACATTACCCATATGAATGACAATAAAATTTAAACGAGGTCAGAAAACTTTGTTTTGTTTTTTATTTTAGGTAGATCTTAATATGGCAAATTCAAAAATACTATTTTCATTATGCTAGGACGCATAGCTTAGGAGAAAAAGCTGTTTAAACATTACCCATATGAATGACAATAAAATTTAAACGAGGTCAGAAAACTTTGTTTTGTTTTTTATTTTAGTTAGATCTTAATATTGCAAATTCAAAAATACTAATTTCATTATGCTAGGACGCATAGCTTAGGAGAAAAAGCTGTTTAAACATTACCCATATGAATGACATATCAATGACAATAAAATTTAAACGAGGTCGGAAAACTTTGTTTTGTTTTTTATTTTAGGTAGATCTTAATATGGCAAATTCAAAAATACTATTTTCATTATGCTAGGACGCATAGCTTAGGAGAAAAAGCTGTTTAAACATTACCCATATGAATGACAATAAAATTTAAACGAGGTCGGAAAACTTTGTTTTGTTTTTTATTTTAGGTAGATCTTAATATGGCAAATTCAAAAATACTATTTTTATTATGCTAGGACGCATAGCTTAGGAGAAAAAGCTGTTTAAACATTACCCATATGAATGACAATAAAATTTAAACGAGGTCAGAAAACTTTGTTTTGTTTTTTATTTTAGGTAGACCTTAATATGGCAAATTCAAAAATACTATTTTTATTATGCTAGGACGCATAGCTTAGGAGAAAAAGCTGTTTAAACATTACCCATATGAATGACAATAAAATTTAAACGAGGTCAGAAAACTTTGTTTTGTTTTTTATTTTAGGTAGATCTTAATATGGCAAATTCAAAAATACTATTTTCATTATGCTAGGACGCATAGCTTAGGAGAAAAAGCTGTTTAAACATTACCCATATGAATGACAATAAAATTTAAACGAGGTCAGAAAACTTTGTTTTGTTTTTTATTTTAGGTAGATCTTAATATGGCAAATTCAAAAATACTATTTTCATTATGCTAGGACGCATAGCTTAGGAGAAAAAGCTGTTTAAACATTACCCATATGAATGACAATAAAATTTAAACGAGGTCAGAAAACTTTGTTTTGTTTTTTATTTTAGTTAGATCTTAATATTGCAAATTCAAAAATACTAATTTCATTATGCTAGGACGCATAGCTTAGGAGAAAAAGCTGTTTAAACATTACCCATATGAATGACATATCAATGACAATAAAATTTAAACGAGGTCGGAAAACTTTGTTTTGTTTTTTATTTTAGGTAGATCTTAATATGGCAAATTCAAAAATACTATTTTCATTATGCTAGGACGCATAGCTTAGGAGAAAAAGCTGTTTAAACATTACCCATATGAATGACAATAAAATTTAAACGAGGTCGGAAAACTTTGTTTTGTTTTTTATTTTAGGTAGATCTTAATATGGCAAATTCAAAAATACTATTTTTATTATGCTAGGACGCATAGCTTAGGAGAAAAAGCTGTTTAAACATTACCCATATGAATGACAATAAAATTTAAACGAGGTCAGAAAACTTTGTTTTGTTTTTTATTTTAGTTAGATCTTAATATTGCAAATTCAAAAATACTAATTTCATTATGCTAGGACGCATAGCTTAGGAGAAAAAGCTGTTTAAACATTACCCATATGAATGACATATCAATGACAATAAAATTTAAACGAGGTCGGAAAACTTTGTTTTGTTTTTTATTTTAGGTAGATCTTAATATGGCAAATTCAAAAATACTATTTTCATTATGCTAGGACGCATAGCTTAGGAGAAAAAGCTGTTTAAACATTACCCATATGAATGACAATAAAATTTAAACGAGGTCGGAAAACTTTGTTTTGTTTTTTATTTTAGGTAGATCTTAATATGGCAAATTCAAAAATACTATTTTTATTATGCTAGGACGCATAGCTTAGGAGAAAAAGCTGTTTAAACATTACCCATATGAATGACATATCAATGACAATAAAATTTAAACGAGGTCGGAAAACTTTGTTTTGTTTTTTATTTTAGGTAGATCTTAATATGGCAAATTCAAAAATACTATTTTCATTATGCTAGGACGCATAGCTTAGGAGAAAAAGCTGTTTAAACATTACCCATATGAATGACAATAAAATTTAAACGAGGTCGGAAAACTTTGTTTTGTTGTTTATTTTAGGTAGATCTTAATATGGCAAATTCAAAAATACTATTTTTATTATGCTAGGACGCATAGCTTAGGAGAAAAAGCTGTTTAAACATTACCCATATGAATGACAATAAAATTTAAACGAGGTCAGAAAACTTTGTTTTGTTTTTTATTTTAGTTAGATCTTAATATTGCAAATTCAAAAATACTAATTTTATTATGCTAGGACGCATAGCTTAGGAGAAAAAGCTGTTTAAACATTACCCATATGAATGACAATAAAATTTAAACGAGCTCGGAAAACTTTGTTTTGTTTTTTATTTTAGTTAGATCTTAATATTGCAAATTCAAAAATACTAATTTCATTATGCTAGGACGCATAGCTTAGGAGAAAAAGCTGTTTAAACATTACCCATATGAATGACATATCAATGACAATAAAATTTAAACAAGGTCGGAAAACTTTGTTTTGTATTTTATTTTAGGTAGATCTTAATATGGCAAATTCAAAAATACTATTTTTATTATGCTAGGACGCATAGCTTAGGAGAAAAAGCTGTTTAAACATTACCCATATGAATGACATATCAATGACAATAAAATTTAAACGAGGTCGGAAAACTTTGTTTTGTTTTTTATTTTAGGTAGATCTTAATATGGCAAATTCAAAAATACTATTTTCATTATGCTAGGACGCATAGCTTAGGAGAAAAAGATGTTTAAACATTACCCATATGAATGACAATAAAATTTAAACGAGGTCGGAAAACTTTGTTTTGTTTTTTATTTTAGGTAGATCTTAATATGGCAAATTCAAAAATACTATTTTTATTATGCTAGGACGCATAGCTTAGGAGAAAAAGCTGTTTAAACATTACCCATATGAATGACATATCAATGACAATAAAATTTAAACGAGGTCAGAAAACTTTGTTTTGTTTTTTATTTTAGGTAGATCTTAATATGGCAAATTCAAAAATACTATTTTCATTATGCTAGGACGCATAGCTTAGGAGAAAAAGATGTTTAAACATTACCCATATGAATGACAATAAAATTTAAACGAGGTCAGAAAACTTTGTTTTGTTTTTTATTTTAGTTAGATCTTAATATTGCAAATTCAAAAAAACTAATTTCATTATGCTAGGACGCATAGCTTAGGAGAAAAAGCTGTTTAAACATTACCCATATGAATGACATATGAATGACAATAAAATTTAAACGAGGTCGGAAAACTTTGTTTTGTTTTTTATTTTAGGTAGATCTTAATATGGCAAATTCAAAAATACTATTTTCATTATGCTAGGACGCATAGCTTAGGAGAAAAAGCTGTTTAAACATTACCCATATGAATGACAATAAAATTTAAACGAGGTCGGAAAACTTTGTTTTGTTTTTTATTTTAGGTAGATCTTAATATGGCAAATTCAAAAATACTATTTTTATTATGCTAGGACGCATAGTTTAGGAGAAAAAGCTGTTTAAACATTACCCATATGAATGACATATCAATGACAATAAAATTTAAACGAGGTCGGAAAACTTTGTTTTGTTTTTAATTTTAGGTAGATCTTAATATGGCAAATTCAAAAATACTATTTTCATTATGCTAGGACGCATAGCTTAGGAGAAAAAGCTGTTTAAACATTGCCCATATGAATGACAATAAAATTTAAACGAGGTCGGAAAACTTTGTTTTGTTTTTTATTTTATGTAGATCTTAATATGGCAAATTCAAAAATACTATTTTTATTATGCTAGGACGCATAGCTTAGGAGAAAAAGCTGTTTAAACATTACCCATATGAATGACAATAAAAGTTAAACGAGGTCAGAAAACTTTGTTTTGTTGTTTATTTTAGGTAGATCTTAATATGGCAAATTCAAAAATACTATTTTTATTATGCTAGGACGCATAGCTTAGGAGAAAAAGCTGTTTAAACATTACCCATATGAATGACAATAAAATTTAAACGAGGTCAGAAAACTTTGTTTTGTTTTTTATTTTAGTTAGATCTTAATATTGCAAATTCAAAAATACTAATTTTATTATGCTAGGACGCATAGCTTAGGAGAAAAAGCTGTTTAAACATTACCCATATGAATGACATATCAATGACAATAAAATTTAAACGAGGTCGGAAAACTTTGTTTTGTTTTTTATTTTAGGTAGATCTTAATATGGCAAATTCAAAAATACTATTTTCATTATGCTAGGACGCATAGCTTAGGAGAAAAAGCTGTTTAAACATTACCCATATGAATGACAATAAAATTTAAACGAGGTCGGAAAACTTTGTTTTGTTTTTTATTTTAGGTAGATCTTAATATGGCAAATTCAAAAATACTATTTTTATTATGCTAGGACGCATAGCTTAGGAGAAAAAGCTGTTTAAACATTACCCATATGAATGACAATAAAATTTAAACGAGCTCGGAAAACTTTGTTTTGTTTTTTATTTTAGTTAGATCTTAATATTGCAAATTCAAAAATACTAATTTCATTATGCTAGGACGCATAGCTTAGGAGAAAAAGCTGTTTAAACATTACCCATATGAATGACATATCAATGACAATAAAATTTAAACAAGGTCGGAAAACTTTGTTTTGTATTTTATTTTAGGTAGATCTTAATATGGCAAATTCAAAAATACTATTTTTATTATGCTAGGACGCATAGCTTAGGAGAAAAAGCTGTTTAAACATTACCCATATGAATGACATATCAATGACAATAAAATTTAAACGAGGTCGGAAAACTTTGTTTTGTTTTTTATTTTAGGTAGATCTTAATATGGCAAATTCAAAAATACTATTTTCATTATGCTAGGACGCATAGCTTAGGAGAAAAAGATGTTTAAACATTACCCATATGAATGACAATAAAATTTAAACGAGGTCGGAAAACTTTGTTTTGTTTTTTATTTTAGGTAGATCTTAATATGGCAAATTCAAAAATACTATTTTTATTATGCTAGGACGCATAGCTTAGGAGAAAAAGCTGTTTAAACATTACCCATATGAATGACATATCAATGACAATAAAATTTAAACGAGGTCGGAAAACTTTGTTTTGTTTTTTATTTTAGGTAGATCTTAATATGGCAAATTCAAAAATACTATTTTCATTATGCTAGGACGCATAGCTTAGGAGAAAAAGATGTTTAAACATTACCCATATGAATGACAATAAAATTTAAACGAGGTCAGAAAACTTTGTTTTGTTTTTTATTTTAGTTAGATCTTAATATTGCAAATTCAAAAAAACTAATTTCATTATGCTAGGACGCATAGCTTAGGAGAAAAAGCTGTTTAAACATTACCCATATGAATGACATATGAATGACAATAAAATTTAAACGAGGTCGGAAAACTTTGTTTTGTTTTTTATTTTAGGTAGATCTTAATATGGCAAATTCAAAAATACTATTTTCATTATGCTAGGACGCATAGCTTAGGAGAAAAAGCTGTTTAAACATTACCCATATGAATGACAATAAAATTTAAACGAGGTCGGAAAACTTTGTTTTGTTTTTTATTTTAGGTAGATCTTAATATGGCAAATTCAAAAATACTATTTTTATTATGCTAGGACGCATAGTTTAGGAGAAAAAGCTGTTTAAACATTACCCATATGAATGACATATCAATGACAATAAAATTTAAACGAGGTCGGAAAACTTTGTTTTGTTTTTAATTTTAGGTAGATCTTAATATGGCAAATTCAAAAATACTATTTTCATTATGCTAGGACGCATAGCTTAGGAGAAAAAGCTGTTTAAACATTGCCCATATGAATGACAATAAAATTTAAACGAGGTCGGAAAACTTTGTTTTGTTTTTTATTTTATGTAGATCTTAATATGGCAAATTCAAAAATACTATTTTTATTATGCTAGGACGCATAGCTTAGGAGAAAAAGCTGTTTAAACATTACCCATATGAATGACAATAAAAGTTAAACGAGGTCAGAAAACTTTGTTTTGTTTTTTATTTTAGTTAGATCTTAATATTTTGTTAATTCAAAAATACTAATTTCATTATGCTAGGACGCATAGCTTAGGAGAAAAAACTGTTTAAACATTACCCATATGAATGACATATCAATGACAATAAAATTTAAACGAGATCGGAAAACTTTGTTTTGTTTTTTATTTTCGGTAGATCTTAATATGGCAAATTCAAAAATACTATATTTATTATGCTAGGACGCATAGCTTAGGAGAAAAAGCTGTTTAAACATTACCCATATGAATGACATATCAATGACAATAAAATTTAAACGAGGTCGGAAAACTTTGTTTTGTTTTTTATTTTAGGTAGATCTTAATATGGCAAATTCAAAAATACTATTTTCATTATGCTAGGACGCATAGCTTAGGAGAAAAAGCTGTTTAAACATTACCCATATGAATGACAATAAAATTTAAACGAGATCAGAAAACTTTGTTTTGTTTTTTATTTTAGTTAGATCTTAATATTGCAAATTCAAAAATTTTAATTTCATTATGCTAGGACGCATAGCTTAGGAAAAAAAGCTGTTTAAACATTACCCATATGAATGACATATCAATGACAATAAAATTTAAACGAGGTCGGAAAACTTTGTTTTGTTTTTTATTTAAAGTAGATCTTAATATGGCAAATTCAAAAATACTATTTTCATTATGCTAGGACGCATAGCTTAGGAGAAAAAGCTGTTTAAACATTACCCATATGAATGACAATAAAATTTAAACGAGGTCGGAAAACTTTGTTTTGTTTTTTATTTTAGGTAGATCTTAATATGGCAAATTCAAAAATACTATTTTTATTATGCTAGGACGCATAGCTTAGGAGAAAAAGCTGTTTAAACATTACCCATATGAATGACATATCAATGACAATAAAATTTAAACGAGGTCGGAAAACTTTGTTTTGTTTTTTATTTTAGGTAGATCTTAATATGGCAAATTCAAAAATACTATTTTTATTATGCTAGGACGCATAGCTTAGGAGAAAAATCTGTTTAAACATTACCCATATGAATGACAATAAAATTTAAACGAGGTCGGAAAACTTTGTTTTGTTTTTTATTTTAGGTAGATCTTAATATGGCAAATTCAAAAATACTATTTTTATTATGCTAGGACGCATAGCTTAGTTGAAAAAGCTGTTTAAACATTACCCATATGAATGACAATAAAATTTAAACGAGGTCAGAAAACTTTGTTTTGTTTTTTATTTTAGTTAGATCTTAATATTGCAAATTCAAAAATACTAATTTCATTATGCTAGGACGCATAGCTTAGGAGAAAAAGCTGTTTAAACATTACCCATATGAATGACATATCAATGACAATAAAATTTAAACGTGGTCGGAAAACTTTGTTTTGTTTTTTATTTTAGGTAGATCTTAATATGGCAAATTCAAAAATACTATTTTCATAATGCTAGGACGCATAGCTTAGGAGAAAAAGCTGTTTAAACATTACCCATATGAATGACATATCAATGACAATAAAATTTAAACGAGATCGGAAAACTTTGTTTTGTTTTCTATTTTAGGTAGATCTTAATATGGCAAATTCAAAAATAATATCTTTATTATGCTTGGACGCATAGCTTAGGAGAAAAATCTGTTTAAACATTACCCATATGAATGACAATAAAATTTAAACGAGGTCGGAAAACTTTGTTTTGTTTTTTATTTTAGGTAGATCTTAATATGGCAAATTCAAAAATACTATTTTCATAATGCTAGGACGCATAGCTTAAGAGAAAAAGCTGTTTAAACATTACCCATATGAATGACATATCAATGACAATAAAATTTAAACGAGGTCGGAAAACTTTGTTTTGTTTTTTATTTTAGGTAGATCTTAATATGACAAATTCAAAAATACTATTTTCATTATGCTAGGACGCATAGCTTAGGAGAAAAAGCTGTTTAAACATTACCCATATGAATGACATATCAATGACAATAAAATTTAAACGAGATCGGAAAACTTTGTTTTGTTTTTTATTTAAGGTAGATCTTTAAATGGCAAATTCAAAAATAGTATTTTTATTATGCTATGACGCATAACTTAGGAGAAAAAGCTGTTTAAACATTACCCATATGAATGACATATCAATGACAATAAAATTTAAACGAGGTCAGAAAACTTTGTTTTGTTTTTTATTTTAGGTAGATCTTAATATGGCAAATTCAAAAATACTATTTTCATTATGCTACAACGCATAGCTTAGGAGAAAAAGCTGTTTAAACATTACCCATATGAATGACATATCAATGACAATAAAATTTAAACGAGGTCGGAAAACTTTGTTTTGTTTTTTATTTAAAGTAGATCTTAATATGGATAATTCAAAAATACTATTTTCATTATGCTAGGACGCATAGCTTAGGAGAAAAAGCTGTTTAAACAATACCCATATGAATGACATATCAATGACAATAAAATTTAAACGAGGTTGGAAAACTTTGTTTTGTTTTTTATTTTAGGTAGATCTTAATATGGCAAATTCAAAAATACTATTTTCATTATGCTAGGACGCATAGCTTAGGAGAAAAAGCTGTTTAAACATTACCCATATGAATGACATATCAATGACAATAAAATTTAAACGAGATCGGAAAACTTTGTTTTGTTTTTTATTTTAGGTAGATCTTAATATGGCAAATTCAAAAATACTATTTTTATTATGCTAGGACGCATAGCTTAGGAGAAAAAGCTGTTTAAACATTACCCATATGAATGACAATAAAATTTAAACGAGGTCGAAAAACTTTGTTTTGTTTTTTATTTTAGGTAAATCTTAATATGGCAAATTCAAAAATACTATTTTCATTATGCTAGAACGCGTACCTTAGGAGAAAAAGCTGTTTAAACATTACCCATATGAATGACATATCAATGACAATAAAATTTAAACGAGGTCAGAAAACTTTGTTTTGTTTTTTATTTTAGGTAGATCTTAATATGGCAAATTCAAAATAAAATTTAAACGAGGCCGGAAAACTTTGTTTTGTTTTTAATTTCAGGTAGATCTTAATATGGAAAATTCAAAAATACTATTTTCATAATGCTAGGACGCATAGCTTAGGAGAAAAAGCTGTTTAAACATTACCCATATGAATGACATATCAATGACAATAAAATTTAAACGAGGTCGGAAAACTTTGTTTTGTTTTTTATTTTAGGTAGATCTTAATATGGCAAATTCAAAAATACTATTTTCATTATGCTAAGACGCATAGCTTAGGAGAAAAAGCTGTTTAAACATTACCCATATGAATGACATATCAATGACAATAAAATTTAAACGAGATCGGAAAACTTTGTTTTGTTTTTTATTTTAAGTAGATCTTAATATGGCAAATTCAAAAATACTATTTTCATTATGCTACGACGCATAGCTTAGGAGGAAAAGCTGTTTAAACAGTACCCATATGAATGACATATCAATGACAATAAAATTTAAACGAGGTCGGAAAACTTTGTTTTGTTTTTTATTTAAAGTAGATCTTAATATGGCAAATTCAAAAATACTATTTTCATTATGCTAGGACGCATAGCTTAGGAGAAAAAGCTGTTTAAACATTACCCATATGAATGACATATCAATGACAATAAAATTTAAACGAGGTCGGAAAACTTTGTTTTGTTTTTTATTTTAGGTAGATCTTATTATAGCAAATTCAAAAATACTATTTTCATTATGCTAGGACGCATAGCTTAGGAGAAAAAGCTGTTTAAACATTACCCATATGAATGACATATCAATGACAATAAAATTTAAACGAGGTCGGAAAACTTTGTTTTGTTTTTTATTTAAAGTAGATCTTAATATGGCTAATTCAAAAATACTATTTTCATTATGCTAGGACGCATAGCTTAGGAGAAAAAGCTGTTTAAACATTACCCATATGAATGACATATCAATGACAATAAAATTTAAACGAGATCGGAAAACTTTGTTTTGTTTTTTATTTTAGGTAGATCTTAATATGGCAAATTCAAAAATACTATTTTTATTATGCTAGGACGCATAGCTTAGGAGAAAAAGCTGTTTAAACATTACCCATATGAATGACAATAAAATTTAAACGAGGTCGGAAAACTTTGTTTTGTTTTTTATGTTAGGTAGATCTTAATATGGCAAATTCAAAAATACTATTTTCATTATGCTAGAACGCATACCTTAGGAGAAAAAGCTGTTTAAACATTACCCATATGAATGACATATCAATGACAATAAAATTTAAACGAGGTCAGAAAACTTTGTTTTGTTTTTTTATTTTAGGTAGATCTTAATATGGCAAATTCAAAAATACTATTTTCATTATGCTAGGACGCATAGCTTAGGAGAAAAAACTGTTTAAACATTACCCATATGAATGACAATAAAATTTAAACGAGGTCGGAAAACTTTGTTTTGTTTTTTATGTTAGGTAGATCTTAATATGGCAAATTCAAAAATACTATTTTCATTATGCTAGGACGCATAGCTTAGGAGAAAAAGCTGTTTAAACATTACCCATATGAATGACAATAAAATTTAAACGAGCTCGGAAAACTTTGTTTTGTTTTTTATGTTAGGTAGATCTTAATATGGCAAATTCAAAAATACTATTTTTATCATGCTAAGACGCATATCTTAGGAGAAAAAACTGTTTAAACATTACCCATATGAATGACAATAAAATTTAAACGAGGTCGGAAAACTTTGTTTTGTTTTTTATTTTAGGTAAATCTTAATATGGCAAATTCAAAAATACTATTTTTATCATGCTAGGACGCATAGCTTAGGAAAAAAAGCTGTTTAAACATTACCCATATGAATGACAATAAAATGTAAACGAGATCGGAAAACTTTGTTTTGTTTTTAATTTAGGTAGATCTTAATATGGCAAATTCAAAAATACTATTTTCATCATGCCAGGAAGCTTAGCTTAGGAGAAAAAGCTGTTTAAACATTACCCATATGAATGACAATAAAATTTAAACGAGGTCGGAAAATTTTGTTTTGTTTTTTATTTTAGGTAGATCTTAATATGGCAAATTCAAAAATAATATTTTCATTATGCTAGGACGCACAGCTTAGGAGAAAAAGCTGTTTAAACATTACCCATATGAATGACAATAAAATTTAAACGAGGTCGGAAAACTTTGTTTTGTATTTTATTTTAAGTAGATCTTAATATGGCAAATTCAAAAATACTATTTTCATTATGCTAGAACGCATACCTTAGGAGAAAAAGATTTTTAAACATTACCCATATGAATGACATATCAATGACAATAAAATTTATACGAGGTCAGAAAACTTTGTTTTGTTTTTTATTTTAGGTAGATCTTAATATGGCAAATTCAAAAATACTATTTATATTATGCTAGGACGCATAGCTTAGGAGAAAAAGCTGTTTAAACATTACCCATATGAATGACAATAAAATTTAAACAAGGTCGGAAAACTTTGTTTTGTTTTTTATTTTAAGTAGATCTTAATATGGCAAATTCAAAAATACTATTTTCATTATGGACGCATAGCTTAGGAGAAAAAGCTGTTTAAACATTACTCATATGAATGACATATCAATGACAATAAAATTTAAACGAGGTCGGAAAACTTTGTTTTGTTTTTTACTTTAGGTAGATCTTAATATGGCAAATTCAAAAATACTATTTTCATTATGCTAGGACGCATAGCTTAGGAGAAAAAGCTGTTTAAACATTACCCATATGAATGACATATCAATGACAATAAAATTTAAACGAGATCGGAAAACTTTGTTTTGTTTTTTATTTTAGGTAGATCTTAATATGACAAATTCAAAAATATTATTTTCATTATGCTAGGACGCATAGCTTAGGAGAAAAAGCTGTTTAAACATTACCCATATGAATGACAATAAAATTTAAACGAGGTCGGAAAACTTTGTTTTGTTTTTTATTTTAGGTAAATCTTAATATGGCAAATTCAAAAATACTATTTTTATTATGCTAGGACGCATAGCTTAGGAGAAAAAGCTGTTTAAACATTACCCATATGAATGACAATAAAATTTAAACGAGGTCGGAAAACTTTGTTTTGTTTTTTATTTTAGGTAGATCTTAATATGGCAAATTCAAAATAAAATTTAAACGAGGTCGGAAAACTTTGTTTTGTTTTTTATTTTATGTAGATCTTAATATGGCAAATTCAAAAATACTATTTTCATAATGCTAGGACGCATAGCTTAGGAGAAAAAGCTGTTTAAACATTACCCATATGAATGACATATCAATGACAATAAAATTTAAATGAGGTCGGAAAACTTTGTTTTGTTTTTTACTTTAGGTAGATCTTAATATGGCAAATTCAAAAATACTATTTTCATTATGCTAGGACGCACAGCTTAGGAGAAAAAGCTGTTTAAACATTACCCATATGAATGACATATCAATGACAATAAAATTTAAACGAGGTCGGAAAACTTTGTTTTGTTTTTTATTTTAGGTAGATCTTAATATGGCAAATTCAAAATAAAATTTAAACGAGGTCGGAAAACTTTGTTTTGTTTTTTATTTTAGGTAGATCTTAATATGGCAAATTCAAAAATACTATTTTCATAATGCTAGGACGCATAGCTTAGGAGAAAAAGCTGTTTAAACATTACCCATATGAATGACATATCAATGACAATAAAATTTAAACGAGGTCGGAAAACTTTGTTTTGTTTTTTTATTTTAGGTAGATCTTAATATGGCAAATTCAAAAATAATATTTTCATTATGCTGG
Source organism: Tipula confusa (assembly GCA_963556175.1). Classification (NCBI taxonomy): domain Eukaryota; kingdom Metazoa; phylum Arthropoda; class Insecta; order Diptera; family Tipulidae; genus Tipula; species Tipula confusa. The sequence goes on along the minus strand of OY744477.1, from coordinate 134,236,452 downwards.
GACGCATTGCTTAGGAGAAAAAGCTGTTTAAACATTACCCATATGAATGACAATAAAATTTAAACGAGATCGGAAAACTTTGTTTTGTTTTTAATTTTAAATAAATCTTAATATGGCAAATTCAAAAATACTATTTTCATTATGCTAGGACGCATAGCTTAGGAGAAAAAGCTGTTTAAACATTACCCATATGAATGACAATAAAATTTAAACGAGGTCGGAAAACTTTGTTTTGTTTTTAATTTTAGGTAGATCTTATAATGGCAAATTTAAAAATACTATTTTCATTATGCTAGGACGCATAGCTTAGGAGAAAAAGCTGTTTAAACATTACCCATATGAATGACATATCAATGACAATAAAATTTAAACGAGGTCGGAAAACTTTGTTTTGTTTTTTATTTAAAGTAGATCTTAATATGGCAAATTCAAAAATACTATTTTCATTATGCTAGGACGCATAGCTTAGGAGAAAAAGCTGTTTAAACATTACCCATATGAATGACATATCAATGACAATAAAATTTAAACGAGGTCGGAAAACTTTGTTTTGTTTTTTATTTTAGGTAGATCTTAATACGGCAAATTCAAAAATACTATTTTCTTTATGCTAGGACGCATAGCTTAGGAGAAAAAGCTGTTTAAACATTACCCATATGAATGACATATCAATGACAATAAAATTTAAACGAGATCGGAAAACTTTGTTTTGTTTTTTATTTTTGGTAGATCTTAATATGGCAAATTCAAAAATACTATTTTTATTATGCTAGGACGCATAGCTTAGGAGAAAAAGCTGTTTAAACATTACCCATATGAATGACAATAAAATTTAAACGAGGTCAGAAAACTTTGTTTTGTTTTTTATTTTAGGTAGATCTTAATATGGAAAATTCAAAAATACTATTTTCATTATGCTACAACGCATAGCTTAGGAGAAAAAGCTGTTTAAACATTACCCATATGAATGACATATCAATGACAATAAAATTTAAACGAGGTCGGAAAACTTTGTTTTGTTTTTTATTTAAAGTAGATCTTAATATGGATAATTCAAAAATACTATTTTCATTATGCTAGGACGCATAGCTTAGGAGAAAAAGCTGTTTAAACAATACCCATATGAATGACATATCAATGACAATAAAATTTAAACGAGGTTGGAAAACTTTGTTTTGTTTTTTATTTTAGGTAGATCTTAATATGGCAAATTCAAAAATACTATTTTCATTATGCTAGGACGCAAAGCTTAGGAGAAAAAGCTGTTTAAACATTACCCATATGAATGACATATCAATGACAATAAAATTTAAACGAGATCGGAAAACTTTGTTTTGTTTTTTATTTTAGGTAGATCTTAATATGGCAAATTCAAAAATTTTATTTTTATTATGCTAGGACGCATAGCTTAGGAGAAAAAGCTGTTTAATCATTACCCATATGAATGACAATAAAATTTAAACGAGGTCGAAAAACTTTGTTTTGTTTTTTATTTTAGGTAAATCTTAATATGGCAAATTCAAAAATACTATTTTCATTATGCTAGAACGCGTACCTTAGGAGAAAAAGCTGTTTAAACATTACCCATATGAATGACATATCAATGACAATAAAATTTAAACGAGGTCAGAAAACTTTGTTTTGTTTTTTATTTTAGGTAGATCTTAATATGGCAAATTCAAAATAAAATTTAAACGAGGTCGGAAAACTTTGTTTTGTTTTTAATTTCAGGTAGATCTTAATATGGAAAATTCAAAAATACTATTTTCATAATGCTAGGACGCATAGCTTAGGAGAAAAAGCTGTTTAAACATTACCCATATGAATGACATATCAATGACAATAAAATTTAAACGAGGTCGGAAAACTTTGTTTTGTTTTTTATTTTAGGTAGATCTTAATATGGCAAATTCAAAAATACTATTTTCTTTATGCTAAGACGCATAGCTTAGGAGAAAAAGCTGTTTAAACATTACCCATATGAATGACATATCAATGACAATAAAATTTAAACGAGATCGGAAAACTTTGTTTTGTTTTTTATTTTAAGTAGATCTTAATATGGCAAATTCAAAAATACTATTTTCATTATGCTACGACGCATAGCTTAGGAGGAAAAGCTGTTTAAACAGTACCCATATGAATGACATATCAATGACAATAAAATTTAAACGAGGTCGGAAAACTTTGTTTTGTTTTTTATTTAAAGTAGATCTTAATATGGCAAATTCAAAAATACTATTTTCATTATGCTAGGACGCATAGCTTAGGAGAAAAAGCTGTTTAAACATTACCCATATGAATGACATATCAATGACAATAAAATTTAAACGAGGTCGGAAAACTTTGTTTTGTTTTTTATTTTAGGTAGAACTTATTATAGCAAATTCAAAAATACTATTTTCATTATGCTAGGACGCATAGCTTAGGAGAAAAAGCTGTTTAAACATTACCCATATGAATGACATATCAATGACAATAAAATTTAAACGAGGTCGGAAAACTTTGTTTTGTTTTTTATTTAAAGTAGATCTTAATATGGCAAATTCAAAAATACTATTTTCATTATGCTAGGACGCATAGCTTAGGAGAAAAAGCTGTTTAAACATTACCCATATGAATGACATATCAATGACAATAAAATTTAAACGAGATCGGAAAACTTTGTTTTGTTTTTTATTTTAGGTAGATCTTAATATGGCAAATTCAAAAATACTATTTTTATTATGCTAGGACGCATAGCTTAGGAGAAAAAGCTGTTTAAACATTACCCATATGAATGACAATAAAATTTAAACGAGGTCGGAAAACTTTGTTTTGTTTTTAATGTTAGGTAGATCTTAATATGGCAAATTCAAAAATACTATTTTCATTATGCTAGAACGCATACCTTAGGAGAAAAAGCTGTTTAAACATTACCCATATGAATGACATATCAATGACAATAAAATTTAAACGAGGTCAGAAAACTTTGTTTTGTTTTTTTATTTTAGGTAGATCTTAATATGGCAAATTCAAAAATACTATTTTCATTATGCTAGGACGCATAGCTTAGGAGAAAAAACTGTTTAAACATTACCCATATGAATGACAATAAAATTTAAACGAGGTCGGAAAACTTTGTTTTGTTTTTTATGTTAGGTAGATCTTAATATGGCAAATTCAAAAATACTATTTTCATTATGCTAGGACGCATAGCTTAGGAGAAAAAGCTGTTTAAACATTACCCATATGAATGACAATAAAATTTAAACGAGCTCGGAAAACTTTGTTTTGTTTTTTATGTTAGGTAGATCTTAATATGGCAAATTCAAAAATACTATTTTTATCATGCTAAGACGCATATCTTAGGAGAAAAAACTGTTTAAACATTACCCATATGAATGACAATAAAATTTAAACGAGGTCGGAAAACTTTGTTTTGTTTTTTATTTTAGGTAAATCTTAATATGGCAAATTCAAAAATACTATTTTTATCATGCTAGGACGCATAGCTTAGGAAAAAAAGCTGTTTAAACATTACCCATATGAATGACAATAAAATGTAAACGAGATCGGAAAACTTTGTTTTGTTTTTAATTTAGGTAGATCTTAATATGGCAAATTCAAAAATACTATTTTCATCATGCCAGGAAGCTTAGCTTAGGAGAAAAAGCTGTTTAAACATTACCCATATGAATGACAATAAAATTTAAACGAGGTCGGAAAACTTTGTTTTGTTTTTTATTTTAGGTAGATCTTAATATGGCAAATTCAAAAATAATATTTTCATTATGCTAGGACGCACAGCTTAGGAGAAAAAGCTGTTTAAACATTACCCATATGAATGACAATAAAATTTAAACGAGGTCGGAAAACTTTGTTTTGTTTTTTATTTTAAGTAGATCTTAATATGGCAAATTCAAAAATACTATTTTCATTATGGACGCATAGCTTAGGAGAAAAAGCTGTTTAAACATTACTCATATGAATGACATATCAATGACAATAAAATTTAAACGAGGTCGGAAAACTTTGTTTTGTTTTTTATTTTAGGTAGATCTTAATATGGCAAATTCAAAAATACTATTTTCATTATGCTAGGACGCATAGCTTAGGAGAAAAAGCTGTTTAAACATTACCCATATGAATGACATATCAATGACAATAAAATTTAAACGAGATCGGAAAACTTTGTTTTGTTTTTTATTTTAGGTAGATCTTAATATGACAAATTCAAAAATATTATTTTCATTATGCTAGGACGCATAGCTTAGGAGAAAAAGCTGTTTAAACATTACCCATATGAATGACAATAAAATTTAAACGAGGTCGGAAAACTTTGTTTTGTTTTTTATTTTAGGTAAATCTTAATATGGCAAATTCAAAAATACTATTTTCATTATGCTAGGACGCATAGCTTAGGAGAAAAAGCTGTTTAAACATTACCCATATGAATGACAATAAAATTTAAACGAGGTCGGAAAACTTTGTTTTGTTTTTTATTTTAGGTAGATCTTAATATGGCAAATTCAAAATAAAATTTAAACGAGGTCGGAAAACTTTGTTTTGTTTTTTATTTTATGTAGATCTTAATATGGCAAATTCAAAAATACTATTTTCATAATGTTAGGACGCATAGCTTAGGAGAAAAAGCTGTTTAAACATTACCCATATGAATGACATATCAATGACAATAAAATTTAAATGAGGTCGGAAAACTTTGTTTTGTTTTTTACTTTAGGTAGATCTTAATATGGCAAATTCAAAAATACTATTTTCATTATGCTAGGACGCACAGCTTAGGAGAAAAAGCTGTTTAAACATTACCCATATGAATGACATATCAATGACAATAAAATTTAAACGAGGTCGGAAAACTTTGTTTTGTTTTTTATTTTAGGTAGATCTTAATATGGCAAATTCAAAATAAAATTTAAACGAGGTCGGAAAACTTTGGTTTGTTTTTTATTTTAGGTAGATCTTAATATGGCAAATTCAAAAATACTATTTTCATAATGCTAGGACGCATAGCTTAGGAGAAAAAGCTGTTTAAACATTACCCATATGAATGACATATCAATGACAATAAAATTTAAACGAGGTCGGAAAACTTTGTTTTGTTTTTTTATTTTAGGTAGATCTTAATATGGCAAATTCAAAAATAATATTTTCATTATGCTGGGACGCATAGCTTAGGAGAAAAAGCTGTTTAAACATTACCCATATGAATGACAATAAAATTTAAACGAGATCGGAAAACTTTGTTTTGTTTTTAATTTTAAATAAATCTTAATATGGCAAATTCAAAAATACTATTTTCATTATGCTAGGACGCATAGCTTAGGAGAAAAAGCTGTTTAAACATTACCCATATGAATGACAATAAAATTTAAACGAGGTCGGAAAACTTTGTTTTGTTTTTTATTTTAGGTAGATCTTATAATGGCAAATTCAAAAATACTATTTTCATTATGCTAGGACGCATAGCTTAGGAGAAAAAGCTGTTTAAACATTACCCATATGAATGACATATCAATGACAATAAAATTTAAACGAGGTCGGAAAACTTTGTTTGGTTTTTTATTTAAAGTAGATCTTAATATGGCAAATTCAAAAATACTATTTTCATTATGCTAGGACGCATAGCTTAGGAGAAAAAGCTGTTTAAACATTACCCATATGAATGACATATCAATGACAATAAAATTTAAACGAGGTCGGAAAACTTTGTTTTGTTTTTTATTTTAGGTAGATCTTAATACGGCAAATTCAAAAATACTATTTTTATTATGCTAGGACGCATAGCTTAGGAGAAAAAGCTGTTTAAACATTACCCATATGAATGACATATCAATGACAATAAAATTTAAACGAGATCGGAAAACTTTGTTTTGTTTTTTATTTTTGGTAGATCTTAATATGGCAAATTCAAAAATACTATTTTTATTATGCTAGGACGCATAGCTTAGGAGAAAAAGCTGTTTAAACATTACCCATATGAATGACAATAAAATTTAAACGAGGTCGGAAAACTTTGTTTTGTTTTTTATGTTGGGTAGATCTTAATATGGCAAATTCAAAAATACTATTTTCATTATGCTAGAACGCATACCTTAGAAGAAAAAGCTGTTTAAACATTACCCATATGAATGACATATCAATGACAATAAAATTTAAACGAGGTCGGAAAACTTTGTTTTGTTTTTTATTTAAAGTAGATCTAAATATGGCAAATTCAAAAATACTATTTTCATTATGCTAGGACGCATAGCTTAGGAGAAAAAGCTGTTTAAACATTACCCATATGAATGACATATCAATGACAATAAAATTTAAACGAGATCGGAAAACTTTGTTTTGTTTTTTATTTTAGGTACATCTTAATATGGCAAATTCAAAAATACTATTTTTATTATGCTAGGACGCATAGCTTAGGAGAAAAAGCTGTTTAAACATTACCCATATGAATGACAATAAAATTTAAACGAGGTCGGAAAACTTTGTTCTGTTTTTTATGTTAGGTAGATCTTAATATGGCAAATTCAAAAATACTATTTTCATTATGCTAGAACGCATACCTTAGGAGAAAAAGCTGTTTAAACATTACCCATATGAATGACAATAAAATTTAAACGAGGTCGGAAAACTTTGTTTTGTTTTTTATTTTAGGTAGATCTTATTATAGCAAATTCAAAAATACTATTTTCATTATGCTAGGACGCATAGCTTAGGAGAAAAAGCTGTTTAAACATTACCCATATGAATGACATATCAATGACAATAAAATTTAAACGAGGTCGGAAAACTTTGTTTTGTTTTTTATTTAAAGTAGATCTTAATATGGCAAATTCAAAAATACTATTTTCATTATGCTAGGACGCATAGCTTAGGAGAAAAAGCTGTTTAAACATTACCCATATGAATGACATATCAATGACAATAAAATTTAAACGAGATCGGAAAACTTTGTTTTGTTTTTTATTTTAGGTAGATCTTAATATGGCAAATTCAAAAATACTATTTTTATTATGCTAGGACGCATAGCTTAGGAGAAAAAGCTGTTTAAACATTACCCATATGAATGACAATAAAATTTAAACGAGGTCGGAAAACTTTGTTTTGTTTTTTATGTTAGGTAGATCTTAATATGGCAAATTCAAAAATACTATTTTCATTATGCTAGAACGCATACCTTAGGAGAAAAAGCTGTTTAAACATTACCCATATGAATGACATATCAATGACAATAAAATTTAAACGAGGTCAGAAAACTTTGTTTTGTTTTTTTATTTTAGGTAGATCTTAATATGGCAAATTCAAAAATACTATTTTCATTATGCTAGGACGCATAGCTTAGGAGAAAAAACTGTTTAAACATTACCCATATGAATGACAATAAAATTTAAACGAGGTCGGAAAACTTTGTTTTGTTTTTTATGTTAGGTAGATCTTAATATGGCAAATTCAAAAATACTATTTTCATTATGCTAGGACGCATAGCTTAGGAGAAAAAGCTGTTTAAACATTACCCATATGAATGACAATAAAATTTAAACGAGCTCGGAAAACTTTGTTTTGTTTTTTATGTTAGGTAGATCTTAATATGGCAAATTCAAAAATACTATTTTTATCATGCTAAGACGCATATCTTAGGAGAAAAAACTGTTTAAACATTACCCATATGAATGACAATAAAATTTAAACGAGGTCGGAAAACTTTGTTTTGTTTTTTATTTTAGGTAAATCTTAATATGGCAAATTCAAAAATACTATTTTTATCATGCTAGGACGCATAGCTTAGGAAAAAAAGCTGTTTAAACATTACCCATATGAATGACAATAAAATGTAAACGAGATCGGAAAACTTTGTTTTGTTTTTAATTTAGGTAGATCTTAATATGGCAAATTCAAAAATACTATTTTCATCATGCCAGGAAGCTTAGCTTAGGAGAAAAAGCTGTTTAAACATTACCCATATGAATGACAATAAAATTTAAACGAGGTCGGAAAACTTTGTTTTGTTTTTTATTTTAGGTAGATCTTAATATGGCAAATTCAAAAATAATATTTTCATTATGCTAGGACGCACAGCTTAGGAGAAAAAGCTGTTTAAACATTACCCATATGAATGACAATAAAATTTAAACGAGGTCGGAAAACTTTGTTTTGTATTTTATTTTAAGTAGATCTTAATATGGCAAATTCAAAAATACTATTTTCATTATGCTAGAACGCATACCTTAGGAGAAAAAGCTGTTTAAACATTACCCATATGAATGACATATCAATGACAATAAAATTTATACGAGGTCAGAAAACTTTGTTTTGTTTTTTATTTTAGGTAGATCTTAATATGGCAAATTCAAAAATACTATTTATATTATGCTAGGACGCATAGCTTAGGAGAAAAAGCTGTTTAAACATTACCCATATGAATGACAATAAAATTTAAACAAGGTCGGAAAACTTTGTTTTGTTTTTTATTTTAAGTAGATCTTAATATGGCAAATTCAAAAATACTATTTTCATTATGGACGCATAGCTTAGGAGAAAAAGCTGTTTAAACATTACTCATATGAATGACAATAAAATTTAAACGAGGTCGGAAAACTTTGTTTTGTTTTTTATTTTAGGTAGATCTTATTATAGCAAATTCAAAAATACTATTTTCATTATGCTAGGACGCATAGCTTAGGAGAAAAAGCTGTTTAAACATTACCCATATGAATGACATATCAATGACAATAAAATTTAAACGAGGTCGGAAAACTTTGTTTGGTTTTTTATTTAAAGTAGATCTTAATATGGCAAATTCAAAAATACTATTTTCATTATGCTAGGACGCATAGCTTAGGAGAAAAAGCTGTTTAAACATTACCCATATGAATGACATATCAATGACAATAAAATTTAAACGAGATCGGAAAACTTTGTTTTGTTTTTTATTTTAGGTAGATCTTAATATGGCAAATTCAAAAATACTATTTTTATTATGCTAGGACGCATAGCTTAGGAGAAAAAGCTGTTTAAACATTACCCATATGAATGACAATAAAATTTAAACGAGGTCGGAAAACTTTGTTTTGTTTTTTATGTTAGGTAGATCTTAATATGGCAAATTCAAAAATACTATTTTCATTATGCTAGAACGCATACCTTAGGAGAAAAAGCTGTTTAAACATTACCCATATGAATGACATATCAATGACAATAAAATTTAAACGAGGTCAGAAAACTTTGTTTTGTTTTTTTATTTTAGGTAGATCTTAATATGGCAAATTCAAAAATACTATTTTCATTATGCTAGGACGCATAGCTTAGGAGAAAAAACTGTTTAAACATTACCCATATGAATGACAATAAAATTTAAACGAGGTCGGAAAACTTTGTTTTGTTTTTTATGTTAGGTAGATCTTAATATGGCAAATTCAAAAATACTATTTTCATTATGCTAGGACGCATAGCTTAGGAGAAAAAGCTGTTTAAACATTACCCATATGAATGACAATAAAATTTAAACGAGCTCGGAAAACTTTGTTTTGTTTTTTATGTTAGGTAGATCTTAATATGGCAAATTCAAAAATACTATTTTTATCATGCTAAGACGCATATCTTAGGAGAAAAAACTGTTTAAACATTACCCATATGAATGACAATAAAATTTAAACGAGGTCGGAAAACTTTGTTTTGTTTTTTATTTTAGGTAAATCTTAATATGGCAAATTCAAAAATACTATTTTTATCATGCTAGGACGCATAGCTTAGGAAAAAAAGCTGTTTAAACATTACCCATATGAATGACAATAAAATGTAAACGAGATCGGAAAACTTTGTTTTGTTTTTAATTTAGGTAGATCTTAATATGGCAAATTCAAAAATACTATTTTCATCATGCCAGGAAGCTTAGCTTAGGAGAAAAAGCTGTTTAAACATTACCCATATGAATGACAATAAAATTTAAACGAGGTCGGAAAACTTTGTTTTGTTTTTTATTTTAGGTAGATCTTAATATGGCAAATTCAAAAATAATATTTTCATTATGCTAGGACGCACAGCTTAGGAGAAAAAGCTGTTTAAACATTACCCATATGAATGACAATAAAATTTAAACGAGGTCGGAAAACTTTGTTTTGTATTTTATTTTAAGTAGATCTTAATATGGCAAATTCAAAAATACTATTTTCATTATGCTAGAACGCATACCTTAGGAGAAAAAGCTGTTTAAACATTACCCATATGAATGACATATCAATGACAATAAAATTTATACGAGGTCAGAAAACTTTGTTTTGTTTTTTATTTTAGGTAGATCTTAATATGGCAAATTCAAAAATACTATTTATATTATGCTAGGACGCATAGCTTAGGAGAAAAAGCTGTTTAAACATTACCCATATGAATGACAATAAAATTTAAACAAGGTCGGAAAACTTTGTTTTGTTTTTTATTTTAAGTAGATCTTAATATGGCAAATTCAAAAATACTATTTTCATTATGGACGCATAGCTTAGGAGAAAAAGCTGTTTAAACATTACTCATATGAATGACATATCAATGACAATAAAATTTAAACGAGGTCGGAAAACTTTGTTTTGTTTTTTACTTTAGGTAGATCTTAATATGGCAAATTCAAAAATACTATTTTCATTATGCTAGGACGCATAGCTTAGGAGAAAAAGCTGTTTAAACATTACCCATATGAATGACATATCAATGACAATAAAATTTAAACGAGATCGGAAAACTTTGTTTTGTTTTTTATTTTAGGTAGATCTTAATATGACAAATTCAAAAATATTATTTTCATTATGCTAGGACGCATAGCTTAGGAGAAAAAGCTGTTTAAACATTACCCATATGAATGACAATAAAATTTAAACGAGGTCGGAAAACTTTGTTTTGTTTTTTATTTTAGGTAAATCTTAATATGGCAAATTCAAAAATACTATTTTCATTATGCTAGGACGCATAGCTTAGGAGAAAAAGCTGTTTAAACATTACCCATATGAATGACAATAAAATTTAAACGAGGTCGGAAAACTTTGTTTTGTTTTTTATTTTAGGTAGATCTTAATATGGCAAATTCAAAATAAAATTTAAACGAGGTCGGAAAACTTTGTTTTGTTTTTTATTTTATGTAGATCTTAATATGGCAAATTCAAAAATACTATTTTCATAATGCTAGGACGCATAGCTTAGGAGAAAAAGCTGTTTAAACATTACCCATATGAATGACATATCAATGACAATAAAATTTAAATGAGGTCGGAAAACTTTGTTTTGTTTTTTACTTTAGGTAGATCTTAATATGGCAAATTCAAAAATACTATTTTCATTATGCTAGGACGCACAGCTTAGGAGAAAAAGCTGTTTAAACATTACCCATATGAATGACATATCAATGACAATAAAATTTAAACGAGGTCGGAAAACTTTGTTTTGTTTTTTATTTTAGGTAGATCTTAATATGGCAAATTCAAAATAAAATTTAAACGAGGTCGGAAAACTTTGTTTTGTTTTTTATTTTAGGTAGATCTTAATATGGCAAATTCAAAAATACTATTTTCATAATGCTAGGACGCATAGCTTAGGAGAAAAAGCTGTTTAAACATTACCCATATGAATGACATATCAATGACAATAAAATTTAAACGAGGTCGGAAAACTTTGTTTTGTTTTTTTATTTTAGGTAGATCTTAATATGGCAAATTCAAAAATAATATTTTCATTATGCTGGGACGCATAGCTTAGGAGAAAAAGCTGTTTAAACATTACCCATATGAATGACAATAAAATTTAAACGAGATCGGAAAACTTTGTTTTGTTTTTAATTTTAAATAAACCTTAATATGGCAAATTCAAAAATACTATTTTCATTATGCTAGGACGCATAGCTTAGGAGAAAAAGCTGTTTAAACATTACCCATATGAATGACAATAAAATTTAAACGAGGTCGGAAAACTTTGTTTTGTTTTTAATTTTAGGTAGATCTTATAATGGCAAATTCAAAAATACTATTTTCATTATGCTAGGACGCATAGCTTAGGAGAAAAAGCTGTTTAAACATTACCCATATGAATGACATATCAATGACAATAAAATTTAAACGAGGTCGGAAAACTTTGTTTTGTTTTTTATTTAAAGTAGATCTTAATATGGCAAATTCAAAAATACTATTTTCATTATGCTAGGACGCATAGCTTAGGAGAAAAAGCTGTTTAAACATTACCCATATGAATGACATATCAATGACAATAAAATTTAAACGAGGTCGGAAAACTTTGTTTTGTTTTTTATTTTAGGTAGATCTTAATACGGCAAATTCAAAAATACTATTTTCATTATGCTAGGACGCATAGCTTAGGAGAAAAAGCTGTTTAAACATTACCCATATGAATGACATATCAATGACAATAAAATTTAAACGAGATCGGAAAACTTTGTTTTGTTTTTTATTTTTGGTAGATCTTAATATGGCAAATTCAAAAATACTATTTTTATTATGCTAGGACGCATAGCTTAGGAGAAAAAGCTGTTTAAACATTACCCATATGAATGACAATAAAATTTAAACGAGGTCAGAAAACTTTGTTTTGTTTTTTATTTTAGGTAGATCTTAATATATCAAATTCAAAAATACTATTTTCATTATGCTACAACGCATAGCTTAGGAGAAAAAGCTGTTTAAACATTACCCATATGAATGACATATCAATGACAATAAAATTTAAACGAGGTCGGAAAACTTTGTTTTGTTTTTTATTTAAAGTAGATCTTAATATGGATAATTCAAAAATACTATTTTCATTATGCTAGGACGCACAGCTTAGGAGAAAAAGCTGTTTAAACAATACCCATATGAATGACATATCAATGACAATAAAATTTAAACGAGGTTGGAAAACTTTGTTTTGTTTTTTATTTTAGGTAGATCTTAATATGGCAAATTCAAAAATACTATTTTCATTATGCTAGGACGCAAAGCTTAGGAGAAAAAGCTGTTTAAACATTACCCATATGAATGACATATCAATGACAATAAAATTTAAACGAGATCGGAAAACTTTGTTTTGTTTTTTATTTTAGGTAGATCTTAATATGGCAAATTCAAAAATACTATTTTTATTATGCTAGGACGCATAGCTTAGGAGAAAAAGCTGTTTAAACATTACCCATATGAATGACAATAAAATTTAAACGAGGTCGAAAAACTTTGTTTTGTTTTTTATTTTAGGTAAATCTTAATATGGCAAATTCAAAAATACTATTTTCATTATGCTAGAACGCGTACCTTAGGAGAAAAAGCGGTTTAAACATTACCCATATGAATGACATATCAATGACAATAAAATTTAAACGAGGTCAGAAAACTTTGTTTTGTTTTTTATTTTAGGTAGATCTTAATATGGCAAATTCAAAATAAAATTTAAACGAGGTCGGAAAACTTTGTTTTGTTTTTAATTTCAGGTAGATCTTAATATGGAAAATTCAAAAATACTATTTTCATAATGCTAGGACGCATAGCTTAGGAGAAAAAGCTGTTTAAACATTACCCATATGAATGACATATCAATGACAATAAAATTTAAACGAGGTCGGAAAACTTTGTTTTGTTTTTTATTTTAGGTAGATCTTAATATGGCAAATTCAAAAATACTATTTTCTTTATGCTAAGACGCATAGCTTAGGAGAAAAAGCTGTTTAAACATTACCCATATGAATGACATATCAATGACAATAAAATTTAAACGAGATCGGAAAACTTTGTTTTGTTTTTTATTTTAAGTAGATCTTAATATGGCAAATTCAAAAATACTATTTTCATTATGCTACGACGCATAGCTTAGGAGGAAAAGCTGTTTAAACAGTACCCATATGAATGACATATCAATGACAATAAAATTTAAACGAGGTCGGAAAACTTTGTTTTGTTTTTTATTTAAAGTAGATCTTAATATGGCAAATTCAAAAATACTATTTTCATTATGCTAGGACGCATAGCTTAGGAGAAAAAGCTGTTTAAACATTACCCATATGACATATCAATGACAATAATATTTAATGACATATCAATGACAATAATATTTAAACGAGGTCGGAAAACTTTGTTTTGTTTTTTATTTTAGGTAGATCTTATTATAGCAAATTCAAAAATACTATTTTCATTATGCTAGGACGCATAGCTTAGGAGAAAAAGCTGTTTAAACATTACCCATATGAATGACATATCAATGACAATAAAATTTAAACGAGGTCGGAAAACTTTGTTTTGTTTTTTATTTAAAGTAGATCTTAATATGGCAAATTCAAAAATACTATTTTCATTATGCTAGGACGCATAGCTTAGGAGAAAAAGCTGTTTAAACATTACCCATATGAATGACATATCAATGACAATAAAATTTAAACGAGATCGGAAAACTTTGTTTTGTTTTTTATTTTAGGTAGATCTTAATATGGCAAATTCAAAAATACTATTTTTATTATGCTAGGACGCATAGCTTAGGAGAAAAAGCTGTTTAAACATTACCCATATGAATGACAATAAAATTTAAACGAGGTCGGAAAACTTTGTTTTGTTTTTTATGTTAGGTAGATCTTAATATGGCAAATTCAAAAATACTATTTTCATTATGCTAGAACGCATACCTTAGGAGAAAAAGCTGTTTAAACATTACCCATATGAATGACATATCAATGACAATAAAATTTAAACGAGGTCAGAAAACTTTGTTTTGTTTTTTTATTTTAGGTAGATCTTAATATGGCAAATTCAAAAATACTATTTTCATTATGCTAGGACGCATAGCTTAGGAGAAAAAACTGTTTAAACATTACCCATATGAATGACAATAAAATTTAAACGAGGTCGGAAAACTTTGTTTTGTTTTTTATGTTAGGTAGATCTTAATATGGCAAATTCAAAAATACTATTTTCATTATGCTAGGACGCATAGCTTAGGAGAAAAAGCTGTTTAAACATTACCCATATGAATGACAATAAAATTTAAACGAGCTCGGAAAACTTTGTTTTGTTTTTTATGTTAGGTAGATCTTAATATGGCAAATTCAAAAATACTATTTTTATCATGCTAAGACGCATATCTTAGGAGAAAAAACTGTTTAAACATTACCCATATGAATGACAATAAAATTTAAACGAGGTCGGAAAACTTTGTTTTGTTTTTTATTTTAGGTAAATCTTAATATGGCAAATTCAAAAATACTATTTTTATCATGCTAGGACGCATAGCTTAGGAAAAAAAGCTGTTTAAACATTACCCATATGAATGACAATAAAATGTAAACGAGATCGGAAAACTTTGTTTTGTTTTTAATTTAGGTAGATCTTAATATGGCAAATTCAAAAATACTATTTTCATCATGCCAGGAAGCTTAGCTTAGGAGAAAAAGCTGTTTAAACATTACCCATATGAATGACAATAAAATTTAAACGAGGTCGGAAAACTTTGTTTTGTTTTTTATTTTAGGTAGATCTTAATATGGCAAATTCAAAAATAATATTTTCATTATGCTAGGACGCACAGCTTAGGAGAAAAAGCTGTTTAAACATTACCCATATGAATGACAATAAAATTTAAACGAGGTCGGAAAACTTTGTTTTGTTTTTTATTTTAAGTAGATCTTAATATGGCAAATTCAAAAATACTATTTTCATTATGGACGCATAGCTTAGGAGAAAAAGCTGTTTAAACATTACTCATATGAATGACATATCAATGACAATAAAATTTAAACGAGGTCGGAAAACTTTGTTTTGTTTTTTACTTTAGGTAGATCTTAATATGGCAAATTCAAAAATACTATTTTCATTATGCTAGGACGCATAGCTTAGGAGAAAAAGCTGTTTAAACATTACCCATATGAATGACATATCAATGACAATAAAATTTAAACGAGATCGGAAAACTTTGTTTTGTTTTTTATTTTAGGTAGATCTTAATATGACAAATTCAAAAATATTATTTTCATTATGCTAGGACGCATAGCTTAGGAGAAAAAGCTGTTTAAACATTACCCATATGAATGACAATAAAATTTAAACGAGGTCGGAAAACTTTGTTTTGTTTTTTATTTTAGGTAAATCTTAATATGGCAAATTCAAAAATACTATTTTCATTATGCTAGGACGCATAGCTTAGGAGAAAAAGCTGTTTAAACATTACCCATATGAATGACAATAAAATTTAAACGAGGTCGGAAAACTTTGTTTTGTTTTTTATTTTAGGTAGATCTTAATATGGCAAATTCAAAATAAAATTTAAACGAGGTCGGAAAACTTTGTTTTGTTTTTTATTTTATGTAGATCTTAATATGGCAAATTCAAAAATACTATTTTCATAATGCTAGGACGCATAGCTTAGGAGAAAAAGCTGTTTAAACATTACCCATATGAATGACATATCAATGACAATAAAATTTAAATGAGGTCGGAAAACTTTGTTTTGTTTTTTACTTTAGGTAGATCTTAATATGGCAAATTCAAAAATACTATTTTCATTATGCTAGGACGCACAGCTTAGGAGAAAAAGCTGTTTAAACATTACCCATATGAATGACATATCAATGACAATAAAATTTAAACGAGGTCGGAAAACTTTGTTTTGTTTTTTATTTTAGGTAGATCTTAATATGGCAAATTCAAAATAAAATTTAAACGAGGTCGGAAAACTTTGGTTTGTTTTTTATTTTAGGTAGATCTTAATATGGCAAATTCAAAAATACTATTTTCATAATGCTAGGACGCATAGCTTAGGAGAAAAAGCTGTTTAAACATTACCCATATGAATGACATATCAATGACAATAAAATTTAAACGAGGTCGGAAAACTTTGTTTTGTTTTTTTATTTTAGGTAGATCTTAATATGGCAAATTCAAAAATAATATTTTCATTATGCTGGGACGCATAGCTTAGGAGAAAAAGCTGTTTAAACATTACCCATATGAATGACAATAAAATTTAAACGAGATCGGAAAACTTTGTTTTGTTTTTAATTTTAAATAAATCTTAATATGGCAAATTCAAAAATACTATTTTCATTATGCTAGGACGCATAGCTTAGGAGAAAAAGCTGTTTAAACATTACCCATATGAATGACAATAAAATTTAAACGAGGTCGGAAAACTTTGTTTTGTTTTTTATTTTAGGTAGATCTTATAATGGCAAATTCAAAAATACTATTTTCATTATGCTAGGACGCATAGCTTAGGAGAAAAAGCTGTTTAAACATTACCCATATGAATGACATATCAATGACAATAAAATTTAAACGAGGTCGGAAAACTTTGTTTGGTTTTTTATTTAAAGTAGATCTTAATATGGCAAATTCAAAAATACTATTTTCATTATGCTAGGACGCATAGCTTAGGAGAAAAAGCTGTTAAAACATTACCCATATGAATGACATATCAATGACAATAAAATTTAAACGAGGTCGGAAAACTTTGTTTTGTTTTTTATTTTAGGTAGATCTTAATACGGCAAATTCAAAAATACTATTTTTATTATGCTAGGACGCATAGCTTAGGAGAAAAAGCTGTTTAAACATTACCCATATGAATGACATATCAATGACAATAAAATTTAAACGAGATCGGAAAACTTTGTTTT
This sequence comes from Tipula confusa, assembly GCA_963556175.1. Lineage (NCBI taxonomy): Eukaryota > Metazoa > Arthropoda > Insecta > Diptera > Tipulidae > Tipula > Tipula confusa. Next base: position 134,218,835 of record OY744477.1, on the reverse strand, counting down.
GTTTTTTATTTTTGGTAGATCTTAATATGGCAAATTCAAAAATACTATTTTTATTATGCTAGGACGCATAGCTTAGGAGAAAAAGCTGTTTAAACATTACCCATATGAATGACAATAAAATTTAAACGAGGTCGGAAAACTTTGTTTTGTTTTTTATGTTGGGTAGATCTTAATATGGCAAATTCAAAAATACTATTTTCATTATGCTAGAACGCATACCTTAGAAGAAAAAGCTGTTTAAACATTACCCATATGAATGACATATCAATGACAATAAAATTTAAACGAGGTCGGAAAACTTTGTTTTGTTTTTTATTTAAAGTAGATCTAAATATGGCAAATTCAAAAATACTATTTTCATTATGCTAGGACGCATAGCTTAGGAGAAAAAGCTGTTTAAACATTACCCATATGAATGACATATCAATGACAATAAAATTTAAACGAGATCGGAAAACTTTGTTTTGTTTTTTATTTTAGGTACATCTTAATATGGCAAATTCAAAAATACTATTTTTATTATGCTAGGACGCATAGCTTAGGAGAAAAAGCTGTTTAAACATTACCCATATGAATGACAATAAAATTTAAACGAGGTCGGAAAACTTTGTTCTGTTTTTTATGTTAGGTAGATCTTAATATGGCAAATTCAAAAATACTATTTTCATTATGCTAGAACGCATACCTAAGGAGAAAAAGCTGTTTAAACATTACCCATATGAATGACAATAAAATTTAAACGAGGTCGGAAAACTTTGTTTTGTTTTTTATGTTAGGTAGATCTTAATATGGCAAATTCAAAAATACTATTTTTATCATGCTAAGACGCATATCTTAGGAGAAAAAACTGTTTAAACATTACCCATATGAATGACAATAAAATTTAAACGAGGTCGGAAAACTTTGTTTTGTTTTTTATTTTAGGTAAATCTTAATATGGCAAATTCAAAAATACTATTTTTATCATGCTAGGACGCATAGCTTAGGAAAAAAAGCTGTTTAAACATTACCCATATGAATGACAATAAAATGTAAACGAGATCGGAAAACTTTGTTTTGTTTTTAATTTAGATAGATCTTAATATGGCAAATTCAAAAATACTATTTTCATCATGCCAGGAAGCTTAGCTTAGGAGAAAAAGCTGTTTAAACATTACCCATATGAATGACAATAAAATTTAAACGAGGTCGGAAAACTTTGTTTTGTTTTTTATTTTAGGTAGATCTTAATATGGCAAATTCAAAAATAATATTTTCATTATGCTAGGACGCACAGCTTAGGAGAAAAAGCTGTTTAAACATTACCCATATGAATGACAATAAAATTTAAACGAGGTCGGAAAACTTTGTTTTGTTTTTTATTTTAAGTAGATCTTAATATGGCAAATTCAAAAATACTATTTTCATTATGCTAGAACGCATACCTTAGGAGAAAAAGCTGTTTAAACATTACCCATATGAATGACATATCAATGACAATAAAATTTAAACGAGGTCGGAAAACTTTGTTTTGTTTTTTATTTAAAGTAGATCTTAATATGGCAAATTCAAAAATACTATTTTCATTATGCTAGGACGCATAGCTTAGGAGAAAAAGCTGTTTAAACATTACCCATATGAATGACATATCAATGACAATAAAATTTAAACGAGGTCAGAAAACTTTGTTTTGTTTTTTATTTTAGGTAGATCTTAATATGGCAAATTCAAAATAAAATTTAAACGAGGTCGGAAAACTTTGTTTTGTTTTTAATTTCAGGTAGATCTTAATATGGAAAATTCAAAAATACTATTTTCATAATGCTAGGACGCATAGCTTAGGAGAAAAAGCTGTTTAAACATTACCCATATGAATGACATATCAATGACAATAAAATTTAAACGAGGTCGGAAAACTTTGTTTTGTTTTTTATTTTAGGTAGATCTTAATATGGCAAATTCAAAAATACTATTTTCATTATGCTAAGACGCATAGCTTAGGAGAAAAGGCTGTTTAAACATTACCCATATGAATGACATATCAATGACAATAAAATTTAAACGAGATCGGAAAACTTTGTTTTGTTTTTTATTTTAAGTAGATCTTAATATGGCAAATTCAAAAATACTATTTTCATTATGCTACGACGCATAGCTTAGGAGGAAAAGCTGTTTAAACAGTACCCATATGAATGACATATCAATGACAATAAAATTTAAACGAGGTCGGAAAACTTTGTTTTGTTTTTTATTTAAAGTAGATCTTAATATGGCAAATTCAAAAATACTATTTTTATTATGCTAGGACGCATAGCTTAGGAGAAAAAGCTGTTTAAACATTACCCATATGAATGACAATAAAATTTAAACGAGGTCGGAAAACTTTGTTTTGTTTTTTATTTTAGGTAAATCTTAATATGGCAAATTCAAAAATACTATTTTCATTATGCTAGAACGCATAGCTTAGGAGAAAAAGCTGTTTAAACATTACCCATATGAATGACATATCAATGACAATAAAATTTAAATGAGGTCGGAAAACTTTGTTTTGTTTTTTACTTTAGGTAGATCTTAATATGGCAAATTCAAAATAAAATTTAAACGAGGTCGGAAAACTTTGTTTTGTTTTTTATTTTATGTAGATCTTAATATGGCAAATTCAAAAATACTATTTTCATAATGCTAGGACGCATAGCTTAGGAGAAAAAGCTGTTTAAACATTACCCATATGAATGACAATAAAATTTAAACGAGGTCGGAAAACTTTGTTTTGTTTTTTATTTTAGGTAGATCTTAATATGGCAAATTCAAAATAAAATTTAAACGAGGTCGGAAAACTTTGTTTTGTTTTTTATTTTATGTAGATTTTAATATGGCAAATTCAAAAATACTATTTTCATAATGCTAGGACGCATAGCTTAGGAGAAAAAGCTGTTTAAACATTACCCATATGAATGACATATCAATGACAATAAAATTTAAATGAGGTCGGAAAACTTTGTTTTGTTTTTTACTTTAGGTAGATCTTAATATGGCAAATTCAAAAATACTATTTTCATTATGCTAGGACGCACAGCTTAGGAGAAAAAGCTGTTTAAACATTACCCATATGAATGACATATCAATGACAATAAAATTTAAACGAGGTCGGAAAACTTTGTTTTGTTTTTTATTTTAGGTAGATCTTAATATGGCAAATTCAAAATAAAATTTAAACGAGGTCGGAAAACTTTGGTTTGTTTTTTATTTTAGGTAGATCTTAATATGGCAAATTCAAAAATACTATTTTCATAATGCTAGGACGCATAGCTTAGGAGAAAAAGCTGTTTAAACATTACCCATATGAATGACATATCAATGACAATAAAATTTAAACGAGGTCGGAAAACTTTGTTTTGTTTTTTTATTTTAGGTAGATCTTAATATGGCAAATTCAAAAATAATATTTTCATTATGCTGGGACGCATAGCTTAGGAGAAAAAGCTGTTTAAACATTACCCATATGAATGACAATAAAATTTAAACGAGATCGGAAAACTTTGTTTTGTTTTTAATTTTAAATAAATCTTAATATGGCAAATTCAAAAATACTATTTTCATTATGCTAGGACGCATAGCTTAGGAGAAAAAGCTGTTTAAACATTACCCATATGAATGACAATAAAATTTAAACGAGGTCGGAAAACTTTGTTTTGTTTTTTATTTTAGGTAGATCTTATAATGGCAAATTCAAAAATACTATTTTCATTATGCTAGGACGCATAGCTTAGGAGAAAAAGCTGTTTAAACATTACCCATATGAATGACATATCAATGACAATAAAATTTAAACGAGGTCGGAAAACTTTGTTTGGTTTTTTATTTAAAGTAGACCTTAATATGGCAAATTCAAAAATACTATTTTCATTATGCTAGGACGCATAGCTTAGGAGAAAAAGCTGTTTAAACATTACCCATATGAATGACATATCAATGACAATAAAATTTAAACGAGGTCGGAAAACTTTGTTTTGTTTTTTATTTTAGGTAGATCTTAATACGGCAAATTCAAAAATACTATTTTTATTATGCTAGGACGCATAGCTTAGGAGAAAAAGCTGTTTAAACATTACCCATATGAATGACATATCAATGACAATAAAATTTAAACGAGATCGGAAAACTTTGTTTTGTTTTTTATTTTTGGTAGATCTTAATATGGCAAATTCAAAAATACTATTTTTATTATGCTAGGACGCATAGCTTAGGAGAAAAAGCTGTTTAAACATTACCCATATGAATGACAATAAAATTTAAACGAGGTCGGAAAACTTTGTTTTGTTTTTTATGTTAGGTAGATCTTAATATGGCAAATTCAAAAATACTATTTTCATTATGCTAGAACGCATACCTTAGAAGAAAAAGCTGTTTAAACATTACCCATATGAATGACATATCAATGACAATAAAATTTAAACGAGGTCGGAAAACTTTGTTTTGTTTTTTATTTAAAGTAGATCTAAATATGGCAAATTCAAAAATACTATTTTCATTATGCTAGGACGCATAGCTTAGGAGAAAAAGCTGTTTAAACATTACCCATATGAATGACATATCAATGACAATAAAATTTAAACGAGATCGGAAAACTTTGTTTTGTTTTTTATTTTAGGTAGATCTTAATATGGCAAATTCAAAAATACTATTTTTATTATGCTAGGACGCATAGCTTAGGAGAAAAAGCTGTTTAAACATTACCCATATGAATGACAATAAAATTTAAACGAGGTCGGAAAACTTTGTTCTGTTTTTTATGTTAGGTAGATCTTAATATGGCAAATTCAAAAATACTATTTTCATTATGCTAGAACGCATACCTTAGGAGAAAAAGCTGTTTAAACATTACCCATATGAATGACAATAAAATTTAAACGAGGTCGGAAAACTTTGTTTTGTTTTTTATGTTAGGTAGATCTTAATATGGCAAATTCAAAAATACTATTTTTATCATGCTAAGACGCATATCTTAGGAGAAAAAACTGTTTAAACATTACCCATATGAATGACAATAAAATTTAAACGAGGTCGGAAAACTTTGTTTTGTTTTTTATTTTAGGTAAATCTTAATATGGCAAATTCAAAAATACTATTTTTATCATGCTAGGACGCATAGCTTAGGAAAAAAAGCTGTTTAAACATTACCCATATGAATGACAATAAAATGTAAACGAGATCGGAAAACTTTGTTTTGTTTTTAATTTAGGTAGATCTTAATATGGCAAATTCAAAAATACTATTTTCATCATGCCAGGAAGCTTAGCTTAGGAGAAAAAGCTGTTTAAACATTACCCATATGAATGACAATAAAATTTAAACGAGGTCGGAAAACTTTGTTTTGTTTTTTATTTTAGGTAGATCTTAATATGGCAAATTCAAAAATAATATTTTCATTATGCTAGGACGCACAGCTTAGGAGAAAAAGCTGTTTAAACATTACCCATATGAATGACAATAAAATTTAAACGAGGTCGGAAAACTTTGTTTTGTTTTTTATTTTAAGTAGATCTTAATATGGCAAATTCAAAAATACTATTTTCATTATGCTAGAACGCATACCTTAGGAGAAAAAGCTGTTTAAACATTACCCATATGAATGACATATCAATGACAATAAAATTTAAACGAGGTCGGAAAACTTTGTTTTGTTTTTTATTTAAAGTAGATCTTAATACGGCAAATTCAAAAATACTATTTTCATTATGCTAGGACGCATAGCTTAGGAGAAAAAGCTGTTTAAACATTACCCATATGAATGACATATCAATGACAATAAAATTTAAACGAGGTCAGAAAACTTTGTTTTGTTTTTTATTTTAGGTAGATCTTAATATGGCAAATTCAAAATAAAATTTAAACGAGGTCGGAAAACTTTGTTTTGTTTTTAATTTCAGGTAGATCTTAATATGGAAAATTCAAAAATACTATTTTCATAATGCTAGGACGCATAGCTTAGGAGAAAAAGCTGTTTAAACATTACCCATATGAATGACATATCAATGACAATAAAATTTAAACGAGGTCGGAAAACTTTGTTTTGTTTTTTATTTTAGGTAGATCTTAATATGGCAAATTCAAAAATACTATTTTCATTATGCTAAGACGCATAGCTTAGGAGAAAAAGCTGTTTAAACATTACCCATATGAATGACATATCAATGACAATAAAATTTAAACGAGATCGGAAAACTTTGTTTTGTTTTTTATTTTAAGTAGATCTTAATATGGCAAATTCAAAAATACTATTTTCATTATGCTACGACGCATAGCTTAGGAGGAAAAGCTGTTTAAACAGTACCCATATGAATGACATATCAATGACAATAAAATTTAAACGAGGTCGGAAAACTTTGTTTTGTTTTTTATTTAAAGTAGATCTTAATATGGCAAATTCAAAAATACTATTTTTATTATGCTAGGACGCATAGCTTAGGAGAAAAAGCTGTTTAAACATTACCCATATGAATGACAATAAAATTTAAACGAGGTCGGAAAACTTTGTTTTGTTTTTTATTTTAGGTAAATCTTAATATGGCAAATTCAAAAATACTATTTTCATTATGCTAGAACGCGTACCTTAGAAGAAAAAGCTGTTTAAACATTACCCATATGAATGACATATCAATGACAATAAAATTTAAACGAGGTCAGAAAACTTTGTTTTGTTTTTTATTTTAGGTAGATCTTAATATGGCAAATTCAAAATAAAATTTAAACGAGGTCGGAAAACTTTGTTTTGTTTTTAATTTCAGGTAGATCTTAATATGGAAAATTCAAAAATACTATTTTCATAATGCTAGGACGCATAGCTTAGGAGAAAAAGCTGTTTAAACATTACCCATATGAATGACATATCAATGACAATAAAATTTAAACGAGGTCGGAAAACTTTGTTTTGTTTTTTATTTTAGGTAGATCTTAATATGGCAAATTCAAAAATACTATTTTCATTATGCTAAGACGCATAGCTTAGGAGAAAAAGCTGTTTAAACATTACCCATATGAATGACATATCAATGACAATAAAATTTAAACGAGATCGGAAAACTTTGTTTTGTTTTTTATTTTAAGTAGATCTTAATATGGCAAATTCAAAAATACTATTTTCATTATGCTACGACGCATAGCTTAGGAGGAAAAGCTGTTTAAACAGTACCCATATGAATGACATATCAATGACAATAAAATTTAAACGAGGTCGGAAAACTTTGTTTTGTTTTTTATTTAAAGTAGATCTTAATATGACCAATTCAAAAATATTATTTTCATTATGCTAGGACGCATAGCTTAGGAGAAAAAGCTGTTTAAACATTACCCATATGAATGACAATAAAATTTAAACGAGGTCGGAAAACTTTGTTTTGTTTTTTATTTTAGGTAAATCTTAATATGGCAAATTCAAAAATACTATTTTCATTATGCTAGAACGCGTACCTTAGAAGAAAAAGCTGTTTAAACATTACCCATATGAATGACATATCAATGACAATAAAATTTAAACGAGGTCAGAAAACTTTGTTTTGTTTTTTATTTTAGGTAGATCTTAATATGGCAAATTCAAAATAAAATTTAAACGAGGTCGGAAAACTTTGTTTTGTTTTTAATTTCAGGTAGATCTTAATATGGAAAATTCAAAAATACTATTTTCATAATGCTAGGACGCATAGCTTAGGAGAAAAAGCTGTTTAAACATTACCCATATGAATGACATATCAATGACAATAAAATTTAAACGAGGTCGGAAAACTTTGTTTTGTTTTTTATTTTAGGTAGATCTTAATATGGCAAATTCAAAAATACTATTTTCATTATGCTAAGACGCATAGCTTAGGAGAAAAAGCTGTTTAAACATTACCCATATGAATGACATATCAATGACAATAAAATTTAAACGAGATCGGAAAACTTTGTTTTGTTTTTTATTTTAAGTAGATCTTAATATGGCAAATTCAAAAATACTATTTTCATTATGCTACGACGCATAGCTTAGGAGGAAAAGCTGTTTAAACAGTACCCATATGAATGACATATCAATGACAATAAAATTTAAACGAGGTCGGAAAACTTTGTTTTGTTTTTTATTTAAAGTAGATCTTAATATGGCAAATTCAAAAATACTATTTTTATTATGCTAGGACGCATAGCTTAGGAGAAAAAGCTGTTTAAACATTACCCATATGAATGACAATAAAATTTAAACGAGGTCGGAAAACTTTGTTTTGTTTTTTATTTTAGGTAAATCTTAATATGGCAAATTCAAAAATACTATTTTCATTATGCTAGAACGCATAGCTTAGGAGAAAAAGCTGTTTAAACATTACCCATATGAATGACATATCAATGACAATAAAATTTAAATGAGGTCGGAAAACTTTGTTTTGTTTTTTACTTTAGGTAGATCTTAATATGGCAAATTCAAAATAAAATTTAAACGAGGTCGGAAAACTTTGTTTTGTTTTTTATTTTATGTAGATCTTAATATGGCAAATTCAAAAATACTATTTTCATAATGCTAGGACGCATAGCTTAGGAGAAAAAGCTGTTTAAACATTACCCATATGAATGACAATAAAATTTAAACGAGGTCGGAAAACTTTGTTTTGTTTTTTATTTTAGGTAGATCTTAATATGGCAAATTCAAAATAAAATTTAAACGAGGTCGGAAAACTTTGTTTTGTTTTTTATTTTATGTAGATTTTAATATGGCAAATTCAAAAATACTATTTTCATAATGCTAGGACGCATAGCTTAGGAGAAAAAGCTGTTTAAACATTACCCATATGAATGACATATCAATGACAATAAAATTTAAATGAGGTCGGAAAACTTTGTTTTGTTTTTTACTTTAGGTAGATCTTAATATGGCAAATTCAGAAATACTATTTTCATTATGCTAGGACGCACAGCTTAGGAGAAAAAGCTGTTTAAACATTACCCATATGAATGACATATCAATGACAATAAAATTTAAACGAGGTCGGAAAACTTTGTTTTGTTTTTTATTTTAGGTAGATCTTAATATGGCAAATTCAAAATAAAATTTAAACGAGGTCGGAAAACTTTGTTTTGTTTTTAATTTCAGGTAGATCTTAATATGGAAAATTCAAAAATACTATTTTCATAATGCTAGGACGCATAGCTTAGGAGAAAAAGCTGTTTAAACATTACCCATATGAATGACATATCAATGACAATAAAATTTATACGAGGTCGGAAAACTTTGTTTTGTTTTTTATTTTAGGTATATCTTAATATGGCAAATTCAAAAATACTATTTTCATTATGCTAAGACGCATAGCTTAGGAGAAAAAGCTGTTTAAACATTACCCATATGAATGACATATCAATGACAATAAAATTTAAACGAGATCGGAAAACTTTGTTTTGTTTTTTATTTTAAGTAGATCTTAATATGGCAAATTCAAAAATACTATTTTCATTATGCTACGACGCATAGCTTAGGAGGAAAAGCTGTTTAAACAGTACCCATATGAATGACATATCAATGACAATAAAATTTAAACGAGGTCGGAAAACTTTGTTTTGTTTTTTATTTAAAGTAGATCTTAATATGGCAAATTCAAAAATACTATTTTTATTATGCTAGGACGCATAGCTTAGGAGAAAAAGCTGTTTAAACATTACCCATATGAATGACAATAAAATTTAAACGAGGTCGGAAAACTTTGTTTTGTTTTTTATTTTAGGTAAATCTTAATATGGCAAATTCAAAAATACTATTTTCATTATGCTAGAACGCGTACCTTAGAAGAAAAAGCTGTTTAAACATTACCCATATGAATGACATATCAATGACAATAAAATTTAAACGAGGTCAGAAAACTTTGTTTTGTTTTTTATTTTAGGTAGATCTTAATATGGCAAATTCAAAATAAAATTTAAACGAGGTCGGAAAACTTTGTTTTGTTTTTAATTTCAGGTAGATCTTAATATGGAAAATTCAAAAATACTATTTTCATAATGCTAGGACGCATAGCTTAGGAGAAAAAGCTGTTTAAACATTACCCATATGAATGACATATCAATGACAATAAAATTTAAACGAGGTCGGAAAACTTTGTTTTGTTTTTTATTTTAGGTAGATCTTAATATGGCAAATTCAAAAATACTATTTTCATTATGCTAAGACGCATAGCTTAGGAGAAAAAGCTGTTTAAACATTACCCATATGAATGACATATCAATGACAATAAAATTTAAACGAGATCGGAAAACTTTGTTTTGTTTTTTATTTTAAGTAGATCTTAATATGGCAAATTCAAAAATACTATTTTCATTATGCTACGACGCATAGCTTAGGAGGAAAAGCTGTTTAAACAGTACCCATATGAATGACATATCAATGACAATAAAATTTAAACGAGGTCGGAAAACTTTGTTTTGTTTTTTATTTAAAGTAGATCTTAATATGGCAAATTCAAAAATACTATTTTCATTATGCTAGGACGCATAGCTTAGGAGAAAAAGCTGTTTAAACATTACCCATATGAATGACATATCAATGACAATAAAATTTAAACGAGGTCGGAAAACTTTGTTTTGTTTTTTATTTTAGGTAGATCTTATTATAGCAAATTCAAAAATACTATTTTCATTATGCTAGGACGCATAGCTTAGGAGAAAAAGCTGTTTAAACATTACCCATATGAATGACATATCAATGACAATAAAATTTAAACGAGGTCGGAAAACTTTGTTTTGTTTTTTATTTAAAGTAGATCTTAATATGGCAAATTCAAAAATACTATTTTCATTATGCTAGGACGCATAGCTTAGGAGAAAAAGCTGTTTAAACATTACCCATATGAATGACATATCAATGACAATAAAATTTAAACGAGGTCGGAAAACTTTGTTTTGTTTTTTATTTTAGGTAGATCTTAATATGGCAAATTCAAAAATACTATTTTCATTATGCTAGGATGCATAGCTTAGGAGAAAAAGCTGTTTAAACATTACCCATATGAATGACAATAAAATTTAAACGAGGTCGGAAAACTTTGTTTTGTTTTTTATGTTAGGTAGATCTTAATATGGCAAATTCAAAAATACTATTTTCATTATGCTAGAACGCATACCTTAGGAGAAAAAGCTGTTTAAACATTACCCATATGAATGACATATCAATGACAATAAAATTTAAACGAGGTCGGAAAACTTTGTTTTGTTTTTTTATTTTAGGTAGATCTTAATATGGCAAATTCAAAAATACTATTTTCATTATGCTAGGACGCATAGCTTAGGAGAAAAAGCTGTTTAAACATTACCCATATGAATGACAATAAAATTTAAACGAGGTCGGAAAACTTTGTTTTGTTTTTTATTTTAGGTAAATCTTAATATAGCAAATTCAAAAATACTATTTTCATTATGCTAGAACGCGTACCTTAGGAGAAAAAGCTGTTTAAACATTACCCATATGAATGACATATCAATGACAATAAAATTTAAACGAGGTCAGAAAACTTTGTTTTGTTTTTTATTTTAGGTAGATCTTAATATGGCAAATTCAAAATAAAATTTAAACGAGGTCGGAAAACTTTGTTTTGTTTTTAATTTCAGGTAGATCTTAATATGGAAAATTCAAAAATACTATTTTCATAATGCTAGGACGCATAGCTTAGGAGAAAAAGCTGTTTAAACATTACCCATATGAATGACATATCAATGACAATAAAATTTAAACGAGGTCGGAAAACTTTGTTTTGTTTTTTATTTAAAGTAGATCTTAATATGGCAAATTCAAAAATACTATTTTCATTATGCTAGGACGCATAGCTTAGGAGAAAAAGCTGTTTAAACATTACCCATATGAATGACATATCAATGACAATAAAATTTAAACGAGGTCGGAAAACTTTGTTTTGTTTTTTATTTTAGGTAGATCTTAATATGGCAAATTCAAAAATACTATTTTCATTATGCTAGGATGCATAGCTTAGGAGAAAAAGCTGTTTAAACATTACCCATATGAATGACATATCAATGACAATAAAATTTAAACGAGGTCGGAAAACTTTGTTTTGTTTTTTATTTTAGGTAGATCTTAATATGGCAAATTCAAAAATACTATTTTCATTATGCTAGGACGCGTAGCTTAGGAGAAAAAGCTGTTTAAATATTACCCATATGAATGACATATGAATGACAATAAAATTTAAACGAGGTCGGAAAACTTTGTTTTGTTTTTTATTTTATGTAGATCTTAATATGGCAAATTCAAAAATACTATTTTCATTATGCTAGGACGCATAGCTTAGGAGAAAAAGCTGTTTAAACATTACCCATATGAATGACAATAAAATTTAAACGAGGTCGGAAAACTTTGTTTTGTTTTTTATTTTAGGTAGATCTTAATATGGCAAATTCAAAAATACTATTTTTATTATGCTAGAACGCATAACTTAGGAGAAAAAGCTGTTTAAACATTACCCATATGAATGACATATCAATGACAATAAAATTTAAACGAGGTCGGAAAACTTTGTTTTGTTTTTTATTTAAAGTAGATCTTAATATGGCAAATTCAAAAATACTATTTACATTATGCTAGGACGCATAGCTTAGGAGAAAAAGCTGTTTAAACATTACCCATATGAATGACAATAAAATTTAAACGAGGTCGGAAAACTTTGTTTTGTTTTTTATTTTAGGTAGATCTTAATATGGCAAATTCAAAAATACTATTTTTATTATGCTAGGACGCATAGCTTAGGAGAAAAAGCTGTTTAAACATTACCCATATGAATGACACATCAATGACAATAAAATTTAAACGAGGTCGGAAAACTTTGTTTTGGTTTTTTATTTTAGGTAGATCTTAATATGGCAAATTCAAAAATACTACTTTAATTATGCTAGGACGCATAGCTTAGGAGAAAAAGCTGTTTAAACATTACCCATATGAATGACAATAAAATTTAAACGAGGTCGGAAAACTTTGTTTTGTTTTTTATTTTAGTTAGATCTTAATATGGCAAATTCAAAAATACTATTTTTATTATGCTAGGACGCATAGCTTAGGAGAAAAAGCTGTTTAAACATTACCCATATGAATGACAATAAAATTTAAACGAGGTCAGAAAACTTTGTTTTGTTTTTTATTTTAGTTATATCTTAATATTGCAAATTCAAAAATACTAATTTCATTATGCTAGGACGCATAGCTTAGGAGAAAAAGCTGTTTAAACATTACCCAAAAGAATGACATATCAATGACAATAAAATTTAAACGAGGTCGGAAAACTTTGTTTTGTTTTTTATTTTAAGTAGATCTTAATATGGCAAATTCAAAAATACTATTTTCATTATGCTAGGACGCATAGCTTAGGAGAAAAAGCTGTTTAAACATTACTCATATGAATGACAATAAAATTTAAACGAGGTCGGAAAACTTTGTTTTGTTTTTTATTTTATGTAGATCTTAATATGGCAAATTCAAAAATACTATTTTTATTATGCTAGGACCCATAGCTTGGGAGAAAAAGCTGTTTAAACATTACCCTTATGAATGACATATCAATGACAATAAAATTTAAACGAGGTCGGAAAACTTTTTTTTGTTTTTTATTTAAAGTAGATCTTAATATGGCAAATTCAAAAATAATATTTTCATTATGCTAGAACGCATAGCTTAGGAGAAAAAGCTGTTTAAACATTACCCATATGAATGACATATCAATGACAATAAAATTTAAACGAGGTCGGAAAACTTTGTTTTGTTTTTTATTTTAGGTAGATCTTAATATGGCAAATTCAAAAATACTATTTTCATCATGCTAGGAAGCTTAGCTTAGGAGAAAAAGCTATTTAAACATTACCCATATGAATGACATATCAATGACAATAAAATTTAAACGAGGTCGGAAAACTTTGTTCTGTTTTTTATTTTAGGTAGATCTTAATATAACAAATTCAAAAATACTATTTTCATTATGCTAGGATGCATAGCTTAGGAGAAAAAAATGTTTAAACATTATCCATATGAATGACAATAAAATGTAAACGAGGTCGGAAAACTTTGTTTTGTTTTTTATTTTAGGTAGATCTTAATATGGCAAATTCAAAAATACTATTTTCATCATGCTAGGAAGCTTAGTTTAGGAGAAAAAGCTGTTTAAACATTACTCATATGAATGAAAATAAAATTTAAACGAAGTCGGAAAACTTTGTTTTGTTTTTTATTTTAGGTAGATCTTAATATGGCAAATTCAAAAATACTATTTTCATAATTCTAGGACGCATAGCTTGGGAGAAAAAGCTGTTTAAACATTACACATATGAATGACATATCAATGACAATAAAATTTAAACGAGGTCGGAAAACTTTGTTTTGTTTTTTATTTAAAGTAGATCTTAATATGGCAAATTCAAAAATACTATTTTCATTATGCTAGGACGCATAGCTTAGGAGAAAAAGCTGTTTAAACATTACCCATATGAATGACATATCAATGACAATAAAATTTAAACGAGGTCGGAAAACTTTGTTTTGTTTTTTATTTTAGGTAGATCTTAATATGGCAAATTCAAAAATACTATTTTCATTATGCTAGGATGCATAGCTTAGGAGAAAAAGCTGTTTAAACATTACCCATATGAATGACAATAAAATGTAAACGAGGTCGGAAAACTTTGTTTTGTTTTTTATTTTAGGTAGATCTTAATATGGCAAATTCAAAAATACTATTTTCATAATTCTAAGACGCATAGCTTGGGAGAAAAAGCTGTTTAAACATTACCCATATGAATGACATATCAATGACAATAAAATTTAAACGAGGTCGGAAAACTTTGTTTTGTTTTTTATTTAAAGTAGATCTTAATATGGCAAATTCAAAAATACTATTTTCATTATGCTAGGACGCATAGCTTAGGAGAAAAAGCTGTTTAAACATTACCCATATGAATGACATATCAATGACAATAAAATTTAAACGAGGTCGGAAAACTTTGTTTTGTTTTTTATTTTAGGTAGATCTTAATATGGCAAATTCAAAAATACTACTTTCATTATGCTAGGATGCATAGCTTAGGAGAAAAAGCTGTTTAAACATTACCCATATGAATGACATATCAATGACAATAAAATTTAAACGAGGTCGGAAAACTTTGTTTTGTTTTTTATTTTAGGTAGATCTTAATATGGCAAATTCAAAAATACTATTTTCATTATGCTAGGACGCGTAGCTTAGGAGAAAAAGCAGTTTAAACATTACCCATATGAATGACATATGAATGACAATAAAATTTAAACGAGGTCGGAAAACTTTGTTTTGTTTTTTATTTTAGGTAGATCTTAATATGGCAAATTCAAAAATACTATTTTCATTATGCTAGGACGCATAGCTTAGGAGAAAAAGCTGTTTAAACATTACCCATATGAATGACAATAAATTTTAAACGAGGTCGGAAAACTTTGTTTTGTTTTTTATTTTAAGTAGATCTTAATATGGCAAATTCAAAAATACTATTTTTATTATGCTAGGACGCATAACTTAGGAGAAAAAGCTGTTTAAACATTACCCATATGAATGACATATCAATGACAATAAAATTTAAACGAGGTCGGAAAACTTTGTTTTATTTTTTATTTAAAGTAGATCTTAATATGGCAAATTCAAAAATACTATTTTCATTATGCTAGGACGCATAGCTTAGGGGAAAAAGCTGTTTAAACATTACCCATATGAATGACAATAAAATTTAAACGAGGTCGGAAAACTTTGTTTTGTTTTTTATTTTAGGTAGATCTTAATATGGCAAATTCAAAAATACTATTTTTATTATGCTAGGACGCATAGCTTAGGAGAAAAAGCTGTTTAAACATTACCCATATGAATGACAATAAAATTTAAACGAGGTCGGAAAACTTTGTTTTGTTTTTTATTTTAGGTAGATCTTAATATGGCAAATTCAAAAATACTATTTTCATTATGCTAGGACGCGTAGCTTAGGAGAAAAAGCTGTTTAAATATTACCCATATGAATGACATATGAATGACAATAAAATTTAAACGAGGTCGGAAAACTTTGTTTTGTTTTTTATTTTAGGTAGATCTTAATATGGCAAATTCAAAAATACTATTTTTATTATGCTAGAACGCATAACTTAGGAGAAAAAGCTGTTTAAACATTACCCATATGAATGACATATCAATGACAATAAAATTTAAACGAGGTCGGAAAACTTTGTTTTGTTTTTTATTTAAAGTAGACCTTAATATGGCAAATTCAAAAATACTCTTTACATTATGCTAGGACGCATAGCTTAGGAGAAAAAGCTGTTTAAACATTACCCATATGAATGACAATAAAATTTAAACGAGGTCGGAAAACTTTGTTTTGTTTTTTATTTTAGGTAGATCTTAATATGGCAAATTCAAAAATACTATTTTTATTATGCTAGGACGCATAGCTTAGGAGAAAAAGCTGTTTAAACATTACCCATATGAATGACACATCAATGACAATAAAATTTAAACGAGGTCGGAAAACTTTGTTTTGTTTTTTATTTTAGGTAGATCTTAATATGGCAAATTCAAAAATACTACTTTAATTATGCTAGGACGCATAGCTTAGGAGAAAAAGCTGTTTAAACATTACCCATATGAATGACAATAAAATTTAAACGAGGTCGGAAAACTTTGTTTTGTTTTTTATTTTAGTTAGATCTTAATATGGCAAATTCAAAAATACTATTTTTATTATGCTAGGACGCATAGCTTAGGAGAAAAAGCTGTTTAAACATTACCCATATGAATGACAATAAAATTTAAACGAGGTCAGAAAACTTTGTTTTGTTTTTTATTTTAGTTAGATCTTAATATTGCAAATTCAAAAATACTAATTTCATTATGCTAGGACGCATAGCTTAGGAGAAAAAGCTGTTTAAACATTACCCATATGAATGACATATCAATGACAATAAAATTTAAACGAGGTCGGAAAACTTTGTTTTGTTTTTTATTTTAGGTAGATCTTAATATGGCAAATTCAAAAATACTATTTTCATTATGCTAGGACGCATAGCTTAGGAGAAAAAGCTGTTTAAACATTACCCATATGAATGACAATAAAATTTAAACGAGGTCGGAAAACTTTGTTTTGTTTTTTATTTTATGTAGATCTTAATATGGCAAATTCAAAAATACTATTTTTATTATGCTAGGACCCATAGCTTGGGAGAAAAAGCTGTTTAAACATTACCCTTATGAATGACATATCAATGACAATAAAATTTAAACGAGGTCGGAAAACTTTTTTTTGTTTTTTATTTAAAGTAGATCTTAATATGGCAAATTCAAAAATAATATTTTCATTATGCTAGAACGCATAGCTTAGGAGAAAAAGCTGTTTAAACATTACCCATATGAATGACATATCAATGACAATAAAATTTAAACGAGGTCGGAAAACTTTGTTTTGTTTTTTATTTTAGGTAGATCTTAATATGGCAAATTCAAAAATACTATTTTCATCATGCTAGGAAGCTTAGCTTAGGAGAAAAAGCTATTTAAACATTACCCATATGAATGACATATCAATGACAATAAAATTTAAACGAGGTCGGAAAACTTTGTTCTGTTTTTTATTTTAGGTAGATCTTAATATAACAAATTCAAAAATACTATTTTCATTATGCTAGGATGCATAGCTTAGGAGAAAAAAATGTTTAAACATTATCCATATGAATGACAATAAAATGTAAACGAGGTCGGAAAACTTTGTTTTGTTTTTTATTTTAGGTAGATCTTAATATGGCAAATTCAAAAATACTATTTTCATCATGCTAGGAAGCTTAGTTTAGGAGAAAAAGCTGTTTAAACATTACTCATATGAATGAAAATAAAATTTAAACGAAGTCGGTAGACTTTGTTTTGTTTTTTATTTTAGGTAGATCTTAATATGGCAAATTCAAAAATACTATTTTCATAATTCTAGGACGCATAGCTTAGGAGAAAAAGCTGTTTAAACATTACCCATATGAATGACATATCAATGACAATAAAATTTAAACGAGGTCGGAAAACTTTGTTTTGTTTTTTATTTTAGGTAGATCTTAATATGGCAAATTCAAAAATACTATTTTCATTATGCTAGGACGCATAGCTTAGGAGAAAAAGCTGTTTAAACATTACCCATATGAATGACATATCAATGACAATAAAATTTAAACGAGGTCGGAAAACTTTGTTTTGTTTTTTATTTTAGGTAGATCTTAATATGGCAAATTCAAAAATACTATTTTCATTATGCTAGGATGCATAGCTTAGGAGAAAAAGCTGTTTAAACATTACCCATATGAATGACAATAAAATGTAAACGAGGTCGGAAAACTTTGTTTTGTTTTTTATTTTAGGTAGATCTTAATATGGCAAATTCAAAAATACTATTTTCATAATTCTAGGACGCATAGCTTGGGAGAAAAAGCTGTTTAAACATTACCCATATGAATGACATATCAATGACAATAAAATTTAAACGAGGTCGGAAAACTTTGTTTTGTTTTTTATTTAAAGTAGATCTTAATATGGCAAATTCAAAAATACTATTTTCATTATGCTAGGACGCATAGCTTAGGAGAAAAAGCTGTTTAAACATTACCCATATGAATGACATATCAATGACAATAAAATTTAAACGAGGTCGGAAAACTTTGTTTTGTTTTTTATTTTAGGTAGATCTTAATATGGCAAATTCAAAAATACTACTTTCATTATGCTAGGATGCATAGCTTAGGAGAAAAAGCTGTTTAAACATTACCCATATGAATGACATATCAATGACAATAAAATTTAAACGAGGTCGGAAAACTTTGTTTTGTTTTTTATTTTAGGTAGATCTTAATATGGCAAATTCAAAAATACTATTTTCATTATGCTAGGACGCGTAGCTTAGGAGAAAAAGCAGTTTAAACATTACCCATATGAATGACATATGAATGACAATAAAATTTAAACGAGGTCGGAAAACTTTGTTTTGTTTTTTATTTTAGGTAGATCTTAATATGGCAAATTCAAAAATACTATTTTCATTATGCTAGGACGCATAGCTTAGGAGAAAAAGCTGTTTAAACATTACCCATATGAATGACAATAAATTTTAAACGAGGTCGGAAAACTTTGTTTTGTTTTTTATTTTAAGTAGATCTTAATATGGCAAATTCAAAAATACTATTTTTATTATGCTAGGACGCATAACTTAGGAGAAAAAGCTGTTTAAACATTACCCATATGAATGACATATCAATGACAATAAAATTTAAACGAGGTCGGAAAACTTTGTTTTATTTTTTATTTAAAGTAGATCTTAATATGGCAAATTCAAAAATACTATTTTCATTATGCTAGGACGCATAGCTTAGGGGAAAAAGCTGTTTAAACATTACCCATATGAATGACAATAAAATTTAAACGAGGTCGGAAAACTTTGTTTTGTTTTTTATTTTAGGTAGATCTTAATATGGCAAATTCAAAAATACTATTTTTATTATGCTAGGACGCATAGCTTAGGAGAAAAAGCTGTTTAAACATTACCCATATGAATGACAATAAAATTTAAACGAGGTCGGAAAACTTTGTTTTGTTTTTTATTTTAGGTAGATCTTAATATGGCAAATTCAAAAATACTGTTTTTATTATGCTAGGACGCATAGCTTAGGAGAAAAAGCTGTTTAAACATTACCCATATGAATGACAATAAAATTTAAACGAGGTCAGAAAACTTTGTTTTGTTTTTTATTTTAGTTAGATCTTAATATTGCAAATTCAAAAATACTAATTTCATTATGCACGGACGCATAGCTTATGAGAAAAAGCTGTTTAAACATTACCCATATGAATGACATATCAATGATAATAAAATTTAAACGAGGTCGGAAAACTTTGTTTTGTTTTTTATTTTAGGTAGATCCTAATATGGCAAATTCAAAAATACTATTTTCATTAAGCTAGGACGCACAGCTTAGGAGAAAAAGCTTTTTAAACATTACCCATATGAATGACATATCAATGACAATAAAATTTAAACGAGGTAAGAAAACTTTGTTTTGTTTTTTTATTTTAGGTAGATCTTAATATGGCAAATTCAAAAATACTATTTTTATTAAGCTAAGACGCATAGCTTAGGAGAAAAAGCTGTTTAAACATTACCCATATGAATGACATATCAATGACAATAAAATTTAAACGAGGTCGGAAAACTTTGTTTTGTTTTTTATTTTAGGTAGATCCTAATATGGCAAATTCAAAAATACTATTTTCATTAAGCTAGGACGCACAGCTTAGGAGAAAAAGCTTTTTAAACATTACCCATATGAATGACATATCAATGACAATAAAATTTAAACGAGGTAAGAAAACTTTGTTTTGTTTTTTTATTTTAGGTAGATCTTAATATGGCAAATTCAAAAATACTATTTTCATTATGCTAGGACGCATAGCTTAGGAGAAAAAGCTGTTTAAACATTACCCATATGAATGACATATCAATGACAATAAAATTTAAACGAGGTCGGAAAACTTTGTATGGTTTTTTATTTTAGTTAGATCTTAATATGGCAAATTCAAAAATACTATTTTCATTATGCTAGGACGCATAGCTTAGGAGTAAAAGCTGTTTAAACATTACCCATATGAATGACATATCAATGACAATAAAATTTAAACGAGGTCGGAAAACTTTGTTTTGTTTTTAATTTTAGGTAGATCTTAATATGGCAAATTCAAAAATACTATTTTCATCATGCTAGGAAGCTTAGCTTAGGAGAAAAAGCTATTTAAACATTACCCATATGAATGACATATCAATGACAATAAAATTTAAACGAGGTCGGAAAACTTTGTTCTGTTTTTTATTTTAGGTAGATCTTAATATGGCAAATTCAAAAATACTATTTTCATTATGCTAGGATGCATAGCTTAGGAGAAAAAAATGTTTAAACATTATCCATATGAATGACAATAAAATGTAAACGAGGTCGGAAAACTTTGTTTTGTTTTTTATTTTAGGTAGATTTTAATATGGCAAATTCAAAAATACTATTTTCATCATGCTATGAAGCTTAGTTTAGGAGAAAAAGCTGTTTAAACATTACTCATATGAATGACAATAAAATTTAAACGAAGTCGGAAAACTTTGTTTTGTTTTTTATTTTAGGTAGATCTTAATATGGCAAATTTAAAAATACTATTTTCATCATGCTTGGATGCTTAGCTTAGGAGAAAAAGCTGTTTAAACATTACCCATATGAATGACAATAAAATGTAAACGAGGTCGGAAAACTTTGTTTTGTTTTTTATTTTAGGTAGATCTTAATATGGCAAATTCAAAAATACTATTTTCATAATTCGAGGACGCATAGCTTGGGAGAAAAAGCTGTTTAAACATTACCCATATGAATGACATATCAATTACAATAAAATTTAAACGAGGTCGGAAAACTTTGTTTTGTTTTTTATTTAAAGTAGATCTTAATATGGCAAATTCAAAAATACTATTTTCATTATGCTAGGACGCATAGCTTAGGAGAAAAAGCTGTTTAAACATTACCCATATGAATGACAATAAAATTTAAACGAGGTCGGAAAACTTTGTTTTGTTTTTTATTTTAGGTAGATCTTAATATGGCAAATTCAAAAATACTATTTTTATTATGCTAGGACGCATAACTTAGGAGAAAAAGCTGTTTAAACATTACCCATATGAATGACATATCAATGACAATAAAATTTAAACGAGGTCGGAAAACTTTGTTTTGTTTTTTATTTAAAGTAGATCTTAATATGGCAAATTCAAAAATACTATTTACATTATGCTAGGACGCATAGCTTAGGAGAAAAAGCTGTTTAAACATTACCCATATGAATGACAATAAAATTTAAACGAGGTCGGAAAACTTTGTTTTGTTTTTTATTTTAGGTAGATCTTAATATGGCAAATTCAAAAATACTATTTTTATTATGCTAGGACGCATAGCTTAGGGGAAAAAGCTGTTTAAACATTACCCATATGAATGACACATCAATGACAATAAAATTTAAACGAGGTCGGAAAACTTTGTTTTGTTTTTTATTTTAGGTAGATCTTAATATGGCAAATTCAAAAATACTACCTTAATTATGCTAGGACGCATAGCTTAGGAGAAAAAGCTGTTTAAACATTACCCATATGAATGACAATAAAATTTAAACGAGGTCGGAAAACTTTGTTTTGTTTTTTATTTTATGTAGATCTTAATATGGCAAATTCAAAAATACTATTTTCATTATGCTAGGACGCATAGCTTAGGAGAAAAAGCTGTTTAAACATTACCCATATGAATGACAATAAAATTTAAACGAGGTCGGAAAACTTTGTTTTGTTTTTTATTTTAGGTAGATCTTAATATGGCAAATTCAAAAATACTATTTTTATTATGCTAGAACGCATAACTTAGGAGAAAAAGCTGTTTAAACATTACCCATATGAATGACATATCAATGACAATAAAATTTAAACGAGGTCGGAAAACTTTGTTTTGTTTTTTATTTAAAGTAGATCTTAATATGGCAAATTCAAAAATACTATTTACATTATGCTAGGACGCATAGCTTAGGAGAAAAAGCTGTTTAAACATTACCCATATGAATGACAATAAAATTTAAACGAGGTCGGAAAACTTTGTTTTGTTTTTTATTTTAGGTAGATCTTAATATGGCAAATTCAAAAATACTATTTTTATTATGCTAGGACGCATAGCTTAGGAGAAAAATCTGTTTAAACATTACCCATATGAATGACACATCAATGACAATAAAATTTAAACGAGGTCGGAAAACTTTGTTTTGTTTTTTATTTTAAGTAGATCTTAATATCTCAAATTCAAAAATACTACTTTAATTATGCTAGGACGCATAGCTTAGGAGAAAAAGCTGTTTAAACATTACCCATATGAATGACAATAAAATTTAAACGAGGTCGGAAAACTTTGTTTTGTTTTTTATTTTAGTTAGATCTTAATATGGCAAATTCAAAAATACTATTTTTATTATGCAAGGACGCATAGCTTAGGAGAAAAAGCTGTTTAAACATTACCCATATGAATGACAATAAAATTTAAACGAGGTCAGAAAACTTTGTTTTGTTTTTTATTTTAGTTAGATCTTAATATTGCAAATTCAAAAATACTAATTTCATTATGCTAGGACGCATAGCTTAGGAGAAAAAGCTGTTTAAACATTACCCATATGAATGACATATCAATGACAATAAAATTTAAACGAGGTCGGAAAACTTTGTTTTGTTTTTTATTTTAGGTAGATCTTAATATGGCAAATTCAAAAATACTATTTTCATTATGCTAGGACGCATAGCTTAGGAGAAAAAGCTGTTTAAACATTACCCATATGAATGACAATAAAATTTAAACGAGGTCGGAAAACTTTGTTTTGTTTTTTATTTTATGTAGATCTTAATATGGCAAATTCAAAAATACTATTTTTATTATGCTAGGACCCATAGCTTGGGAGAAAAAGCTGTTTAAACATTACCCTTATGAATGACATATCAATGACAATAAAATTTAAACGAGGTCGGAAAACTTTTTTTTGTTTTTTATTTAAAGTAGATCTTAATATGGCAAATTCAAAAATAATATTTTCATTATGCTAGAACGCATAGCTTAGGAGAAAAAGCTGTTTAAACATTACCCATATGAATGACATATCAATGACAATAAAATTTAAACGAGGTCGGAAAACTTTGTTTTGTTTTTTATTTTAGGTAGATCTTAATATGGCAAATTCAAAAATACTATTTTCATCATGCTAGGAAGCTTAGCTTAGGAGAAAAAGCTATTTAAACATTACCCATATGAATGACATATCAATGACAATAAAATTTAAACGAGGTCGGAAAACTTTGTTCTGTTTTTTATTTTAGGTAGATCTTAATATAACAAATTCAAAAATACTATTTTCATTATGCTAGGATGCATAGCTTAGGAGAAAAAAATGTTTAAACATTATCCATATGAATGACAATAAAATGTAAA
The DNA here is from genome assembly GCA_963556175.1 of Tipula confusa. NCBI lineage: Eukaryota > Metazoa > Arthropoda > Insecta > Diptera > Tipulidae > Tipula > Tipula confusa. The sequence continues at coordinate 134,194,765 of OY744477.1, read as the reverse complement.
CGAGGTCGGAAAACTTTGTTTTGTTTTTTATTTTAGGTAGATCTTAATATGGCAAATTCAAAAATACTATTTTCATCATGCTAGAAAGCTTAGTTTAGGAGAAAAAGCTGTTTAAACATTACTCATATGAATGAAAATACAATTTAAACGAAGTCGGTAGACTTTGTTTTGTTTTTTATTTTAGGTAGATCTTAATATGGCAAATTCAAAAATACTATTTTCATAATTCTAGGACGCATAGCTTGGGAGAAAAAGCTGTTTAAACATTACCCATATGAATGACATATCAATGACAATAAAATTTAAACGAGGTCGGAAAACTTTGTTTTGTTTTTTATTTAAAGTAGATCTTAATATGGCAAATTCAAAAATACTATTTTCATTATGCTAGGACGCATAGCTTAGGAGAAAAAGCTGTTTAAACATTACCCATATGAATGACATATCAATGACAATAAAATTTAAACGAGGTCGGAAAACTTTGTTTTGTTTTTTATTTTAGGTAGATATTAATATGGCAAATTCAAAAATACTATTTTCATTATGCTAGGATGCATAGCTTAGGAGAAAAAGCTGTTTAAACATTACCCATATGAATGACAATAAAATGTAAACGAGGTCGGAAAACTTTGTTTTGTTTTTTATTTTAGGTAGATCTTAATATGGCAAATTCAAAAATACTATTTTCATAATTCTAGGACGCATAGCTTGGGAGAAAAAGCTGTTTAAACATTACCCATATGAATGACATATCAATGACAATAAAATTTAAACGAGGTCGGAAAACTTTGTTTTGTTTTTTATTTAAAGTAGATCTTAATATGGCAAATTCAAAAATACTATTTTCATTATGCTAGGACGCATAGCTTAGGAGAAAAAGCTGTTTAAACATTACCCATATGAATGACATATCAATGACAATAAAATTTAAACGAGGTCGGAAAACTTTGTTTTGTTTTTTATTTTAGGTAGATCTTTATATGGCAAATTCAAAAATACTACTTTCATTATGCTAGGATGCATAGCTTAGGAGAAAAAGCTGTTTAAACATTACCCATATGAATGACATATCAATGACAATAAAATTTAAACGAGGTCGGAAAACTTTGTTTTGTTTTTTATTTTAGGTAGATCTTAATATGGCAAATTCAAAAATACTATTTTCATTATGCTAGGACGCGTAGCTTAGGAGAAAAAGCAGTTTAAACATTACCCATATGAATGACATATGAATGACAATAAAATTTAAACGAGGTCGGAAAACTTTGTTTTGTTTTTTATTTTAGGTAGATCTTAATATGGCAAATTCAAAAATACTATTTTCATTATGCTAGGACGCATAGCTTAGGAGAAAAAGCTGTTTAAACATTACCCATATGAATGACAATAAATTTTAAACGAGGTCGGAAAACTTTGTTTTGTTTTTTATTTTAAGTAGATCTTAATATGGCAAATTCAAAAATACTATTTTTATTATGCTAGGACGCATAACTTAGGAGAAAAAGCTGTTTAAACATTACCCATATGAATGACATATCAATGACAATAAAATTTAAACGAGGTCGGAAAACTTTGTTTTATTTTTTATTTAAAGTAGATCTTAATATGGCAAATTCAAAAATACTATTTTCATTATGCTAGGACGCATAGCTTAGGGGAAAAAGCTGTTTAAACATTACCCATATGAATGACAATAAAATTTAAACGAGGTCGGAAAACTTTGTTTTGTTTTTTATTTTAGGTAGATCTTAATATGGCAAATTCAAAAATACTATTTTTATTATGCTAGGACGCATAGCTTAGGAGAAAAAGCTGTTTAAACATTACCCATATGAATGACAATAAAATTTAAACGAGGTCGGAAAACTTTGTTTTGTTTTTTATTTTAGGTAGATCTTAATATGGCAAATTCAAAAATACTATTTTTATTATGCTAGGACGCATAGCTTAGGAGAAAAAGCTGTTTAAACATTACCCATATGAATGACAATAAAATTTAAACGAGGTCAGAAAACTTTGTTTTGTTTTTTATTTTAGTTAGATCTTAATATTGCAAATTCAAAAATACTAATTTCATTATGCTAGGACGCATAGCTTAGGAGAAAAAGCTGTTTAAACATTACCCATATGAATGACATATCAATGACAATAAAATTTAAACGAGGTCGGAAAACTTTGTTTTGTTTTTTATTTTAGGTAGATCTTAATATGGCAAATATAAAAATACTATTTTCATTATGCTAGGACGCATAGCTTAGGAGAAAAAGCTGTTTAAACATTACCCATATGAATGACATATCAATGACAATAAAATTTAAACGAGGTCGGAAAACTTTGTATGGTTTTTTATTTTAGTTAGGTCTTAATATGGCAAATTCAAAAATACTATTTTCATTATGCTAGGACGCATAGCTTAGGAGTAAAAGCTGTTTAAACATTACCCATATGAATGACATATCAATGACAATAAAATTTAAACGAGGTCGGAAAACTTTGTTTTGTTTTTAATTTTAGGTAGATCTTAATATAGCAAATTCAAAAATACTATTTTCATCATGCTAGGAAGCTTAGCTTAGGAGAAAAAGCTATTTAAACATTACCCATATGAATGACATATCAATGACAATAAAATTTAAACGAGGTCGGAAAACTTTGTTCTGTTTTTAATTTTAGGTAGATCTTAATATGGCAAATTCAAAAATACTATTTTCATTATGCTAGGATGCATAGCTTAGGAGAAAAAAATGTTTAAACATTATCCATATGAATGACAATAAAATGTAAACGAGGTCGGAAAACTTTGTTTTGTTTTTTATTTTAGGTAGATTTTAATATGGCAAATTCAAAAATACTATTTTCATCATGCTATGAAGCTTAGTTTAGGAGAAAAAGCTGTTTAAACATTACTCATATGAATGACAATAAAATTTAAACGAAGTCGGAAAACTTTGTTTTGTTTTTTATTTTAGGTAGATCTTAATATGGCAAATTTAAAAATACTATTTTCATCATGCTTGGATGCTTAGCTTAGGAGAAAAAGCTGTTTAAACATTACCCATATGAATGACAATAAAATGTAAACGAGGTCGGAAAACTTTGTTTTGTTTTTTATTTTAGGTAGATCTTAATATGGCAAATTCAAAAATACTATTTTCATAATTCGAGGACGCATAGCTTGGGAGAAAAAGCTGTTTAAACATTACCCATATGAATGACATATCAATTACAATAAAATTTAAACGAGGTCGGAAAACTTTGTTTTGTTTTTTATTTAAAGTAGATCTTAATATGGCAAATTCAAAAATACTATTTTCATTATGCTAGGACGCATAGCTTAGGAGAAAAAGCTGTTTAAACATTACCCATATGAATGACAATAAAATTTAAACGAGGTCGGAAAACTTTGTTTTGTTTTTTATTTTAGGTAGATCTTAATATGGCAAATTCAAAAATACTATTTTTATTATGCTAGGACGCATAACTTAGGAGAAAAAGCTGTTTATACATTACCCATATGAATGACATATCAATGACAATAAAATTTAAACGAGGTCGGAAAACTTTGTTTTGTTTTTTATTTAAAGTAGATCTTAATATGGCAAATTCAAAAATACTATTTACATTATGCTAGGACGCATAGCTTAGGAGAAAAAGCTGTTTAAACATTACCCATATGAATGACAATAAAATTTAAACGAGGTCGGAAAACTTTGTTTTGTTTTTTATTTTAGGTAGATCTTAATATGGCAAATTCAAAAATACTATTTTTATTATGCTAGGACGCATAGCTTAGGGGAAAAAGCTGTTTAAACATTACCCATATGAATGACACATCAATGACAATAAAATTTAAACGAGGTCGGAAAACTTTGTTTTGTTTTTTATTTTAGGTAGATCTTAATATGGCAAATTCAAAAATACTACCTTAATTATGCTAGGACGCATAGCTTAGGAGAAAAAGCTGTTTAAACATTACCCATATGAATGACAATAAAATTTAAACGAGGTCGGAAAACTTTGTTTTGTTTTTTATTTTATGTAGATCTTAATATGGCAAATTCAAAAATACTATTTTCATTATGCTAGGACGCATAGCTTAGGAGAAAAAGCTGTTTAAACATTACCCATATGAATGACAATAAAATTTAAACGAGGTCGGAAAACTTTGTTTTGTTTTTTATTTTAGGTAGATCTTAATATGGCAAATTCAAAAATACTATTTTTATTATGCTAGAACGCGTAACTTAGGAGAAAAAGCTGTTTAAACATTACCCATATGAATGACATATCAATGACAATAAAATTTAAACGAGGTCGGAAAACTTTGTTTTGTTTTTTATTTAAAGTAGATCTTAATATGGCAAATTCAAAAATACTATTTACATTATGCTAGGACGCATAGCTTAGGAGAAAAAGCTGTTTAAACATTACCCATATGAATGACAATAAAATTTAAACGAGGTCGGAAAACTTTGTTTTGTTTTTTATTTTAGGTAGATCTTAATATGGCAAATTCAAAAATACTATTTTTATTATGCTAGGACGCATAGCTTAGGAGAAAAAGCTGTTTAAACATTACCCATATGAATGACACATCAATGACAATAAAATTTAAACGAGGTCGGAAAACTTTGTTTTGTTTTTTATTTTAAGTAGATCTTAATATCTCAAATTCAAAAATACTACTTTAATTATGCTAGGACGCATAGCTTAGGAGAAAAAGCTGTTTAAACATTACCCATATGAATGACAATAAAATTTAAACGAGGTCGGAAAACTTTGTTTTGTTTTTTATTTTAGTTAGATCTTAATATGGCAAATTCAAAAATACTATTTTTATTATGCTAGGACGCATAGCTTAGGAGAAAAAGCTGTTTAAACATTACCCATATGAATGACAATAAAATTTAAACGAGGTCAGAAAACTTTGTTTTGTTTTTTATTTTAGTTAGATCTTAATATTGCAAATTCAAAAATACTAATTTCATTATGCTAGGACGCATAGCTTAGGAGAAAAAGCTGTTTAAACATTACCCATATGAATGACATATCAATGACAATAAAATTTAAACGAGGTCGGAAAACTTTGTTTTGTTTTTTATTTTAGGTAGATCTTAATATGGCAAATTCAAAAATACTATTTTCATTATGCTAGGACGCATAGCTTAGGAGAAAAAGCTGTTTAAACATTACCCATATGAATGACAATAAAATTTAAACGAGGTCGGAAAACTTTGTTTTGTTTTTTATTTTATGTAGATCTTAATATGGCAAATTCAAAAATACTATTTTTATTATGCTAGGACCCATAGCTTGGGAGAAAAAGCTGTTTAAACATTACCCTTATGAATGACATATCAATGACAATAAAATTTAAACGAGGTCGGAAAACTTTTTTTTGTTTTTTATTTAAAGTAGATCTTAATATGGCAAATTCAAAAATAATATTTTCATTATGCTAGAACGCATAGCTTAGGAGAAAAAGCTGTTTAAACATTACCCATATGAATGACATATCAATGACAATAAAATTTAAACGAGGTCGGAAAACTTTGTTTTGTTTTTTATTTTAGGTAGATCTTAATATGGCAAATTCAAAAATACTATTTTCATCATGCTAGGAAGCTTAGCTTAGGAGAAAAAGCTATTTAAACATTACCCATATGAATGACATATCAATGACAATAAAATTTAAACGAGGTCGGAAAACTTTGTTCTGTTTTTTATTTTAGGTAGATCTTAATATAACAAATTCAAAAATACTATTTTCATTATGCTAGGATGCATAGCTTAGGAGAAAAAAATGTTTAAACATTATCCATATGAATGACAATAAAATGTAAACGAGGTCGGAAAACTTTGTTTTGTTTTTTATTTTAGGTAGATCTTAATATGGCAAATTCAAAAATACTATTTTCATCATGCTAGAAAGCTTAGTTTAGGAGAAAAAGCTGTTTAAACATTACTCATATGAATGAAAATACAATTTAAACGAAGTCGGTAGACTTTGTTTTGTTTTTTATTTTAGGTAGATCTTAATATGGCAAATTCAAAAATACTATTTTCATAATTCTAGGACGCATAGCTTGGGAGAAAAAGCTGTTTAAACATTACCCATATGAATGACATATCAATGACAATAAAATTTAAACGAGGTCGGAAAACTTTGTTTTGTTTTTTATTTAAAGTAGATCTTAATATGGCAAATTCAAAAATACTATTTTCATTATGCTAGGACGCATAGCTTAGGAGAAAAAGCTGTTTAAACATTACCCATATGAATGACATATCAATGACAATAAAATTTAAACGAGGTCGGAAAACTTTGTTTTGTTTTTTATTTTAGGTAGATCTTAATATGGCAAATTCAAAAATACTATTTTCATTATGCTAGGATGCATAGCTTAGGAGAAAAAGCTGTTTAAACATTACCCATATGAATGACAATAAAATGTAAACGAGGTCGGAAAACTTTGTTTTGTTTTTTATTTTAGGTAGATCTTAATATGGCAAATTCAAAAATACTATTTTCATAATTCTAGGACGCATAGCTTGGGAGAAAAAGCTGTTTAAACATTACCCATATGAATGACATATCAATGACAATAAAATTTAAACGAGGTCGGAAAACTTTGTTTTGTTTTTTATTTAAAGTAGATCTTAATATGGCAAATTCAAAAATACTATTTTCATTATGCTAGGACGCATAGCTTAGGAGAAAAAGCTGTTTAAACATTACCCATATGAATGACATATCAATGACAATAAAATTTAAACGAGGTCGGAAAACTTTGTTTTGTTTTTTATTTTAGGTAGATCTTAATATGGCAAATTCAAAAATACTACTTTCATTATGCTAGGATGCATAGCTTAGGAGAAAAAGCTGTTTAAACATTACCCATATGAATGACATATCAATGACAATAAAATTTAAACGAGGTCGGAAAACTTTGTTTTGTTTTTTATTTTAGGTAGATCTTAATATGGCAAATTCAAAAATACTATTTTCATTATGCTAGGACGCGTAGCTTAGGAGAAAAAGCAGTTTAAACATTACCCATATGAATGACATATGAATGACAATAAAATTTAAACGAGGTCGGAAAACTTTGTTTTGTTTTTTATTTTAGGTAGATCTTAATATGGCAAATTCAAAAATACTATTTTCATTATGCTAGGACGCATAGCTTAGGAGAAAAAGCTGTTTAAACATTACCCATATGAATGACAATAAATTTTAAACGAGGTCGGAAAACTTTGTTTTGTTTTTTATTTTAAGTAGATCTTAATATGGCAAATTCAAAAATACTATTTTTATTATGCTAGGACGCATAACTTAGGAGAAAAAGCTGTTTAAACATTACCCATATGAATGACATATCAATGACAATAAAATTTAAACGAGGTCGGAAAACTTTGTTTTATTTTTTATTTAAAGTAGATCTTAATATGGCAAATTCAAAAATACTATTTTCATTATGCTAGGACGCATAGCTTAGGGGAAAAAGCTGTTTAAACATTACCCATATGAATGACAATAAAATTTAAACGAGGTCGGAAAACTTTGTTTTGTTTTTTATTTTAGGTAGATCTTAATATGGCAAATTCAAAAATACTATTTTTATTATGCTAGGACGCATAGCTTAGGAGAAAAAGCTGTTTAAACATTACCCATATGAATGACAATAAAATTTAAACGAGGTCGGAAAACTTTGTTTTGTTTTTTATTTTAGGTAGATCTTAATATGGCAAATTCAAAAATACTATTTTTATTATGCTAGGACGCATAGCTTAGGAGAAAAAGCTGTTTAAACATTACCCATATGAATGACAATAAAATTTAAACGAGGTCAGAAAACTTTGTTTTGTTTTTTATTTTAGTTAGATCTTAATATTGCAAATTCAAAAATACTAATTTCATTATGCTAGGACGCATAGCTTAGGAGAAAAAGCTGTTTAAACATTACCCATATGAATGACATATCAATGACAATAAAATTTAAACGAGGTCGGAAAACTTTGTTTTGTTTTTTATTTTAGGTAGATCTTAATATGGCAAATATAAAAATACTATTTTCATTATGCTAGGACGCATAGCTTAGGAGAAAAAGCTGTTCAAACATTACCCATATGAATGACATATCAATGACAATAAAATTTAAACGAGGTCGGAAAACTTTGTATGGTTTTTTATTTTAGTTAGGTCTTAATATGGCAAATTCAAAAATACTATTTTCATTATGCTAGGACGCATAGCTTAGGAGTAAAAGCTGTTTAAACATTACCCATATGAATGACATATCAATGACAATAAAATTTAAACGAGGTCGGAAAACTTTGTTTTGTTTTTAATTTTAGGTAGATCTTAATATAGCAAATTCAAAAATACTATTTTCATCATGCTAGGAAGCTTAGCTTAGGAGAAAAAGCTATTTAAACATTACCCATATGAATGACATATCAATGACAATAAAATTTAAACGAGGTCGGAAAACTTTGTTCTGTTTTTTATTTTAGGTAGATCTTAATATGGCAAATTCAAAAATACTATTTTCATTATGCTAGGATGCATAGCTTAGGAGAAAAAAATGTTTAAACATTATCCATATGAATGACAATAAAATGTAAACGAGGTCGGAAAACTTTGTTTTGTTTTTTATTTTAGGTAGATCTTAATATGGCAAATTCAAAAATACTATTTTCATCATGCTATGAAGCTTAGTTTAGGAGAAAAAGCTGTTTAAACATTACTCATATGAATGACAATAAAATTTAAACGAAGTCGGAAAACTTTGTTTTGTTTTTTATTTTAGGTAGATCTTAATATGGCAAATTTAAAAATACTATTTTCATCATGCTTGGATGCTTAGCTTAGGAGAAAAAGCTGTTTAAACATTACCCATATGAATGACAATAAAATGTAAACGAGGTCGGAAAACTTTGTTTTGTTTTTTATTTTAGGTAGATCTTAATATGGCAAATTCAAAAATACTATTTTCATAATTCTAGGACGCATAGCTTGGGAGAAAAAGCTGTTTAAACATTACCCATATGAATGACATATCAATTACAATAAAATTTAAACGAGGTCGGAAAACTTTGTTTTGTTTTTTATTTAAAGTAGATCTTAATATGGCAAATTCAAAAATACTATTTTCATTATGCTAGGACGCATAGCTTAGGAGAAAAAGCTGTTTAAACATTACCCATATGAATGACAATAAAATTTAAACGAGGTCGGAAAACTTTGTTTTGTTTTTTATTTTAGGTAGATCGTAATATGGCAAATTCAAAAATACTATTTTTATTATGCTAGGACGCATAACTTAGGAGAAAAAGCTGTTTAAACATTACCCATATGAATGACATATCAATGACAATAAAATTTAAACGAGGTCGGAAAACTTTGTTTTGTTTTTTATTTAAAGTAGATCTTAATATGGCAAATTCAAAAATACTATTTTCATTATGCTAGGACGCATAGCTTAGGGGAAAAAGCTGTTTAAACATTACCCATATGAATGACAATAAAATTTAAACGAGGTCGGAAAACTTTGTTTTGTTTTTTATTTTAGGTAGATCTTAATATGGCAAATTCAAAAATACTATTTTTATTATGCTAGGACGCATAGCTTAGGAGAAAAAGCTGTTTAAACATTACCCATATGAATGACAATAAAATTTAAACGAGGTCGGAAAACTTTGTTTTGTTTTTTATTTTAGGTAGATCTTAATATGGCAAATTCAAAAATACTATTTTTATTATGCTAGGACGCATAGCTTAGGAGAAAAAGCTGTTTAAACATTACCCATATGAATGACAATAAAATTTAAACGAGGTCAGAAAACTTTGTTTTGTTTTTTATTTTAGTTAGATCTTAATATTGCAAATTCAAAAATACTAATTTCATTATGCTAGGACGCATAGCTTAGGAGAAAAAGCTATTTAAACATTACCCATATGAATGACATATCAATGACAATAAAATTTAAACGAGGTCGGAAAACTTTGTTTTGTTTTTTATTTTAGGTAGATCTTAATATGGCAAATTCAAAAATACTATTTTCATTATGCTAGGACGCATAGCTTAGGAGAAAAAGCTGTTTAAACATTACCCATATGAATGACATATCAATGACAATAAAATTTAAACGAGGTCGGAAAACTTTGTATGGTTTTTTATTTTAGTTAGATCTTAATATGGCAAATTCAAAAATACTATTTTCATTATGCTAGGACGCATAGCTTAGGAGTAAAAGCTGTTTAAACATTACCCATATGAATGACATATCAATGACAATAAAATTTAAACGAGGTCGGAAAACTTTGTTTTGTTTTTAATTTTAGGTAGATCTTAATATGGCAAATTCAAAAATACTATTTTCATCATGCTAGGAAGCTTAGCTTAGGAGAAAAAGCTATTTAAACATTACCCATATGAATGACATATCAATGACAATAAAATTTAAACGAGGTCGGAAAACTTTGTTCTGTTTTTTATTTTAGGTAGATCTTAATATGGCAAATTCAAAAATACTATTTTCATTATGCTAGGATGCATAGCTTAGGAGAAAAAAATGTTTAAACATTATCCATATGAATGACAATAAAATGTAAACGAGGTCGGAAAACTTTGTTTTGTTTTTTATTTTAGGTAGATTTTAATATGGCAAATTCAAAAATACTATTTTCATCATGCTATGAAGCTTAGTTTAGGAGAAAAAGCTGTTTAAACATTACCCATATGAATGACAATAAAATGTAAACGAGGTCGGAAAACTTTGTTTTGTTTTTTATTTTAGGTAGATCTTAATATGGCAAATTCAAAAATACTATTTTCATAATTCTAGGACGCATAGCTTGGGAGAAAAAGCTGTTTAAACATTACCCATATGAATGACATATCAATTACAATAAAATTTAAACGAGGTCGGAAAACTTTGTTTTGTTTTTTATTTAAAGTAGATCTTAATATGGCAAATTCAAAAATACTATTTTCATTATGCTAGGACGCATAGCTTAGGAGAAAAAGCTGTTTAAACATTACCCATATGAATGACAATAAAATTTAAACGAGGTCGGAAAACTTTGTTTTGTTTTTTATTTTAGGTAGATCTTAATATGGCAAATTCAAAAATACTATTTTTATTATGCTAGGACGCATAACTTAGGAGAAAAAGCTGTTTAAACATTACCCATATGAATGACATATCAATGACAATAAAATTTAAACGAGGTCGGAAAACTTTGTTTTGTTTTTTATTTAAAGTAGATCTTAATATGGCAAATTCAAAAATACTATTTACATTATGCTAGGACGCATAGCTTAGGAGAAAAAGCTGTTTAAACATTACCCATATGAATGACAATAAAATTTAAACGAGGTCGGAAAACTTTGTTTTGTTTTTTATTTTAGGTAGATCTTAATATGGCAAATTCAAAAATACTATTTTTATTATGCTAGGACGCATAGCTTAGGAGAAAAAGCTGTTTAAACATTACCCATATGAATGACACATCAATGACAATAAAATTTAAACGAGGTCGGAAAACTTTGTTTTGTTTTTTATTTTAGGTAGATCTTAATATGGCAAATTCAAAAATACTACCTTAATTATGCTAGGACGCATAGCTTAGGAGAAAAAGCTGTTTAAACATTACCCATATGAATGACAATAAAATTTAAACGAGGTCGGAAAACTTTGTTTTGTTTTTTATTTTAGTTAGATCTTAATATGGCAAATTCAAAAATACTATTTTTATTATGCTAGGACGCATAGCTTAGGAGAAAAAGCTGTTTAAACATTACCCATATGAATGACAATAAAATTTAAACGAGGTCAGAAAACTTTGTTTTGTTTTTTATTTTAGTTAGATCTTAATATTGCAAATTCAAAAATACTAATTTCATTATGCTAGGACGCATAGCTTAGGAGAAAAAGCTGTTTAAACATTACCCATATGAATGACATATCAATGACAATAAAATTTAAACGAGGTCGGAAAACTTTGTTTTGTTTTTTATTTTAGGTAGATCTTAATATGGCAAATTCAAAAATACTATTTTCATTATGCTAGGACGCATAGCTTAGGAGAAAAATCTGTTTAAACATTACCCATATGAATGACAATAAAATTTAAACGAGGTCGGAAAACTTTGTTTTGTTTTTTATTTTAGGTAGATCTTAATATGGCAAATTCAAAAATACTATTTTTATTATGCTAGGACGCATAGCTTGGGAGAAAAAGCTGTTTAAACATTACCCATATGAATGACATATCAATGACAATAAAATTTAAACGAGGTCGGAAAACTTTGTTTTGTTTTTTATTTAAAGTAGATCTTAATATGGCAAATTCAAAAATACTATTTTCATCATGCTAGGAAGCTTAGCTTAGGAGAAAAAGCTATTTAAACATTACCCATATGAATGACATATTAATGACAATAAAATTTAAACGAGGTCGGAAAACTTTGTTCTGTTTTTTATTTTAGGTAGATCTTAATATGGCAAATTCAAAAATACTATTTTCATTATGCTAGGATGCATAGCTTAGGAGAAAAAAATGTTTAAACATTATCCATATGAATGACAATAAAATGTAAACGAGGTCGGAAAACTTTGTTTTGTTTTTTATTTTAGGTAGATCTTAATATGGCAAATTCAAAAATACTATTTTCATCATGCTAGAAAGCTTAGTTTAGGAGAAAAAGCTGTTTAAACATTACTCATATGAATGAAAATAAAATTTAAACGAAGTCGGAAAACTTTGTTTTGTTTTTTATTTAAGTAGATCTTAATATGGCAAATTCAAAAATACTATTTTCATCATGCTTGGATGCTTAGCTTAGGAGAAAAAGCTGTTTAAACATTACCCATATGAATGACAATAAAATGTAAACGAGGTCGGAAAACTTTGTTTTGTTTTTTATTTTAGGTAGATCTTAATATGGCAAATTCAAAAATACTATTTTCATAATTCTAGGACGCATAGCTTGGGAGAAAAAGCTGTTTAAACATTACCCATATGAATGACATATCAATGACAATAAAATTTAAACGAGGTCGGAAAACTTTGTTTTGTTTTTTATTTAAAGTAGATCTTAATATGGCAAATTCAAAAATACTATTTTTATTATGCTAGGACGCATAGCTTAGGAGAAAAAGCTGTTTAAACATTACCCATATGAATGACATATCAATGACAATAAAATTTAAACGAGGTCGGAAAACTTTGTTTTGTTTTTTATTTTAGTTAGATCTTAATATTGCAAATTCAAAAATACTAATTTCATTATGCTAGGACGCATAGCTTAGGAGAAAAAGCTGTTTAAACATTACCCATATGAATGACATATCAATGACAATAAAATTTAAACGAGGTCGGAAAACTTTGTTTTGTTTTTTATTTTAGGTAGATCTTAATATGGCAAATTCAAAAATACTATTTTCATTATGCTAGGACGCATAGCTTAGGAGAAAAAGCTGTTTAAACATTACCCATATGAATGACATATCAATGACAATAAAATTTAAACGAGGTCGGAAAACTTTGTATGGTTTTTTATTTTAGTTAGATCTTAATATGGCAAATTCAAAAATACTATTTTCATTATGCTAGGACGCATAGCTTAGGAGTAAAAGCTGTTTAAACATTACCCATATGAATGACATATCAATGACAATAAAATTTAAACGAGGTCGGAAAACTTTGTTTTGTTTTTAATTTTAGGTAGATCTTAATATGGCAAATTCAAAAATACTATTATCATCATGCTAGGAAGCTTAGCTTAGGAGAAAAAGCTATTTAAACATTACCCATATGAATGACATATCAATGACAATAAAATTTAAACGAGGTCGGAAAACTTTGTTCTGTTTTTTATTTTAGGTAGATCTTAATATGGCAAATTCAAAAATACTATTTTCATTATGCTAGGATGCATAGCTTAGGAGAAAAAAATGTTTAAACATTATCCATATGAATGACAATAAAATGTAAACGAGGTCGGAAAACTTTGTTTTGTTTTTTATTTTAGGTAGATCTTAATATGGCAAATTCAAAAATACTATTTTCATCATGCTATGAAGCTTAGTTTAGGAGAAAAAGCTGTTTAAACATTACTCATATGAATGACAATAAAATTTAAACGAAGTCGGAAAACTTTGTTTTGTTTTTTATTTTAGGTAGATCTTAATATGGCAAATTTAAAAATACTATTTTCATCATGCTTGGATGGTTAGCTTAGGAGAAAAAGCTGTTTAAACATTACCCATATGAATGACAATAAAATGTAAACGAGGTCGGAAAACTTTGTTTTGTTTTTTATTTTAGGTAGATCTTAATATGGCAAATTCAAAAATACTATTTTCATAATTCTAGGACGCATAGCTTGGGAGAAAAAGCTGTTTAAACATTACCCATATGAATGACATATCAATTACAATAAAATTTAAACGAGGTCGGAAAACTTTGTTTTGTTTTTTATTTAAAGTAGATCTTAATATGGCAAATTCAAAAATACTATTTTCATTATGCTAGGACGCATAGCTTAGGAGAAAAAGCTGTTTAAACATTACCCATATGAATGACAATAAAATTTAAACGAGGTCGGAAAACTTTGTTTTGTTTTTTATTTTAGGTAGATCTTAATATGGCAAATTCAAAAATACTATTTTTATTATGCTAGGACGCATAACTTAGGAGAAAAAGCTGTTTAAACATTACCCATATGAATGACATATCAATGACAATAAAATTTAAACGAGGTCGGAAAACTTTGTTTTGTTTTTTATTTAAAGTAGATCTTAATATGGCAAATTCAAAAATACTATTTACATTATGCTAGGACGCATAGCTTAGGAGAAAAAGCTGTTTAAACATTACCCATATGAATGACAATAAAATTTAAACGAGGTCGGAAAACTTTGTTTTGTTTTTTATTTTAGGTAGATCTTAATATGGCAAATTCAAAAATACTATTTTAATTATGCTAGGACGCATAGCTTAGGAGAAAAAGCTGTTTAAACATTACCCATATGAATGACACATCAATGACAATAAAATTTAAACGAGGTCGAAAAACTTTGTTTTGTTTTTTATTTTAGGTAGATCTTAATATGGCAAATTCAAAAATACTACCTTAATTATGCTAGGACGCATAGCTTAGGAGAAAAAGCTGTTTAAACATTACCCATATGAATGACAATAAAATTTAAACGAGGTCGGAAAACTTTGTTTTGTTTTTTATTTTAGTTAGATCTTAATATGGCAAATTCAAAAATACTATTTTTATTATGCTAGGACGCATAGCTTAGGAGAAAAAGCTGTTTAAACATTACCCATATGAATGACAATAAAATTTAAACGAGGTCAGAAAACTTTGTTTTGTTTTTTATTTTAGTTAGATCTTAATATTGCAAATTCAAAAATACTAATTTCATTATGCTAGGACGCATAGCTTAGGAGAAAAAGCTGTTTAAACATTACCCATATGAATGACATATCAATGACAATAAAATTTAAACGAGGTCGGAAAACTTTGTTTTGTTTTTTATTTTAGGTAGATCTTAATATGGCAAATTCAAAAATACTATTTTCATTATGCTAGGACGCATAGCTTAGGAGAAAAATCTGTTTAAACATTACCCATATGAATGACAATAAAATTTAAACGAGGTCGGAAAACTTTGTTTTGTTTTTTATTTTAGGTAGATCTTAATATGGCAAATTCAAAAATACTATTTTTATTATGCTAGGACGCATAGCTTGGGAGAAAAAGCTGTTTAAACATTACCCATATGAATGACATATCAATGACAATAAAATTTAAACGAGGTCGGAAAATTTCGTTTTGTTTTTTATTTAAAGTAGATCTTAATATTGCAAATTAAAAAATACTATTTTCATTATGCTAGGACGCATAGCTTAGGAGAAAAAGCTGTTTAAACATTACCCATATGAATGACATATCAATGACAATAAAATTTAAACGAGGTCGGAAAACTTTGTTTTGTTTTTTATTTTAGTTAGATCTTAATATGGCAAATTCAAAAATACTATTTTCATTATGCTAGGACGCATAGCTTAGGAGAAAAAGCTGTTTAAACATTACCCATATGAATGACATATCAATGACAATAAAATTTAAACGAGGTCGGAAAACTTTGTTTTGATTTTTATTTAAAGTAGATCTTAATATGACAAATTCAAAAATACTATTTTCATCATGCTAGGAAGCTTAGCTTAGGAGAAAAAGCTATTTAAACATTACCCATATGAATGACATATTAATGACAATAAAATTTAAACGAGGTCGGAAAACTTTGTTCTGTTTTTTATTTTAGGTAGATCTTAATATGGCAAATTCAAAAATACTATTTTCATAATGCTAGGATGCATAGCTTAGGAGAAAAACATGTTTAAACATTATCCATATGAATGACAATAAAATGTAAACGAGGTCGGAAAACTTTGTTTTGTTTTTTATTTTAGGTAGATCTTAATATGGCAAATTCAAAAATACTATTTTCATCATGCTAGAAAGCTTAGTTTAGGAGAAAAAGCTGTTTAAACATTACTCATATGAATGAAAATAAAATTTAAACGAAGTCGGAAAACTTTGTTTTGTTTTTTATTTAAGTAGATCTTAATATGGCAAATTCAAAAATACTATTTTCATCATGCTTGGATGCTTAGCTTAGGAGAAAAAGCTGTTTAAACATTACCCATATGAATGACAATAAAATGTAAACGAGGTCGGAAAACTTTGTTTTGTTTTTTATTTTAGGTAGATCTTAATATGGCAAATTCAAAAATACTATTTTCATAATTCTAGGACGCATAGCTTGGGAGAAAAAGCTGTTTAAACATTACCCATATGAATGACATATCAATGACAATAAAATTTAAACGAGGTCGGAAAACTTTGTTTTGTTTTTTATTTAAAGTAGATCTTAATATGGCAAATTCAAAAATACTATTTTTATTATGCTAGGACGCATAGCTTAGGAGAAAAAGCTGTTTAAACATTACCCATATGAATGACATATCAATGACAATAAAATTTAAACGAGGTCGGAAAACTTTGTTTTGTTTTCTATTTTAGGTAGATCTTAATATGGCAAATTCAAAAATACTATTTTTATTATGCTAGGACGCATAGCTTAGGAGAAAAAGCTGTTTAAACATTACCCATATGAATGACATATCAATGACAATAAAATTTAAACGAGGTCGGAAAACTTTGTTTTGTTTTTTATTTTAGGTAGATCTTAATACGGCAAATTCAAAAATACTATTTTCATTATGCTAGGACGCATAGCTTAGGAGAAAAAGCTGTTTAAACATTACCCATATGAATGACAATAAAATTTAAACGAGGTCGGAAAACTTTGTTTTGTTTTTTATTTTAGGTAGATCTTAATATGGCAAATTCAAAAATACTATTTTTATTATGCTAGGACGCATAGCTTAGGAGAAAAAGCTGTTTAAACATTACCCATATGAATGACAATAAAATTTAAACGAGGTCAGAAAACTTTGTTTTGTTTTTTATTTTAGCTAGATCTTAATATTGCAAATTCAAAAATACTAATTTCATTATGCTAGGACGCATAGCTTAGGAGAAAAAGCTGTTTAAACATTACCCATATGAATGACATATCAATGACAATAAAATTTAAACGAGGTCGGAAAACTTTGTTTTGTTTTTTATTTTAGGTAGATCTTAATATGGCAAATTCAAAAATACTATTTACATTATGCTAGGACGCATAGCTTAGGATAAAAAGCTGTTTAAACATTACCCATATGAATGACAATAAAATTTAAACGAGGTCGGAAAACTTTGTTTTGTATTTTATTTTAGGTAGACCTTAATATGGCAAATTCAAAAATACTATTTTTATTATGCTAGGACGCATAGCTTAGGAGAAAAAGCTGTTTAAACATTACCCATATGAATGACAATAAAATTTAAACGAGGTCAGAAAACTTTGTTTTGTTTTTTATTTTAGGTAGATCTTAATATGGCAAATTCAAAAATACTATTTTCATTATGCTAGGACGCATAGCTTAGGAGAAAAAGCTGTTTAAACATTACCCATATGAATGACAATAAAATTTAAACGAGGTCAGAAAACTTTGTTTTGTTTTTTATTTTAGTTAGATCTTAATATTGCAAATTCAAAAATACTATTTTCATTATGCTAGGACGCATAGCTTAGGAGAAAAAGCTGTTTAAACATTACCCATATGAATGACAATAAAATTTAAACGAGGTCGGAAAACTTTGTTTTGTTTTTTATTTTAGGTAGATCTTAATATGGCAAATTCAAAAATACTATTTTTATTATGCTAGGACGCATAGCTTAGGAGAAAAAGCTGTTTAAACATTACCCATATGAATGACATATCAATGACAATAAAATTTAAACGAGGTCGGAAAACTTTGTTTTGTTTTTTATTTTAGGTAGATCTTAATATGGCAAATTCAAAAATACTATTTTCATTATGCTAGGACGCATAGCTTAGGAGAAAAAGCTGTTTAAACATTACCCATATGAATGACAATAAAATTTAAACGAGGTCGGAAAACTTTGTTTTGTTTTTTATTTTAGGTAGATCTTAGTATGGCAAATTCAAAAATACTATTTTTATTATGCTAGGACGCATAGCTTAGGAGAAAAAGCTGTTTAAACATTACCCATATGAATGACAATAAAATTTAAACAAGGTCAGAAAACTTTGTTTTGTTTTTTATTTTAGTTAGATCTTAATATTGCAAATTCAAAAATACTAATTTCATTATGCTAGGACGCATAGCTTAGGAGAAAAAGCTGTTTAAACATTACCCATATGAATGACATATCAATGACAATAAAATTTAAACAAGGTCGGAAAACTTTGTTTTGTATTTTATTTTAGGTAGATCTTAATATGGCAAATTCAAAAATACTACTTTCATTATGCTAGGACGCATAGCTTAGGAGAAAAAGCTGTTTAAACATTACCCATATGAATGACAATAAAATTTAAACGAGGTCAGAAAACTTTGTTTTGTTTTTTATTTTAGTTAGATCTTAATATTGCAAATTCAAAAATACTAATTTCATTATGCTAGGACGCATAGCTTAGGAAAAAAAGCTGTTTAAACATTACCCATATGAATGACATATCAATGACAATAAAATTTAAACGAGGTCGGAAAACTTTGTTTTGTTTTTTATTTTAGGTAGATCTTAATATGGCAAATTCAAAAATACTATTTTCATTATGCTAGGACGCATAGCTTAGGAGAAAAAGCTGTTTAAACATTACCCATATGAATGACAATAAAATTTAAACGAGGTCGGAAAACTTTGTTTTGTTTTTTATTTTAGGTAGATCTTAATATGGCAAATTCAAAAATACTATTTTTATTATGCTAGGACGCATAGCTTAGGAGAAAAAGCTGTTTAAACATTACCCATATGAATGACATATCAATGACAATAAAATTTAAACGAGGTCGGAAAACTTTGTTTTGTTTTTTATTTTAGGTAGATCTTAATATGGCAAATTCAAAAATACTATTTTCATTATGCTAGGACGCATAGCTTAGGAGAAAAAGCTGTTTAAACATTACCCATATGAATGACAATAAAATTTAAACGAGGTCGGAAAACTTTGTTTTGTTTTTTATTTTAGGTAGATCTTAGTATGGCAAATTCAAAAATACTATTTTTATTATGCTAGGACGCATAGCTTAGGAGAAAAAGCTGTTTAAACATTACCCATATGAATGACAATAAAATTTAAACGAGGTCAGAAAACTTTGTTTTGTTTTTTATTTTAGTTAGATCTTAATATTGCAAATTCAAAAATACTAATTTCATTATGCTAGGACGCATAGCTTAGGAGAAAAAGCTGTTTAAACATTACCCATATGAATGACATATCAATGACAATAAAATTTAAACAAGGTCGGAAAACTTTGTTTTGTATTTTATTTTAGGTAGATCTTAATATGGCAAATTCAAAAATACTATTTTTATTATGCTAGGACGCATAGCTTAGGAGAAAAAGCTGTTTAAACATTACCCATATGAATGACAATAAAATTTAAACGAGGTCAGAAAACTTTGTTTTGTTTTTTATTTTAGGTAGATCTTAATATGGCAAATTCAAAAATACTATTTTCATTATGCTAGGACGCATAGCTTAGGATAAAAAGCTGTTTAAACATTACCCATATGAATGACAATAAAATTTAAACGAGGTCGGAAAACTTTGTTTTGTATTTTATTTTAGGTAGATCTTAATATGGCAAATTCAAAAATACTATTTTTATTATGCTAGGACGCATAGCTTAGGAGAAAAAGCTGTTTAAACATTACCCATATGAATGACATATCAATGACAATAAAATTTAAACGAGGTCGGAAAACTTTGTTTTGTTTTTTATTTTAGGTAGATCTTAATATGGCAAATTCAAAAATACTATTTTCATTATGCTAGGACGCATAGCTTAGGAGAAAAAGCTGTTTAAACATTACCCATATGAATGACAATAAAATTTAAACGAGGTCGGAAAACTTTGTTTTGTTTTTTATTTTAGGTAGATCTTAATATGGCAAATTCAAAAATACTATTTTTATTATGCTAGGACGCATAGCTTAGGAGAAAAAGCTGTTTAAACATTACCCATATGAATGACATATCAATGACAATAAAATTTAAACGAGGTCGGAAAACTTTGTTTTGTTTTTTATTTTAGGTAGATCTTAATATGGCAAATTCAAAAATACTATTTTCATTATGCTAGGACGCATAGCTTAGGAGAAAAAGCTGTTTAAACATTACCCATATGAATGACAATAAAATTTAAACGAGGTCGGAAAACTTTGTTTTGTTGTTTATTTTAGGTAGATCTTAATATGGCAAATTCAAAAATACTATTTTTATTATGCTAGGACGCATAGCTTAGGAGAAAAAGCTGTTTAAACATTACCCATATGAATGACAATAAAATTTAAACGAGGTCAGAAAACTTTGTTTTGTTTTTTATTTTAGTTAGATCTTAATATTGCAAATTCAAAAATACTAATTTTATTATGCTAGGACGCATAGCTTAGGAGAAAAAGCTGTTTAAACATTACCCATATGAATGACATATCAATGACAATAAAATTTAAACGAGGTCGGAAAACTTTGTTTTGTTTTTTATTTTAGGTAGATCTTAATATGGCAAATTCAAAAATACTATTTTCATTATGCTAGGACGCATAGCTTAGGAGAAAAAGCTGTTTAAACATTACCCATATGAATGACAATAAAATTTAAACGAGGTCGGAAAACTTTGTTTTGTTTTCTATTTTAGGTAGATCTTAATATGGCAAATTCAAAAATACTATCTTTATTATGCTAGGACGCATAGCTTAGGAGAAAAAGCTGTTTAAACATTACCCATATGAATGACATATCAATGACAATAAAATTTAAACGAGGTCGGAAAACTTTGTTTTGTTTTTTATTTTAGGTAGATCTTAATATGGCAAATTCAAAAATACTATTTTCATTATGCTAGGACGCATAGCTTAGGAGAAAAAGCTGTTTAAACATTACCCATATGAATGACAATAAAATTTAAACGAGGTCGGAAAACTTTGTTTTGTTTTTTATTTTAGGTAGATCTTAATATGGCAAATTCAAAAATACTATTTTTATTATGCTAGGACGCATAGCTTAGGAAAAAAAGCTGTTTAAACATTACCCATATGAATGACAATAAAATTTAAACGAGGTCAGAAAACTTTGTTTTGTTTTTTATTTTAGTTAGATCTTAATATTGCAAATTCAAAAATACTAATTTCATTATGCTAGGACGCATAGCTTAGGAGAAAAAGCTGTTTAAACATTACCCATATGAATGACATATCAATGACAATAAAATTTAAACGAGGTCGGAAAACTTTGTTTTGTTTTTTATTTTAGGTAGATCTTAATATGGCAAATTCAAAAATACTATTTTCATTATGCTAGGACGCATAGCTTAGGAGAAAAAGCTGTTTAAACATTACCCATATGAATGACAATAAAATTTAAACGAGGTCGGAAAACTTTGTTTTGTTTTTTATTTTAGGTAGATCTTAATATGGCAAATTCAAAAATACTATTTTTACTATGCTAGGACGCATAGCTTAGGAGAAAAAGCTGTTTAAACATTACCCATATGAATGACAATAAAATTTAAACGAGGTCAGAAAACTTTGTTTTGTTTTTTATTTTAGTTAGATCTTAATATTGCAAATTCAAAAATACTAATTTCATTATGCTAGGACGCATAGCTTATGAGAAAAAGCTGTTTAAACATTACCCATATGAATGACATATCAATGACAATAAAATTTAAACAAGGTCGGAAAACTTTGTTTTGTATTTTATTTTAGGTAGATCTTAATATGGCAAATTCAAAAATACTATTTTTATTATGCTAGGACGCATAGCTTAGGAGAAAAAGCTGTTTAAACATTACCCATATGAATGACAATAAAATTTAAACGAGGTCGGAAAACTTTGTTTTGTTTTTTATTTTAGGTAGATCTTAGTATGGCAAATTCAAAAATACTATTTTTATTATGCTAGGACGCATAGCTTAGGAGAAAAAGCTGTTTAAACATTACCCATATGAATGACAATAAAATTTAAACGAGGTCAGAAAACTTTGTTTTGTTTTTATTTTAGTTAGATCTTAATATTGCAAATTCAAAAATACTAATTTCATTATGCTAGGACGCATAGCTTAGGAGAAAAAGCTGTTTAAACATTACCCATATGAATGACATATCAATGACAATAAAATTTAAACAAGGTCGGAAAACTTTGTTTTGTATTTTATTTTAGGTAGATCTTAATATGGCAAATTCAAAAATACTATTTTTATTATGCTAGGACGCATAGCTTAGGAGAAAAAGCTGTTTAAACATTACCCATATGAATGACAATAAAATTTAAACGAGGTCAGAAAACTTTGTTTTGTTTTTTATTTTAGGTAGATCTTAATATGGCAAATTCAAAAATACTATTTTCATTATGCTAGGACGCAAAGCTTAGGATAAAAAGCTGTTTAAACATTACCCATATGAATGACAATAAAATTTAAACGAGGTCGGAAAACTTTGTTTTGTATTTTATTTTAGGTAGATCTTAATATGGCAAATTCAAAAATACTATTTTTATTATGCTAGGACGCATAGCTTAGGAGAAAAAGCTGTTTAAACATTACCCATATGAATGACATATCAATGACAATAAAATTTAAACGAGGTCGGAAAACTTTGTTTTGTTTTTTATTTTAGGTAGATCTTAATATGGCAAATTCAAAAATACTATTTTCATTATGCTAGGACGCATAGCTTAGGAGAAAAAGCTGTTTAAACATTACCCATATGAATGACAATAAAATTTAAACGAGGTCGGAAAACTTTGTTTTGTTTTTTATTTTAGGTAGATCTTAATATGGCAAATTCAAAAATACTATTTTTATTATGCTAGGACGCATAGCTTAGGAGAAAAAGCTGTTTAAACATTACCCATATGAATGACATATCAATGACAATAAAATTTAAACGAGGTCGGAAAACTTTGTTTTGTTTTTTATTTTAGGTAGATCTTAATATGGCAAATTCAAAAATACTATTTTCATTATGCTAGGACGCATAGCTTAGGAGAAAAAGCTGTTTAAACATTACCCATATGAATGACAATAAAATTTAAACGAGGTCGGAAAACTTTGTTTTGTTGTTTATTTTAGGTAGATCTTAATATGGCAAATTCAAAAATACTATTTTTATTATGCTAGGACGCATAGCTTAGGAGAAAAAGCTGTTTAAACATTACCCATATGAATGACAATAAAATTTAAACGAGGTCAGAAAACTTTGTTTTGTTTTTTATTTTAGTTAGATCTTAATATTGCAAATTCAAAAATACTAATTTTATTATGCTAGGACGCATAGCTTAGGAGAAAAAGCTGTTTAAACATTACCCATATGAATGACATATCAATGACAATAAAATTTAAACGAGGTCGGAAAACTTTGTTTTGTTTTTTATTTTAGGTAGATCTTAATATGGCAAATTCAAAAATACTATTTTCATTATGCTAGGACGCATAGCTTAGGAGAAAAAGCTGTTTAAACATTACCCATATGAATGACAATAAAATTTAAACGAGGTCGGAAAACTTTGTTTTGTTTTCTATTTTAGGTAGATCTTAATATGGCAAATTCAAAAATACTATCTTTATTATGCTAGGACGCATAGCTTAGGAGAAAAAGCTGTTTAAACATTACCCATATGAATGACATATCAATGACAATAAAATTTAAACGAGGTCGGAAAACTTTGTTTTGTTTTTTATTTTAGGTAGATCTTAATATGGCAAATTCAAAAATACTATTTTCATTATGCTAGGACGCATAGCTTAGGAGAAAAAGCTGTTTAAACATTACCCATATGAATGACAATAAAATTTAAACGAGGTCGGAAAACTTTGTTTTGTTTTTTATTTTAGGTAGATCTTAATATGGCAAATTCAAAAATACTATTTTTATTATGCTAGGACGCATAGCTTAGGAGAAAAAGCTGTTTAAACATTACCCATATGAATGACAATAAAATTTAAACGAGGTCAGAAAACTTTGTTTTGTTTTTTATTTTAGTTAGATCTTAATATTGCAAATTCAAAAATACTAATTTCATTATGCTAGGACGCATAGCTTAGGAGAAAAAGCTGTTTAAACATTACCCATATGAATGACATATCAATGACAATAAAATTTAAACGAGGTCGGAAAACTTTGTTTTGTTTTTTATTTTAGGTAGATCTTAATATGGCAAATTCAAAAATACTATTTTCATTATGCTAGGACGCATAGCTTAGGAGAAAAAGCTGTTTAAACATTACCCATATGAATGACAATAAAATTTAAACGAGGTCGGAAAACTTTGTTTTGTTTTTTATTTTAGGTAGATCTTAATATGGCAAATTCAAAAATACTATTTTTATTATGCTAGGACGCATAGCTTAGGAGAAAAAGCTGTTTAAACATTACCCATATGAATGACAATAAAATTTAAACGAGGTCAGAAAACTTTGTTTTGTTTTTTATTTTAGCTAGATCTTAATATTGCAAATTCAAAAATACTAATTTCATTATGCTAGGACGCATAGCTTAGGAGAAAAAGCTGTTTAAACATTACCCATATGAATGACATATCAATGACAATAAAATTTAAACGAGGTCGGAAAACTTTGTTTTGTTTTTTATTTTAGGTAGATCTTAATATGGCAAATTCAAAAATACTATTAACATTATGCTAGGACGCATAGCTTAGGATAAAAAGCTGTTTAAACATTACCCATATGAATGACAATAAAATTTAAACGAGGTCGGAAAACTTTGTTTTGTATTTTATTTTAGGTAGACCTTAATATGGCAAATTCAAAAATACTATTTTTATTATGCTAGGACGCATAGCTTAGGAGAAAAAGCTGTTTAAACATTACCCATATGAATGACAATAAAATTTAAACGAGGTCAGAAAACTTTGTTTTGTTTTTTATTTTAGGTAGATCTTAATATGGCAAATTCAAAAATACTATTTTCATTATGCTAGGACGCATAGCTTAGGAGAAAAAGCTGTTTAAACATTACCCATATGAATGACAATAAAATTTAAACGAGGTCAGAAAACTTTGTTTTGTTTTTTATTTTAGTTAGATCTTAATATTGCAAATTCAAAAATACTAATTTCATTATGCTAGGACGCAAAGCTTAGGAGAAAAAGCTGTTTAAACATTACCCATATGAATGACATATCAATGACAATAAAATTTAAACGAGGTCGGAAAACTTTGTTTTGTTTTTTATTTTAGGTAGATCTTAATATGGCAAATTCAAAAATACTATTTTCATTATGCTAGGACGCATAGCTTAGGAGAAAAAGCTGTTTAAACATTACCCATATGAATGACAATAAAATTTAAACGAGGTCGGAAAACTTTGTTTTGTTTTTTATTTTAGGTAGATCTTAATATGGCAAATTCAAAAATACTATTTTTATTATGCTAGGACGCATAGCTTAGGAGAAAAAGCTGTTTAAACATTACCCATATGAATGACAATAAAATTTAAACGAGGTCAGAAAACTTTGTTTTGTTTTTTATTTTAGTTAGATCTTAATATTGCAAATTCAAAAATACTAATTTCATAATGCTAGGACGCATAGCTTAGGAGAAAAAGCTGTTTAAACATTACCCATATGAATGACATATCAATGACAATAAAATTTAAACGAGGTCGGAAAACTTTGTTTTGTTTTTTATTTTAGGTAGATCTTAATATGGCAAATTCAAAAATACTATTTTCATTATGCTAGGACGCATAGCTTAGGAGAAAAAGCTGTTTAAACATTACCCATATGAATGACAATAAAATTTAAACGAGGTCGGAAAACTTTGTTTTGTTTTTTATTTTAGGTAGATCTTAATATGGCAAATTCAAAAATACTATTTTTATTATGCTAGGACGCATAGCTTAGGAGAAAAAGCTGTTTAAACATTACCCATATGAATGACAATAAAATTTAAACGAGGTCGGAAAACTTTGTTTTGTTGTTTATTTTAGGTAGATCTTAATATGGCAAATTCAAAAATACTATTTTTATTATGCTAGGACGCATAGCTTAGGAGAAAAAGCTGTTTAAACATTACCCATATGAATGACAATAAAATTTAAACGAGGTCAGAAAACTTTGTTTTGTTTTTTATTTTAGTTAGATCTTAATATTGCAAATTCAAAAATACTAATTTTATTATGCTAGGACGCATAGCTTAGGAGAAAAAGCTGTTTAAACATTACCCATATGAATGACATATCAATGACAATAAAATTTAAACGAGGTCGGAAAACTTTGTTTTGTTTTTTATTTTAGGTAGATCTTAATATGGCAAATTCAAAAATACTATTTTCATTATGCTAGGACGCATAGCTTAGGAGAAAAAGCTGTTTAAACATTACCCATATGAATGACAATAAAATTTAAACGAGGTCGGAAAACTTTGTTTTGTTTTTTATTTTAGGTAGATCTTAATATGGCAAATTTAAAAATACTATCTTTATTATGCTAGGACGCATAGCTTAGGAGAAAAAGCTGTTTAAACATTACCCATATGAATGACATATCAATGACAATAAAATTTAAACGAGGTCGGAAAACTTTGTTTTGTTTTTTATTTTAGGTAGATCTTAATATGGCAAATTCAAAAATACTATTTTCATTATGCTAGGACGCATAGCTTAGGAGAAAAAGCTGTTTAAACATTACCCATATCAATGACAATAAAATTTAAACGAGGTCGGAAAACTTTGTTTTGTTTTTTATTTTAGGTAGATCTTAATATGGCAAATTCAAAAATACTATTTTTATTATGCTAGGACGCATAGCTTAGGAGAAAAAGCTGTTTAAACATTACCCATATGAATGACAATAAAATTTAAACGAGGTCAGAAAACTTTGTTTTGTTTTTTATTTTAGTTAAATCTTAATATTGCAAATTCAAAAATACTAATTTCATTATGCTAGGACGCATAGCTTAGGAGAAAAAGCTGTTTAAACATTACCCATATGAATGACATATCAATGACAATAAAATTTAAACGAGGTCGGAAAACTTTGTTTTGTTTTTTATTTTAGGTAGATCTTAATATGGCAAATTCAAAAATACTATTTTCATTATGCTAGGACGCATAGCTTAGGAGAAAAAGCTGTTTAAACATTACCCATATGAATGACAATAAAATTTAAACGAGGTCGGAAAACTTTGTTTTGTTTTCTATTTTAGGTAGATCTTAATATGGCAAATTCAAAAATACTATCTTTATTATGCTAGGACGCATAGCTTAGGAGAAAAAGCTGTTTAAACATTACCCATATGAATGACATATCAATGACAATAAAATTTAAACGAGGTCGGAAAACTTTGTTTTGTTTTTTATTTTAGGTAGATCTTAATATGGCAAATTCAAAAATACTATTTTCATTATGCTAGGACGCATAGCTTAGGAGAAAAAGCTGTTTAAACATTACCCATATCAATGACAATAAAATTTAAACGAGGTCGGAAAACTTTGTTTTGTTTTTTATTTTAGGTAGATCTTAATATGGCAAATTCAAAAATACTATTTTTATTATGCTAGGACGCATAGCTTAGGAGAAAAAGCTGTTTAAACATTACCCATATGAATGACAATAAAATTTAAACGAGGTCAGAAAACTTTGTTTTGTTTTTTATTTTAGTTAGATCTTAATATTGCAAATTCAAAAATACTAATTTCATTATGCTAGGACGCATAGCTTAGGAGAAAAAGCTGTTTAAACATTACCCATATGAATGACATATCAATGACAATAAAATTTAAACAAGGTCGGAAAACTTTGTTTTGTATTTTATTTTAGGTAGATCTTAATATGGCAAATTCAAAAATACTATTTTTATTATGCTAGGACGCATAGCTTAGGAGAAAAAGCTGTTTAAACATTACCCATATGAATGACAATAAAATTTAAACGAGGTCAGAAAACTTTGTTTTGTTTTTTATTTTAGGTAGATCTTAATATGGCAAATTCAAAAATACTATTTTCATTATGCTAGGACGCATAGCTTAGGATAAAAAGCTGTTTAAACATTACCCATATGAATGACAATAAAATTTAAACGAGGTCGGAAAACTTTGTTTTGTATTTTATTTTAGGTAGATCTTAATATGGCAAATTCAAAAATACTATTTTTATTATGCTAGGACGCATAGCTTAGGAGAAAAAGCTGTTTAAACATTACCCATATGAATGACAATAAAATTTAAACGAGGTCAGAAAACTTTGTTTTGTTTTTTATTTTAGGTAGATCTTAATATGGCAAATTCAAAAATACTATTTTCATTATGCTAGGACGCATAGCTTAGGAGAAAAAGCTGTTTAAACATTACCCATATGAATGACAATAAAATTTAAACGAGGTCAGAAAACTTTGTTTTGTTTTTAATTTTAGTTAGATCTTAATATTGCAAATTCAAAAATACTAATTTCATTATGCTAGGACGCATAGCTTAGGAGAAAAAGCTGTTTAAACATTACCCATATGAATGACATATCAATGACAATAAAATTTAAACGAGGTCGGAAAACTTTGTTTTGTTTTTTATTTTAGGTAGATCTTAATATGGCAAATTCAAAAATACTATTTTTATTATGCTAGGACGCATAGCTTAGGAGAAAAAGCTGTTTAAACATTACCCATATGAATGACAATAAAATTTAAACGAGGTCGGAAAACTTTGTTTTGTTTTTTATTTTAGGTAGATCTTAATATGGCAAATTCAAAAATACTATTATTATTATGCTAGGACGCATAGCTTAGGAGAAAAAGCTGTTTAAACATTACCCATATGAATGACATATCAATGACAATAAAATTTAAACGAGGTCGGAAAACTTTGTTTTGTTTTTTATTTTAGGTAGATCTTAATATGGCAAATTCAAAAATACTATTTTCATTATGCTAAGACGCATAGCTTAGGAATAAAAGATGTTTAAACATTACCCATATGAATGACAATAAAATTTAAACGAGGTCGGAAAACTTTGTTTTGTTTTTTATTTTAGGTAGATCTTAATATGGAAAATTCAAAAATACTATTTCTATTATGCTAGGACGCATAGCTTAGGAGAAAAAGCTGTTTAAACATTACCCATATGAATGACAATAAAATTTAAACGAGGTCAGAAAACTTTGTTTTGTTTTTTATTTTAGTTAGATCTTAATATTGCAAATTCAAAAATACTAATTTCATTATGCTAGGACGCATAGCTTAGGAGAAAAAGCTGTTTAAACATTACCCATATGAATGACATATGAATGACAATAAAATTTAAACGAGGTCGGAAAACTTTGTTTTGTTTTTTATTTTAGGTAGATCTTAATATGGCAAATTCAAAAATACTATTTTCATTATGCTAGGACGCATAGCTTAGGAGAAAAAGCTGTTTAAACATTACCCATATGAATGACAATAAAATTTAAACGAGGTCGGAAAACTTTGTTTTGTTTTTTATTTAAGGTAGATCTTAATATGGCAAATTCAAAAATACTATTTTTATTATGCTAGGACGCATAGTTTAGGAGAAAAAGCTGTTTAAACATTACCCATATGAATGACATATCAATGACAATAAAATTTAAACGAGGTCGGAAAACTTTGTTTTGTTTTTAATTTTAGGTAGATCTTAATATGGCAAATTCAAAAATACTATTTTCATTATGCTAGGACGCATAGCTTAGGAGAAAAAGCTGTTTAAACATTACCCATATGAATGACAATAAAATTTAAACGAGGTCGGAAAACTTTGTTTTGTTTTTTATTTTATGTAGATCTTAATATGGCAAATTCAAAAATACTATTTTTATTATGCTAGGACGCATAGCTTAGGAGAAAAAGCTGTTTAAACATTACCCATATGAATGACAATAAAAGTTAAACGAGGTCAGAAAACTTTGTTTTGTTTTTTATTTTAGTTAGATCTTAATATTTTGTTAATTCAAAAATACTAATTTCATTATGCTAGGACGCATAGCTTAGGAGAAAAAACTGTTTAAACATTACCCATATGAATGACATATCAATGACAATAAAATTTAAACGAGATCGGAAAACTTTGTTTTGTTTTTTATTTTCGGTAGATCTTAATATGGCAAATTCAAAAATACTATATTTATTATGCTAGGACGCATAGCTTAGGAGAAAAAGCTGTTTAAACATTACCCATATGAATGACATATCAATGACAATAAAATTTAAACGAGGTCGGAAAACTTTGTTTTGTTTTTTATTTTAGGTAGATCTTAATATGGCAAATTCAAAAATACTATTTTCATTATGCTAGGACGCATAGCTTAGGAGAAAAAGCTGTTTAAACATTACCCATATGAATGACAATAAAATTTAAACGAGATCAGAAAACTTTGTTTTGTTTTTTATTTTAGTTAGATCTTAATATTGCAAATTCAAAAATTTTAATTTCATTATGCTAGGACGCATAGCTTAGGAAAAAAAGCTGTTTAAACATTACCCATATGAATGACATATCAATGACAATAAAATTTAAACGAGGTCGGAAAACTTTGTTTTGTTTTTTATTTAAAGTAGATCTTAATATGGCAAATTCAAAAATACTATTTTCATTATGCTAGGACGCATAGCTTAGGAGAAAAAGCTGTTTAAACATTACCCATATGAATGACAATAAAATTTAAACGAGGTCGGAAAACTTTGTTTTGTTTTTTATTTTAGGTAGATCTTAATATGGCAAATTCAAAAATACTATTTTTATTATGCTAGGACGCATAGCTTAGGAGAAAAAGCTGTTTAAACATTACCCATATGAATGACATATCAATGACAATAAAATTTAAACGAGGTCGGAAAACTTTGTTTTGTTTTTTATTTTAGGTAGATCTTAATATGGCAAATTCAAAAATACTATTTTTATTATGCTAGGACGCATAGCTTAGGAGAAAAATCTGTTTAAACATTACCCATATGAATGACAATAAAATTTAAACGAGGTCGGAAAACTTTGTTTTGTTTTTTATTTTAGGTAGATCTTAATATGGCAAATTCAAAAATACTATTTTTATTATGCTAGGACGCAAAGCTTAGTTGAAAAAGCTGTTTAAACATTACCCATATGAATGACAATAAAATTTAAACGAGGTCAGAAAACTTTGTTTTGTTTTTTATTTTAGTTAGATCTTAATATTGCAAATTCAAAAATACTAATTTCATTATGCTAGGACGCATAGCTTAGGAGAAAAAGCTGTTTAAACATTACCCATATGAATGACATATCAATGACAATAAAATTTAAACGTGGTCGGAAAACTTTGTTTTGTTTTTTATTTTAGGTAGATCTTAATATGGCAAATTCAAAAATACTATTTTCATAATGCTAGGACGCATAGCTTAGGAGAAAAAGCTGTTTAAACATTACCCATATGAATGACATATCAATGACAATAAAATTTAAACGAGATCGGAAAACTTTGTTTTGTTTTCTATTTTAGGTAGATCTTAATATGGCAAATTCAAAAATAATATCTTTATTATGCTTGGACGCATAGCTTAGGAGAAAAATCTGTTTAAACATTACCCATATGAATGACAATAAAATTTAAACGAGGTCGGAAAACTTTGTTTTGTTTTTTATTTTAGGTAGATCTTAATATGGCAAATTCAAAAATACTATTTTCATAATGCTAGGACGCATAGCTTAAGAGAAAAAGCTGTTTAAACATTACCCATATGAATGACATATCAATGACAATAAAATTTAAACGAGGTTGGAAAACTTTGTTTTGTTTTTTATTTTAGGTAGATCTTAATATGGCAAATTCAAAAATACTATTTTCATTATGCTAGGACGCATAGCTTAGGAGAAAAAGCTGTTTAAACATTACCCATATGAATGACATATCAATGACAATAAAATTTAAACGAGATCGGAAAACTTTGTTTTGTTTTTTATTTAAGGTAGATCTTTAAATGGCAAATTCAAAAATAGTATTTTTATTATGCTATGACGCATAACTTAGGAGAAAAAGCTGTTTAAACATTACCCATATGAATGACATATCAATGACAATAAAATTTAAACGAGGTCAGAAAACTTTGTTTTGTTTTTTATTTTAGGTAGATCTTAATATGGCAAATTCAAAAATACTATTTTCATTATGCTAGGACGCATAGCTTAGGAGAAAAAGCTGTTTAAACATTACCCATATGAATGACATATCAATGACAATAAAATTTAAACGAGGTCGGAAAACTTTGTTTTGTTTTTTATTTTAGGTAGATCTTATTATAGCAAATTCAAAAATACTATTTTCATTATGCTAGGACGCATAGCTTAGGAGAAAAAGCTGTTTAAACATTACCCATATGAATGACATATCAATGACAATAAAATTTAAACGAGGTCGGAAAACTTTGTTTTGTTTTTTATTTAAAGTAGATCTTAATATGGCAAATTCAAAAATACTATTTTCATTATGCTAGGACGCATAGCTTAGGAGAAAAAGCTGTTTAAACATTACCCATATGAATGACATATCAATGACAATAAAATTTAAACGAGATCGGAAAACTTTGTTTTGTTTTTTATTTTAGGTAGATCTTAATATGGCAAATTCAAAAATACTATTTTTATTATGCTAGGACGCATAGCTTAGGAGAAAAAGCTGTTTAAACATTACCCATATGAATGACAATAAAATTTAAACGAGGTCGGAAAACTTTGTTTTGTTTTTTATGTTAGGTAGATCTTAATATGGCAAATTCAAAAATACTATTTTCATTATGCTAGAACGCATACCTTAGGAGAAAAAGCTGTTTAAACATTACCCATATGAATGACATATCAATGACAATAAAATTTAAACGAGGTCAGAAAACTTTGTTTTGTTTTTTTATTTTAGGTAGATCTTAATATGGCAAATTCAAAAATACTATTTTCATTATGCTAGGACGCATAGCTTAGGAGAAAAAACTGTTTAAACATTACCCATATGAATGACAATAAAATTTAAACGAGGTCGGAAAACTTTGTTTTGTTTTTTATGTTAGGTAGATCTTAATATGGCAAATTCAAAAATACTATTTTCATTATGCTAGGACGCATAGCTTAGGAGAAAAAGCTGTTTAAACATTACCCATATGAATGACAATAAAATTTAAACGAGCTCGGAAAACTTTGTTTTGTTTTTTATGTTAGGTAGATCTTAATATGGCAAATTCAAAAATACTATTTTTATCATGCTAAGACGCATATCTTAGGAGAAAAAACTGTTTAAACATTACCCATATGAATGACAATAAAATTTAAACGAGGTCGGAAAACTTTGTTTTGTTTTTTATTTTAGGTAAATCTTAATATGGCAAATTCAAAAATACTATTTTTATCATGCCAGGAAGCTTAGCTTAGGAGAAAAAGCTGTTTAAACATTACCCATATGAATGACAATAAAATTTAAACGAGGTCGGAAAACTTTGTTTTGTTTTTTATTTTAGGTAGATCTTAATATGGCAAATTCAAAAATAATATTTTCATTATGCTAGGACGCACAGCTTAGGAGAAAAAGCTGTTTAAACATTACCCATATGAATGACAATAAAATTTAAACGAGGTCGGAAAACTTTGTTTTGTTTTTTATTTTAAGTAGATCTTAATATGGCAAATTCAAAAATACTATTTTCATTATGCTAGAACGCATACCTTAGGAGAAAAAGCTGTTTAAACATTACCCATATGAATGACATATCAATGACAATAAAATTTATACGAGGTCAGAAAACTTTGATTTGTTTTTTATTTTAGGTAGATCTTAATATGGCAAATTCAAAAATACTATTTATATTATGCTAGGACGCATAGCTTAGGAGAAAAAGCTGTTTAAACATTACCCATATGAATGACAATAAAATTTAAACAAGGTCGGAAAACTTTGTTTTGTTTTTTATTTTAAGTAGATCTTAATATGGCAAATTCAAAAATACTATTTTCATTATGGACGCATAGCTTAGGAGAAAAAGCTGTTTAAACATTACTCATATGAATGACATATCAATGACAATAAAATTTAAACGAGGTCGGAAAACTTTGTTTTGTTTTTTACTTTAGGTAGATCTTAATATGGTAAATTCAAAAATACTATTTTCATTATGCTAGGACGCATAGCTTAGGAGAAAAAGCTGTTTAAACATTACCCATATGAATGACATATCAATGACAATAAAATTTAAACGAGATCGGAAAACTTTGTTTTGTTTTTTATTTTGTAGATCTTAATATGACAAATTCAAAAATATTATTTTCATTATGCTAGGACGCATAGCTTAGGAGAAAAAGCTGTTTAAACATTACCCATATGAATGACAATAAAATTTAAACGAGGTCGGAAAACTTTGTTTTGTTTTTTATTTTAGGTAAATCTTAATATGGCAAATTCAAAAATACTATTTTCATTATGCTAGAACGCATAGCTTAGGAGAAAAAGCTGTTTAAACATTACCCATATGAATGACAATAAAATTTAAACGAGGTCGGAAAACTTTGTTTTGTTTTTTATTTTAGGTAGATCTTAATATGGCAAATTCAAAATAAAATTTAAACGAGGTCGGAAAACTTTGTTTTGTTTTTTATTTTATGTAGATCTTAATATGGCAAATTCAAAAATACTATTTTCATAATGCTAGGACGCATAGCTTAGGAGAAAAAGCTGTTTAAACATTACCCATATGAATGACATATCAATGACAATAAAATTTAAATGAGGTCGGAAAACTTTGTTTTGTTTTTTACTTTAGGTAGATCTTAATATGGCAAATTCAAAAATACTATTTTCATTATGCTAGGACGCACAGCTTAGGAGAAAAAGCTGTTTAAACATTACCCATATGAATGACATATCAATGACAATAAAATTTAAACGAGGTCGGAAAACTTTGTTTTGTTTTTTATTTTAGGTAGATCTTAATATGGCAAATTCAAAATAAAATTTAAACGAGGTCGGAAAACTTTGTTTTGTTTTTTATTTTAGGTAGATCTTAATATGGCAAATTCAAAAATACTATTTTCATAATGCTAGGACGCATAGCTTAGGAGAAAAAGCTGTTTAAACATTACCCATATGAATGACATATCAATGACAATGCAATTTAAACGAGATCGGAAAACTTTGTTTTGTTTTTTATTTTAGGTAGATCTTAATATGACAAATTCAAAAATATTCATTTCATTATGCTAGGACGCATAGCTTAGGAGAAAAAGCTGTTTAAACATTACCCATATGAATGACAATAAAATTTAAACGAGGTCGGAAAACTTTGTTTTGTTTTTTATTTTAGGTAAATCTTAATATGGCAAATTCAAAAATACTATTTTCATTATGCTAGGACGCATAGCTTAGGAGAAAAAGCTGTTTAAACATTACCCATATGAATGACAATAAAATTTAAACGAGGTCGGAAAACTTTGTTTTGTTTTTTATTTTAGGTAGATCTTAATATGGCAAATTCAAAATAAAATTTAAACGAGGTCGGAAAACTTTGTTTTGTTTTTTATTTTATGTAGATCTTAATATGGCAAATTCAAAAATACTATTTTCATTATGCTAGGACGCATAGCTTAGGAGAAAAAGCTGTTTAAACATTACCCATATGAATGACAATAAAATTTAAACGAGGTCGGAAAACTTTGTTTTGTTTTTTATTTTAGGTAGATCTTATAATGGCAAATTCAAAAATACTATTTTCATTATGCTAGGACGCATAGCTTAGGAGAAAAAGCTGTTTAAACATTACCCATATGAATGACATATCAATGACAATAAAATTTAAACGAGGTCGGAAAACTTTGTTTTGTTTTTTATTTTAGGTAGATCTTAATACGGCAAATTCAAAAATACTATTTTCATTATGCTAGGACGCATAGCTTAGGAGAAAAAGCTGTTTAAACATTACCCATATGAATGACATATCAATGACAATAAAATTTAAACGAGATCGGAAAACTTTGTTTTGTTTTTTATTTTTGGTAGATCTTAATATGGCAAATTCAAAAATACTATTTTTATTATGCTAGGACGCATAGCTTAGGAGAAAAAGCTGTTTAAACATTACCCATATGAATGACAATAAAATTTAAACGAGGTCAGAAAACTTTGTTTTGTTTTTTATGTTAGGTAGATCTTAATATGGCAAATTCAAAAATACTATTTTCATTATGCTAGAACGCATACCTTAGGAGAAAAAGCTGTTTAAACATTACCCATATGAATGACATATCAATGACAATAAAATTTAAACGAGGTCGGAAAACTTTGTTTTGTTTTTTATTTAAAGTAGATCTTAATATGGCAAATTCAAAAATACTATTTTCATTATGCTAGGACGCATAGCTTAGGAGAAAAAGCTGTTTAAACATTACCCATATGAATGACATATCAATGACAATAAAATTTAAACAAGGTCGGAAAACTTTGTTTTGTTTTTTATTTTAGGTAGATCTTAATACGGCAAATTCAAAAATACTATTTTCATTATGCTAGGACGCATAGCTTAGGAGAAAAAGCTGTTTAAACATTACCCATATGAATGACATATCAATGACAATAAAATTTAAACGAGATCGGAAAACTTTGTTTTGTTTTTTATTTTAGGTAGATCTTAATATGGCAAATTCAAAAATACTATTTTTATTATGCTAGGACGCATAGCTTAGGAGAAAAAGCTGTTTAAACATTACCCATATGAATGACAATAAAATTTAAACGAGGTCGGAAAACTTTGTTTTGTTTTTTATGTTAGGTAGATCTTAATATGGCAAATTCAAAAATACTATTTTCATTATGCTAGAACGCATACCTTAGGAGAAAAAGCTGTTTAAACATTACCCATATGAATGACAATAAAATTTAAACGAGGTCGGAAAACTTTGTTTTGTTTTTTATGTTAGGTAGATCTTAATATGGCAAATTCAAAAATACTATTTTTATCATGCTAAGACGCATATCTTAGGAGAAAAAACTGTTTAAACATTACCCATATGAATGACAATAAAATTTAAACGAGGTCGGAAAACTTTGTTTTGTTTTTAATTTTAGGTAAATCTTAATATGGCAAATTCAAAAATACTATTTTTATCATGCTAGGACGCATAGCTTAGGAAAAAAAGCTGTTTAAACATTACCCATATGAATGACAATAAAATGTAAACGAGATCGGAAAACTTTGTTTTGTTTTTAATTTAGGTAGATCTTAATATGGCAAATTCAAAAATACTATTTTCATCATGCCAGGAAGCTTAGCTTAGGAGAAAAAGCTGTTTAAACATTACCCATATGAATGACAATAAAATTTAAACGAGGTCGGAAAACTTTGTTTTGTTTTTTATTTTAGGTAGATCTTAATATGGCAAATTCAAAAATAATATTTTCATTATGCTAGGACGCACAGCTTAGGAGAAAAAGCTGTTTAAACATTACCCATATGAATGACAATAAAATTTAAACGAGGTCGGAAAACTTTGTTTTGTTTTTTATTTTAAGTAGATCTTAATATGGCAAATTCAAAAATACTATTTTCATTATGCTAGAACGCATACCTTAGGAGAAAAAGCTGTTTAAACATTACCCATATGAATGACATATCAATGACAATAAAATTTAAACGAGGTCGGAAAACTTTGTTTTGTTTTTTATTTAAAGTAGATCTTAATATGGCAAATTCAAAAATACTATTTTCATTATGCTAGGACGCATAGCTTAGGAGAAAAAGCTGTTTAAACATTACCCATATGAATGACATATCAATGACAATAAAATTTAAACGAGGTCAGAAAACTTTGTTTTGTTTTTTATTTTAGGTAGATCTTAATATGGCAAATTCAAAATAAAATTTAAACGAGGTCGGAAAACTTTGTTTTGTTTTTAATTTCAGGTAGATCTTAATATGGAAAATTCAAAAATACTATTTTCATAATGCTAGGACGCATAGCTTAGGAGAAAAAGCTGTTTAAACATTACCCATATGAATGACATATCAATGACAATAAAATTTAAACGAGGTCGGAAAACTTTGTTTTGTTTTTTATTTTAGGTAGATCTTAATATGGCAAATTCAAAAATACTATTTTCATTATGCTAAGACGCATAGCTTAGGAGAAAAAGCTGTTTAAACATTACCCATATGAATGACATATCAATGACAATAAAATTTAAACGAGATCGGAAAACTTTGTTTTGTTTTTTATTTTAAGTAGATCTTAATATGGCAAATTCAAAAATACTATTTTCATTATGCTACGACGCATAGCTTAGGAGGAAAAGCTGTTTAAACAGTACCCATATGAATGACATATCAATGACAATAAAATTTAAACGAGGTCGGAAAACTTTGTTTTGTTTTTTATTTAAAGTAGATCTTAATATGGCAAATTCAAAAATACTATTTTTATTATGCTAGGACGCATAGCTTAGGAGAAAAAGCTGTTTAAACATTACCCATATGAATGACAATAAAATTTAAACGAGGTCGGAAAACTTTGTTTTGTTTTTTATTTTAGGTAAATCTTAATATGGCAAATTCAAAAATACTATTTTCATTATGCTAGAACGCGTACCTTAGAAGAAAAAGCTGTTTAAACATTACCCATATGAATGACATATCAATGACAATAAAATTTAAACGAGGTCAGAAAACTTTGTTTTGTTTTTTATTTTAGGTAGATCTTAATATGGCAAATTCAAAATAAAATTTAAACGAGGTCGGAAAACTTTGTTTTGTTTTTAATTTCAAGTAGATCTTAATATGGAAAATTCAAAAATACTATTTTCATAATGCTAGGACGCATAGCTTAGGAGAAAAAGCTGTTTAAACATTACCCATATGAATGACATATCAATGACAATAAAATTTAAACGAGATCGGAAAACTTTGTTTTGTTTTTTATTTTAGGTAGATCTTAATATGGCAAATTCAAAAATACTATTTTTATTATGCTAGGACGCATAGCTTAGGAGAAAAAGCTGTTTAAACATTACCCATATGAATGACAATAAAATTTAAACGAGGTCGGAAAACTTTGTTTTGTTTTTTATGTTAGGTAGATCTTAATATGGCAAATTCAAAAATACTATTTTCATTATGATAGAACGCATACCTTAGGAGAAAAAGCTGTTTAAACATTACCCATATGAATGACAATAAAATTTAAACGAGGTCGGAAAACTTTGTTTTGTTTTTTATTTTAGGTAAATCTTAATATGGCAAATTCAAAAATACTATTTTTATCATGCTAGGACGCATAGCTTAGGAAAAAAAGCTGTTTAAACATTACCCATATGAATGACAATAAAATGTAAACGAGATCGGAAAACTTTGTTTTGTTTTTAATTTAGGTAGATCTTAATATGGCAAATTCAAAAATACTATTTTCATCATGCCAGGAAGCTTAGCTTAGGAGAAAAAGCTGTTTAAACATTACCCATATGAATGACAATAAAATTTAAACGAGGTCGGAAAACTTTGTTTTGTTTTTTATTTTAGGTAGATCTTAATATGGCAAATTCAAAAATAATATTTTCATTATGCTAGGACGCACAGCTTAGGAGAAAAAGCTGTTTAAACATTACCCATATGAATGACAATAAAATTTAAACGAGGTCGGAAAACTTTATTTTGTTTTTTATTTTAAGTAGATCTTAATATGGCAAATTCAAAAATACTATTTTCATTATGCTAGAACGCATACCTTAGGAGAAAAAGCTGTTTAAACATTACCCATATGAATGACATATCAATGACAATAAAATTTAAACGAGGTCGGAAAACTTTGTTTTGTTTTTTATTTAAAGTAGATCTTAATATGGCAAATTCAAAAATACTATTTTCATTATGCTAGGACGCATAGCTTAGGAGAAAAAGCTGTTTAAACATTACCCATATGAATGACATATCAATGACAATAAAATTTAAACGAGGTCAGAAAACTTTGTTTTGTTTTTTATTTTAGGTAGATCTTATAATGGCAAATTCAAAATAAAATTTAAACGAGGTCGGAAAACTTTGTTTTGTTTCTAATTTCAGGTAGATCTTAATATGGAAAATTCAAAAATACTATTTTCATAATGCTAGGACGCATAGCTTAGGAGAAAAAGCTGTTTAAACATTACCCATATGAATGACATATCAATGACAATAAAATTTAAACGAGGTCGGAAAACTTTGTTTTGTTTTTTATTTTAGGTAGATCTTAATATGGCAAATTCAAAAATACTATTTTCATTATGCTAAGACGCATAGCTTAGGAGAAAAAGCTGTTTAAACATTACCCATATGAATGACATATCAATGACAATAAAATTTAAACGAGATCGGAAAACTTTGTTTTGTTTTTTATTTTAAGTAGATCTTAATATGGCAAATTCAAAAATACTATTTTCATTATGCTACGACGCATAGCTTAGGAGGAAAAGCTGTTTAAACAGTACCCATATGAATGACATATCAATGACAATAAAATTTAAACGAGGTCGGAAAACTTTGTTTTGTTTTTTATTTAAAGTAGATCTTAATATGGCAAATTCAAAAATACTATTTTTATTATGCTAGGACGCATAGCTTAGGAGAAAAAGCTGTTTAAACATTACCCATATGAATGACAATAAAATTTAAACGAGGTCGGAAAACTTTGTTTTGTTTTTTATTTTAGGTAAATCTTAATATGGCAAATTCAAAAATACTATTTTCATTATGCTAGAACGCGTACCTTAGAAGAAAAAGCTGTTTAAACATTACCCATATGAATGACATATCAATGACAATAAAATTTAAACGAGGTCAGAAAACTTTGTTTTGTTTTTTATTTTAGGTAGATCTTAATATGGCAAATTCAAAATAAAATTTAAACGAGGTCGGAAAACTTTGTTTTGTTTTTAATTTCAGGTAGATCTTAATATGGAAAATTCAAAAATACTATTTTCATAATGCTAGGACGCATAGCTTAGGAGAAAAAGCTGTTTAAACATTACCCATATGAATGACATATCAATGACAATAAAATTTAAACGAGATCGGAAAACTTTGTTTTGTTTTTTATTTTAGGTAGATCTTAATATGGCAAATTTAAAAATACTATTTTTATTATGCTAGGACGCATAGCTTAGGAGAAAAAGCTGTTTAAACATTACCCATATGAATGACAATAAAATTTAAACGAGGTCGGAAAACTTTGTTTTGTTTTTTATGTTAGGTAGATCTTAATATGGCAAATTCAAAAATACTATTTTCATTATGCTAGAACGCATACCTTAGGAGAAAAAGCTGTTTAAACATTACCCATATGAATGACAATAAAATTTAAACGAGGTCGGAAAACTTTGTTTTGTTTTTTATGTTAGGTAGATCTTAATATGGCAAATTCAAAAATACTATTTTTATCATGCTAAGACGCATATCTTAGGACAAAAAACTGTTTAAACATTACCCATATGAATGACAATAAAATTTAAACGAGGTCGGAAAACTTTGTTTTGTTTTTTATTTTAGGTAAATCTTAATATGGCAAATTCAAAAATACTATTTTTATCATGCTAGGACGCATAGCTTAGGAAAAAAAGCTGTTTAAACATTACCCATATGAATGACAATAAAATGTAAACGAGATCGGAAAACTTTGTTTTGTTTTTAATTTAGGTAGATCTTAATATGGCAAATTCAAAAATACTATTTTCATCATGCCAGGAAGCTTAGCTTAGGAGAAAAAGCTGTTTAAACATTACCCATATGAATGACAATAAAATTTAAACGAGGTCGGAAAACTTTGTTTTGTTTTTTATTTTAGGTAGATCTTAATATGGCAAATTCAAAAATAATATTTTCATTATGCTAGGACGCACAGCTTAGGAGAAAAAGCTGTTTAAACATTACCCATATGAATGACAATAAAATTTAAACGAGGTCGGAAAACTTTGTTTTGTTTTTTATTTTAAGTAGATCTTAATATGGCAAATTCAAAAATACTATTTTCATTATGCTAGAACGCATACCTTAGGAGAAAAAGCTGTTTAAACATTACCCATATGAATGACATATCAATGACAATAAAATTTAAACGAGGTCGGAAAACTTTGTTTTGTTTTTTATTTAAAGTAGATCTTAATATGGCAAATTCAAAAATACTATTTTCATTATGCTAGGACGCATAGCTTAGGAGAAAAAGCTGTTTAAACATTACCCATATGAATGACATATCAATGACAATAAAATTTAAACGAGGTCAGAAAACTTTGTTTTGTTTTTTATTTTAGGTAGATCTTAATATGGCAAATTCAAAATAAAATTTAAACGAGGTCGGAAAACTTTGTTTTGTTTTTAATTTCAGGTAGATCTTAATATGGAAAATTCAAAAATACTATTTTCATAGTGCTAGGACGCATAGCTTAGGAGAAAAAGCTGTTTAAACATTACCCATATGAATGACATATCAATGACAATAAAATTTAAACGAGGTCGGAAAACTTTGTTTTGTTTTTTATTTTAGGTAGATCTTAATATGGCAAATTCAAAAATACTATTTTCATTATGCTAAGACGCATAGCTTAGGAGAAAAAGCTGTTTAAACATTACCCATATGAATGACATATCAATGACAATAAAATTTAAACGAGATCGGAAAACTTTGTTTTGTTTTTTATTTTAAGTAGATCTTAATATGGCAAATTCAAAAATACTATTTTCATTATGCTACGACGCATAGCTTAGGAGGAAAAGCTGTTTAAACAGTACCCATATGAATGACATATCAATGACAATAAAATTTAAACGAGGTCGGAAAACTTTGTTTTGTTTTTTATTTAAAGTAGATCTTAATATGGCAAATTCAAAAATACTATTTTTATTATGCTAGGACGCATAGCTTAGGAGAAAAAGCTGTTTAAACATTACCCATATGAATGACAATAAAATTTAAACGAGGTCGGAAAACTTTGTTTTGTTTTTTATTTTAGGTAAATCTTAATATGGCAAATTCAAAAATACTATTTTCATTATGCTAGAACGCGTACCTTAGAAGAAAAAGCTGTTTAAACATTACCCATATGAATGACATATCAATGACAATAAAATTTAAACGAGGTCAGAAAACTTTGTTTTGTTTTTTATTTTAGGTAGATCTTAATATGGCAAATTCAAAATAAAATTTAAACGAGGTCGGAAAACTTTGTTTTGTTTTTAATTTCAGGTAGATCTTAATATGGAAAATTCAAAAATACTATT
Organism: Tipula confusa; assembly: GCA_963556175.1. NCBI lineage: Eukaryota > Metazoa > Arthropoda > Insecta > Diptera > Tipulidae > Tipula > Tipula confusa. The sequence goes on along the minus strand of OY744477.1, from coordinate 134,150,827 downwards.
TTCATAATGCTAGGACGCATAGCTTAGGAGAAAAAGCTGTTTAAACATTACCCATATGAATGACATATCAATGACAATAAAATTTAAACGAGGTCGGAAAACTTTGTTTTGTTTTTTATTTTAAGTAGATCTTAATATGGCAAATTCAAAAATACTATTTTCATTATGCTAAGACGCATAGCTTAGGAGAAAAAGCTGTTTAAACATTACCCATATGAATGACATATCAATGACAATAAAATTTAAACGAGATCGGAAAACTTTGTTTTGTTTTTTATTTTAAGTAGATCTTAATATGGCAAATTCAAAAATACTATTTTCTTTATGCTACGACGCATAGCTTAGGAGGAAAAGCTGTTTAAACAGTACCCATATGAATGACATATCAATGACAATAAAATTTAAACGAGGTCGGAAAACTTTGTTTTGTTTTTTATTTAAAGTAGATCTTAATATGGCAAATTCAAAAATACTATTTTCATTATGCTAGGACGCATAGCTTAGGAGAAAAAGCTGTTTAAACATTACCCATATGAATGACATATCAATGACAATAAAATTTAAACGAGGTCGGAAAACTTTGTTTTGTTTTTTATTTTAGGTAGATCTTATTATAGCAAATTCAAAAATACTATTTTCATTATGCTAGGGCGCATAGCTTAGGAGAAAAAGCTGTTTAAACATTACCCATATGAATGACATATCAATGACAATAAAATTTAAACGAGGTCGGAAAACTTTGTTTTGTTTTTTATTTAAAGTAGATCTTAATATGGCAAATTCAAAAATACTATTTTTATTATGCTAGGACGCATAGCTTAGGAGAAAAAGCTGTTTAAACATTACCCATATGAATGACATATCAATGACAATAAAATTTAAACGAGATCGGAAAACTTTGTTTTGTTTTTTATTTTAGGTAGATCTTAATATGGCAAATTCAAAAATACTATTTTTATTATGCTAGGACGCATAGCTTAGGAGAAAAAGCTGTTTAAACATTACCCATATGAATGACAATAAAATTTAAACGAGGTCGGAAAACTTTGTTTTGTTTTTTATGTTAGGTAGATCTTAATATGGCAAATTCAAAAATACTATTTTCATTATGCTAGAACGCATACCTTAGAAGAAAAAGCTGTTTAAACATTACCCATATGAATGACATATCAATGACAATAAAATTTAAACGAGGTCAGAAAACTTTGTTTTGTTTTTTATGTTAGGTAGATCTTAATATGGCAAATTCAAAAATACTATTTTCATTATGCTAGGACGCATAGCTTAGGAGAAAAAGCTGTTTAAACATTACCCATATGAATGACAATAAAATTTAAACGAGGTCGGAAAACTTTGTTTTGTTTTTTATTTTAGGTAAATCTTAATATGGCAAATTCAAAAATACTATTTTCATTATGCTAGAACGCGTACCTTAGGAGAAAAAGCTGTTTAAACATTACCCATATGAATGACATATCAATGACAATAAAATTTAAACGAGGTCAGAAAACTTTGTTTTGTTTTTTATTTTAGGTAGATCTTAATATGGCAAATTCAAAATAAAATTTAAACGAGGTCGGAAAACTTTGTTTTGTTTTTAATTTCAGGTAGATCTTAATATGGAAAATTCAAAAATACTATTTTCATAATGCTAGGACGCATAGCTTAGGAGAAAAAGCTGTTTAAACATTACCCATATGAATGACATATCAATGACAATAAAATTTAAACGAGGTCGGAAAACTTTGTTTTGTTTTTTATTTTAGGTAGATCTTAATATGGCAAATTCAAAAATACTATTTTCATTATGCTAAAACGCATAGATTAGGAGAAAAAGCTGTTTAAACATTACCCATATGAATGACATATCAATGACAATAAAATTTAAACGAGATCGGAAAACTTTGTTTTGTTTTTTATTTTAAGTAGATCTTAATATGGCAAATTCAAAAATACTATTTTCATTATGCTACGACGCATAGCTTAGGAGGAAAAGCTGTTTAAACAGTACCCATATGAATGACATATCAATGACAATAAAATTTAAACGAGGTCGGAAAACTTTGTTTTGTTTTTTATTTAAAGTAGATCTTAATATGGCAAATTCAAAAATACTATTTTCATTATGCTAGGACGCATAGCTTAGGAGAAAAAGCTGTTTAAACATTACCCATATGAATGACATATCAATGACAATAAAATTTAAACGAGGTCGGAAAACTTTGTTTTGTTTTTTATTTTAGGTAGATCTTATTATAGCAAATTCAAAAATACTATTTTCATTATGCTAGGACGCATAGCTTAGGAGAAAAAGCTATTTAAACATTACCCATATGAATGACATATCAATGACAATAAAATTTAAACGAGATCGGAAAACTTTGTTTTGTTTTTTATTTTAGGTAGATCTTAATATGGCAAATTCAAAAATACTATTTTTATTATGCTAGGACGCATAGCTTAGGAGAAAAAGCTGTTTAAACATTACCCATATGAATGACAATAAAATTTAAACGAGGTCGGAAAACTTTGTTTTGTTTTTTATGTTAGGTAGATCTTAATATGGCAAATTCAAAAATACTATTTTCATTATGCTAGAACGCATACCTTAGGAGAAAAAGCTGTTTAAACATTACCCATATGAATGACATATCAATGACAATAAAATTTAAACGAGGTCAGAAAACTTTATTTTGTTTTTTTATTTTAGGTAGATCTTAATATGGCAAATTCAAAAATACTATTTTCATTATGCTAGGACGCATAGCTTAGGAGAAAAAGCTGTTTAAACATTACCCATATGAATGACAATAAAATTTAAACGAGGTCGGAAAACTTTGTTTTGTTTTTTATTTTAGGTAAATCTTAATATGGCAAATTCAAAAATACTATTTTCATTATGCTAGAACGCGTACCTTAGGAGAAAAAGCTGTTTAAACATTACCCATATGAATGACATATCAATGACAATAAAATTTAAACGAGGTCAGAAAACTTTGTTTTGTTTTTTATTTTAGGTAGATCTTAATATGGCAAATTCAAAATAAAATTTAAACGAGGTCGGAAAACTTTGTTTTGTTTTTAATTTCAGGTAGATCTTAATATGGAAAATTCAAAAATACTATTTTCATAATGCTAGGACGCATAGCTTAGGAGAAAAAGCTGTTTAAACATTACCCATATGAATGACATATCAATGACAATAAAATTTAAACGAGGTCGGAAAACTTTGTTTTGTTTTTTATTTTAGGTAGATCTTAATATGGCAAATTCAAAAATACTATTTTCATTATGCTAAGACGCATAGATTAGGAGAAAAAGCTGTTTAAACATTACCCATATGAATGACATATCAATGACAATAAAATTTAAACGAGATCGGAAAACTTTGTTTTGTTTTTTATTTTAAGTAGCTTTTAATATGGCAAATTCAAAAATACTATTTTCATTATGCTACGACGCATAGCTTAGGAGGAAAAGCTGTTTAAACAGTACCCATATGAATGACATATCAATGACAATAAAATTTAAACGAGGTCGGAAAACTTTGTTTTGTTTTTTATTTAAAGTAGATCTTAATATGGCAAATTCAAAAATACTATTTTCATTATGCTAGGACGCATAGCTTAGGAGAAAAAGCTGTTTAAACATTACCCATATGAATGACATATCAATGACAATAAAATTTAAACGAGGTCGGAAAACTTTGTTTTGTTTTTTATTTTAGGTAGATCTTATTATAGCAAATTCAAAAATACTATTTTCATTATGCTAGGACGCATAGCTTAGGAGAAAAAGCTATTTAAACATTACCCATATGAATGACATATCAATGACAATAAAATTTAAACGAGATCGGAAAACTTTGTTTTGTTTTTTATTTTAGGTAGATCTTAATATGGCAAATTCAAAAATACTATTTTTATTATGCTAGGACGCATAGCTTAGGAGAAAAAGCTGTTTAAACATTACCCATATGAATGACAATAAAATTTAAACGAGGTCGGAAAACTTTGTTTTGTTTTTTATGTTAGGTAGATCTTAATATGGCAAATTCAAAAATACTATTTTCATTATGCTAGAACGCATACCTTAGGAGAAAAAGCTGTTTAAACATTACCCATATGAATGACATATCAATGACAATAAAATTTAAACGAGGTCAGAAAACTTTATTTTGTTTTTTTATTTTAGGTAGATCTTAATATGGCAAATTCAAAAATACTATTTTCATTATGCTAGGACGCATAGCTTAGGAGAAAAAGCTGTTTAAACATTACCCATATGAATGACAATAAAATTTAAACGAGGTCGGAAAACTTTGTTTTGTTTTTTATTTTAGGTAAATCTTAATATGGCAAATTCAAAAATACTATTTTCATTATGCTAGAACGCGTACCTTAGGAGAAAAAGCTGTTTAAACATTACCCATATGAATGACATATCAATGACAATAAAATTTAAACGAGGTCAGAAAACTTTGTTTTGTTTTTTATTTTAGGTAGATCTTAATATGGCAAATTCAAAATAAAATTTAAACGAGGTCGGAAAACTTTGTTTTGTTTTTAATTTCAGGTAGATCTTAATATGGAAAATTCAAAAATACTATTTTCATAATGCTAGGACGCATAGCTTAGGAGAAAAAGCTGTTTAAACATTACCCATATGAATGACATATCAATGACAATAAAATTTAAACGAGGTCGGAAAACTTTGTTTTGTTTTTTATTTTAGGTAGATCTTAATATGGCAAATTCAAAAATACTATTTTCATTATGCTAAGACGCATAGATTAGGAGAAAAAGCTGTTTAAACATTACCCATATGAATGACATATCAATGACAATAAAATTTAAACGAGATCGGAAAACTTTGTTTTGTTTTTTATTTTAAGTAGCTTCTAATATGGCAAATTCAAAAATACTATTTTCATTATGCTACGACGCATAGCTTAGGAGGAAAAGCTGTTTAAACAGTACCCATATGAATGACATATCAATGACAATAAAATTTAAACGAGGTCGGAAAACTTTGTTTTGTTTTTTATTTAAAGTAGATCTTAATATGGCAAATTCAAAAATACTATTTTCATTATGCTAGGACGCATAGCTTAGGAGAAAAAGCTGTTTAAACATTACCCATATGAATGACATATCAATGACAATAAAATTTAAACGAGGTCGGAAAACTTTGTTTTGTTTTTTATTTTAGGTAGATCTTATTATAGCAAATTCAAAAATACTATTTTCATTATGCTAGGACGCATAGCTTAGGAGAAAAAGCTATTTAAACATTACCCATATGAATGACATATCAATGACAATAAAATTTAAACGAGGTCGGAAAACTTTGTTTTGTTTTTTATTTAAAGTAGATCTTAATATGGCAAATTCAAAAATACTATTTTCATTATGCTAGGACGCATAGCTTAGGAGAAAAAGCTGTTTAAACATTACCCATATGAATGACATATCAATGACAATAAAATTTAAACGAGATCGGAAAACTTTGTTTTGTTTTTAATTTTAGGTAGATCTTAATATGGCAAATTCAAAAATACTATTTTTATAATGCTAGGACGCTTAGCTTAGGAGAAAAAGCTGTTTAAACATTACCCATATGAATGACAATAAAATTTAAACGAGGTCGGAAAACTTTGTTTTGTTTTTTATGTTAGGTAGATCTTAATATGGCAAATTCAAAAATACTAATTTCATTATGCTAGAACGCATACCTTAGGAGAAAAAGCTGTTTAAACATTACCCATATGAATGACATATCAATGACAATAAAATTTAAACGAGGTCAGAAAACTTTGTTTTGTTTTTTTATTTTAGGTAGATCTTAATATGGCAAATTCAAAAATACTATTTTCATTATGCTAGGACGCATAGCTTAGGAGAAAAAACTGTTTAAACATTACCCATATGAATGACAATAAAATTTAAACGAGGTCGGAAAACTTTGTTTTGTTTTTTATGTTAGGTAGATCTTAATATGGCAAATTCAAAAATACTATTTTCATTATGCTAGGACGCATAGCTTAGGAGAAAAAGCTGTTTAAACATTACCCATATGAATGACAATAAAATTTAAACGAGGTCGGAAAACTTTGTTTTGTTTTTTATTTTAGGTAAATCTTAATATGGCAAATTCAAAAATACTATTTTTATCATGCTAGGACGCATAGCTTAGGAAAAAAAGCTGTTTAAACATTACCCATATGAATGACAATAAAATGTAAACGAGATCGGAAAACTTTGTTTTGTTTTTTATTTTAGGTAGATCTTAATATGGCAAATTCAAAAATAATATTTTCATTATGCTAGGACGCACAGCTTAGGAGAAAAAGCTGTTTAAACATTACCCATATGAATGACAATAAAATTTAAACGAGGTCGGAAAACTTTGTTTTGTTTTTTATTTTAAGTAGATCTTAATATGGCAAATTCAAAAATACTATTTTCATTATGCTAGAACGCATACCTTAGGAGAAAAAGCTGTTTAAACATTACCCATATGAATGACATATCAATGACAATAAAATTTATACGAGGTCAGAAAACTTTGTTTTGTTTTTTATTTTAGGTAGATCTTAATATGGCAAATTCAAAAATACTATTTATATTATGCTAGGACGCATAGCTTAGGAGAAAAAGCTGTTTAAACATTACCCATATGAATGACAATAAAATTTAAACAAGGTCGGAAAACTTTGTTTTGTTTTTTATTTTAAGTAGATCTTAATATGGCAAATTCAAAAATACTATTTTCATTATGGACGCATAGCTTAGGAGAAAAAGCTGTTTAAACATTACTCATATGAACGACATATCAATGACAATAAAATTTAAACGAGGTCGGAAAACTTTGTTTTGTTTTTTACTTTAGGTAGATCTTAATATGGCAAATTCAAAAATACTATTTTCATTATGCTAGGACGCATAGCTTAGGAGAAAAAGCTGTTTAAACATTACCCATATGAATGACATATCAATGACAATAAAATTTAAACGAGATCGGAAAACTTTGTTTTGTTTTTTATTTTAGGTAGATCTTAATATGGCAAATTCAAAAATATTATTTCCATTATGCTAGGACGCATAGCTTAGGAGAAAAAGCTGTTTAAACATTACCCATATGAATGACAATAAAATATAAACGAGGTCGGAAAACTTTGTTTTGTTTTTTATTTTAGGTAAATCTTAATATGGCAAATTCAAAAATACTATTTTCATTATGCTAGGACGCATAGCTTAGGAGAAAAAGCTGTTTAAACATTACCCATATGAATGACAATAAAATTTAAACGAGGTCGGAAAACTTTGTTTTGTTTTTTATGTTAGGTAGATCTTAATATGGCAAATTCAAAAATACTATTTTTATCATGCTAAGACGCATATCTTAGGAGAAAAAACTGTTTAAACATTACCCATATGAATGACAATAAAATTTAAACGAGGTCGGAAAACTTTGTTTTGTTTTTTATTTTAGGTAAATCTTAATATGGCAAATTCAAAAATACTATTTTTATCATGCTAGGACGCATAGCTTAGGAAAAAAAGCTGTTTAAACATTACCCATATGAATGACAATAAAATGTAAACGAGATCGGAAAACTTTGTTTTGTTTTTAATTTAGGTAGATCTTAATATGGCAAATTCAAAAATACTATTTTCATCATGCCAGGAAGCTTAGCTTAGGAGAAAAAGCTGTTTAAACATTACCCATATGAATGACCATAAAATTTAAACGAGGTCGGAAAACTTTGTTTTGTTTTTTATTTTAGGTAGATCTTAATATGGCAAATTCAAAAATAATATTTTCATTATGCTAGGACGTGCAGCTTAGGAGAAAAAGCTGTTTAAACATTACCCATATGAATGACAATAAAATTTAAACGAGGTCGGAAAACTTTGTTTTGTTTTTTATTTTAAGTAGATCTTAATATGGCAAATTCAAAAATACTATTTTCATTATGCTAGAACGCATACCTTAGGAGAAAAAGCTGTTTAAACATTACCCATATGAATGACATATCAATGACAATAAAATTTAAACGAGGTCGGAAAACTTTGTTTTGTTTTTTATTTAAAGTAGATCTTAATATGGCAAATTCAAAAATACTATTTTCATTATGCTAGGACGCATAGCTTAGGAGAAAAAGCTGTTTAAACATTACCCATATGAATGACATATCAATGACAATAAAATTTAAACGAGGTCGGAAAACTTTGTTTTGTTTTTTATTTTAGGTAGATCTTAATACGGCAAATTCAAAAATACTATTTTCATTATGCTAGGACGCATAGCTTAGGAGAAAAAGCTGTTTAAACATTACCCATATGAATGACATATCAATGACAATAAAATTTAAACGAGATCGGAAAACTTTGTTTTGTTTTTTATTTTAGGTAGATCTTAATATGGCAAATTCAAAAATACTATTTTTATTATGCTAGGACGCATAGCTTAGGAGAAAAAGCTGTTTAAACATTACCCATATGAATGACAATAAAATTTAAACGAGGTCGGAAAACTTTGTTTTGTTTTCTATGTTAGGTAGATCTTAATATGGCAAATTCAAAAATACTATTTTCATTATGCTAGAACGCATACCTTAGGAGAAAAAGCTGTTTAAACATTACCCATATGAATGACATATCAATGACAATAAAATTTAAACGAGGTCAGAAAACTTTGTTTTGTTTTTTATTTTAGGTAGATCTTAATATGGCAAATTCAAAAATACTATTTTCATTATGCTAGGACGCATAGCTTAGGAGAAAAAACTGTTTAAACATTACCCATATGAATGACAATAAAATTTAAACGAGGTCGGAAAACTTTGTTTTGTTTTTTATGTTAGGTAGATCTTAATATGGCAAATTCAAAAATACTATTTTCATTATGCTAGGACGCATAGCTTAGGAGAAAAAGCTGTTTAAACATTACCCATATGAATGACAATAAAATTTAAACGAGGTCGGAAAACTTTGTTTTGTTTTTTATTTTAGGTAGATCTTAATATGGCAAATTCAAAAATACTATTTTTATCATGCTAAGACGCATATCTTAGGAGAAAAAACTGTTTAAACATTACCCATATGAATGACAATAAAATTTAAATGAGGTCGGAAAACTTTGTTTTGTTTTTTATTTTAGGTAAATCTTAATATGGCAAATTCAAAAATACTATTTTTATCATGCTAGGACGCATAGCTTAGGAAAAAAAGCTGTTTAAACATTACCCATATGAATGACAATAAAATGTAAACGAGATCGGAAAACTTTGTTTTGTTTTTAATTTAGGTAGATCTTAATATGGCAAATTCAAAAATACTATTTTCATCATGCCAGGAAGCTTAGCTTAGGAGAAAAAGCTGTTTAAACATTACCCATATGAATGACAATAAAATTTAAACGAGGTCGGAAAACTTTGTTTTGTTTTTTATTTTAGGTAGATCTTAATATGGCAAATTCAAAAATAATATTTTCATTATGCTAGGACGCACAGCTTAGGAGAAAAAGCTGTTTAAACATTACCCATATGAATGACAATAAAATTTAAACGAGGTCGGAAAACTTTGTTTTGTTTTTTATTTTAAGTAGATCTTAATATGGCAAATTCAAAAATACTATTTTCATTATGCTAGAACGCATACCTTAGGAGAAAAAGCTGTTTAAACATTACCCATATGAATGACATATCAATGACAATAAAATTTATACGAGGTCAGAAAACTTTGTTTTGTTTTTTATTTTAGGTAGATCTTAATATGGCAAATTCAAAAATACTATTTTCATTAAGCTAGGACGCATAGCTTAGGAGAAAAAGCTGTTTAAACATTACCCATATGAATGACAATAAAATTTAAACAAGGTCGGAAAACTTTGTTTTGTTTTTTATTTTAAGTAGATCTTAATATGGCAAATTCAAAAATACTATTTTCATTATGCTAGGACGCATAGCTTAGGAGAAAAAGCTGTTTAAACATTACTCATATGAATGACATATCAATGACAATAAAATTTAAACGAGGTCGGAAAACTTTGTTTTGTTTTTTACTTTAGGTAGATCTTAATATGGCAAATTCAAAAATACTATTTTCATTATACTAGGACGCATAGCTTAGGAGAAAAAGCTGTTTAAACATTACCCATATGAATGACATATCAATGACAATAAAATTTAAACGAGATCGGAAAACTTTGTTTTGTTTTTTATTTTAGGTAGATCTTAATATGGCAAATTCAAAAATATTATTTTCATTATACTAGGACGCATAGCTTAGGAGAAAAAGCTGTTTAAACATTACCCATATGAATGACAATAAAATTTAAACGAGGTCGGAAAACTTTGTTTTGTTTTTTATTTTAGGTAAATCTTAATATGGCAAATTCAAAAATACTATTTTCATTATGCTAGAACGCATAGCTTAGGAGAAAAAGCTGTTTAAACATTACCCATATGAATGACAATAAAATTTAAACGAGGTCGGAAAACTTTGTTTTGTTTTTTATTTTAGGTAGATCTTAATATGGCAAATTCAAAATAAAATTTAAACGAGGTCGGAAAACTTTGTTTTGTTTTTTATTTTATGTAGATCTTAATATGGCAAATTCAAAAATACTATTTTCATAATGCTAGGACGCATAGCTTAGGAGAAAAAGCTGTTTAAACATTACCCATATGAATGACATATCAATGACAATAAAATTTAAATGAGGTCGGAAAACTTTGTTTTGTTTTTTACTTTAGGTAGATCTTAATATGGCAAATTCAAAAATACTATTTTCATTATGCTAGGACGCACAGCTTAGGAGAAAAAGCTGTTTAAACATTACCCATATGAATGACATATCAATGACAATAAAATTTAAACGAGGTCGGAAAACTTTGTTTTGTTTTTTATTTTAGGTAGATCTTAATATGGCAAATTCAAAATAAAATTTAAACGAGGTCGGAAAACTTTGTTTTGTTTTTTATTTTAGGTAGATCTTAATATGGCAAATTCAAAAATACTATTTTCATAATGCTAGGACGCATAGCTTAGGAGAAAAAGCTGTTTAAACATTACCCATATGAATGACATATCAATGACAATAAAATTTAAACGAGGTCGGAAAACTTTGTTTTGTTTTTTTATTTTAGGTAGATCTTAATATGGCAAATTCAAAAATACTATTTTCATTATGCTAGGACGCATAGCTTAGGAGAAAAAGCTGTTTAAACATTACCCATATGAATGACATATGAATGACAATAAAATTTAAACGAGGTCGGAAAACTTTGTTTTGTTTTTTATGTTAGGTAGATCTTAATATGGCAAATTCAAAAATACTATTTTCATAATGCTAGGACGCATAGCTTAGGAGAAAAAACTGTTTAAACATTACCCATATGAATGACATATCAATGACAATAAAATTTAAACGAGGTCGGAAAACTTTGTTTTGTTTTTAATTTTAGGTAGATCTTAATATGGCAAATTCAAAAATACTATTTTCATTATGCTAGGACGCATAGCTTAGGAGAAAAAGCTGTTTAAACATTACCCATATGAATGACATATCAATGACAATAAAATTTAAACGAGGTCGGAAAACTTTGTTTTGTTTTTTATTTAAAGTAGATCTTAATATGGCAAATTCAAAAATACTATTTTCATAATGCTAGGACGCATAGCTTAGGAGAAAAAGCTGTTTAAACATTACCCATATGAATGATATATCAATGAAAATAAAATTTAAACGAGGTCGGAAAACTTTGTTTTGTTTTTTATTTTAGGTAGATCTTAATATGGCAAATTCAAAAATACTATTTTTATTATGCTAGGACGCATAGCTTAGGAGAAAAAGCTGTTTAAACATTACCCATATGAATGACATATCAATGACAATAAAATTTAAACGAGATCGGAAAACTTTGTTTTGTTTTTTATTTTAGGTTGATCTTAATATGGCAAATTCAAAAATACTATCTTCATTATGCTAGGACGCATAGCTTAGGAGAAAAAGCTGTTTAAACATTACCCATATGAATGACAATAAAATTTAAACGAGGTCGGAAAACTTTGTTTTGTTTTTTATGTTATGTAGATCTTAATATGGCAAATTCAAAAATACTATTTTCATTATGCTAGAACGCATACCTTAGGAGAAAAAGCTGTTTAAACATTACCCATATGAATGACATATCAATGACAATAAAATTTAAACGAGGTCAGAAAACTTTGTTTTGTTTTTTTATTTTAGGTAGATCTTAATATGCCAAATTCAAAAATACTATTTTCATTATGCTAGGACGCATAGCTTAGGAGAAAAAACTGTTTAAACATTACCCATATGAATGACAATAAAATTTAAACGAGGTCGGAAAACTTTGTTTTGTTTTCTATGTAAGGTAGATCTTAATATGGCAAATTCAAAAATGCTATTTTCATTATGCTAGGACGCATAGCTTAGGAGAAAAAGCTGTTTAAACATTACCCATATGAATGACAATAAAATTTAAACGAGGTCGGAAAACTTTGTTTTGTTTTTTATGTTAGGTAGATCTTAATATGGCAAATTCAAAAATACTATTTTTATCATGCTAAGACGCATATCTTAGGAGAAAAAACTGTTTAAACATTACCCATATGAATGACAATACAATTTAAACGAGGTCGGAAAACTTTGTTTTGTTTTTTATTTTAGGTAAATCTTAATATGGCAAATTCAAAAATACTATTTTTATCATGCTAGGACGCATAGCTTAGGAAAAAAAGCTGTTTAAACATTACCCATATGAATGACAATAAAATGTAAACGAGGTCGGAAAACTTTGTTTTGTTTTTAATTTAGGTAGATCTTAATATGGCAAATTCAAAAATACTATTTTCATCATGCTAGGAAGCTTAGCTTAGGAGAAAAAGCTGTTTAAACATTACCCATATGAATGACAATAAAATTTAAACGAGGTCGGAAAACTTTGTTTTGTTTTTTATTTTAGGTAGATCTTAATATGGCAAATTCAAAAATAATATTTTCATTATGCTAGGACGCACAGCTTAGGAGAAAAAACTGTTTAAACATTACCCATATGAATGACAATAAAATTTAAACGAGGTCGGAAAACTTTGTTTTATTTTTAATTTTAGGTAAATCTTAATATGGCAAATTCAAAAATACTATTTTCATTATGCTAGGACGCATAGCTTAGGAGAAAAAGCTGTTTAAACATTACCCATATGAATGACAATAAAATTTAAACGAGGTCGGAAAACTTTGTTTTGTTTTTTATTTTAAGTAGATCTTAATATGGCAAATTCAAAAATACTATTTTCATTATGCTAGGACGCATAGCTTAGGAGAAAAAGCTGTTTAAACATTACCCATATGAATGACATATCAATGACAATAAAATTTAAACGAGGTCGGAAAACTTTGTTTTGTTTTTTACTTTAGGTAGATCTTAATATGGCAAATTCAAAAATACTATTTTCATTATGCTAGGACGCACAGCTCAGGAGAAAAAGCTGTTTAAACATTACCCATATGAATGACATATCAATGACAATAAAATTTAAACGAGGTCGGAAAACTTTGTTTTGTTTTTTATTTTAGGTAGATCTTAATATGGCAAATTCAAAATAAAATTTAAACGAGGTCGAAAAACTTTGTTTTGTTTTTTATTTTAGGTAGATCTTAATATGGCAAATTCAAAAATACTATTTTCATAATGCTAGGACGCATAGCTTAGGAGAAAAAGCTGTTTAAACATTACCCATATGAATGACATATCAATGACAATAAAATTTAAACGAAGTCGGAAAACTTTGTTTTGTTTTTTTATTTTAGGTAGATCTTAATATGGCAAATTCAAAAATACTATTTTCATTATGCTAGGACTTATAGCTTAAGAGAAAAAGCTGTTTAAACATTACCCATATGAATGACATATGGATGACAATAAAATTTAAACGAGGTCGGAAAACTTTGTTTTGTTTCTTATGTTAGGTAGATCTTAATATGGCAAATTCAAAAATACTATTTTCATAATGCTAGGACGCATAGCTTAGGAGAAAAAACTGTTTAAACATTACCCATATGAATGACAATAAAATTTAAACGAGGTCGGAAAACTTTGTTTTGTTTTTCATGTTAGGTAGATCTTAATATGGTTAAATTCAAAAATACTATTTTCATTATGCTAGGACGCATAGCTTAGGAGAAAAAGCTGTTTAAACATTACCCATATGAATGACAATAAAATTTAAACGAGGTCGGAAAACTTTGTTTTGTTTTTTATTTTAAGTAGATCCTAATATGGCAAATTCAAAAACACTATTTTCATTATGCTAGGACGCATAGCTGAGGAGAAAAAGCTGTTTAAACATTACCCATATGAATGACATATCAATGACAATAAAATTTTAACGAGATCGGAAAACTTTGTTTTGTTTTTTATTTTAGGTAGATCTTAATATGGCAAATTCAAAAATACTATCTTCATTATGCTAGGACGCATAGCTTAGGAGAAAAAGCTGTTTAAACATTACCCATATGAATGACAATAAAATTTAAACGAGGTCGGAAAACTTTGTTTTGTTTTTTATTTTAGGTAAATCTTAATATGGCAAATTCAAAAATACTATTTTCATTATGCTAGGACGCATAGCTTAGGAGAAAAAGCTGTTTAAACATTACCCATATGAATGACAATAAAATTTAAACGAGGTCGGAAAACTTTGTTTTGTTTTTTATTTTAGGTAGATCTTAATATGGCAAATTCAAAATAAAATTTAAACGAGGTCGGAAAACTTTGTTTTGTTTTTTATTTTAGGTAGATCTTAATATGGCAAAATCAAAAATACTATTTTCATAATGCTTGGACGCATAGCTTAGGAGAAAAAGCTGTTTAAACATTACCCATATGAATGACATATCAATGACAATAAAATTTAAATGAGGTCGGAAAACTTTGTTTTGTTTTTTACTTTAGGTAGATCTTAATATGGCAAATTCAAAAATACTATTTTCATTATGCTAGGACGCACAGCTTAGGAGAAAAAGCTGTTTAAACATTACCCATATGAATGACATATCAATGACAATAAAATTTAAACGAGGTCGGAAAACTTTGTTTTGTTTTTTATTTTAGGTAGATCTTAATATGGCAAATTCAAAATAAAATTTAAACGAGGTCGGAAAACTTTGTTTTGTTTTTTATTTTAGGTAGATCTTAATATGGCAAATTCAAAAATACTATTTTCATAATGCTAGGACGCATAGCTTAGGAGAAAAAGCTGTTTAAACATTACCCATATGAATGACATATCAATGACAATAAAATTTAAACGAGGTCGGAAAACTTTGTTTTGTTTTTTTATTTTAGGTAGATCTTAATATGGCAAATTCAAAAATACTATTTTCATTATGCTAGGACGCATAGCTTAGGAGAAAAAGCTGTTTAAACATTACCCATATGAATGACATATCAATGAAAATAAAATTTAAACGAGGTCGGAAAACTTTGTTTTGTTTTTTATTTTAGGTAGATCTTAATATGGCAAATTCAAAAATACTATTTTCATTATGCTAGGACGCATAGCTTAGGAGAAAAAGCTTTTTAAACATTACCCATATGAATGACATATCAATGACAATAAAATTTAAACGAGATCGGAAAACTTTGTTTTGTTTTTTATTTTAGGTAGATCTTAATATGGCAAATTCAAAAATACTATCTTCATTATGCTAGGACGCATAGCTTAGGAGAAAAAGCTGTTTAAACATTACCCATATGAATGACAATAAAATTTAAACGAGGTCGGAAAACTTTGTTTTGTTTTTTATGTTAGGTAGATCTTAATATGGCAAATTTAAAAATACTATTTTTATTATGCTAGAACGCATACCTTAGGAGAAAAAGCTGTTTAAACATTACCCATATGAATGACATATCAATGACAATAAAATTTAAACGAGGTCAGAAAACTTTGTTTTGTTTTTTTATTTTAGGTAGATCTTAATATGGCAAATTCAAAAATACTATTTTCATTATGCTAGGACGCATAGCTTAGGAGAAAAAACTGTTTAAACATTACCCATATGAATGACAATAAAATTTAAACGAGGTCGGAAAACTTTGTTTTGTTTTTTATGTAAGGTAGATCTTAATATGGCAAATTCAAAAATACTATTTTCATTATGCTAGGACGCATAGTTCAGGAGAAAAAGCTGTTTAAACATTACCCATATGAATGACAATAAAATTTAAACGAGGTCGGAAAACTTTGTTTTGTTTTTTATGTTAGGTAGATCTTAATATGGCAAATTCAAAAATACTATCTTTATCATGCTAAGACGCATATCTTAGGAGAAAAAACTGTTTAAACATTACCCATATGAATGACAATAAAATTTAAACGAGGTCGGAAAACTTTGTTTTGTTTTTAATTTTAGGTAAATCTTAATATGGCAAATTCAAAAATACTATTTTTATCATGCTAGGACGCATAGCTTAGGAAAAAAAGCTGTTTAAACATTACCCATATGAATGACAATAAAATGTAAACGAGGTCGGAAAACTTTGTTTTGTTTTTAATTTAGGTAGATCTTAATATGGCAAATTCAAAAATACTATTTTCATCATGCTAGGAAGCTTAGCTTAGGAGAAAAAGCTGTTTAAACATTACCCATATGAATGACAATAAAATTTAAACGAGGTCGGAAAACTTTGTTTTGTTTTTTATTTTAGGTAGATCTTAATATGGCAAATTCAAAAATAATATTTTCATTATGCTAGGACGCACAGCTTAGGAGAAAAAACTGTTTAAACATTACCCATATGAATGACAATAAAATTTAAACGAGGTCGGAAAACTTTGATTTGTTTTTTATTTTAGGTAAATCTTAATATGGCAAATTCAAAAATACTATTTTCATTATGCTAGGACGCATAGCTTAGGAGAAAAAGCTGTTTAAACATTACCCATATGAATGACAATAAAATTTAAACGAGGTCGGAAAACTTTGTTTTGTTTTTTATTTTAAGTAGATCTTAATATGGCAAATTCAAAAATACTATTTTCATTATGCTAGGACGCATAGCTTAGGAGAAAAAGCTGTTTAAACATTACCCATATGAATGACAATAAAATTTAAACGAGGTCAGAAAACTTTGTTTTGTTTTTTATTTTAGTTAGATCTTAATATTGCAAATTCAAAAATACTAATTTCATTATGCTAGGACGCATAGCTTAGGAGAAAAAGCTGTTTAAACATTACCCATATGAATGACATATCAATGACAATAAAATTTAAACGTGGTCGGAAAACTTTGTTTTGTTTTCTATTTTAGGTAGATCTTAATATGGCAAATTCAAAAATAATATCTTAATTATGCTTGGACGCATAGCTTAGGAGAAAAAGCTGTTTAAACATTACCCATATGAATGACAATAAAATTTAAACGAGGTCGGAAAACTTTGTTTTGTTTTTTATTTTAGGTAGATCTTAATATGGCAAATTCAAAAATACTATTTTCATAATGCTAGGACGCATAGCTTAAGAGAAAAAGCTGTTTAAACATTACCCATATGAATGACATATCAATGACAATAAAATTTAAACGAGGTCGGAAAACTTTGTTTTGTTTTTTATTTTAGGTAGATCTTAATATGGCAAATTCAAAAATACTATTTTCATTATGCTAGGACGCATAGCTTAGGAGAAAAAGCTGTTTAAACATTACCCATATGAATGACATATCAATGACAATAAAATTTAAACGAGATCGGAAAACTTTGTTTTGTTTTTTATTTAAGGTAGATCTTTAAATGGCAAATTCAAAAATAGTATTTTCATTATGCTATGACGCATAACTTAGGAGAAAAAGCTGTTTAAACATTACCCATATGAATGACATATCAATGACAATAAAATTTAAACGAGGTCAGAAAACTTTGTTTTGTTTTTTATTTTAGGTAGATCTTAATATGGCAAATTCAAAAATACTATTTTCATTATGCTACAACGCATAGCTTAGGAGAAAAAGCTGTTTAAACATTACCCATATGAATAACATATCAATGACAATAAAATTTAAACGAGGTCGGAAAACTTTGTTTTGTTTTTTATTTAAAGTAGATCTTAATATGGATAATTCAAAAATACTATTTTCATTATGCTAGGACGCATAGCTTAGGAGAAAAAGCTGTTTAAACAATACCCATATGAATGACATATCAATGACAATAAAATTTAAACGAGGTTGGAAAACTTTGTTTTGTTTTTTATTTTAGGTAGATCTTAATATGGAAAATTCAAAAATACTATTTTCATTATGCTAGGACGCATAGCTTAGGAGAAAAAGCTGTTTAAACATTACCCATATGAATGACATATCAATGACAATAAAATTTAAACGAGATCGGAAAACTTTGTTTTGTTTTTTATTTTAGGTAGATCTTAATATGGCAAATTCAAAAATACTATTTTTATTATGCTAGGACGCATAGCTTAGGAGAAAAAGCTGTTTAAACATTACCCATATGAATGACAATAAAATTTAAACGAGGTCGGAAAACTTTGTTTTGTTTTTTATTTTAAGTAAATCTTAATATGGCAAATTCAAAAATACTATTTTCATTATGCTAGAACGCGTACCTTAGGAGAAAAAGCTGTTTAAACATTACCCATATGAATGACATATCAATGACAATAAAATTTAAACGAGGTCAGAAAACTTTGTTTTGTTTTTTATTTTAGGTAGATCTTAATATGGCAAATTCAAAATAAAATTTAAACGAGGTCGAAAAACTTTGTTTTGTTTTTAATTTCAGGTAGATCTTAATATGGCAAATTCAAAAATACTATTTTCATAATGCTAGGACGCATAGCTTAGGAGAAAAAGCTGTTTAAACATTACCCATATGAATGACATATCAATGACAATAAA
Source organism: Tipula confusa (assembly GCA_963556175.1). Classification (NCBI taxonomy): domain Eukaryota; kingdom Metazoa; phylum Arthropoda; class Insecta; order Diptera; family Tipulidae; genus Tipula; species Tipula confusa. The sequence continues at coordinate 134,131,878 of OY744477.1, read as the reverse complement.
ATTTAAACGAGGTCGGAAAACTTTGTTTTGTTTTTTATTTTAGGTAGATCTTAATATGGCAAATTCAAAAATACTATTTTCATTATGCTAAAACGCATAGCTTAGGAGAAAAAGCTGTTTAAACATTACCCATATGAATGACATATCAATGACAATAAAATTTAAACGAGATCGGAAAACTTTGTTTTGTTTTTTATTTTAAGTAGATCTTAATATGGCAAATTCAAAAATACTATTTTCATTATGCTACGACGCATAGCTTAGGAGGAAAAGCTGTTTAAACAGTACCCATATGAATGACATATCAATGACAATAAAATTTAAACGAGGTCGGAAAACTTTATTTTGTTTTTTATTTAAAGTAGATCTTAATATGGCAAATTCAAAAATACTATTTTCATTATGCTAGGACGCATAGCTTAGGAGAAAAAGCTGTTTAAACATTACCCATATGAATGACATATCAATGACAATAAAATTTAAACGAGGTCGGAAAACTTTGTTTTGTTTTTTATTTTAGGTAGATCTTATTATAGCAAATTCAAAAATACTATTTTCATTATGCTAGGACGCATAGCTTAGGAGAAAAAGCTGTTTAAACATTACCCATATGAATGACATATCAATGACAATAAAATTTAAACGAGGTCGGAAAACTTTGTTTTGTTTTTTATTTAAAGTAGATCTTAATATGGCAAATTCAAAAATACTATTTTCATTATGCTAGGACGCATAGCTTAGGAGAAAAAGCTGTTTAAACATTACCCATATGAATGACATATCAATGACAATAAAATTTAAACGAGGTCGGAAAACTTTGTTTTGTTTTTTATTTTAGGTAGATCTTAATATGGCAAATTCAAAAATACTATTTTCATTATGCTAGGACGCATAGCTTAGGAGAAAAAGCTGTTTAAACATTACCCATATGAATGACATATCAATGACAATAAAATTTAAACGAGATCGGAAAACTTTGTTTTGTTTTTTATTTTAGGTAGATCTTAATATGGCAAATTCAAAAATACTATTTTTATTATGCTAGGACGCATAGCTTAGGAGAAAAAGCTGTTTAAACATTACCCATATGAATGACAATAAAATTTAAACGAGGTCGGAAAACTTTGTTTTGTTTTTTATGTTAGGTAGATCTTAATATGGCAAATTCAAAAATACTATTTTCATTATGCTAGAACGCATACCTTAGGAGAAAAAGCTGTTTAAACATTACCCATATGAATGACATATCAATGACAATAAAATTTAAACGAGGTCAGAAAACTTTGTTTTGTTTTTTTATTTTAGGTAGATCTTAATATGGCAAATTCAAAAATACTATTTTCATTATGCTAGGACGCATAGCTTAGGAGAAAAAACTGTTTAAACATTACCCATATGAATGACAATAAAATTTAAACGAGGTCGGAAAACTTTGTTTTGTTTTTTATGTTAGGTAGATCTTAATATGGCAAATTCAAAAATACTATTTTCATTATGCTAGGACGCATAGCTTAGGAGAAAAAGCTGTTTAAACATTACCCATATGAATGACAATAAAATTTAAACGAGGTCGGAAAACTTTGTTTTGTTTTTTATGTTAGGTAGATCTTAATATGGCAAATTCAAAAATACTATTTTTATCATGCTAAGACGCATATCTTAGGAGAAAAAACTGTTTAAACATTACCCATATGAATGACAATAAAATTTAAACGAGGTCGGAAAACTTTGTTTTGTTTTTTATTTTAGGTAAATCTTAATATGGCAAATTCAAAAATACTATTTTTATCATGCTAGGACGCATAGCTTAGGAAAAAAAGCTGTTTAAACATTACCCATATGAATGACAATAAAATGTAAACGAGATCGGAAAACTTTGTTTTGTTTTTAATTTAGGTAGATCTTAATATGGCAAATTCAAAAATACTATTTTCATCATGCCAGGAAGCTTAGCTTAGGAGAAAAAGCTGTTTAAACATTACCCATATGAATGACAATAAAATTTAAACGAGGTCGGAAAACTTTGTTTTGTTTTTTATTTTAGGTAGATCTTAATATGGCAAATTCAAAAATAATATTTTCATTATGCTAGGACGCACAGCTTAGGAGAAAAAGCTGTTTAAACATTACCCATATGAATGACAATAAAATTTAAACGAGGTCGGAAAACTTTGTTTTGTTTTTTATTTTAAGTAGATCTTAATATGGCAAATTCAAAAATACTATTTTCATTATGCTAGGACGCATAGCTTAGGAGAAAAAGCTGTTTAAACATTACTCATATGAATGACATATCAATGACAATAAAATTTAAACGAGGTCGGAAAACTTTGTTTTGTTTTTTACTTTAGGTAGATCTTAATATGGCAAATTCAAAAATACTATTTTCATTATGCTAGGACGCATAGCTTAGGAGAAAAAGCTGTTTAAACATTACCCATATGAATGACATATCAATGACAATAAAATTTAAACGAGATCGGAAAACTTTGTTTTGTTTTTTATTTTAGGTAGATCTTAATATGGCAAATTCAAAAATATTATTTTCATTATGCTAGGACGCATAGCTTAGGAGAAAAAGCTGTTTAAACATTACCCATATGAATGACAATAAAATTTAAACGAGGTCGGAAAACTTTGTTTTGTTTTTTATTTTAGGTAGATCTTAATATGGCAAATTCAAAATAAAATTTAAACGAGGTCGGAAAACTTTGTTTTGTTTTTTATTTTATGTAGATCTTAATATGGCAAATTCAAAAATACTATTTTCATAATGCTAGGACGCATAGCTTAGGAGAAAAAGCTGTTTAAACATTACCCATATGAATGACATATCAATGACAATAAAATTTAAATGAGGTCGGAAAACTTTGTTTTGTTTTTTACTTTAGGTAGATCTTAATATGGCAAATTCAAAAATTTTATTTTCATTATGCTAGGACGCACAGCTTAGGAGAAAAAGCTGTTTAAACATTACCCATATGAATGACATATCAATGACAATAAAATTTAAACGAGGTCGGAAAACTTTGTTTTGTTTTTTATTTTAGGTAGATCTTAATATGGCAAATTCAAAATAAAATTTAAACGAGGTCGGAAAACTTTGTTTTGTTTTTTATTTTAGGTAGATCTTAATATGGCAAATTCAAAAATACTATTTTCATAATGCTAGGACGCATAGCTTAGGAGAAAAAGCTGTTTAAACATTACCCATATGAATGACATATCAATGACAATAAAATTTAAACGAGGTCGGAAAACTTTGTTTTGTTTTTTTATTTTAGGTAGATCTTAATATGGCAAATTCAAAAATAATATTTTCATTATGCTGGGACGCATAGCTTAGGAGAAAAAGCTGTTTAAACATTACCCATATGAATGACAATAAAATTTAAACGAGATCGGAAAACTTTGTTTTGTTTTTAATTTTAAATAAATCTTAATATGGCAAATTCAAAAATACTATTTTCATTATGCTAGGACGCATAGCTTAGGAGAAAAAGCTGTTTAAACATTACCCATATGAATGACAATAAAATTTAAACGAGGTCGGAAAACTTTGTTTTGTTTTTTATTTTAGGTAGATCTTATAATGGCAAATTCAAAAATACTATTTTCATTATGCTAGGACGCATAGCTTAGGAGAAAAAGCTGTTTAAACATTACCCATATGAATGACATATCAATTGCAATAAAATTTAAACGAGGTCGGAAAACTTTGTTTTGTTTTTTATTTAAAGTAGATCTTAATATGGCAAATTCAAAAATACTATTTTCATTATGCTAGGACGCATAGCTTAGGAGAAAAAGCTGTTTAAACATTACCCATATGAATGACATATCAATGACAATAAAATTTAAACGAGGTCGGAAAACTTTGTTTTGTTTTTTATTTTAAGTAGATCTTAATATGGCAAATTCAAAAATACTATTTTCATTATGCTAGGACGCATAGCTTAGGAGAAAAAGCTGTTTAAACATTACTCATATGAATGACATATCAATGACAATAAAATTTAAACGAGGTCGGAAAACTTTGTTTTGTTTTTTACTTTAGGTAGATCTTAATATGGCAAATTCAAAAATACTATTTTCATTATGCTAGGACGCATAGCTTAGGAGAAAAAGCTGTTTAAACATTACCCATATGAATGACATATCAATGACAATAAAATTTAAACGAGATCGGAAAACTTTGTTTTGTTTTTTATTTTAGGTAGATCTTAATATGGCAAATTCAAAAATATTATTTTCATTATGCTAGGACGCATAGCTTAGGAGAAAAAGCTGTTTAAACATTACCCATATGAATGACAATAAAATTTAAACGAGGTCGGAAAACTTTGTTTTGTTTTTTATTTTAGGTAAATCTTAATATGGCAAATTCAAAAATACTATTTTCATTATGCTAGGACGCATAGCTTAGGAGAAAAAGCTGTTTAAACATTACCCATATGAATGACAATAAAATTTAAACGAGGTCGGAAAACTTTGTTTTGTTTTTTATTTTAGGTAGATCTTAATATGGCAAATTCAAAATAAAATTTAAACGAGGTCGGAAAACTTTGTTTTGTTTTTTATTTTATGTAGATCTTAATATGGCAAATTCAAAAATACTATTTTCATAATGCTAGGACGCATAGCTTAGGAGAAAAAGCTGTTTAAACATTACCCATATGAATGACATATCAATGACAATAAAATTTAAATGAGGTCGGAAAACTTTGTTTTTTTTTTTACTTTAGGTAGATCTTAATATGGCAAATTCAAAAATTTTATTTTCATTATGCTAGGACGCACAGCTTAGGAGAAAAAGCTGTTTAAACATTACCCATATGAATGACATATCAATGACAATAAAATTTAAACGAGGTCGGAAAACTTTGTTTTGTTTTTTATTTTAGGTAGATCTTAATATGGCAAATTCAAAATAAAATTTAAACGAGGTCGGAAAACTTTGTTTTGTTTTTTATTTTAGGTAGATCTTAATATGGCAAATTCAAAAATACTATTTTCATAATGCTAGGACGCATAGCTTAGGAGAAAAAGCTGTTTAAACATTACCCATATGAATGACATATCAATGACAATAAAATTTAAACGAGGTCGGAAAACTTTGTTTTGTTTTTTTATTTTAGGTAGATCTTAATATGGCAAATTCAAAAATAATATTTTCATTATGCTGGGACGCATAGCTTAGGAGAAAAAGCTGTTTAAACATTACCCATATGAATGACAATAAAATTTAAACGAGATCGGAAAACTTTGTTTTGTTTTTTATTTTAAATAAATCTTAATATGGCAAATTCAAAAATACTATTTTCATTATGCTAGGACGCATAGCTTAGGAGAAAAAGCTGTTTAAACATTACCCATATGAATGACAATAAAATTTAAACGAGGTCGGAAAACTTTGTTTTGTTTTTTATTTTAGGTAGATCTTATAATGGCAAATTCAAAAATACTATTTTCATTATGCTAGGACGCATAGCTTAGGAGAAAAAGCTGTTTAAACATTACCCATATGAATGACATATCAATGACAATAAAATTTAAACGAGGTCGGAAAACTTTGTTTTGTTTTTTATTTAAAGTAGATCTTAATATGGCAAATTCAAAAATACTATTTTCATTATGCTAGGACGCATAGCTTAGGAGAAAAAGCTGTTTAAACATTACCCATATGAATGACATATCAATGACAATAAAATTTAAACGAGGTCGGAAAACTTTGTTTTGTTTTTTATTTTAGGTAGATCTTAATACGGCAAATTCAAAAATACTATTTTCATTATGCTAGGACGCATAGCTTAGGAGAAAAAGCTGTTTAAACATTACCCATATGAATGACATATCAATGACAATAAAATTTAAACGAGGTCGGAAAACTTTGTTTTGTTTTTTATTTTAGGTAGATCTTATTATAGCAAATTCAAAAATACTATTTTCATTATGCTAGGACGCATAGCTTAGGAGAAAAAGCTGTTTAAACATTACCCATATGAATGACATATCAATGACAATAAAATTTAAACGAGGTCGGAAAACTTTGTTTTGTTTTTTATTTAAAGTAGATCTTAATATGGCAAATTCAAAAATACTATTTTCATTATGCTAGGACGCATAGCTTAGGAGAAAAAGCTGTTTAAACATTACCCATATGAATGACATATCAATGACAATAAAATTTAAACGAGGTCGGAAAACTTTGTTTTGTTTTTTATTTTAGGTAGATCTTAATATGGCAAATTCAAAAATACTATTTTCATTATGCTAGGACGCATAGCTTAGGAGAAAAAGCTGTTTAAACATTACCCATATGAATGACATATCAATGACAATAAAATTTAAACGAGATCGGAAAACTTTGTTTTGTTTTTTATTTTAGGTAGATCTTAATATGGCAAATTCAAAAATACTATTTTTATTATGCTAGGACGCATAGCTTAGGAGAAAAAGCTGTTTAAACATTACCCATATGAATGACAATAAAATTTAAACGAGGTCGGAAAACTTTGTTTTGTTTTTTATGTTAGGTAGATCTTAATATGGCAAATTCAAAAATACTATTTTCATTATGCTAGAACGCATACCTTAGGAGAAAAAGCTGTTTAAACATTACCCATATGAATGACATATCAATGACAATAAAATTTAAACGAGGTCAGAAAACTTTGTTTTGTTTTTTTATTTTAGGTAGATCTTAATATGGCAAATTCAAAAATACTATTTTCATTATGCTAGGACGCATAGCTTAGGAGAAAAAATTGTTTAAACATTACCCATATGAATGACAATAAAATTTAAACGAGGTCGGAAAACTTTGTTTTGTTTTTTATGTTAGGTAGATCTTAATATGGCAAATTCAAAAATACTATTTTCATTATGCTAGGACGCATAGCTTAGGAGAAAAAGCTGTTTAAACATTACCCATATGAATGACAATAAAATTTAAACGAGGTCGGAAAACTTTGTTTTGTTTTTTATGTTAGGTAGATCTTAATATGGCAAATTCAAAAATACTATTTTTATCATGCTAAGACGCATATCTTAGGAGAAAAAACTGTTTAAACATTACCCATATGAATGAAAATAAAATTTAAACGAGGTCGGAAAACTTTGTTTTGTTTTTTATTTTAGGTAAATCTTAATATGGCAAATTCAAAAATACTATTTTTATCATGCTAGGACGCATAGCTTAGGAAAAAAAGCTGTTTAAACATTACCCATATGAATGACAATAAAATGTAAACGAGATCGGAAAACTTTGTTTTGTTTTTAATTTAGGTAGATCTTAATATGGCAAATTCAAAAATACTATTTTCATCATGCCAGGAAGCTTAGCTTAGGAGAAAAAGCTGTTTAAACATTACCCATATGAATGACAATAAAATTTAAACGAGGTCGGAAAACTTTGTTTTGTTTTTTATTTTAGGTAGATCTTAATATGACAAATTCAAAAATAATATTTTCATTATGCTAGGACGCACAGCTTAGGAGAAAAAGCTGTTTAAACATTACCCATATGAATGACAATAAAATTTAAACGAGGTCGGAAAACTTTGTTTTGTTTTTTATTTTAAGTAGATCTTAATATGGCAAATTCAAAAATACTATTTTCATTATGCTAGGACGCATAGCTTAGGAGAAAAAGCTGTTTAAACATTACTCATATGAATGACATATCAATGACAATAAAATTTAAACGAGGTCGGAAAACTTTGTTTTGTTTTTTACTTTAGGTAGATCTTAATATGGCAAATTCAAAAATACTATTTTCATTATGCTAGGACGCATAGCTTAGGAGAAAAAGCTGTTTAAACATTACCCATATGAATGACATATCAATGACAATAAAATTTAAACGAGATCGGAAAACTTTGTTTTGTTTTTTATTTTAGGTAGATCTTAATATGGCAAATTCAAAAATATTATTTTCATTATGCTAGGACGCATAGCTTAGGAGAAAAAGCTGTTTAAACATTACCCATATGAATGACAATAAAATTTAAACGAGGTCGGAAAACTTTGTTTTGTTTTTTATTTTAGGTAAATCTTAATATGGCAAATTCAAAAATACTATTTTCATTATGCTAGGACGCATAGCTTAGGAGAAAAAGCTGTTTAAACATTACCCATATGAATGACAATAAAATTTAAACGAGGTCGGAAAACTTTGTTTTGTTTTTTATTTTAGGTAGATCTTAATATGGCAAATTCAAAATAAAATTTAAACGAGGTCGGAAAACTTTGTTTTGTTTTTTATTTTATGTAGATCTTAATATGGCAAATTCAAAAATACTATTTTCATAATGCTAGGACGCATAGCTTAGGAGAAAAAGCTGTTTAAACATTACCCATATGAATGACATATCAATGACAATAAAATTTAAATGAGGTCGGAAAACTTTGTTTTGTTTTTTACTTTAGGTAGATCTTAATATGGCAAATTCAAAAATTTTATTTTCATTATGCTAGGACGCACAGCTTAGGAGAAAAAGCTGTTTAAACATTACCCATATGAATGACATATCAATGACAATAAAATTTAAACGAGGTCGGAAAACTTTGTTTTGTTTTTTATTTTAGGTAGATCTTAATATGGCAAATTCAAAATAAAATTTAAACGAGGTCGGAAAACTTTGTTTTGTTTTTTATTTTAGGTAGATCTTAATATGGCAAATTCAAAAATACTATTTTCATAATGCTAGGACGCATAGCTTAGGAGAAAAAGCTGTTTAAACATTACCCATATGAATGACATATCAATGACAATAAAATTTAAACGAGGTCGGAAAACTTTGTTTTGTTTTTTTATTTTAGGTAGATCTTAATATGGCAAATTCAAAAATAATATTTTCATTATGCTGGGACGCATAGCTTAGGAGAAAAAGCTGTTTAAACATTACCCATATGAATGACAATAAAATTTAAACGAGATCGGAAAACTTTGTTTTGTTTTTAATTTTAAATAAATCTTAATATGGCAAATTCAAAAATACTATTTTCATTATGCTAGGACGCATAGCTTAGGAGAAAAAGCTGTTTAAACATTACCCATATGAATGACAATAAAATTTAAACGAGGTCGGAAAACTTTGTTTTGTTTTTTATTTTAGGTAGATCTTATAATGGCAAATTCAAAAATACTATTTTCATTATGCTAGGACGCATAGCTTAGGAGAAAAAGCTGTTTAAACATTACCCATATGAATGACATATCAATTGCAATAAAATTTAAACGAGGTCGGAAAACTTTGTTTTGTTTTTTATTTAAAGTAGATCTTAATATGGCAAATTCAAAAATACTATTTTCATTATGCTAGGACGCATAGCTTAGGAGAAAAAGCTGTTTAAACATTACCCATATGAATGACATATCAATGACAATAAAATTTAAACGAGGTCGGAAAACTTTGTTTTGTTTTTTATTTTAAGTAGATCTTAATATGGCAAATTCAAAAATACTATTTTCATTATGCTAGGACGCATAGCTTAGGAGAAAAAGCTGTTTAAACATTACTCATATGAATGACATATCAATGACAATAAAATTTAAACGAGGTCGGAAAACTTTGTTTTGTTTTATACTTTAGGTAGATCTTAATATGGCAAATTCAAAAATACTATTTTCATTATGCTAGGACGCATAGCTTAGGAGAAAAAGCTGTTTAAACATTACCCATATGAATGACATATCAATGACAATAAAATTTAAACGAGATCGGAAAACTTTGTTTTGTTTTTTATTTTAGGTAGATCTTAATATGGCAAATTCAAAAATATTATTTTCATTATGCTAGGACGCATAGCTTAGGAGAAAAAGCTGTTTAAACATTACCCATATGAATGACAATAAAATTTAAACGAGGTCGGAAAACTTTGTTTTGTTTTTTATTTTAGGTAAATCTTAATATGGCAAATTCAAAAATACTATTTTCATTATGCTAGGACGCATAGCTTAGGAGAAAAAGCTGTTTAAACATTACCCATATGAATGACAATAAAATTTAAACGAGGTCGGAAAACTTTGTTTTGTTTTTTATTTTAGGTAGATCTTAATATGGCAAATTCAAAATAAAATTTAAACGAGGTCGGAAAACTTTGTTTTGTTTTTTATTTTATGTAGATCTTAATATGGCAAATTCAAAAATACTATTTTCATAATGCTAGGACGCATAGCTTAGGAGAAAAAGCTGTTTAAACATTACCCATATGAATGACATATCAATGACAATAAAATTTAAATGAGGTCGGAAAACTTTGTTTTGTTTTTTACTTTAGGTAGATCTTAATATGGCAAATTCAAAAATTTTATTTTCATTATGCTAGGACGCACAGCTTAGGAGAAAAAGCTGTTTAAACATTACCCATATGAATGACATATCAATGACAATAAAATTTAAACAGGTCGGAAAACTTTGTTTTGTTTTTTATTTTAGGTAGATCTTAATATGGCAAATTCAAAATAAAATTTAAACGAGGTCGGAAAACTTTGTTTTGTTTTTTATTTTAGGTAGATCTTAATATGGCAAATTCAAAAATACTATTTTCATAATGCTAGGACGCATAGCTTAGGAGAAAAAGCTGTTTAAACATTACCCATATGAATGACATATCAATGACAATAAAATTTAAACGAGGTCGGAAAACTTTGTTTTGTTTTTTTATTTTAGGTAGATCTTAATATGGCAAATTCAAAAATAATATTTTCATTATGCTGGGACGCATAGCTTAGGAGAAAAAGCTGTTTAAACATTACCCATATGAATGACAATAAAATTTAAACGAGATCGGAAAACTTTGTTTTGTTTTTAATTTTAAATAAATCTTAATATGGCAAATTCAAAAATACTATTTTCATTATGCTAGGACGCATAGCTTAGGAGAAAAAGCTGTTTAAACATTACCCATATGAATGACAATAAAATTTAAACGAGGTCGGAAAACTTTGTTTTGTTTTTTATTTTAGGTAGATCTTATAATGGCAAATTCAAAAATACTATTTTCATTATGCTAGGACGCATAGCTTAGGAGAAAAAGCTGTTTAAACATTACCCATATGAATGACATATCAATGACAATAAAATTTAAACGAGGTCGGAAAACTTTGTTTTGTTTTTTATTTAAAGTAGATCTTAATATGGCAAATTCAAAAATACTATTTTCATTATGCTAGGACGCATAGCTTAGGAGAAAAAGCTGTTTAAACATTACCCATATGAATGACATATCAATGACAATAAAATTTAAACGAGGTCGGAAAACTTTGTTTTGTTTTTTATTTTAGGTAGATCTTAATACGGCAAATTCAAAAATACTATTTTCATTATGCTAGGACGCATAGCTTAGGAGAAAAAGCTGTTTAAACATTACCCATATGAATGACATATCAATGACAATAAAATTTAAACGAGATCGGAAAACTTTGTTTTGTTTTTTATTTTAGGTAGATCTTAATATGGCAAATTCAAAAATACTATTTTTATTATGCTAGGACGCATAGCTTAGGAGAAAAAGCTGTTTAAACATTACCCATATGAATGACAATAAAATTTAAACGAGGTCGGAAAACTTTGTTTTGTTTTTTATGTTAGGTAGATCTTAATATGGCAAATTCAAAAATACTATTTTCATTATGCTACAACGCATAGCTTAGGAGAAAAAGCTGTTTAAACATTACCCATATGAATGACATATCAATGACAATAAAATTTAAACGAGGTCAGAAAACTTTGTTTTGTTTTTTTATTTTAGGTAGATCTTAATATGGCAAATTCAAAAATACTATTTTCATTATGCTAGGACGCATAGCTTAGGAGAAAAAACTGTTTAAACATTACCCATATGAATGACAATAAAATTTAAACGAGGTCGGAAAACTTTGTTTTGTTTTTTATGTTAGGTAGATCTTAATATGGCAAATTCAAAAATACTATTTTCATTATGCTAGGACGCATAGCTTAGGAGAAAAAGCTGTTTAAACATTACCCATATGAATGACAATAAAATTTAAACGAGGTCGGAAAACTTTGTTTTGTTTTTTATGTTAGGTAGATCTTAATATGGCAAATTCAAAAATACTATTTTTATCATGCTAAGACGCATATCTTAGGAGAAAAAACTGTTTAAACATTACCCATATGAATGACAATAAAATTTAAACGAGGTCGGAAAACTTTGTTTTGTTTTTTATTTTAGGTAAATCTTAATATGGCAAATTCAAAAATACTATTTTTATCATGCTAGGACGCATAGCTTAGGAAAAAAAGCTGTTTAAACATTACCCATATGAATGACAATAAAATGTAAACGAGATCGGAAAACTTTGTTTTGTTTTTAATTTAGGTAGATCTTAATATGGCAAATTCAAAAATACTATTTTCATCATGCCAGGAAGCTTAGCTTAGGAGAAAAAGCTGTTTAAACATTACCCATATGAATGACAATAAAATTTAAACGAGGTGGGAAAACTTTGTTTTGTTTTTTATTTTAGGTAGATCTTAATATGGCAAATTCAAAAATAATATTTTCATTATGCTAGGACGCACAGCTTAGGAGAAAAAGCTGTTTAAACATTACCCATATGAATGACAATAAAATTTAAACGAGGTCGGAAAACTTTGTTTTGTTTTTTATTTTAAGTAGATCTTAATATGGCAAATTCAAAAATACTATTTTCATTATGCTAGAACGCATACCTTAGGAGAAAAAGCTGTTTAAACATTACCCATATGAATGACATATCAATGACAATAAAATTTAAACGAGGTCAGAAAACTTTGTTTTGTTTTTTATTTTAGGTAGATCTTAATATGGCAAATTCAAAAATACTATTTATATTATGCTAGGACGCATAGCTTAGGAGAAAAAGCTGTTTAAACATTACCCATATGAATGACAATAAAATTTAAACAAGGTCGGAAAACTTTGTTTTGTTTTTTATTTTAAGTAGATCTTAATATGGCAAATTCAAAAATACTATTTTCATTATGCTAGGACGCATAGCTTAGGAGAAAAAGCTGTTTAAACATTACTCATATGAATGACATATCAATGACAATAAAATTTAAACGAGGTCGGAAAACTTTGTTTTGTTTTTTACTTTAGGTAGATCTTAATATGGCAAATTCAAAAATAATATTTTCATTATGCTAGGACGCACAGCTTAGGAGAAAAAGCTGTTTAAACATTACCCATATGAATGACAATAAAATTTAAACGAGGTCGGAAAACTTTGTTTTGTTTTTTATTTTAAGTAGATCTTAATATGGCAAATTCAAAAATACTATTTTCATTATACTAGGACGCATAGCTTAGGAGAAAAAGCTGTTTAAACATTACCCATATGAATGACATATCAATGACAATAAAATTTAAACGAGATCGGAAAACTTTGTTTTGATTTTTATTTTAGGTAGATCTTAATATGGCAAATTCAAAAATATTATTTTCATTATGCTAGGACGCATAGCTTAGGAGAAAAAGCTGTTTAAACATTACCCATATGAATGACAATAAAATTTAAACGAGGTCGGAAAACTTTGTTTTGTTTTTTATTTTAGGTAAATCTTAATATGGCAAATTCAAAAATACTATTTTCATTATGCTAGGACGCATAGCTTAGGAGAAAAAGCTGTTTAAACATTACCCATATGAATGACAATAAAATTTAAACGAGGTCGGAAAACTTTGTTTTGTTTTTTATTTTAGGTAGATCTTAATATGGCAAATTCAAAATAAAATTTAAACGAGGTCGGAAAACTTTGTTTTGTTTTTTATTTTATGTAGATCTTAATATGGCAAATTCAAAAATACTATTTTCATAATGCTAGGACGCATAGCTTAGGAGAAAAAGCTGTTTAAACATTACCCATATGAATGACATATCAATGACAATAAAATTTAAATGAGGTCGGAAAACTTTGTTTTGTTTTTATCTTTAGGTAGATCTTAATATGGCAAATTCAAAAATACTATTTTCATTATGCTAGGACGCACAGCTTAGGAGAAAAAGCTGTTTAAACATTACCCATATGAATGACATATCAATGACAATAAAATTTAAACGAGGTCGGAAAACTTTGTTTTGTTTTTTATTTTAGGTAGATCTTAATATGGCAAATTCAAAATAAAATTTAAACGAGGTCGGTAAACTTTGTTTTGTTTTTTATTTTAGGTAGATCTTAATATGGCAAATTCAAAAATACTATTTTCATAATGCTAGGACGCATAGCTTAGGAGAAAAAGCTGTTTAAACATTACCCATATGAATGACATATCAATGACAATAAAATTTAAACGAGGTCGGAAAACTTTGTTTTGTTTTTTTATTTTAGGTAGATCTTAATATGGCAAATTCAAAAATACTATTTTCATTATGCTAGGACGCATAGCTTAGGAGAAAAAGCTGTTTAAACATTACCCATATGAATGACATATGAATGACAATAAAATTTAAACGAGGTCGGAAAACTTTGTTTTGTTTTTTATGTTAGGTAGATCTTAATATGGCAAATTCAAAAATACTATTTTCATAATGCTAGGACGCATAGCTTAGGAGAAAAAACTGTTTAAACATTACCCATATGAATGACATATCAATGACAATAAAATTTAAACGAGGTCGGAAAACTTTGTTTTGTTTTTTATTTTAGGTAGATCTTAATATGGCAAATTCAAAAATACTATTTTCATTATGCTAGGACGCATAGCTTAGGAGTAAAAGCTGTTTAAACATTACCCATATGAATGACATATCAATGACAATAAAATTTAAACGAGGTCGGAAAACTTTGTTTTGTTTTTTATTTAAAGTAGATCTTAATATGGCAAATTTAAAAATACTATTTTCATAATGCTAGGACGCATAGCTTAGGAGAAAAAGCTGTTTAAACATTACCCATATGAATGATATATCAATGAAAATAAAATTTAAACGAGGTCGGAAAACTTTGTTTTGTTTTTTATTTTAGGTAGATCTTAATATGGCAAATTCAAAAATACTATTTTTATTATGCTAGGACGCATAGCTTAGGAGAAAAAGCTGTTTAAACATTACCCATATGAATGACATATCAATGACAATAAAATTTAAACGAGATCGGAAAACTTTGTTTTGTTTTTTATTTTAGGTAGATCTTAATATGGCAAATTCAAAAATACTATCTTCATTATGCTAGGATGCATAGCTTAGGAGAAAAAGCTGTTTAAACATTACCCATATGAATGACAATAAAATTTAAACGAGGTCGGAAAACTTTGTTTTGTTTTTTATGTAAGGTAGATCTTAATATGGCAAATTCAAAAATACTATTTTCATTATGCTAGGACGCATAGCTTAGGAGAAAAAGCTGTTTAAACATTACCCATATGAATGACAATAAAATTTAAACGAGGTCGGAAAACTTTGTTTTGTTTTTTATTTTAGGTAGATCTTAATATGGCAAATTCAAAAATACTATTTTTATCATGCTAAGACGCATATCTTAGGAGAAAAAACTGTTTAAACATTACCCATATGAATGACAATAAAATTTAAACGAGGTCGGAAAACTTTGTTTTGTTTTTTATTTTAGGTAGATCTTAATATGGCAAATTCAAAAATAATATTTTCATTATGCTAGGACGCACAGCTTAGGAGAAAAAACTGTTTAAACATTACCCATATGAATGACAATAAAATTTAAACGAGGTCGGAAAACTTTGTTTTGTTTTTTATTTTAGGTAAATCTTAATATGGCAAATTCAAAAATACTATTTTCATTATGCTAGGACGCATAGCTTAGGAGAAAAAGCTGTTTAAACATTACCCATATGAATGACAATAAAATTTAAACGAGGTCGGAAAACTTTGTTTTGTTTTTTATTTTAAGTAGATCTTAATATGGCAAATTCAAAAATACTGTTTTCATTATGCTAGGACGCATAGCTTAGGAGAAAAAGCTGTTTAAACATTACCCATATGAATGACATATCAATGACAATAAAATTTAAACGAGGTCGGAAAACTTTGTTTTGTTTTTTACTTTAGGTAGATCTTAATATGGCAAATTCAAAAATACTATTTTCATTATGCTAGGACGCACAGCTTAGGAGAAAAAGCTGTTTAAACATTACCCATATGAATGACATATCAATGACAATAAAATTTAAACGAGGTCGGAAAACTTTGTTTTGTTTTTTATTTTAGGTAGATCTTAATATGGCAAATTCAAAATAAAATTTAAACGAGGTCGAAAAACTTTGTTTTGTTTTTTATTTTAGGTAGATCTTAATATGGCAAATTCAAAAATACTATTTTCATAATGCTAGGACGCATAGCTTAGGAGAAAAAGCTGTTTAAACATTACCCATATGAATGACATATCAATGACAATAAAATTTAAACGAAGTCGGAAAACTTTGTTTTGTTTTTTTATTTTATGTAGATCTTAATATGGCAAATTCAAAAATACTATTTTCATAATGCTAGGACGCATAGCTTAGGAGAAAAATCTGTTTAAACATTACCCATATGAATGATATATCAATGAAAATAAAATTTAAACGAGGTCGGAAAACTTTGTTTTGTTTTTTATTTTAGGTAGATCTTAATATGGCAAATTCAAAAATACTATTTTCATTATGCTAGGATGCATAGCTTAGGAGAAAAAGCTGTTTAAACATTACCCATATGAATGACATATCAATGACAATAAAATTTAAACGAGATCGGAAAACTTTGTTTTGTTTCTTATTTTAGGTAGATCTTAATATGGCAAATTCAAAAATACTATCTTCATTATGCTAGGATGCATAGCTTAGGAGAAAAAGCTGTTTAAACATTACCCATATGAATGACAATAAAATTTAAACGAGGTCGGAAAACTTTGTTTTGTTTTTTATGTAAGGTAGATCTTAATATGGCAAATTCAAAAATACTATTTTCATTATGCTAGGACGCATAGCTTAGGAGAAAAAGCTGTTTAAACATTACCCATATGAATGACAATAAAATTTAAACGAGGTCGGAAAACTTTGTTTTGTTTTTTATGTTAGGTAGATCTTAATATGGCAAATTCAAAAATACTATTTTTATCATGCTAAGACGCATATCTTAGGAGAAAAAACTGTTTAAACATTACCCATATGAATGACAATACAATTTAAACGAGGTCGGAAAACTTTGTTTTGTTTTTTATTTTAGGTAAATCTTAATATGGCAAATTCAAAAATACTATTTTTATCATGCTAGGACGCATAGCTTAGGAAAAAAAGCTGTTTAAACATTACCCATATGAATGACAATAAAATGTAAACGAGGTCGGAAAACTTTGTTTTGTTTTTAATTTAGGTAGATCTTAATATGGCAAATTCAAAAATACTATTTTCATCATGCTAGGAAGCTTAGCTTAGGAGAAAAAGCTGTTTAAACATTACCCATATGAATGACAATAAAATTTAAACGAGGTCGGAAAACTTTGTTTTGTTTTTTATTTTAGGTAGATCTTAATATGGCAAATTCAAAAATAATATTTTCATTATGCTAGGACGCACAGCTTAGGAGAAAAAACTGTTTAAACATTACCCATATGAATGACAATAAAATTTAAACGAGGTCGGAAAACTTTGTTTTGTTTTTTATTTTAGGTAAATCTTAATATGGCAAATTCAAAAATACTATTTTCATTATGCTAGGACGCATAGCTTAGGAGAAAAAGCTGTTTAAACATTACCCATATGAATGACAATAAAATTTAAACGAGGTCGGAAAACTTTGTTTTGTTTTTTATTTTAAGTAGATCTTAATATGGCAAATTCAAAAATACTGTTTTCATTATGCTAGGACGCATAGCTTAGGAGAAAAAGCTGTTTAAACATTACCCATATGAATGACATATCAATGACAATAAAATTTAAACGAGGTCGGAAAACTTTGTTTTGTTTTTTACTTTAGGTAGATCTTAATATGGCAAATTCAAAAATACTATTTTCATTATGCTAGGACGCACAGCTTAGGAGAAAAAGCTGTTTAAACATTACCCATATGAATGACATATCAATGACAATAAAATTTAAACGAGGTCGGAAAACTTTGTTTTGTTTTTTATTTTAGGTAGATCTTAATATGGCAAATTCAAAATAAAATTTAAACGAGGTCGAAAAACTTTGTTTTGTTTTTTATTTTAGGTAGATCTTAATATGGCAAATTCAAAAATACTATTTTCATAATGCTAGGACGCATAGCTTAGGAGAAAAAGCTGTTTAAACATTACCCATATGAATGACATATCAATGACAATAAAATTTAAACGAAGTCGGAAAACTTTGTTTTGTTTTTTTATTTTAGGTAGATCTTAATATGGCAAATTCAAAAATACTATTTTCATTATGCTAGGACTTATAGCTAAGGAGAAAAAACTGTTTAAACATTACCCATATGAATGACAATAAAATTTAAACGAGGTCGGAAAACTTTGTTTTGTTTTTCATGTTAGGTAGATCTTAATATGGTTAAATTCAAAAATACTATTTTCATTATGCTAGGACGCATAGCTTAGGAGAAAAAGCTGTTTAAACATTACCCATATGAATGACAATAAAATTTAAACGAGGTCGGAAAACTTTGTTTTGTTTTTTATTTTAAGTAGATCCTAATATGGCAAATTCAAAAACACTATTTTCATTATGCTAGGACGCATAGCTGAGGAGAAAAAGCTGTTTAAACATTACCCATATGAATGACATATCAATGACAATAAAATTTAAACGAGATCGGAAAACTTTGTTTTGTTTTTTATTTTAGGTAGATCTTAATATGGTAAATTCAAAAATACTATCTTCATTATGCTAGGACGCATAGCTTAGGAGAAAAAGCTGTTTAAACATTACCCATATGAATGACAATAAAATTTAAACGAGGTCGGAAAACTTTGTTTTGTTTTTTATTTTAGGTAGATCTTAATATGGCAAATTCAAAATAAAATTTAAACGAGGTCGGAAAACTTTGTTTTGTTTTTTATTTTAGGTAGATCTTAATATGGCAAATTCAAAAATACTATTTTCATAATGCTAGGACGCATAGCTTAGGAGAAAAAGCTGTTTAAACATTACCCATATGAATGACATATCAATGACAATAAAATTTAAATGAGGTCGGAAAACTTTGTTTTGTTTTTTACTTTAGGTAGATCTTAATATGGCAAATTCAAAAATACTATTTTCATTATGCTAGGACGCACAGCTTAGGAGAAAAAGCTGTTTAAACATTACCCATATGAATGACATATCAATGACAATAAAATTTAAACGAGGTCGGAAAACTTTGTTTTGTTTTTTATTTTAGGTAGATCTTAATATGGCAAATTCAAAATAAAATTTAAACGAGGTCGGAAAACTTTGTTTTGTTTTTTATTTTAGGTAGATCTTAATATGGCAAATTCAAAAATACTATTTTCATAATGCTAGGACGCATAGCTTAGGAGAAAAAGCTGTTTAAACATTACCCATATGAATGACATATCAATGACAATAAAATTTAAACGAGGTCGGAAAACTTTGTTTTGTTTTTGTTATTTTAGGTAGATCTTAATATGGCAAATTCAAAAATACTATTTTCATTATGCTAGGACGCATAGCTTAGGAGAAAAAGCTGTTTAAACATTACCCATATGAATGACATATGAATGACAATAAAATTTAAACGAGGTCGGAAAACTTTGTTTTGTTTTTAATGTTAGGTAGATCTTAATATGGCAAATTCAAAAATACTATTTTCATAATGCAAGGACGCATAGCTTAGGAGAAAAAACTGTTTAAACATTACCCATATGAATGACATATCAATGACAATAAAATTTAAACGAGGTCGGAAAACTTTGTTTTGTTTTTTATTTTAGGTAGATCTTGTAATGGCAAATTCAAAAATACTATTTTCATTATGCTAACATTACCCATATGAATGACATATCAATGACAATAAAATTTAAACGAGGTCGGAAAACTTTGTTTTGTTTTTTATTTAAAGTAGATCTTAATATGGCAAATTCAAAAATACTATTTTCATTATGCTAGGACGCATAGCTTAGGAGAAAAAGCTGTTTAAACATTACCCATATGAATGACAATAAAATTTAAACGAGGTCGGAAAACTTTGTTTTGTTTTTTATGTTAGGTAGATCTTAATATGGCAAATTCAAAAATACTATTTTCATTATGCTAGAACGCATACCTTAGGAGAAAAAGCTGTTTAAACATTACCCATATGAATGACATATCAATGACAATAAAATTTAAACGAGGTCAGAAAACTTTGTTTTGTTTTTTTATTTTAGGTAGATCTTAATATGGCAAATTCAAAAATACTATTTTCATTATGCTAGGACGCATAGCTTAGGAGAAAAAACTGTTTAAACATTACCCATATGAATGACAATAAAATTTAAACGAGGTCGGAAAACTTTGTTTTGTTTTTTATGTAAGGTAGATCTTAATATGGCAAATTCAAAAATACTATTTTCATTATGCTAGGACGCATAGCTTAGGAGAAAAAGCTGTTTAAACATTACCCATATGAATGACAATAAAATTTAAACGAGGTCGGAAAACTTTGTTTTGTTTTTTATGTTAGGTAGATCTTAATATGGCAAATTCAAAAATACTATTTTTATCATGCTAAGACGCATATCTTAGGAGAAAAAACTGTTTAAACATTACCCATATGAATGACAATAAAATTTAAACGAGGTCGGAAAACTTTGTTTTGTTTTTAATTTTAGGTAAATCTTAATATGGCAAATTCAAAAATACTATTTTTATCATGCTAGGACGCATAGCTTAGGAAAAAAAGCTGTTTAAACATTACCCATATGAATGACAATAAAATGTAAACGAGGTCGGAAAACTTTGTTTTGTTTTTAATTTAGGTAGATCTTAATATGGCAAATTCAAAAATACTATTTTCATCATGCTAGGAAGCTTAGCTTAGGAGAAAAAGCTGTTTAAACATTACTCATATGAATGACAATAAAATTTAAACGAGGTCGGAAAACTTTGTTTTGTTTTTTATTTTAGGTAAATCTTAATATGGCAAATTCAAAAATACTATTTTCATTATGCTAGGACGCATAGCTTAGGAGAAAAAGCTGTTTAAACATTACCCATATGAATGACAATAAAATTTAAACGAGGTCGGAAAACTTTGTTTTGTTTTTTATTTTAAGTAGATCTTAATATGGCAAATTCAAAAATACTATTTTCATTATGCTAGGACGCATAGCTTAGGAGAAAAAGCTGTTTAAACATTACCCATATGAATGACATATCAATGACAATAAAATTTAAACGAGGTCGGAAAACTTTGTTTTTTTTTTTACTTTAGGTAGATCTTAATATGGCAAATTCAAAAATACTATTTTCATTATGCTAGGACGCACAGCTTAGGAGAAAAAGCTGTTTAAACATTACCCATATGAATGACATATCAATGACAATAAAATTTAAACGAGGTCGGAAAACTTTGTTTTGTTTTTTATTTTAGGTAGATCTTAATATGGCAAATTCAAAATAAAATTTAAACGAGGTCGAAAAACTTTGTTTTGTTTTTTATTTTAGGTAGATCTTAATATGGCAAATTCAAAAATACTATTTTCATAATGCTAGGACGCATAGCTTAGGAGAAAAAGCTGTTTAAACATTACCCATATGAATGACATATGGATGACAATAAAATTTAAACGAGGTCGGAAAACTTTGTTTTGTTTCTTAGGTTAGGTAGATCTTAATATGGCAAATTCAAAAATACTATTTTCATAATGCTAGGACGCATAGCTTAGGAGAAAAAACTGTTTAAACATTACCCATATGAATGACAATAAAATTTAAACGAGGTCGGAAAACTTTGTTTTGTTTTTCATGTTAGGTAGATCTTAATATGGTTAAATTCAAAAATACTATTTTCATTATGCTAGGACGCATAGCTTAGGAGAAAAAGCTGTTTAAACATTACCCATATGAATGACAATAAAATTTAAACGAAGTCGGAAAACTTTGTTTTGTTTTTAATTTTAAGTAGATCTTAATATGGAAAATTCAAAAACACTATTTTCATTATGCTAGGACGCATAGCTTAGGAGAAAAAGCTGTTTAAACATTACCCATATGAATGACATATCAATGACAATAAAATTTAAACGAGGTCGGAAAACTTTGTTTTGTTTTTTATTTAAAGTAGATCTTAATATGGCAAATTCAAAAATACTATTTTCATTATGCTAGGACGCATAGCTTAGGAGAAAAAGCTGTTTAAACATTACCCATATGAATGACAATAAAATTTAAACGAGGTCGGAAAACTTTGTTTTGTTTTTTATGTTAGGTAGATCTTAATATGGCAAATTCAAAAATACTATTTTCATTATGCTAGAACGCATACCTTAGGAGAAAAAGCTGTTTAAACATTACCCATATGAATGACATATCAATGACAATAAAATTTAAACGAGGTCAGAAAACTTTGTTTTGTTTTTTTATTTTAGGTAGATCTTAATATGGCAAATTCAAAAATACTATTTTCATTATGCTAGGACGCATAGCTTAGGAGAAAAAACTGTTTAAACATTACCCATATGAATGACAATAAAATTTAAACGAGGTCGGAAAACTTTGTTTTGTTTTTTATGTAAGGTAGATCTTAATATGGCAAATTCAAAAATACTATTTTCATTATGCTAGGACGCATAGCTTAGGAGAAAAAGCTGTTTAAACATTACCCATATGAATGACAATAAAATTTAAACGAGGTCGGAAAACTTTGTTTTGTTTTTTATGTTAGGTAGATCTTAATATGGCAAATTCAAAAATACTATTTTTATCATGCTAAGACGCATATCTTAGGAGAAAAAACTGTTTAAACATTACCCATATGAATGACAATAAAATTTAAACGAGGTCGGAAAACTTTGTTTTGTTTTTAATTTTAGGTAAATCTTAATATGGCAAATTCAAAAATACTATTTTTATCATGCTAGGACGCATAGCTTAGGAAAAAAAGCTGTTTAAACATTACCCATATGAATGACAATAAAATGTAAACGAGGTCGGAAAACTTTGTTTTGTTTTTAATTTAGGTAGATCTTAATATGGCAAATTCAAAAATACTATTTTCATCATGCTAGGAAGCTTAGCTTAGGAGAAAAAGCTGTTTAAACATTACCCATATGAATGACAATAAAATTTAAACGAGGTCGGAAAACTTTGTTTTGTTTTTTATTTTAGGTAGATCTTAATATGGCAAATTCAAAAATAATATTTTCATTATGCTAGGACGCACAGCTTAGGAGAAAAAACTGTTTAAACATTACCCATATGAATGACAATAAAATTTAAACGAGGTCGGAAAACTTTGTTTTGTTTTTTATTTTAGGTAAATCTTAATATTGCAAATTCAAAAATACTATTTTCATTATGCTAGGACGCATAGCTTAGGAGAAAAAGCTGTTTAAACATTACCCATATGAATGACAATAAAATTTAAACGAGGTCGGAAAACTTTGTTTTGTTTTTTATTTTAAGTAGATCTTAATATGGCAAATTCAAAAATACTATTTTCATTATGCTAGGACGCATAGCTTAGGAGAAAAAGCTGTTTAAACATTACCCATATGAATGACAATAAAATGTAAACGAGGTCGGAAAACTTTGTTTTGTTTTTAATTTAGGTAGATCTTAATATGGCAAATTCAAAAATAATATTTTCATTATGCTAGGACGCACAGCTTAGGAGAAAAAGCTGTTTAAACATTACCCATATGAATGACAATAAAATTTAAACGAGGTCGGAAAACTTTGTTTTGTTTTTTATTTTAGGTAGATCTTAATATGGCAAATTCAAAAATAATATTTTCATTATGCTAGGACGCACAGCTTAGGAGAAAAAACTGTTTAAACATTACCCATATGAATGACAATAAAATTTAAACGAGGTCGGAAAACTTTGTTTTGTTTTTTATTTTAGGTAAATCTTAATATGGCAAATTCAAAAATACTATTTTTATCATGCTAGGACGCATAGCTTAGGAAAAAAAGCTGTTTAAACATTACCCATATGAATGACAATAAAATGTAAACGAGGTCGGAAAACTTTGTTTTGTTTTTAATTTAGGTAGATCTTAATATGGCAAATTCAAAAATACTATTTTCATCATGCTAGGAAGCTTAGCTTAGGAGAAAAAGCTGTTTAAACATTACCCATATGAATGACAATAAAATTTAAACGAGGTCGGAAAACTTTGTTTTGTTTTTTATTTTAGGTAGATCTTAATATGGCAAATTCAAAAATAATATTTTCATTATGCTAGGACGCACAGCTTAGGAGAAAAAACTGTTTAAACATTACCCATATCAATGACAATAAAATTTAAACGAGGTCGGAAAACTTTGTTTTGTTTTTTACTTTAGGTAGATCTTAATATGGCAAATTCAAAAATACTATTTTCATTATTCTAGGACGCACAGCTTAGGAGAAAAAGCTGTTTAAACATTACCCATATGAATGACATATCAATGACAATAAAATTTAAACGAGGTCGGAAAACTTTGTTTTGTTTTTTATTTTAGGTAGATCTTAATATGGCAAATTCAAAATAAAATTTAAACGAGGTCGGAAAACTTTGTTTTGTTTTTTACTTTAGGTAGATCTTAATATGGCAAATTCAAAAATACTATTTTTATAATGCTAGGACGCATAGCTTAGGAGAAAAAGCTGTTTAAACATTACCCATATGAATGACATATCAATGACAATAAAATTTAAACGAAGTCGGAAAACTTTGTTTTGTTTTTTTATTTTAGGTAAATCTTAATATAACAAATTCAAAAATACTATTTTCATTATGCTTGGACGCATAGCTTAGGAGAAAAAGCTGTTTAAACATTACCCATATGAATGACATATGGATGACAATAAAATTTAAACGAGGTCGGAAAACTTTGTTTTGTTTTTTATGTTAGGTAGATCTTAATATGGCAAATTCAAAAATACTATTTTCATAATGCTAGGACGCATAGCTTAGGAGAAAAAACTGTTTAAACATTACCCATATGAATGACAATAAAATTTAAACGAGGTCGGAAAACTTTGTTTTGTTTTTCATGTTAGGTAGATCTTAATATGGTTAAATTCAAAAATACTATTTTCATTATGCTAGGACGCATAGCTTAGGAGAAAAAGCTGTTTAAACATTACCCATATGAATGACAATAAAATTTAAACGAGGTCGGAAAACTTTGTTTTGTTTTTAATTTTAAGTAGATCTTAATATGGAAAATTCAAAAACACTATTTTCATTATGCTAGGACGCATAGCTTAAGAGAAAAAGCTGTTTAAACATTACCCATATGAATGACATATCAATGACAATAAAATTTAAACGAGATCGGAAAACTTTGTTTTGTTTTTTATTTTAGGTAGATCTTAATATGGCAAATTCAAAAATACTATCTTCATTATGCTAGGACGCATAGCTTAGGAGAAAAAGCTGTTTAAACATTACCCATATGAATGACAATAAAATTTAAACGAGGTCGGAAAACTTTGTTTTGTTTTTTATTTTAGGTAAATCTTAATATAGCAAATTCAAAAATACTATTTTCATTATGCTTAAATGCATAGCTTAGGAGAAAAAGCTGTTTAAACATTACCCATATGAATGACAATAAAATTTAAACGAGGTCGGAAAACCTTGTTTTGTTTTTTATTTTAAGTAGATCTTAATATGGCAAATTCAAAAATACTATTTTTATAATGCTAGGACGCATAGCATAGGAGAAAAAGCTGTTTAAACATTACCCATATGAATGACATATCAATGACAATAAAATTTAAACGAGATCGGAAAACTTTGTTTTGTTTTTTATTTTAGGTAGATCTTAATATGGCAAATTCAAAAATACTATTTATATTATGCTAGGACGCATAGCTTAGGAGAAAAAGCTGTTTAAACATTACCCATATGAATGACATATCAATGACAATAAAATTTAAACGAGATCGGAAAACTTTGTTTTGTTTTTTATTTTAGGTAGATCTTAATATGGCAAATTCAAAAATACTATCTTCATTATGCTAGGACGCATAGCTTAGGAGAAAAAGCTGTTTAAACATTACCCATATGAATGACAATAAAATTTAAACGAGGTCGGAAAACTTTGTTTTGTTTTTTATTTTAGGTAGATCTTAATATGGCAAATTCAAAAATACTATTTTCATAATGCTAGAACGCATAGCTTAGGAGAAAAAGCTGTTTAAACATTACCCATATGAATGACATATCAATGACAATAAAATTTAAACGAGGTCGGAAAACTTTGTTTTGTTTTTTATTTTAAGTAGATCTTAATATGGCAAATTCAAAAATACTATTTTTATAATGCTAGGGCGCATAGCTTAGGAGAAAAAGCTGTTTAAACATTACCCATATGAATGACATATCAATGACAATAAAATTTAAACGAGATCGGAAAACTTTGTTTTGTTTTTTATTTTAGGTAGATCTTAATATGGCAAATTCAAAAATACTATTTTCATTATGCAAGGACGCATAACTTAGGAGAAAAAGCTGTTTAAACATTACCCATATGAATGACATATCAATGACAATAAAATTTAAACGAGGTCAGAAAACTTTGTTTTGTTTTCTATTTTAGGTAGATCTTAATATGGCAAATTCAAAAATACTATTTTCATTATGCTACGACGCATAGCTTAGGAGAAAAAGCTGTTTAAACATTACCCATATGAATGACATATCAATGACAATAAAATTTAAACGAGGTCGGAAAACTTTGTTTTGTTTTTTATTTAAAGTAGATCTTAATATGGCAAATTCAAAAATACTATTTTCATTATGCTAGGACGCATAGCTTAGGAGAAAAAGCTGTTTAAACATTACCCATATGAATGACATATCAATGACAATAAAATTTAAACGAGGTCGGAAAACTTTGTTTTGTTTTTTATTTTAGATAGATCTTAATATGGCAAATTCAAAAATACTATTTTTATTATGCTAGGACGCATAGCTTAGGAGAAAAAGCTGTTTAAACATTACCCATATGAATGACATATCAATGACAATAAAATTTAAACGAGGTCGGAAAACTTTGTTTTGTTTTTTATTTAAAGTAGATCTTAATATGGCAAATTCAAAAATACTATTTTCATTATGCTAGGACGCATAGCTTAGGAGAAAAATCTGTTTAAACATTACCCATATGAATGACATATCAATGACAATAAAATTTAAACGAGGTCGGAAAACTTTGTTTTGTTTTTTATTTTAGGTAGATCTTAATATGGCAAATTCAAAAATACTATTTTCATTATGCTAGGACGCATAGCTTAGGAGAAAAAGCTGTTTAAACATTACCCATATGAATGACAATAAAATTTAAACGAGGTCGGAAAACTTTGTTTTGTTTTTTATTTTAGGTAGATCTTAATATGGCAAATTCAAAAATACTATTTTCATTATGCTAGAACGCATACCTTAAGAGAAAAAGCTGTTTAAACATTACCCATATGAATGACATATCAATGACAATAAAATTTAAACGAGGTCAGAAAACTTTGTTTTGTTTTTTATTTTAGGTAGATCTTAATATGGCAAATTCAAAAATACTATTTTCATTATGCTAGGACGCATAGCTTAGGAGAAAAAACTGTTTAAACATTACCCATATGAATGACAATAAAATTTAAACGAGGTCGGAAAACTTTGTTTTGTTTTTTATTTTAAGTAGATCTTAATATGGCAAATTCAAAAATACTATTTTCATTATGCTAGGACGCATAGCTTAGGAGAAAAAGCTGTTTAAACATTACCCATATGAAAGACATATCAATGACAATAAAATTTAAAAGAGGTCGGAAAACTTTGTTTTGTTTTTTACTTTAGGTAGATCTTAATATGGCAAATTCAAAAATTTTATTTTCATTATGCTAGGACGCATAGCTTAGGAGAAAAAGCTGTTTAAACATTACCCATATGAATGACAATAAAACTTAAACGAGGTCGGAAAACTTTGTTTTGTTTTTTATTTTAAGTAGATCTTAATATGGCAAATTCAAAAATACTATTTTCATTATGCTAGGACGCATAGCTTAGGAGAAAAAGCTGTTTAAACATTACCCATATGAATGACAATAAAATTTAAACGAGGTCGGAAAACTTTGTTTTGTTTTTTATTTTAAGTAGATCTTAATATGGCAAATTCAAAAATACTATTTTCATTATGCTAGGACGCATAGCTTAGGAGAAAAAGCTGTTTAAACATTACCCATATGAATGACAATAAAATTTAAACGAGGTCGGAAAACTTTGTTTTGTTTTTTATTTTAAGTAGATCTTAATATGGCAAATTCAAAAATACTATTTTCATTAAGCTAGGACGCATAGTTTAGGAGAAAAAGCTGTTTAAACATTACCCATATGAATGACATATCAATGACAATAAAATGTAAACGAGGTAAGAAAACTTTGTTTTGTTTTTTATTTTAGGTAGATCTTAATATGGCAAATTCAAAAATACTATTTTCATTATGCTAGGACGCATAGCTTAGGAGTAAAAGCTGTTTAAACATTACCCATATGAATGACAATAAAATTTAAACGAGGTCGGAAAACTTTGTTTTGTTTTTAATTTTAAGTAGATCTTAATATTACAAATTCAAAAATACTATTTTCATTATGCTAGGACGCATAGCTTAGGAGAAAAAGCTGTTTAAACATTACCCATATGAATGACAATAAAATTTAAACGAGGTCGGAAAACTTTGTTTTGTTTTTTATTTTAAGTAGATCTTAATATGGCAAATTCAAAAATACTATTTTCATTATGCTAGGACGCATAGCTTAGGAGAAAAATCTGTTTAAACATTACCCATATGAATGACATATCAATGACAATAAAATTTAAACTAGGTCGGAAAACTTTGTTTTGTTTTTTATTTTAGGTAGATCTTAATATGGCAAATTCAAAAATACTATTTTCATTATGCTGGGACGCATAGCTTAGGAGAAAAAGCTGTTTAAACATTACCCATATGAATGACAATAAAATTTAAACGAGGTCGGAAAACTTTGTTTTGTGTTTTATTTTACGTAGATCTTAATATGGCAAATTCAAAAATACTATTTTCATTAAGCAAGGACGCATAGCTTAGGAGAAAAAGCTGTTTAAACATTACCCATATGAATGACAATAAAATTTAAACGAGGTCGGAAAACTTTGTTTTGTTTTTTATTTTACGTAGATCTTAATATGGCAAATTCAAAAATACTATTTTCATTAAGCTAGGACGCATAGCTTAGGAGAAAAAGCTGTTTAAACATTACCCATATGAATGACAATAAAATTTAAACGAGGTCAGAAAACTTTGTTTTGTTTTTTATTTTAAGTAGATCTTAATATGGCAAATTCAAAAATACTATTTTTAATAAGCTAGGACGCATAGCTTAGAAGAAAAAGCTGTTTAAACATTACCCATATGAATGACACATCAATGACAATAAAATTTAAACGAGGTAAGAAAACTTTGTTTTGTTTTTTATTTTAGGTAGATCTTAATATGGCAAATTCAAAAATACTATTTTCATTATGCTGGAACGCATAGCTTAGGAGAAAAAGCTGTTTAAACATTACTCATATGAATGACAATAAAATTTAAACGAGGTCGGAAAACTTTGTTTTGTTTTTAATTTTAGGTAGATCTTAATATGGCAAATTCAAAAATACTATTTTCATTAAGCTAAGACGCATAGCTTAGGAGAAAAAGCTGTTTAAACATAACCCATATGAATGACATATCAATGACAATAAAATTTAAACGAGGTCGGAAAACTTTGTTTTGTTTTTTATTTTAGGTAGATCTTAATATGGCAAATTCAAAAATACTATTTTCATTATGCTAGGACGCATAGCTTAGGAGAAAAAGCTGTTTAAACATTACCCATATGAATGACAATAAAATTTAAACGAGGTCGGAAAACTTTGTTTTGTTTTTTATTTTAAGTAGATCCTAATATGGCAAATTCAAAAATACTATTTTCATTAAGCTAGGACGCACAGCTTAGGAGAAAAAGCTGTTTAAACATTACCCATATGAATGATATATCAATGACAATAAAATTTAAACGAGGTAAGAAAACTTTGTTTTGTTTTTCATTTTAGGTAGATCTTAATATGGCAAATTCAAAAATACTATTTTCATAATGCTAAGACGCATAGCTTAGGAGAAAAAGCTGTTTAAACATTACCCATATGAATGACACATCAATGACAATAAAATTTAAACGAGGTAATAAAACTTTGTTTTGTTTTTTATTTTAGGTAGATCTTAATATGGCAAATTCAAAAATACTATTTTCATTATGCTGGAACGCATAGCTTAGGAGAAAAAGCTGTTTAAACATTACTCATATGAATGACAATAAAATTTAAACGAGGTCGGAAAACTTTGTTTTGTTTTTAATTTTAGGTAGATCTTAATATGGCAAATTCAAAAATACTATTTTTATTAAGCTAAGACGCATAGCTTAGGAGAAAAAGCTGTTTAAACATTACCCATATGAATGACATATCAATGACAATAAAATTTAAACGAGGTCGGAAAACTTTGTTTTGTTTTTTATTTTAGGTAGATCTTAATATGGCAAATTCAAAAATAATATTTTCATTATGCTGGGACGCATAGCTTAGGAGAAAAAGCTGTTTAAACATTACCCATATGAATGACCATAAAATTTAAACGAGATCGGAAAACTTTGTTTTGTTTTTAATTTTAAATAAATCTTAATATGGCAAATTCAAAAATACTATTTTCATTATGCTAGGACGCACAGCTTAGGAGAAAAAGCTGTTTAAACATTACCCATATGAATGACAATAAAATTTAAACGAGGTCGGAAAACTTTGTTTTGTTTTTTATTTTAAGTAGATCCTAATATGGCAAATTCAAAAATACTATTTTTATTAAGCTAGGACGCACAGCTTAGGAGAAAAAGCTGTTTAAACATTACCCATATGAATGACATATCAATGACAATAAAATTTAAACGAGGTAAGAAAACTTTGTTTTGTTTTTCATTTTAGGTAGATCTTAATATGGCAAATTCAAAAATACTATTTTAATAATGCTAGGACGCATAGCTTAGGAGAAAAAGCTGTTTAAACATTACCCATATGAATGACAATAAAATTTAAACGAGGTCGGAAAACTTTGTTTTGTTTTTAATTTTAAGTAGATCTTAATATTACAAATTCAAAAATACTATTTTCATTTTGCTAGGACGCATAACTTAGGAGAAAAAGCTGTTTAAACATTACCCATACGAATGACAATAAAATTTAAACGAGGTCGGAAAACTTTGTTTTGTTTTTTATTTTAAGTAGATCTTAATATGGCAAATTCAAAAATACTATTTTCATAATGCTAGGACGCATAGCTTAGGAGAAAAAGTTGTTTAAACATTACCCATATGAATGACATATCAATGACAATAAAATTTAAACGAGATCGGAAAACTTTGTTTTGTTTTTTATTTTAGGTAGATCTTAATATGGCAAATTCAAAAATACTATTTTCATTATGCAAGGACGCATAACTTAGGAGAAAAAGCTGTTTAAACATTACCCATATGAATGACATATCAATGACAATAAAATTTAAACGAGGTCAGAAAACTTTGTTTTGTTTTCTATTTTATGTAGATCTTAATATGGCAAATTCAAAAATACTATTTTCATTATGCTACGACGCATAGCTTAGGAGAAAAAGCTGTTTAAACATTACCCATATGAATGACATATCAATGACAATAAAATTTAAACGAGGTCGGAAAACTTTGTTTTGTTTTTTATTTAAAGTAGATCTTAATATGGCAAATTCAAAAATACTATTTTCATTATGCTAGGACGCATAGCTTAGGAGAAAAAGCTGTTTAAACATTACCCATATGAATGACATATCAATGACAATAAAATTTAAACGAGGTCGGAAAACTTTGTTTTGTTTTTTATTTTAGATAGATCTTAATATGGCAAATTAAAAAATGCTATTTTTATTATTCTAGGACGCATAGCTTAGGAGAAAAAGCTGTTTAAACATTACCCATATGAATGACATATCAATGACAATAAAATTTAAACGAGGTCGGAAAACTTTGTTTTGTTTTTTATTTAAAGTAGATCTTAATATGGCAAATTCAAAAATACTATTTTCATTATGCTAGGACGCATAGCTTAGGAGAAAAAGCTGTTTAAACATTACCCATATGAATGACATATCAATGACAATAAAATTTAAACGAGGTCGGAAAACTTTGTTTTGTTTTTTATTTTAGGTAGATCTTAATATGGCAAATTCAAAAATACTATTTTCATTATGCTAGGACGCATAGCTTAGGAGAAAAAGCTGTTTAAACATTACCCATATGAATGACATATCAATGACAATAAAATTTAAACGAGATCGGAAAACTTTGTTTTGTTTTTTATTTTAGGTAGATCTTAATATGGCAAATTCAAAAATACTATCTTCATTATGCTAGGACGCATAGCTTAGGAGAAAAAGCTGTTTAAACATTACCCATATGAATGACAATAAAATTTAAACGAGGTCGGAAAACTTTGTTCTGTTTTTTATTTTAGGTAGATCTTAATTTGGCAAATTCAAAAATACTATTTTCATAATGCTAGAACGCATAGCTTAGGAGAAAAAGCTGTTTAAACATTACCCATATGAATGACATATCAATGACAATAAAATTTAAACGAGGTCGGAAAACTTTGTTTTGTTTTTTATTTTAAGTAGATCTTAATATGGCAAATTCAAAAATACTATTTTTATAATGCTAGGGCGCATAGCTTAGGAGAAAAAGCTGTTTAAACATTACCCATATGAATGACATATCAATGACAATAAAATTTAAACGAGATCGGAAAACTTTGTTTTGTTTTTTATTTTAGGTAGATCTTAATATGGCAAATTCAAAAATACTATTTTCATTATGCAAGGACGCATTACTTAGGAGAAAAAGCTGTTTAAACATTACCCATATGAATGACATATCAATGACAATAAAATTTAAACGAGGTCAGAAAACTTTGTTTTGTTTTCTATTTTAGGTAGATCTTAATATGGCAAATTCAAAAATACTATTTTCATTATGCTACGACGCATAGCTTAGGAGAAAAAGCTGTTTAAACATTACCCATATTAATGACATATCAATGACAATAAAATTTAAACGAGGTCGGAAAACTTTGTTTTGTTTTTTATTTTAGATAGATCTTAATATGGCAAATACAAAAATACTATTTTCATTATGCTAGGACGCATAGCTTAGGAGAAAAAGCTGTTTAAACATTACCCATATGAATGACATATCAATGACAATAAAATTTAAACGAGATCGGAAAACTTTGTTTTGTTTTTTATTTTAGGTAAATCTTAATATGGCAAATTCAAAAATACTATCTTCATTATGCTAGGACGCATAGCTTAGGAGAAAAAGCTGTTTAAACATTACCCATATGAATGACATATCAATGACAATAAAATTTAAACGAGGTCGGAAAACTTTGTTTTGTTTTTTATTTAAAGCAGATCTTAATATGGCAAATTCAAAAATACTATTTTCATTATGCTAGGACGCATAGCTTAGGAGAAAAAGCTGTTTAAACATTACCCATATGAATGACATATCAATGACAATAAAATTTAAACGAGGTCGGAAAACTTTGTTTTGTTTTTTATTTTAGGTAGATCTTAATATGGCAAATTCAAAAATACTATTTTCATTATGCTAGGACGCATAGCTTAGGAGAAAAAGCTGTTTAAACATTACCCATATGAATGACATATCAATGACAATAAAATTTAAACGAGATCGGAAAACTTTGTTTTGTTTTTTATTTTAGGTAGATCTTAATATGGCAAATTCAAAAATACTATCTTCATTATGCTAGGACGCATAGCTTAGGAGAAAAAGCTGTTTAAACATTACCCATATGAATGACAATAAAATTTAAACGAGGTCGGAAAACTTTGTTTTGTTTTTTTATTTAAAGTAGATCTTAATTTGGCAAATTCAAAAATACTATTTTCATAATGCTAGAACGCATAGCTTAGGAGAAAAAGCTGTTTAAACATTACCCATATGAATGACATATCAATGACAATAAAATTTAAACGAGGTCGGAAAACTTTGTTTTGTTTTTTATTTTAAGTAGATCTTAATATGGCAAATTCAAAAATACTATTTTTATAATGCTAGGGCGCATAGCTTAGGAGAAAAAGCTGTTTAAACATTACCCATATGAATGACATATCAATGACAATAAAATTTAAACGAGATCGGAAAACTTTGTTTTGTTTTTTATTTTAGGTAGATCTTAATATGGCAAATTCAAAAATACTATTTTCATTATGCAAGGACGCATTACTTAGGAGAAAAAGCTGTTTAAACATTACCCATATGAATGACATATCAATGACAATAAAATTTAAACGAGGTCAGAAAACTTTGTTTTGTTTTCTATTTTAGGTAGATCTTAATATGGCAAATTCAAAAATACTATTTTCATTATGCTACGACGCATAGCTTAGGAGAAAAAGCTGTTTAAACATTACCCATATTAATGACATATCAATGACAATAAAATTTAAACGAGGTCGGAAAACTTTGTTTTGTTTTTTATTTTAGATAGATCTTAATATGGCAAATACAAAAATACTATTTTCATTATGCTAGGACGCATAGCTTAGGAGAAAAAGCTGTTTAAACATTACCCATATGAATGACATATCAATGACAATAAAATTTAAACGAGATCGGAAAACTTTGTTTTGTTTTTTATTTTAGGTAGATCTTAATATGGCAAATTCAAAAATACTATCTTCATTATGCTTGGACGCATAGCTTAGGAGAAAAAGCTGTTTAAACATTACCCATATGAATGACAATAAAATTTAAACGAGGTCGGAAAACTTTGTTTTGTTTTTTATTTTAGGTAGATCTTAATATGGCAAATTCAAAAATACTATTTTCATAATGCTGGAACGCATAGCTTAGGAGAAAAAGCTGTTTAAACATTACCCATATGAATGACATATCAATGACAATAAAATTTAAACGAGGTCGGAAAACTTTGTTTTGTTTTTTATTTAAAGTAGATCTTAATATGGCAAATTCAAAAATACTATTTTCATAATGCTAGGACGCATAGCTTAGGAGTAAAAGCTGTTTAAACATTACCCATATGAATGACATATCAATGACAATAAAATTTAAACGAGATCGGAAAACTTTGTTTTGTTTTTTATTTTAGGTAGATCTTAATATGACAAATTCAAAAATACTATTTTCATTATGCAAGGACGCATAACTTAGGAGAAAAAGCTGTTTAAACATTACCCATATGAATGACATATCAATGACAATAAAATTTAAACGAGGTCAGAAAACTTTGTTTTGTTTTCTATTTTATGTAGATCTTAATATGGCAAATTCAAAAATACTATTTTCATTATGCTACGACGCATAGCTTAGGAGAAAAAGCTGTTTAAACATTACCCATATGAATGACATATCAATGACAATAAAATTTAAACGAGGTCGGAAAACTTTGTTTTGTTTTTTATTTAAAGTAGATCTTAATATGGCAAATTCAAAAATACTATTTTCATTATGCTAGGACGCATAGCTTAGGAGAAAAAGCTGTTTAAACATTACCCATATGAATGACATATCAATGACAATAAAATTTAAACGAGGTCGGAAAACTTTGTTTTGTTTTTTATTTTAGATAGATCTTAATATGGCAAATTAAAAAATACTATTTTTATTATTCTAGGACGCATAGCTTAGGAGAAAAAGCTGTTTAAACATTACCCATATGAATGACATATCAATGACAATAAAATTTAAACGAGGTCGGAAAACTTTGTTTTGTTTTTTATTTAAAGTAGATCTTAATATGGCAAATTCAAAAATACTATTTTCATTATGCTAGGACGCATAGCTTAGGAGAAAAAGCTGTTTAAACATTACCCATATGAATGACATATCAATGACAATAAAATTTAAACGAGGTCGGAAAACTTTGTTTTGTTTTTTATTTAAAGCAGATCTTAATATGGCAAATTCAAAAATACTATTTTCGTTATGCTAGGACGCATA
Source organism: Tipula confusa (assembly GCA_963556175.1). Lineage (NCBI taxonomy): Eukaryota > Metazoa > Arthropoda > Insecta > Diptera > Tipulidae > Tipula > Tipula confusa. The sequence continues at coordinate 134,095,657 of OY744477.1, read as the reverse complement.
GCTTAGGAGAAAAAGCTGTTTAAACATTACCCATATGAATGACATATCAATGACAATAAAATTTAAACGAGGTCGGAAAACTTTGTTTTGTTTTTTATTTTAGGTAGATCTTAATATGGCAAATTCAAAAATACTATTTTCATTATGCTAGGACGCATAGCTTAGGAGAAAAAGCTGTTTAAACATTACCCATATGAATGACATATCAATGACAATAAAATTTAAACGAGATCGGAAAACTTTGTTTTGTTTTTTATTTTAGGTAGATCTTAATATGGCAAATTAAAAAATACTATCTTCATTATGCTAGGACGCATAGCTTAGGAGAAAAAGCTGTTTAAACATTACCCATATGAATGACAATAAAATTTAAACGAGGTCGGAAAACTTTGTTTTGTTTTTTATTTTAGGTAGATCTTAATTTGGCAAATTCAAAAATACTATTTTCATAATGCTAGAACGCATAGCTTAGGAGAAAAAGCTGTTTAAACATTACCCATATGAATGACATATCAATGACAATAAAATTTAAACGAGGTCGGAAAACTTTGTTTTGTTTTTTATTTTAAGTAGATCTTAATATGGCAAATTCAAAAATACTATTTTTATAATGCTAGGGCGCATAGCTTAGGAGAAAAAGCTGTTTAAACATTACCCATATGAATGACATATCAATGACAATAAAATTTAAACGAGATCGGAAAACTTTGTTTTGTTTTTTATTTTAGGTAGATCTTAATATGGCAAATTCAAAAATACTATTTTCATTATGCAAGGACGCATTACTTAGGAGAAAAAGCTGTTTAAACATTACCCATATGAATGACATATCAATGACAATAAAATTTAAACGAGGTCAGAAAACTTTGTTTTGTTTTCTATTTTAGGTAGATCTTAATATGGCAAATTCAAAAATACTATTTTCATTATGCTACGACGCATAGCTTAGGAGAAAAAGCTGTTTAAACATTACCCATATTAATGACATATCAATGACAATAAAATTTAAACGAGGTCGGAAAACTTTGTTTTGTTTTTTATTTTAGATAGATCTTAATATGGCAAATACAAAAATACTATTTTCATTATGCTAGGACGCATAGCTTAGGAGAAAAAGCTGTTTAAACATTACCCATATGAATGACAATAAAATTTAAACGAGGTCGGAAAACTTTGTTTTGTTTTTTATTTTAGGTAGATCTTAATATGGCAAATTCAAAAATACTATTTTCATAATGCTGGAACGCATAGCTTAGGAGAAAAAGCTGTTTAAACATTACCCATATGAATGACATATCAATGACAATAAAATTTAAACGAGGTCGGAAAACTTTGTTTTGTTTTTTATTTTAAGTAGATCTTAATATGGCAAATTCAAAAATACTATTTTCATAATGCTAGGACGCATAGCTTAGGAGTAAAAGCTGTTTAAACATTACCCATATGAATGACATATCAATGACAATAAAATTTAAACGAGATCGGAAAACTTTGTTTTGTTTTTTATTTTAGGTAGATCTTAATATGACAAATTCAAAAATACTATTTTCATTATGCAAGGACGCATAACTTAGGAGAAAAAGCTGTTTAAACATTACCCATATGAATGACATATCAATGACAATAAAATTTAAACGAGGTCAGAAAACTTTGTTTTGTTTTCTATTTTATGTAGATCTTAATATGGCAAATTCAAAAATACTATTTTCATTATGCTACGACGCATAGCTTAGGAGAAAAAGCTGTTTAAACATTACCCATATGAATGACATATCAATGACAATAAAATTTAAACGAGGTCGGAAAACTTTGTTTTGTTTTTTATTTAAAGTAGATCTTAATATGGCAAATTCAAAAATACTATTTTCATTATGCTAGGACGCATAGCTTAGGAGAAAAAGCTGTTTAAACATTACCCATATGAATGACATATCAATGACAATAAAATTTAAACGAGGTCGGAAAACTTTGTTTTGTTTTTTATTTTAGATAGATCTTAATATGGCAAATTAAAAAATACTATTTTTATTATTCTAGGACGCATAGCTTAGGAGAAAAAGCTGTTTAAACATTACCCATAGGAATGACATATCAATGACAATAAAATTTAAACGAGGTCGGAAAACTTTGTTTTGTTTTTTATTTAAAGTAGATCTTAATATGGCAAATTCAAAAATACTATTTTCATTATGCTAGGACGCATAGCTTAGGAGAAAAAGCTGTTTAAACATTACCCATATGAATGACATATCAATGACAATAAAATTTAAACGAGGTCGGAAAACTTTGTTTTGTTTTTTATTTTAGATAGATCTTAATATGGCAAATTCAAAAATACTATTTTCATTATGCTAGGACGCATAGCTTAGGAGAAAAAGCTGTTTAAACATTACCCATATGAATGACATATCAATGACAATAAAATTTAAACGAGATCGGAAAACTTTGTTTTGTTTTTTATTTTAGGTAGATCTTAATATGGCATTTTAAAAAATACTATCTTCATTATGCTAGGACGCATAGCTTAGGAGAAAAAGCTGTTTAAACATTACCCATATGAATGACAATAAAATTTAAACGAGGTCGGAAAACTTTGTTTTGTTTTTTATTTTAGGTAGATCTTAATATGGCAAATTCAAAAATACTATTTTCATAATGCTAGAACGCATAGCTTAGGAGAAAAAGCTGTTTAAACATTACCCATATGAATGACATATCAATGACAATAAAATTTAAACGAGGTCGGAAAACTTTGTTTTGTTTTTTATTTTAAGTAGATCTTAATATGGCAAATTCAAAAATACTATTTTTATAATGCTAGGGCGCATAGCTTAGGAGAAAAAGCTGTTTAAACATTACCCATATGAATGACATATCAATGACAATAAAATTTAAACGAGATCGGAAAACTTTGTTTTGTTTTTTTATTTTAGGTAGATCTTAATATGGCAAATTCAAAAATACTATTTTCATTATGCAAGGACGCATAACTTAGGAGAAAAAGCTGTTTAAACATTACCCATATGAATGACATATCAATGACAATAAAATTTAAACGAGGTCAGAAAACTTTGTTTTGTTTTCTATTTTAGGTAGATCTTAATATGGCAAATTCAAAAATACTATTTTCATTATGCTACGACGCATAGCTTAGGAGAAAAAGCTGTTTAAACATTACCCATATGAATGACATATCAATGACAATAAAATTTAAACGAGGTCGGAAAACTTTGTTTTGTTTTTTATTTAAAGTAGATCTTAATATGGCAAATTCAAAAAAAAATTTTTCATTATGCTAGGACGCATAGCTTAGGAGAAAAATCTGTTTAAACATTACCCATATGAATGACATATCAATGACAATAAAATTAGGTAGATCTTTTTAATATGGCAAATTCAAAAATACTATTTTCATTATGCTAGGACGCATAGCTTAGGAGAAAAAGCTGTTTAAACATTACCCATATGAATGACATATCAATGACAATAAAATTTAAAAGAGGTCGGAAAACTTTGTTTTGTTTTTTACTTTAGGTAGATCTTAATATGGCAAATTCAAAAATACTATTTTCATTATGCTAGGACGCATAGCTTAGGAGAAAAAGCTGTTTAAACATTACCCATATGAATGACAATAAAATTTAAACGAGGTCGGAAAACTTTGTTTTGTTTTTTATTTTAAGTAGATCTTAATATGGCAAATTCAAAAATACTATTTTCATTAAGCTAGGACGCATAGCTTAGGAGAAAAAGCTGTTTAAACATTACCCATATGAATGACAATAAAATTTAAACGAGGTCAGAAAACTTTGTTTTGTTTTTTATTTTAGGTAGATCTTAATATGGCAAATTCAAAAATACTATTTTCAATAAGCTAGGACGCATAGCTTAGGAGAAAAAGCTGTTTAAACATTACCCATATGAATGACATATCAATGACAATAAAATTTAAACGAGGTCGGAAAACTTTGTTTTGTTTTTTATTTTAGGTAGATCTTAATATGGCAAATTCAAAAATACTATTTTTATTATGCTGGGACGCATAGCTTAGGAGAAAAAGCTGTTTAAACATTACCCATATGAATGACAATAAAATTTAAACGAGATCGGAAAACTTTGTTTTGTTTTTAATTTTAAATAAATCTTAATATGGCAAATTCAAAAATACTATTTTCATTATGCTAGGACGCATAGCTTAGGAGAAAAAGCTGTTTAAACATTACCCATATGAATGACAATAAAATTTAAACGAGGTCGGAAAACTTTGTTTTGTTTTTTATTTTAAGTAGATCCTAATATGACAAATTCAAAAATACTATTTTCATTAAGCTAGGACGCACAGCTTAGGAGAAAAAGCTGTTTAAACATTACCCATATGAATGACATATCAATTACAATAAAATTTAAACGAGGTAAGAAAACTTTGTTTTGTTTTTCATTTTAGGTAGATCTTAATATGGCAAATTCAAAAATACTATTTTCATAATGCTAGGACGCATAGCTTAGGAGAAAAAGCTGTTTAAACATTACCCATATGAATGACAATAAAATTTAAACGAGGTCGGAAAACTTTGTTTTGTTTTTAATTTTAAGTAGATCTTAATATTACAAATTCAAAAATACTATTTTCATTATGCTAGGACGCATAACTTAGGAGAAAAAGCTGTTTAAACATTACCCATACGAATGACAATAAAATTTAAACGAGGTCGGAAAACTTTGTTTTGTTTTTTATTTTAAGTAGATCTTAATATGGCAAATTCAAAAATACTATTTTCATAATGCTAGAACGCATAGCTTAGGAGAAAAAGCTGTTTAAACATTACCCATATGAATGACATATCAATGACAATAAAATTTAAACGAGATCGGAAAACTTTGTTTTGTTTTTTATTTTAGGTAGATCTTAATATGGCAAATTCAAAAATACTATTTTCATTATGCAAGGACGCATAACTTAGGAGAAAAAGCTGTTTAAACATTACCCATATGAATGACATATCAATGACAATAAAATTTAAACGAGGTCGGAAAACTTTGTTTTGTTTTTTATTTAAAGTAGATCTTAATATGGCAAATTCAAAAATACTATTTTCATTATGCTAGGACGCATAGCTTAGGAGAAAAAGCTGTTTAAACATTACCCATATGAATGACATATCAATGACAATAAAATTTAAACGAGGTCAGAAAACTTTGTTTTGTTTTTTATTTTAGATAGATCTTAATATGGCAAATTCAAAAATACTATTTTTATTATTCTAGGACGCATAGCTTAGAAGAAAAAGCTGTTTAAACATTACCCATATGAATGACATATCAATGACAATAAAATTTAAACGAGGTCGGAAAACTTTGTTTTGTTTTTTATTTAAAGTAGATCTTAATATGGCAAATTCAAAAATACTATTTTCATTATGCTAGGACGCATAGCTTAGGAGAAAAAGCTGTTTAAACATTACCCATATGAATGACATATCAATGACAATAAAATTTAAACGAGGTCGGAAAACTTTGTTTTGTTTTTTATTTTAGGTAGATCTTAATATGGCAAATTCAAAAATACTATTTTCATTATGCTAGGACGCATAGCTTAGGAGAAAAAGCTGTTTAAACATTACCCATATGAATGACATATCAATGACAATAAAATTTAAACGAGATCGGAAAACTTTGGTTTGTTTTTTATTTTAGGTAGATCTTAATATGGCAAATTCAAAAATACTATCTTCATTATGCTAGGACGCATAGCTTAGGAGAAAAAGCTGTTTAAACATTACCCATATGAATGACAATAAAATTTAAACGAGGTCGGAAAACTTTGTTTTGTTTTTTATTTTAGGTAGATCTTAATATGGCAAATTCAAAAATACTACTTTCATAATGCTAGAACGCATAGCTTAGGAGAAAAAGCTGTTTAAACATTACCCATATGAATGACATATCAATGACAATAAAATTTAAACGAGGTCGGAAAACTTTGTTTTGTTTTTTATTTTAAGTAGATCTTAATATGGCAAATTTAAAAATACTATTTTTATAATGCTAGGGCGCATAGCTTAGGAGAAAAAGCTGTTTAAACATTACCCATATGAATGACATATCAATGACAATAAAATTTAAACGAGATCGGAAAACTTTGTTTTGTTTTTTATTTTAGGTAGATCTTAATATGGCAAATTCAAAAATACTATTTTCATTATGCAAGGACGCATAGCTTAGGAGAAAAAGCTGTTTAAACATTACCCATATGAATGACATATCAATGACAATAAAATTTAAACGAGGTCAGAAAACTTTGTTTTGTTTTCTATTTTAGGTAGATCTTAATATGGCAAATTCAAAAATACTATTTTCATTATGCTACGACGCATAGCTTAGGAGAAAAAGCTGTTTAAACATTACCCATATGAATGACAATAAAATTTAAACGAGGTCGGAAAACTTTGTTTTGTTTTTTATTTAAAGTAGATCTTAATATGGCAAATTCAAAAATACTATTTTCATTATGCTAGGACGCATAGCTTAGGAGAAAAAGCTGTTTAAACATTACCCATATGAATGACAATAAAATTTAAACGAGGTCGGAAAACTTTGTTTTGTTTTTTATTTTAGGTAGATCTTAATATGGCAAATTCAAAAATACTATTTTCATTATGCTAGGACGCATAGCTTAGGAGAAAAAGCTGTTTAAACATTACCCATATGAATGACAATAAAATTTAAACGAGGTCGGAAAACTTTGTTTTGTTTTTTATTTTAGGTAGATCTTAATATGGCAAATTCAAAAATACTATTTTCATTATGCTAGGACGCATAGCTTAGGAGAAAAAGCTGTTTAAACATTACCCATATGAATGACATATCAATGACAATAAAATTTAAACGAGATCGGAAAACTTTGTTTTGTTTTTTATTTTAGGTAGATCTTAATATGGCAAATTTAAAAATACTATTTTCATTATGCAAGGACGCATAACTTAGGAGAAAAAGCTGTTTAAACATTACCCATATGAATGACATATCAATGACAATAAAATTTAAACGAGGTCAGAAAACTTTGTTTTGTTTTCTATTTTAGGTAGATCTTAATATGGCAAATTCAAAAATACTATTTTCATTATGCTACGACGCATAGCTTAGGAGAAAAAGCTGTTTAAACATTACCCATATGAATGACAATAAAATTTAAACGAGGTCGGAAAACTTTGTTTTGTTTTTTATTTAAAGTAGATCTTAATATGGCAAATTCAAAAATACTATTTTCATTATGCTAGGACGCATAGCTTAGGAGAAAAATCTGTTTAAACATTACCCATATGAATGACATATCAATGACAATAAAATTTAAACGAGGTCGGAAAACTTTGTTTTGTTTTTTATTTTAGGTAGATCTTAATATGGCAAATTCAAAAATACTATTTTCATTATGCTAGGACGCATAGCTTAGGAGAAAAAACTGTTTAAACATTACCCATATGAATGACAATAAAATTTAAACGAGGTCGGAAAACTTTGTTTTGTTTTTTATTTTAAGTAGATCCTAATATGGCAAATTCAAAAATACTATTTTCATTATGCTAGGACGCATAGCTTAGGAGAAAAAGCTGTTTAAACATTACCCATATGAATGACATATCAATGACAATAAAATTTAAACGAGGTCAGAAAACTTTGTTTTGTTTTATATTTTAGGTAGATCTTAATATATCAAATTCAAAAATACTATTTTCATTATGCAAGGACGCATAACTAAGGAGAAAAAGCTGTTTAAACATTACCCATATGAATGACATATCAATGACAATGAAATTTAAACGAGGTCGGAAAACTTTGTTTTGTTTTTTATTTAAAGTAGATCTTAATATGGCAAATTCAAAAATACTATCTTCATTATGCTAGGACGCATAGCTTAGGAGAAAAAGCTGTTTAAACATTACCCATATGAATGACAATAAAATTTAAACGAGGTCGGAAAACTTTGTTTTGTTTTTTATTTTAAGTAGATCCTAATATGGCAAATTCAAAAATACTATTTTCATTATGCTAGGACGCATAGCTTAGGAGAAAAAGCTGTTTAAACATTACCCATATGAATGACATATGAATGACAATAAAATTTAAACGAGGTCGGAAAACTTTATTTTGTTTTTTATGTTAGGTAGATCTTAATATGGCAAATTCAAAAATACTATTTTCATTATGCTAAGACGCATAGCTTAGGAGAAAAAGCTGTTTAAACATTACCCATATGAATGACATATCAATGACAATAAAATTTAAACGAGGTCGGAAAACTTTGTTTTGTTTTTTATTTAAGGTAGATCTTAATATGGCAAATTCAAAAATACTATTTTTATTATGCTAGGACGCATAGCTTAGGAGAAAAAGCTGTTTAAACATTACCCATATGAATGACATATCAATGACAATAAAATTTAAACGAGGTCGGAAAACTTTGTTTTGTTTTTTATTTTAGGTAGATCTTAATATGGCAAATTCAAAAATACTATTTTCATTATGCTAGGACGCATAGCTTAGGAGAAAAAGCTGTTTAAACATTACCCATATGAATGACATATCAATGACAATAAAATTTAAACGAGATCGGAAAACTTTGGTTTGTTTTTTATTTTAGGTAGATCTTAATATGGCAAATTCAAAAATACTATCTTCATTATGCTAGGACGCATAGCTTAGGAGAAAAAGCTGTTTAAACATTACCCATATGAATGACAATAAAATTTAAACGAGGTCGGAAAACTTTGTTTTGTTTTTTATTTTAGGTAGATCTTAATATGGCAAATTCAAAAATACTATTTTCATAATGCTAGAACGCATAGCTTAGGAGAAAAAGCTGTTTAAACATTACCCATATGAATGACATATCAATGACAATAAAATTTAAACGAGGTCAGAAAACTTTGTTTTGTTTTATATTTTAGGTAGATCTTAATATATCAAATTCAAAAATACTATTTTCATTATGCAAGGACGCATAACTAAGGAGAAAAAGCTGTTTAAACATTACCCATATGAATGACATATCAATGACAATAAAATTTAAACGAGGTCGGAAAACTTTGTTTTGTTTTTTATTTAAAGTAGATCTTAATATGGCAAATTCAAAAATACTATCTTCATTATGCTAGGACGCATAGCTTAGGAGAAAAAGCTGTTTAAACATTACCCATATGAATGACAATAAAATTTAAACGAGGTCGGAAAACTTTGTTTTGTTTTTTATTTTAAGTAGATCCTAATATGGCAAATTCAAAAATACTATTTTCATTATGCTAAGACGCATAGCTTAGGAGAAAAAGCTGTTTAAACATTACCCATATGAATGACATATGAATGACATTAAAATTTAAACGAGGTCGGAAAACTTTATTTTGTTTTTTATGTTAGGTAGATCTTAATATGGCAAATTCAAAAATACTATTTTCATTATGCTAAGACGCATAGCTTAGGAGAAAAAGCTGTTTAAACATTACCCATATGAATGACATATCAATGACAATAAAATTTAAACGAGGTCGGAAAACTTTGTTTTGTTTTTTATTTAAGGTAGATCTTAATATGGCAAATTCAAAAATACTATTTTTATTATGCTAGGACGCATAGCTTAGGAGAAAAAGCTGTTTAAACATTACCCATATGAATGACATATCAATGACAATAAAATTTAAACGAGGTCGGAAAACTTTGTTTTGTTTTTTATTTTAGGTAGATCTTAATATGGCAAATTCAAAAATACTATTTTCATTATGCTAGGACGCATAGCTTAGGAGAAAAATCTGTTTAAACATTACCCATATGAATGACATATCAATGACAATAAAATTTAAACGAGATCGGAAAACTTTGGTTTGTTTTTTATTTTAGGTAGATCTTAATATGGCAAATTCAAAAATACTATCTTCATTATGCTAGGACGCATAGCTTAGGAGAAAAAGCTGTTTAAACATTACCCATATGAATGACAATAAAATTTAAACGAGGTCGGAAAACTTTGTTTTGTTTTTTATTTTAGGTAGATCTTAATATGGCAAATTCAAAAATACTACTTTCATAATGCTAGAACGCATAGCTTAGGAGAAAAAGCTGTTTAAACATTACCCATATGAATGACATATCAATGACAATAAAATTTAAACGAGGTCGGAAAACTTTGTTTTGTTTTTTATTTTAAGTAGATCTTAATATGGCAAATTTAAAAATACTATTTTTATAATGCTAGGGCGCATAGCTTAGGAGAAAAAGCTGTTTAAACATTACCCATATGAATGACATATCAATGACAATAAAATTTAAACGAGATCGGAAAACTTTGTTTTGTTTTTTATTTTAGGTAGATCTTAATATGGCAAATTCAAAAATACTATTTTCATTATGCAAGGACGCATAGCTTAGGAGAAAAAGCTGTTTAAACATTACCCATATGAATGACATATCAATGACAATAAAATTTAAACGAGGTCAGAAAACTTTGTTTTGTTTTCTATTTTAGGTAGATCTTAATATGGCAAATTCAAAAATACTATTTTCATTATGCTACGACGCATAGCTTAGGAGAAAAAGCTGTTTAAACATTACCCATATGAATGACAATAAAATTTAAACGAGGTCGGAAAACTTTGTTTTGTTTTTTATTTAAAGTAGATCTTAATATGGCAAATTCAAAAATACTATTTTCATTATGCTAGGACGCATAGCTTAGGAGAAAAAGCTGTTTAAACATTACCCATATGAATGACAATAAAATTTAAACGAGGTCGGAAAACTTTGTTTTGTTTTTTATTTTAGGTAGATCTTAATATGGCAAATTCAAAAATACTATTTTCATTATGCTAGGACGCATAGCTTAGGAGAAAAAGCTGTTTAAACATTACCCATATGAATGACAATAAAATTTAAACGAGGTCGGAAAACTTTGTTTTGTTTTTTATTTTAGGTAGATCTTAATATGGCAAATTCAAAAATACTATTTTCATTATGCTAGGACGCATAGCTTAGGAGAAAAAGCTGTTTAAACATTACCCATATGAATGACATATCAATGACAATAAAATTTAAACGAGATCGGAAAACTTTGTTTTGTTTTTTATTTTAGGTAGATCTTAATATGGCAAATTTAAAAATACTATTTTCATTATGCAAGGACGCATAACTTAGGAGAAAAAGCTGTTTAAACATTACCCATATGAATGACATATCAATGACAATAAAATTTAAACGAGGTCAGAAAACTTTGTTTTGTTTTCTATTTTAGGTAGATCTTAATATGGCAAATTCAAAAATACTATTTTCATTATGCTACGACGCATAGCTTAGGAGAAAAAGCTGTTTAAACATTACCCATATGAATGACAATAAAATTTAAACGAGGTCGGAAAACTTTGTTTTGTTTTTTATTTAAAGTAGATCTTAATATGGCAAATTCAAAAATACTATTTTCATTATGCTAGGACGCATAGCTTAGGAGAAAAATCTGTTTAAACATTACCCATATGAATGACATATCAATGACAATAAAATTTAAACGAGGTCGGAAAACTTTGTTTTGTTTTTTATTTTAGGTAGATCTTAATATGGCAAATTCAAAAATACTATTTTCATTATGCTAGGACGCATAGCTTAGGAGAAAAAACTGTTTAAACATTACCCATATGAATGACAATAAAATTTAAACGAGGTCGGAAAACTTTGTTTTGTTTTTTATTTTAAGTAGATCCTAATATGGCAAATTCAAAAATACTATTTTCATTATGCTAGGACGCATAGCTTAGGAGAAAAAGCTGTTTAAACATTACCCATATGAATGACATATCAATGACAATAAAATTTAAACGAGGTCAGAAAACTTTGTTTTGTTTTATATTTTAGGTAGATCTTAATATATCAAATTCAAAAATACTATTTTCATTATGCAAGGACGCATAACTAAGGAGAAAAAGCTGTTTAAACATTACCCATATGAATGACATATCAATGACAATGAAATTTAAACGAGGTCGGAAAACTTTGTTTTGTTTTTTATTTAAAGTAGATCTTAATATGGCAAATTCAAAAATACTATCTTCATTATGCTAGGACGCATAGCTTAGGAGAAAAAGCTGTTTAAACATTACCCATATGAATGACAATAAAATTTAAACGAGGTCGGAAAACTTTGTTTTGTTTTTTATTTTAAGTAGATCCTAATATGGCAAATTCAAAAATACTATTTTCATTATGCTAGGACGCATAGCTTAGGAGAAAAAGCTGTTTAAACATTACCCATATGAATGACATATGAATGACAATAAAATTTAAACGAGGTCGGAAAACTTTATTTTGTTTTTTATGTTAGGTAGATCTTAATATGGCAAATTCAAAAATACTATTTTCATTATGCTAAGACGCATAGCTTAGGAGAAAAAGCTGTTTAAACATTACCCATATGAATGACATATCAATGACAATAAAATTTAAACGAGGTCGGAAAACTTTGTTTTGTTTTTTATTTAAGGTAGATCTTAATATGGCAAATTCAAAAATACTATTTTTATTATGCTAGGACGCATAGCTTAGGAGAAAAAGCTGTTTAAACATTACCCATATGAATGACATATCAATGACAATAAAATTTAAACGAGGTCGGAAAACTTTGTTTTGTTTTTTATTTTAGGTAGATCTTAATATGGCAAATTCAAAAATACTATTTTCATTATGCTAGGACGCATAGCTTAGGAGAAAAAGCTGTTTAAACATTACCCATATGAATGACATATCAATGACAATAAAATTTAAACGAGATCGGAAAACTTTGGTTTGTTTTTTATTTTAGGTAGATCTTAATATGGCAAATTCAAAAATACTATCTTCATTATGCTAGGACGCATAGCTTAGGAGAAAAAGCTGTTTAAACATTACCCATATGAATGACAATAAAATTTAAACGAGGTCGGAAAACTTTGTTTTGTTTTTTATTTTAGGTAGATCTTAATATGGCAAATTCAAAAATACTATTTTCATAATGCTAGAACGCATAGCTTAGGAGAAAAAGCTGTTTAAACATTACCCATATGAATGACATATCAATGACAATAAAATTTAAACGAGGTCAGAAAACTTTGTTTTGTTTTATATTTTAGGTAGATCTTAATATATCAAATTCAAAAATACTATTTTCATTATGCAAGGACGCATAACTAAGGAGAAAAAGCTGTTTAAACATTACCCATATGAATGACATATCAATGACAATAAAATTTAAACGAGGTCGGAAAACTTTGTTTTGTTTTTTATTTAAAGTAGATCTTAATATGGCAAATTCAAAAATACTATCTTCATTATGCTAGGACGCATAGCTTAGGAGAAAAAGCTGTTTAAACATTACCCATATGAATGACAATAAAATTTAAACGAGGTCGGAAAACTTTGTTTTGTTTTTTATTTTAAGTAGATCCTAATATGGCAAATTCAAAAATACTATTTTCATTATGCTAAGACGCATAGCTTAGGAGAAAAAGCTGTTTAAACATTACCCATATGAATGACATATGAATGACATTAAAATTTAAACGAGGTCGGAAAACTTTATTTTGTTTTTTATGTTAGGTAGATCTTAATATGGCAAATTCAAAAATACTATTTTCATTATGCTAAGACGCATAGCTTAGGAGAAAAAGCTGTTTAAACATTACCCATATGAATGACATATCAATGACAATAAAATTTAAACGAGGTCGGAAAACTTTGTTTTGTTTTTTATTTAAGGTAGATCTTAATATGGCAAATTCAAAAATACTATTTTTATTATGCTAGGACGCATAGCTTAGGAGAAAAAGCTGTTTAAACATTACCCATATGAATGACATATCAATGACAATAAAATTTAAACGAGGTCGGAAAACTTTGTTTTGTTTTTTATTTTAGGTAGATCTTAATATGGCAAATTCAAAAATACTATTTTCATTATGCTAGGACGCATAGCTTAGGAGAAAAATCTGTTTAAACATTACCCATATGAATGACATATCAATGACAATAAAATTTAAACGAGATCGGAAAACTTTGGTTTGTTTTTTATTTTAGGTAGATCTTAATATGGCAAATTCAAAAATACTATCTTCATTATGCTAGGACGCATAGCTTAGGAGAAAAAGCTGTTTAAACATTACCCATATGAATGACAATAAAATTTAAACGAGGTCGGAAAACTTTGTTTTGTTTTTAATTTAGGTAGATCTTAATATGGCAAATTCAAAAATACTATTTTCATAATGCTAGAACGCATAGCTTAGGAGAAAAAGCTGTTTAAACATTACCCATATGAATGACATATCAATGACAATAAAATTTAAACGAGGTCGGAAAACTTTGTTTTGTTTTTTATTTTAAGTAGATCTTAATATGGCAAATTCAAAAATACTATTTTTATAATGCTAGGGCGCATAGCTTAGGAGAAAAAGCTGTTTAAACATTACCCATATGAATGACATATCAATGACAATAAAATTTAAACGAGATCGGAATACTTTGTTTTGTTTTTTATTTTAGGTAGATCTTAATATGGCAAATTCAAAAATACTATTTTCATTATGCAAGGACGCATAACTTAGGAGAAAAAACTGTTTAAACATTACCCATATGAATGACATATCAATGACAATAAAATTTAAACGAGGTCAGAAAACTTTGTTTTGTTTTCTATTTTAGGTAGATCTTAATATAACAAATTCAAAAATACTATTTTCATTATGCTACGACGCATAGCTTAGGAGAAAAAGCTGTTTAAACATTACCCATATGAATGACATATCAATGACAATAAAATTTAAACGAGGTCGGAAAACTTTGTTTTGTTTTTTATTTAAAGTAGATCTTAATATGGCAAATTCAAAAATACTATTTTCATTATGCTAGGACGCATAGCTTAGGAGAAAAAGCTGTTTAAACATTACCCATATGAATGACATATCAATGACAATAAAATTTAAACGAGGTCGGAAAACTTTGTTTTGTTTTTTATTTTAGATAGATCTTAATATGGCAAATTCAAAAATACTATTTTTATTATGCTAGGACGCATAGCTTAGGAGAAAAAGCTGTTTAAACATTACCCATATGAATGACATATCAATGACAATAAAATTTAAACGAGATCGGAAAACTTTGTTTTGTTTTTTATTTTAGGTAGATCTTAATATGGCAAATTCAAAAATACTATTTTCATTATGCAAGGACGCATAACTTAGGAGAAAAAGCTGTTTAAACATTACCCATATGAATGACATATCAATGACAATAAAATTTAAACGAGGTCAGAAAACTTTGTTTTGTTTTCTATTTTAGGTAGATCTTAATATGGCAAATTCAAAAATACTATTTTCATTATGCTACGACGCATAGCTTAGGAGAAAAAGCTGTTTAAACATTACCCATATGAATGACAATAAAATTTAAACGAGGTCGGAAAACTTTGTTTTGTTTTTTATTTAAAGTAGATCTTAATATGGCAAATTCAAAAATACTATTTTCATTATGCTAGGACGCATAGCTTAGGAGAAAAATCTGTTTAAACATTACCCATATGAATGACATATCAATGACAATAAAATTTAAACGAGGTCGGAAAACTTTGTTTTGTTTTTTATTTTAGGTAGATCTTAATATGGCAAATTCAAAAATACTATTTTCATTATGCTAGGACGCATAGCTTAGGAGAAAAAGCTGTTTAAACATTACCCATATGAATGACAATAAAATTTAAACGAGGTCGGAAAACTTTGTTTTGTTTTTTATTTTAGGTAGATCTTAATATGGCAAATTCAAAAATACTATTTTCATTATGCTAGGACGCATAGCTTAGGAGAAAAAGCTGTTTAAACATTACCCATATGAATGACATATCAATGACAATAAAATTTAAACGAGATCGGAAAACTTTGTTTTGTTTTTTATTTTAGGTAGATCTTAATATGGCAAATTTAAAAATACTATTTTCATTATGCAAGGACGCATAACTTAGGAGAAAAAGCTGTTTAAACATTACCCATATGAATGACATATCAATGACAATAAAATTTAAACGAGGTCAGAAAACTTTGTTTTGTTTTCTATTTTAGGTAGATCTTAATATGGCAAATTCAAAAATACTATTTTCATTATGCTACGACGCATAGCTTAGGAGAAAAAGCTGTTTAAACATTACCCATATGAATGACAATAAAATTTAAACGAGGTCGGAAAACTTTGTTTTGTTTTTTATTTAAAGTAGATCTTAATATGGCAAATTCAAAAATACTATTTTCATTATGCTAGGACGCATAGCTTAGGAGAAAAATCTGTTTAAACATTACCCATATGAATGACATATCAATGACAATAAAATTTAAACGAGGTCGGAAAACTTTGTTTTGTTTTTTATTTTAGGTAGATCTTAATATGGCAAATTCAAAAATACTATTTTCATTATGCTAGGACGCATAGCTTAGGAGAAAAAACTGTTTAAACATTACCCATATGAATGACAATAAAATTTAAACGAGGTCGGAAAACTTTGTTTTGTTTTTTATTTTAAGTAGATCCTAATATGGCAAATTCAAAAATACTATTTTCATTATGCTAGGACGCATAGCTTAGGAGAAAAAGCTGTTTAAACATTACCCATATGAATGACATATCAATGACAATAAAATTTAAAAGAGGTCGGAAAACTTTGTTTTGTTTTTTACTTTAGGTAGATCTTAATATGGCAAATTCAAAAATTTTATTTTCATTATGCTAGGACGCATAGCTTAGGAGAAAAAGCTGTTTAAACATTACCCATATGAATGACAATAAAACTTAAACGAGGTCGGAAAACTTTGGTTGGTTTTTTATTTTAAGTAGATCTTAATATGGCAAATTCAAAAATACTATTTTCATTATGCTAGGACGCATAGCTTAGGAGAAAAAGCTGTTTAAACATTACCCATATGAATGACAATAAAATTTAAACGAGGTCGGAAAACTTTGTTTTGTTTTTTATTTTAAGTAGATCTTAATATGGCAAATTCAAAAATACTATTTTCATTATGCTAGGACGCATAGCTTAGGAGAAAAAGCTGTTTAAACATTACCCATATGAATGACAATAAAATTTAAACGAGGTCGGAAAACTTTGTTTTGTTTTTTATTTTAAGTAGATCTTAATATGGCAAATTCAAAAATACTATATTCATTAAGCTAGGACGCATAGTTTAGGAGAAAAAGCTGTTTAAACATTACCCATATGAATGACATATCAATGACAATAAAATGTAAACGAGGTAAGAAAACTTTGTTTTGTTTTTTATTTTAGGTAGATCTTAATATGGCAAATTCAAAAATACTATTTTCATTATGCTAGGACGCATAGCTTAGGAGTAAAAGCTGTTTAAACATTACCCATATGAATGACAATAAAATTTAAACGAGATCGGAAAACTTTGTTTTGTTTTTTATTTTAGGTAGATCTTAATATGGCAAATTCAAAAATACTATTTTCATAATGCTAGAACGCATAGCTTAGGAGAAAAAGCTGTTTAAACATTACCCATATGAATGACATATCAATGACAATAAAATTTAAACGAGGTCGGAAAACTTTGTTTTGTTTTTTATTTTAAGTAGATCTTAATATGGCAAATTCAAAAATACTATTTTTATAATGCTAGGGCGCATAGCTTAGGAGAAAAAGCTGTTTAAACATTACCCATATGAATGACATATCAATGACAATAAAATTTAAACGAGATCGGAAAACTTTGTTTTGTTTTTTATTTTAGGTAGATCTTAATATGGCAAATTCAAAAATACTATTTTCATTATGCAAGGACGCATAACTTAGGAGAAAAAGCTGTTTAAACATTACCCATATGAATGACATATCAATGACAATAAAATTTAAACGAGGTCAGAAAACTTTGTTTTGTTTTCTATTTTAGGTAGATCTTAATATTACAAATTCAAAAATACTATTTTCATTATGCTACGACGCATAGCTTAGGAGAAAAAGCTGTTTAAACATTACCCATATGAATGACATATCAATGACAATAAAATTTAAACGAGGTCGGAAAACTTTGTTTTGTTTTTTATTTAAAGTAGATCTTAATATGGCAAATTCAAAAATACTATTTTCATTATGCTAGGACGCATAGCTTAGGAGAAAAAGCTGTTTAAACATTACCCATATGAATGACATATCAATGACAATAAAATTTAAACGAGGTCGGAAAACTTTGTTTTGTTTTTTATTTTAGATAGATCTTAATATGGCAAATTCAAAAATACTATTTTTATTATGCTAGGACGCATAGCTTAGGAGAAAAAGCTGTTTAAACATTACCCATATGAATGACATATCAATGACAATAAAATTTAAACGAGATCGGAAAACTTTGTTTTGTTTTTTATTTTAGGTAGATCTTAATATGGCAAATTCAAAAATACTATTTTCATTATGCTAGGATGCATAGCTTAGGAGAAAAAGCTGTTTAAACATTACCCATATGAATGACAATAAAATTTAAACGAGGTCGGAAAACTTTGTTTTGTTTTTTATTTTAGGTAGATCTTAATATGGCAAATTCAAAAATATTATTTTCATTATGCTAGGACGCATAGCTTAGGAGAAAAAGCTGTTTAAACATTACCCATATGAATGACATATCAATGACAATAAAATTTAAACGAGATCGGAAAACTTTGTTTTGTTTTTTATTTTAGGTAGATCTTAATATGGCAAATTTAAAAATACTATTTTCATTATGCAAGGACGCATAACTTAGGAGAAAAAGCTGTTTAAACATTACCCATATGAATGACATATCAATGACAATAAAATTTAAACGAGGTCAGAAAACTTTGTTTTGTTTTCTATTTTAGGTAGATCTTAATATGGCAAATTCAAAAATACTATTTTCATTATGCTACGACGCATAGCTTAGGAGAAAAAGCTGTTTAAACATTACCCATATGAATGACAATAAAATTTAAACGAGGTCGGAAAACTTTGTTTTGTTTTTTATTTAAAGTAGATCTTAATATGGCAAATTCAAAAATACTATTTTCATTATGCTAGGACGCATAGCTTAGGAGAAAAATCTGTTTAAACATTACCCATATGAATGACATATCAATGACAATAAAATTTAAACGAGGTCGGAAAACTTTGTTTTGTTTTTTATTTTAGGTAGATCTTAATATGGCAAATTCAAAAATACTATTTTCATTATGCTAGGACGCATAGCTTAGGAGAAAAAGCTGTTTAAACATTACCCATATGAATGACAATAAAATTTAAACGAGGTCGGAAAACTTTGTTTTGTTTTTTATTTTAGGTAGATCTTAATATGGCAAATTCAAAAATACTATTTTCATTATGCTAGGACGCATAGCTTAGGAGAAAAAGCTGTTTAAACATTACCCATATGAATGACATATCAATGACAATAAAATTTAAACGAGATCGGAAAACTTTGTTTTGTTTTTTATTTTAGGTAGATCTTAATATGGCAAATTTAAAAATACTATTTTCATTATGCAAGGACGCATAACTTAGGAGAAAAAGCTGTTTAAACATTACCCATATGAATGACATATCAATGACAATAAAATTTAAACGAGGTCAGAAAACTTTGTTTTGTTTTCTATTTTAGGTAGATCTTAATATGGCAAATTCAAAAATACTATTTTCATTATGCTACGACGCATAGCTTAGGAGAAAAAGCTGTTTAAACATTACCCATATGAATGACAATAAAATTTAAACGAGGTCGGAAAACTTTGTTTTGTTTTTTATTTAAAGTAGATCTTAATATGGCAAATTCAAAAATACTATTTTCATTATGCTAGGACGCATAGCTTAGGAGAAAAATCTGTTTAAACATTACCCATATGAATGACATATCAATGACAATAAAATTTAAACGAGGTCGGAAAACTTTGTTTTGTTTTTTATTTTAGGTAGATCTTAATATGGCAAATTCAAAAATACTATTTTCATTATGCTAGGACGCATAGCTTAGGAGAAAAAACTGTTTAAACATTACCCATATGAATGACAATAAAATTTAAACGAGGTCGGAAAACTTTGTTTTGTTTTTTATTTTAAGTAGATCCTAATATGGCAAATTCAAAAATACTATTTTCATTATGCTAGGACGCATAGCTTAGGAGAAAAAGCTGTTTAAACATTACCCATATGAATGACATATCAATGACAATAAAATTTAAAAGAGGTCGGAAAACTTTGTTTTGTTTTTTACTTTAGGTAGATCTTAATATGGCAAATTCAAAAATTTTATTTTCATTATGCTAGGACGCATAGCTTAGGAGAAAAAGCTGTTTAAACATTACCCATATGAATGACAATAAAACTTAAACGAGGTCGGAAAACTTTGGTTGGTTTTTTATTTTAAGTAGATCTTAATATGGCAAATTCAAAAATACTATTTTCATTATGCTAGGACGCATAGCTTAGGAGAAAAAGCTGTTTAAACATTACCCATATGAATGACAATAAAATTTAAACGAGGTCGGAAAACTTTGTTTTGTTTTTTATTTTAAGTAGATCTTAATATGGCAAATTCAAAAATACTATTTTCATTATGCTAGGACGCATAGCTTAGGAGAAAAAGCTGTTTAAACATTACCCATATGAATGACAATAAAATTTAAACGAGGTCGGAAAACTTTGTTTTGTTTTTTATTTTAAGTAGATCTTAATATGGCAAATTCAAAAATACTATATTCATTAAGCTAGGACGCATAGTTTAGGAGAAAAAGCTGTTTAAACATTACCCATATGAATGACATATCAATGACAATAAAATGTAAACGAGGTAAGAAAACTTTGTTTTGTTTTTTATTTTAGGTAGATCTTAATATGGCAAATTCAAAAATACTATTTTCATTATGCTAGGACGCATAGCTTAGGAGTAAAAGCTGTTTAAACATTACCCATATGAATGACAATAAAATTTAAACGAGATCGGAAAACTTTGTTTTGTTTTTTATTTTAGGTAGATCTTAATATGGCAAATTCAAAAATACTATTTTCATAATGCTAGAACGCATAGCTTAGGAGAAAAAGCTGTTTAAACATTACCCATATGAATGACATATCAATGACAATAAAATTTAAACGAGGTCGGAAAACTTTGTTTTGTTTTTTATTTTAAGTAGATCTTAATATGGCAAATTCAAAAATACTATTTTTATAATGCTAGGGCGCATAGCTTAGGAGAAAAAGCTGTTTAAACATTACCCATATGAATGACATATCAATGACAATAAAATTTAAACGAGATCGGAAAACTTTGTTTTGTTTTTTATTTTAGGTAGATCTTAATATGGCAAATTCAAAAATACTATTTTCATTATGCAAGGACGCATAACTTAGGAGAAAAAGCTGTTTAAACATTACCCATATGAATGACATATCAATGACAATAAAATTTAAACGAGGTCAGAAAACTTTGTTTTGTTTTCTATTTTAGGTAGATCTTAATATTACAAATTCAAAAATACTATTTTCATTATGCTACGACGCATAGCTTAGGAGAAAAAGCTGTTTAAACATTACCCATATGAATGACATATCAATGACAATAAAATTTAAACGAGGTCGGAAAACTTTGTTTTGTTTTTTATTTAAAGTAGATCTTAATATGGCAAATTCAAAAATACTATTTTCATTATGCTAGGAAGCATAGCTTAGGAGAAAAAGCTGTTTAAACATTACCCATATGAATGACATATCAATGACAATAAAATTTAAACGAGGTCGGAAAACTTTGTTTTGTTTTTTATTTTAGATAGATCTTAATATGGCAAATTCAAAAATACTATTTTTATTATGCTAGGACGCATAGCTTAGGAGAAAAAGCTGTTTAAACATTACCCATATGAATGACATATCAATGACAATAAAATTTAAACGAGATCGGAAAACTTTGTTTTGTTTTTTATTTTAGGTAGATCTTAATATGGCAAATTCAAAAATACTATTTTCATTATGCTAGGATGCATAGCTTAGGAGAAAAAGCTGTTTAAACATTACCCATATGAATGACAATAAAATTTAAACGAGGTCGGAAAACTTTGTTTTGTTTTTTATTTTAGGTAGATCTTAATATGGCAAATTCAAAAATATTATTTTCATTATGCTAGGACGCATAGCTTAGGAGAAAAAGCTGTTTAAACATTACCCATATGAATGACATATCAATGACAATAAAATTTAAACGAGATCGGAAAACTTTGTTTTGTTTTTTATTTTAGGTAGATCTTAATATGGCAAATTTAAAAATACTATTTTCATTATGCAAGGACGCATAACTTAGGAGAAAAAGCTGTTTAAACATTACCCATATGAATGACATATCAATGACAATAAAATTTAAACGAGGTCAGAAAACTTTGTTTTGTTTTCTATTTTAGGTAGATCTTAATATGGCAAATTCAAAAATACTATTTTCATTATGCTACGACGCATAGCTTAGGAGAAAAAGCTGTTTAAACATTACCCATATGAATGACAATAAAATTTAAACGAGGTCGGAAAACTTTGTTTTGTTTTTTATTTAAAGTAGATCTTAATATGGCAAATTCAAAAATACTATTTTCATTATGCTAGGACGCATAGCTTAGGAGAAAAATCTGTTTAAACATTACCCATATGAATGACATATCAATGACAATAAAATTTAAACGAGGTCGGAAAACTTTGTTTTGTTTTTTATTTTAGGTAGATCTTAATATGGCAAATTCAAAAATACTATTTTCATTATGCTAGGACGCATAGCTTAGGAGAAAAAACTGTTTAAACATTACCCATATGAATGACAATAAAATTTAAACGAGGTCGGAAAACTTTGTTTTGTTTTTTATTTTAAGTAGATCCTAATATGGCAAATTCAAAAATACTATTTTCATTATGCTAGGACGCATAGCTTAGGAGAAAAAACTGTTTAAACATTACCCATATGAATGACATATCAATGACAATAAAATTTAAACGAGGTCGGAAAACTTTGTTTTGTTTTTTACTTTAGGTAGATCTTAATATGGCAAATTCAAAAATTTTATTTTCATTATGCTAGGACGCATAGCTTAGGAGAAAAAGCTGTTTAAACATTACCCATATGAATGACAATAAAACTTAAACGAGGTCGGAAAACTTTGGTTGGTTTTTTATTTTAAGTAGATCTTAATATGACAAATTCAAAAATACTATTTTCATTATGCTAGGACGCATAGCTTAGGAGAAAAAGCTGTTTAAACATTACCCATATGAATGACAATAAAATTTAAACGAGGTCGGAAAACTTAGTTTTGTTTTTTATTTTAAGTAGATCTTAATATGGCAAATTCAAAAATACTATTTTCATTATGCTAGGACGCATTGCTTAGGAGAAAAAGCTGTTTAAACATTACCCATATGAATGACAATAAAATTTAAACGAGGTCGGAAAACTTTGTTTTGTTTTTTATTTTAAGTAGATCTTAATATGGCAAATTCAAAAATACTATTTATATTAAGCTAGGACGCATAGTTTAGGAGAAAAAGCTGTTTAAACATTACCCATATGAATGACATATCAATGACAATAAAATGTAAACGAGGTAAGAAAACTTTGTTTTGCTTTTTATTTTAGGTAGATCTTAATATGGCAAATTCAAAAATATTATTTTCATTATGCTAGGACGCATAGCTTAGGAGTAAAAGCTGTTTAAACATTACCCATATGAATGACAATAAAATTTAAACGAGGTCGGAAAACTTTGTTTTGTTTTTAATTTTAAGTAGATCTTAATATTACAAATTCAAAAATACTATTTTCTTTATGCTAGGACGCATAGCTTAGGAGAAAAAGCTGTTTAAACATTACCCATATGAATGACAATAAAATTTAAACGAGGTCGGAAAACTTTGTTTTGTTTTTTATTTTAAGTAGATCTTAATATGGCAAATTCAAAAATACTATTTTCATTATGCTAGGACGCATAGCTTAGGAGAAAAATCTGTTTAAACATTACCCATATGAATGACATATCAATGACAATAAAATTTAAACTAGGTCGGAAAACTTTGTTTTGTTTTTTATTTTAGGTAGATCTTAATATGGCAAATTCAAAAATACTATTTTCATTATGCTGGGACGCATAGCTTAGGAGAAAAAGCTGTTTAAACATTACCCATATGAATGACAATAAAATTTAAACGAGGTCGGAAAACTTTGTTTTGTGTTTTATTTTACGTAGATCTTAATATGGCAAATTCAAAAATACTATTTTCATTAAGCAAGGACGCATAGCTTAGGAGAAAAAGCTGTTTAAACATTACCCATATGAATGACAATAAAATTTAAACGAGGTCGGAAAACTTTGTTTTGTTTTTTATTTTACGTAGATCTTAATATGGCAAATTCAAAAATACTATTTTCATTAAGCTAGGACGCATAGCTTAGGAGAAAAAGCTGTTTAAACATTACCCATATGAATGACAATAAAATTTAAACGAGATCGGAAAACTTTGTTTTGTTTTTAATTTTAAATAAATCTTAATATGGCAAATTCAAAAATACTATTTTCATTATGCTAGGACGCATAGCTTAGGAGAAAAAGCTGTTTAAACATTACCCATATGAATGACAATAAAATTTAAACGAGGTCGGAAAACTTTGTTTTGTTTTTTATTTTAAGTAGATCTTAATATGGCAAATTCAAAAATACTATTTTCATAATGCTGGGACGCATAGCTTAGGAGAAAAAGCTGTTTAAACATTACCCATATGAATGACAATAAAATTTAAACGAGATCGGAAAACTTTGTTTTGTTTTTAATTTTAAATAAATCTTAATATGGCAAATTCAAAAATACTATTTTCATTATGCTGGAACGCATAGCTTAGGAGAAAAAGCTGTTTAAACATTACTCATATGAATGACAATAAAATTTATACGAGGTCGGAAAACTTTGTTTTGTTTTTTATTTTAGGTAGATCTTAATATGGCAAATTCAAAAATACTATTTTCATTATGCTGGGACGCATAGCTTAGGAGAAAAAGCTGTTTAAACATTACCCATATGAATGACAATAAAATTTAAACGAGATCGGAAAACTTTGTTTTGTTTTTAATTTTAAATAAATCTTAATATGGCAAATTCAAAAATACTATTTTCATTATGCTAGGACGCATAGCTTAGGAGAAAAAGCTGTTTAAACATTACCCATATGAATGACAATAAAATTTAAACGAGGTCGGAAAACTTTGTTTTGTTTTTTATTTTAAGTAGATCTTAATATGGCAAATTCAAAAATACTATTTTCATAATGCTAGGACGCATAGCTTAGGAGAAAAAGCTGTTTAAACATTACCCATATGAATGACATATCAATGACAATAAAATTTAAACGAGATCGGAAAACTTTGTTTTGTTTTTTATTTTAGGTAGATCTTAATATGGCAAATTCAAAAATACTATTTTCATTATGCAAGAACGCATAACTTAGGAAAAAAAGCTGTTTAAACATTACCCATATGAATGACATATCAATGACAATAAAATTTAAACGAGGTCGGAAAACTTTGTTTTGTTTTTAATTTTAAGTAGATCTTAATATGGCAAATTCAAAAATACTATTTTCATTATGCTAGGACGCATAACTTAGGAGAAAAAGCTGTTTAAACATTACCCATACGAATGACAATAAAATTTAAACGAGGTCGAAAAACTTTGTTTTGTTTTTTATTTTAAGTAGATCTTAATATGGCAAATTCAAAAATACTATTTTTATAATGCTAGGACGCATAGCTTAGGAGAAAAAGCTGTTTAAACATTACCCATATGAATGACATATCAATGACAATAAAATTTAAACGAGGTCGGAAAACTTTGTTTTGTTTTTTATTTTAGGTAGATCTTAATATGGCAAATTCAAAAATACTATTTTCATTATGCAAGGACGCATAACTTAGGAGAAAAAGCTGTTTAAACATTACCCATATGAATGACATATCAATGACAATAAAATTTAAACGAGGTCGGAAAACTTTGTTTTGTTTTTTATTTAAAGTAGATCTTAATATGGCAAATTCAAAAATACTATTTTCATTATGCTAGGACGCATAGCTTAGGAGGAAAAGCTGTTTAAACATTACCCATATGAATGACATATCAATGACAATAAAATTTAAACGAGGTCGGAAAACTTTGTTTTGTTTTTTATTTAAAGTAGATCTTAATATGGCAAATTCAAAAATACTATTTTTATTATGCTAGGACGCATAGCTTAGGAGAAAAAGCTGTTTAAACATTACCCATATGAATGACATATCAATGACAATAAAATTTAAACGAGGTCGGAAAACTTTGTTTTGTTTTTTATTTTAAGTAGATCCTAATATGGCAAATTCAAAAATACTATTTTCATTAAGCTAGGACGCACAGCTTAGGAGAAAAAGCTGTTTAAACATTACCCATATGAATGACATATCAATGACAATAAAATTTAAACGAGGTAAGAAAACTTTGTTTTGTTTTTTATGTTAGGTAGATCTTAATATGGCAAATTCAAAAATACTATTTTCATAATGCTAGGACGCATAGCTTAGGAGAAAAAGCTGTTTTAACATTACCCATATGAATGACAATAAAATTTAAACGAGGTCGGAAAACTTTGTTTTGTTTTTAATTTTAGGTAGATCTTAATATGGCAAATTCAAAAATACTATTTTCATTAAGCTAAGACGCATAGCTTAGGAGAAAAAGCTGTTTAAACATTACCCATATGAATGACATATCAATGACAATAAAATTTAAACGAGGTCGGAAAACTTTGTTTTGTTTTTTATTTTAAGTAGATCCTAATATGGCAAATTCAAAAATACTATTTTCATTAAGCTAGGACGCACAGCTTAGGAGAAAAAGCTGTTTAAACATTACCCATATGAATGACATATCAATGACAATAAAATTTAAACGAGGTAAGAAAACTTTGTTTTGTTTTTTATGTTAGGTAGATCTTAATATGGCAAATTCAAAAATACTATTTTCATAATGCTAGGACGCATAGCTTAGGAGAAAAAGCTGTTTTAACATTACCCATATGAATGACAATAAAATTTAAACGAGGTCGGAAAACTTTGTTTTGTTTTTAATTTTAAGTAGATCTTAATATTACAAATTCAAAAATACTATTTTCATTATGCTAGGACGCATAACTTAGGAGAAAAAGCTGTTTAAACATTACCCATACGAATGACAATAAAATTTAAACGAGGTCGGAAAACTTTGTTTTGTTTTTTATTTTAAGTAGATCTTAATATGGCAAATTCAAAAATATTATTTTCATAATGCTAGGACGCATAGCTTAGGAGAAAAAGCTGTTTAAACATTACCCATATGAATGACATATCAATGACAATAAAATTTAAACGAGATAGGAAAACTTTGTTTTGTTTTTTATTTTAGGTAGATCTTAATATGGCAAATTCAAAAATACTATTTTCATTATGCAAGGACGCATAACTTAGGAGAAAAAGCTGTTTAAACATTACCCATATGAATGACATATCAATGACAATAAAATTTAAACGAGGTCAGAAAACTTTGTTTTGTTTTCTATTTTATGTAGATCTTAATATGGCAAATTCAAAAATTCTATTTTCATTATGCTACGACGCATAGCTTAGGAGAAAAAGCTGTTTAAACATTACCCATATGAATGACATATCAATGACAATAAAATTTAAACGAGGTCGGAAAACTTTGTTTTGTTTTTTATTTAAAGTAGATCTTAATATGGCAAATTCAAAAATACTATTTTCATTATGCTAGGACGCATAGCTTAGGAGAAAAAGCTGTTTAAACATTACCCATATGAATGACATATCAATGACAATAAAATTTAAACGAGGTCGGAAAACTTTGTTTTGTTTTTTATTTTAGATAGATCTTAATATGGCAAATTCAAAAATACTATTTTTATTATGCTAGGACGCATAGCTTAGGAGAAAAAGCTGTTTAAACATTACCCATATGAATGACATATCAATGACAATAAAATTTAAACGAGGTCGGAAAACTTTGTTTTGTTTTTTATTTAAAGTAGATCTTAATATGGCAAATTCAAAAATACTATTTTCATTATGCTAGGACACATAGCTTAGGAGAAAAAGCTGTTTAAACATTACCCATATGAATGACATATCAATGACAATAAAATTTAAACGAGGTCGGAAAACTTTGTTTTGTTTTTTATTTTAGGTAGATCTTAATATGGCAAATTCAAAAATACTATTTTCATTATGCTAGGACGCATAGCTTAGGAGAAAAAGCTGTTTAAACATTACCCATATGAATGACAATAAAATTTAAACGAGGTCGGAAAACTTTGTTTTGTTTTTTATTTTAGGTAGATCTTAATATGGCAAATTCAAAAATACTATTTTCATCATGCTAGGAAGCATAGCTTAGGAGAAAAAGCTGTTTGAACATTACCCATATGAATGACAATAAAATGTAAACGAGGTCGGAAAACTTTGTTTTGTTTTTAATTTAGGTAGATCTTAATATGGCAAATTCAAAAATACTATTTTCATCATGCTAGGAAGCTTAGCTTAGGAGAAAAAGCTGTTTAAACATTACCCATATGAATGATAATAAAATTTAAACGAGGTCGGAAAACTTTGTTTTGTTTTTTATTTTAGGTAGATCTTAATATGGCAAATTCAAAAATACTATTTTCATTATGCTAGGACGCATAGCTTAGAAGAAAAAGCTGTTTAAACATTACCCATATGAATGACAATAAAATTTAAACGAGGTCGGAAAACTTTGTTTTGTTTTTTATTTTAGGTAGATCTTAATATGGCAAATTCAAAAATACTATTTTCATTATGCTAGAACGCATACCTTAAGAGAAAAAGCTGTTTAAACATTACCCATATGAATGACATATCAATGACAATAAAATTTAAACGAGGTCAGAAAACTTTGTTTTGTTTTATATTCTAGGTAGATCTTAATATATCAAATTCAAAAATACTATTTTCATTATGCAAGGACGCATATCTAAGGAGAAAAAGCTGTTTAAACATTACCCATATGAATGACATATCAATGACAATAAAATTTAAACGAGGTCGGAAAACTTTGTTTTGTTTTTTATTTTATGTAGATCTTAATATGGCAAATTCAAAAATACTATTTTCATTATGCTACGACGCATAGCTTAGGAGAAAAAGCTGTTTAAACATTACCCATATGAATGACATATCAATGACAATAAAATTTAAACGAGGTCGGAAAACTTTGTTTTGTTTTTTATTTTAGGTAGATCTTAATATGGCAAATTCAAAAATACTATTTTCATCATGCTAGGAAGCATAGCTTAGGAGAAAAAGCTGTTTGAACATTACCCATATGAATGACAATAAAATGTAAACGAGGTCGGAAAACTTTGTTTTGTTTTTAATTTAGGTAGATCTTAATATGGCAAATTCAAAAATACTATTTTCATCATGCTAGGAAGCTTAGCTTAGGAGAAAAAGCTGTTTAAACATTACCCATATGAATGACATATCAATGACAATAAAATTTAAACGAGGTCGGAAAACTTTGTTTTGTTTTTTATTTTAGATAGATCTTAATATGGCAAATTCAAAAATACTATTTTTATTATTCTAGGACGCATAGCTTAGGAGAAAAAGCTGTTTAAACATTACCCATATGAATGACATATCAATGACAATAAAATTTAAACGAGGTCGGAAAACTTTGTTTTGTTTTTTATGTTAGGTAGATCTTAATATGGCAAATTCAAAAATACTATTTTCATAATGCTAGGACGCATAGCTTAGGAGAAAAAGCTGTTTTAACATTACCCATATGAATGACAATAAAATTTAAACGAGGTCGGAAAACTTTGTTTTGTTTTTAATTTTAAGTAGATCTTAATATTACAAATTCAAAAATACTATTTTCATTATGCTAGGACGCATAACTTAGGAGAAAAAGCTGTTTAAACATTACCCATACGAATGACAATAAAATTTAAACGAGGTCGGAAAACTTTGTTTTGTTTTTTATTTTAAGTAGATCTTAATATGGCAAATTCAAAAATATTATTTTCATAATGCTAGGACGCATAGCTTAGGAGAAAAAGCTGTTTAAACATTACCCATATGAATGACATATCAATGACAATAAAATTTAAACGAGATAGGAAAACTTTGTTTTGTTTTTTATTTTAGGTAGATCTTAATATGGCAAATTCAAAAATACTATTTTCATTATGCAAGGACGCATAACTTAGGAGAAAAAGCTGTTTAAACATTACCCATATGAATGACATATCAATGACAATAAAATTTAAACGAGGTCAGAAAACTTTGTTTTGTTTTCTATTTTATGTAGATCTTAATATGGCAAATTCAAAAATTCTATTTTCATTATGCTACGACGCATAGCTTAGGAGAAAAAGCTGTTTAAACATTACCCATATGAATGACATATCAATGACAATAAAATTTAAACGAGGTCGGAAAACTTTGTTTTGTTTTTTATTTAAAGTAGATCTTAATATGGCAAATTCAAAAATACTATTTTCATTATGCTAGGACGCATAGCTTAGGAGAAAAAGCTGTTTAAACATTACCCATATGAATGACATATCAATGACAATAAAATTTAAACGAGGTCGGAAAACTTTGTTTTGTTTTTTATTTTAGGTAGATCTTAATATGGCAAATTCAAAAATACTATTTTCATTATGCTAGGACGCATAGCTTAGGAGAAAAAGCTGTTTAAACATTACCCATATGAATGTCAACAAAATTTAAACGAGGTCGGAAAACTTTGTTTTGTTTTTAATTTTAGGTAGATCTTAATATGGCAAATTCAAAAATACTATTTTCATTAAGCTAAGACGCATAGCTTAGGAGAAAAAGCTGTTTAAACATTACCCATATGAATGACATATCAATGACAATAAAATTTAAACGAGGTCGGAAAACTTTGTTTTTTTTTTATTTTAAGTAGATCCTAATATGGCAAATTCAAAAATACTATTTTCATTAAGCTAGGACGCACAGCTTAGGAGAAAAAGCTGTTTAAACATTACCCATATGAATGACATATCAATGACAATAAAATTTAAACGAGGTAAGAAAACTTTGTTTTGTTTTTTATGTTAGGTAGATCTTAATATGGCAAATTCAAAAATACTATTTTCATAATGCTAGGACGCATAGCTTAGGAGAAAAAGCTGTTTTAACATTACCCATATGAATGACAATAAAATTTAAACGAGGTCGGAAAACTTTGTTTTGTTTTTAATTTTAAGTAGATCTTAATATTACAAATTCAAAAATACTATTTTCATTATGCTAGGACGCATAACTTAGGAGAAAAAGCTGTTTAAACATTACCCATACGAATGACAATAAAATTTAAACGAGGTCGGAAAACTTTGTTTTGTTTTTTATTTTAAGTAGATCTTAATATGGCAAATTCAAAAATATTATTTTCATAATGCTAGGACGCATAGCTTAGGAGAAAAAGCTGTTTAAACATTACCCATATGAATGACATATCAATGACAATAAAATTTAAACGAGATAGGAAAACTTTGTTTTGTTTTTTATTTTAGGTAGATCTTAATATGGCAAATTCAAAAATACTATTTTCATTATGCAAGGACGCATAACTTAGGAGAAAAAGCTGTTTAAACATTACCCATATGAATGACATATCAATGACAATAAAATTTAAACGAGGTCAGAAAACTTTGTTTTGTTTTCTATTTTATGTAGATCTTAATATGGCAAATTCAAAAATTCTATTTTCATTATGCTACGACGCATAGCTTAGGAGAAAAAGCTGTTTAAACATTACCCATATGAATGACATATCAATGACAATAAAATTTAAACGAGGTCGGAAAACTTTGTTTTGTTTTTTATTTAAAGTAGATCTTAATATGGCAAATTCAAAAATACTATTTTCATTATGCTAGGACGCATAGCTTAGGAGAAAAAGCTGTTTAAACATTACCCATATGAATGACATATCAATGACAATAAAATTTAAACGAGGTCGGAAAACTTTGTTTTGTTTTTTATTTTAGATAGATCTTAATATGGCAAATTCAAAAATACTATTTTTATTATGCTAGGACGCATAGCTTAGGAGAAAAAGCTGTTTAAACATTACCCATATGAATGACATATCAATGACAATAAAATTTAAACGAGGTCGGAAAACTTTGTTTTGTTTTTTATTTAAAGTAGATCTTAATATGGCATATTCAAAAATACTATTTTCATTATGCTAGGACACATAGCTTAGGAGAAAAAGCTGTTTAAACATTACCCATATGAATGACATATCAATGACAATAAAATTTAAACGAGGTCGGAAAACTTTGTTTTGTTTTTTATTTTAGGTAGATCTTAATATGGCAAATTCAAAAATACTATTTTCATTATGCTAGGACGCATAGCTTAGGAGAAAAAGCTGTTTAAACATTACCCATATGAATGACAATAAAATTTAAACGAGGTCGGAAAACTTTGTTTTGTTTTTTATTTTAGGTAGATCTTAATATGGCAAATTCAAAAATACTATTTTCATCATGCTAGGAAGCATAGCTTAGGAGAAAAAGCTGTTTGAACATTACCCATATGAATGACAATAAAATGTAAACGAGGTCGGAAAACTTTGTTTTGTTTTTAATTTAGGTAGATCTTAATATGGCAAATTCAAAAATACTATTTTCATCATGCTAGGAAGCTTAGCTTAGGAGAAAAAGCTGTTTAAACATTACCCATATGAATGATAATAAAATTTAAACGAGGTCGGAAAACTTTGTTTTGTTTTTTATTTTAGGTAGATCTTAATATGGCAAATTCAAAAATACTATTTTCATTATGCTAGGACGCATAGCTTAGAAGAAAAAGCTGTTTAAACATTACCCATATGAATGACAATAAAATTTAAACGAGGTCGGAAAACTTTGTTTTGTTTTTTATTTTAGGTAGATCTTAATATGGCAAATTCAAAAATACTATTTTCATTATGCTAGAACGCATACCTTAAGAGAAAAAGCTGTTTAAACATTACCCATATGAATGACATATCAATGACAATAAAATTTAAACGAGGTCAGAAAACTTTGTTTTGTTTTATATTCTAGGTAGATCTTAATATATCAAATTCAAAAATACTATTTTCATTATGCAAGGACGCATAACTAAGGAGAAAAAGCTGTTTAAACATTACCCATATGAATGACATATCAATGACAATAAAATTTAAACGAGGTCGGAAAACTTTGTTTTGTTTTTTATTTTATGTAGATCTTAATATGGCAAATTCAAAAATACTATTTTCATTATGCTACGACGCATAGCTTAGGAGAAAAAGCTGTTTAAACATTACCCATATGAATGACATATCAATGACAATAAAATTTAAACGAGGTCGGAAAACTTTGTTTTGTTTTTTATTTTAGGTAGATCTTAATATGGCAAATTCAAAAATACTATTTTCATCATGCTAGGAAGCATAGCTTAGGAGAAAAAGCTGTTTGAACATTACCCATATGAATGACAATAAAATGTAAACGAGGTCGGAAAACTTTGTTTTGTTTTTAATTTAGGTAGATCTTAATATGGCAAATTCAAAAATACTATTTTCATCATGCTAGGAAGCTTAGCTTAGGAGAAAAAGCTGTTTAAACATTACCCATATGAATGATAATAAAATTTAAACGAGGTCGGAAAACTTTGTTTTGTTTTTTATTTTAGGTAGATCTTAATATGGCAAATTCAAAAATACTATTTTCATTATGCTAGGACGCATAGCTTAGAAGAAAAAGCTGTTTAAACATTACCCATATGAATGACAATAAAATTTAAACGAGGTCGGAAAACTTTGTTTTGTTTTTTATTTTAGGTAGATCTTAATATGGCAAATTCAAAAATACTATTTTCATTATGCTAGAACGCATACCTTAAGAGAAAAAGCTGTTTAAACATTACCCATATGAATGACATATCAATGACAATAAAATTTAAACGAGGTCAGAAAACTTTGTTTTGTTTTATATTTTAGGTAGATCTTAATATATCAAATTCAAAAATACTATTTTCATTATGCAAGGACGCATAACTAAGGAGAAAAAGCTGTTTAAACATTACCCATATGAATGACATATCAATGACAATAAAATTTAAACGAGGTCGGAAATCTTTGTTTTGTTTTTTATTTTAGGTAGATCTTAATATGGCAAATTCAAAAATACTATTTTCATTATGCTACGACGCATAGCTTAGGAGAAAAAGCTGTTTAAACATTACCCATATGAATGACATATCAATGACAATAAAATTTAAACGAGGTCGGAAAACTTTGTTTTGTTTTTTATTTAAAGTAGATCTTAATATGGCAAATTCAAAAATACTATTTTCATTATGCTAGGACGCATAGCTTAGGAGAAAAAGCTGTTTAAACATTACCCATATGAATGACATATCAATGACAATAAAATTTAAACGAGGTCGGAAAACTTTGTTTTGTTTTTTATTTTAGATAGATCTTAATATGGCAAATTCAAAAATACTATTTTTATTATTCTAGGACGCATAGCTTAGGAGAAAAAGCTGTTTAAACATTACCCATATGAATGACATATCAATGACAATAAAATTTAAACGAGGTCGGAAAACTTTGTTTTGTTTTTTATGTTAGGTAGATCTTAATATGGCAAATTCAAAAATACTATTTTCATAATGCTAGGACGCATAGCTTAGGAGAAAAAGCTGTTTTAACATTACCCATATGAATGACAATAAAATTTAAACGAGGTCGGAAAACTTTGTTTTGTTTTTAATTTTAAGTAGATCTTAATATTACAAATTCAAAAATACTATTTTCATTATGCTAGGACGCACAACTTAGGAGAAAAAGCTGTTTAAACATTACCCATACGAATGACAATAAAATTTAAACGAGGTCGGAAAACTTTGTTTTGTTTTTTATTTTAAGTAGATCTTAATATGGCAAATTCAAAAATATTATTTTCATAATGCTAGGACGCATAGCTTAGGAGAAAAAGCTGTTTAAACATTACCCATATGAATGACATATCAATGACAATAAAATTTAAACGAGATAGGAAAACTTTGTTTTGTTTTTTATTTTAGGTAGATCTTAATATGGCAAATTCAAAAATACTATTTTCATTATGCAAGGACGCATAACTTAGGAGAAAAAGCTGTTTAAACATTACCCATATGAATGACATATCAATGACAATAAAATTTAAACGAGGTCAGAAAACTTTGTTTTGTTTTCTATTTTATGTAGATCTTAATATGGCAAATTCAAAAATTCTATTTTCATTATGCTACGACGCAT
Organism: Tipula confusa; assembly: GCA_963556175.1. NCBI lineage: Eukaryota > Metazoa > Arthropoda > Insecta > Diptera > Tipulidae > Tipula > Tipula confusa. The sequence continues at coordinate 134,060,211 of OY744477.1, read as the reverse complement.
AGCTTAGGAGAAAAAGCTGTTTAAACATTACCCATATGAATGACATATCAATGACAATAAAATTTAAACGAGGTCGGAAAACTTTGTTTTGTTTTTTATTTAAAGTAGATCTTAATATGGCAAATTCAAAAATACTATTTTCATTATGCTAGGACGCATAGCTTAGGAGAAAAAGCTGTTTAAACATTACCCATATGAATGACATATCAATGACAATAAAATTTAAACGAGGTCGGAAAACTTTGTTTTGTTTTTTATTTTAGATAGATCTTAATATGGCAAATTCAAAAATACTATTTTTATTATGCTAGGACGCATAGCTTAGGAGAAAAAGCTGTTTAAACATTACCCATATGAATGACATATCAATGACAATAAAATTTAAACGAGGTCGGAAAACTTTGTTTTGTTTTTTATTTAAAGTAGATCTTAATATGGCAAATTCAAAAATACTATTTTCATTATGCTAGGACACATAGCTTAGGAGAAAAAGCTGTTTAAACATTACCCATATGAATGACATATCAATGACAATAAAATTTAAACGAGGTCGGAAAACTTTGTTTTGTTTTTTATTTTAGGTAGATCTTAATATGGCAAATTCAAAAATACTATTTTCATTATGCTAGGACGCATAGCTTAGGAGAAAAAGCTGTTTAAACATTACCCATATGAATGACAATAAAATTTAAACGAGGTCGGAAAACTTTGTTTTGTTTTTTATTTTAGGTAGATCTTAATATGGCAAATTCAGAAATACTATTTTCATCATGCTAGGAAGCATAGCTTAGGAGAAAAAGCTGTTTGAACATTACCCATATGAATGACAATAAAATGTAAACGAGGTCGGAAAACTTTGTTTTGTTTTTAATTTAGGTAGATCTTAATATGGCAAATTCAAAAATACTATTTTCATCATGCTAGGAAGCTTAGCTTAGGAGAAAAAGCTGTTTAAACATTACCCATATGAATGATAATAAAATTTAAACGAGGTCGGAAAACTTTGTTTTGTTTTTTATTTTAGGTAGATCTTAATATGGCAAATTCAAAAATACTATTTTCATTATGCTAGGACGCATAGCTTAGAAGAAAAAGCTGTTTAAACATTACCCATATGAATGACAATAAAATTTAAACGAGGTCGGAAAACTTTGTTTTGTTTTTTATTTTAGGTAGATCTTAATATGGCAAATTCAAAAATACTATTTTCATTATGCTAGAACGCATACCTTAAGAGAAAAAGCTGTTTAAACATTACCCATATGAATGACATATCAATGACAATAAAATTTAAACGAGGTCAGAAAACTTTGTTTTGTTTTATATTCTAGGTAGATCTTAATATATCAAATTCAAAAATACTATTTTCATTATGCAAGGACGCATAACTAAGGAGAAAAAGCTGTTTAAACATTACCCATATGAATGACATATCAATGACAATAAAATTTAAACGAGGTCGGAAAACTTTGTTTTGTTTTTTATTTTATGTAGATCTTAATATGGCAAATTCAAAAATACTATTTTCATTATGCTACGACGCATAGCTTAGGAGAAAAAGCTGTTTAAACATTACCCATATGAATGACATATCAATGACAATAAAATTTAAACGAGGTCGGAAAACTTTGTTTTGTTTTTTATTTTAGGTAGATCTTAATATGGCAAATTCAAAAATACTATTTTCATCATGCTAGGAAGCATAGCTTAGGAGAAAAAGCTGTTTGAACATTACCCATATGAATGACAATAAAATGTAAACGAGGTCGGAAAACTTTGTTTTGTTTTTAATTTAGGTAGATCTTAATATGGCAAATTCAAAAATACTATTTTCATCATGCTAGGAAGCTTAGCTTAGGAGAAAAAGCTGTTTAAACATTACCCATATGAATGATAATAAAATTTAAACGAGGTCGGAAAACTTTGTTTTGTTTTTTATTTTAGGTAGATCTTAATATGGCAAATTCAAAAATACTATTTTCATTATGCTAGGACGCATAGCTTAGAAGAAAAAGCTGTTTAAACATTACCCATATGAATGACAATAAAATTTAAACGAGGTCGGAAAACTTTGTTTTGTTTTTTATTTTAGGTAGATCTTAATATGGCAAATTCAAAAATACTATTTTCATTATGCTAGAACGCATACCTTAAGAGAAAAAGCTGTTTAAACATTACCCATATGAATGACATATCAATGACAATAAAATTTAAACGAGATCAGAAAACTTTGTTTTGTTTTATATTTTAGGTAGATCTTAATATATCAAATTCAAAAATACTATTTTCATTATGCAAGGACGCATAACTAAGGAGAAAAAGCTGTTTAAACATTACCCATATGAATGACATATCAATGACAATAAAATTTAAACGAGGTCGGAAATCTTTGTTTTGTTTTTAATTTTAGGTAGATCTTAATATGGCAAATTCAAAAATACTATTTTCATTATGCTACGACGCATAGCTTAGGAGAAAAAGCTGTTTAAACATTACCCATATGAATGACATATCAATGACAATAAAATTTAAACGAGGTCGGAAAACTTTGTTTTGTTTTTTATTTAAAGTAGATCTTAATATGGCAAATTCAAAAATACTATTTTCATTATGCTAGGACGCATAGCTTAGGAGAAAAAGCTGTTTAAACATTACCCATATGAATGACATATCAATGACAATAAAATTTAAACGAGGTCGGAAAACTTTGTTTTGTTTTTTATTTTAGATAGATCTTAATATGGCAAATTCAAAAATACTATTTTTATTATTCTAGGACGCATAGCTTAGGAGAAAAAGCTGTTTAAACATTACCCATATGAATGACATATCAATGACAATAAAATTTAAACGAGGTCGGAAAACTTTGTTTTGTTTTTTATTTAAAGTAGATCTTAATATGGCAAATTCAAAAATACTATTTTCATTATGCTAGGACGCATAGCTTAGGAGAAAAAGCTGTTTAAACATTACCCATATGAATGACATATCAATGACAATAAAATTTAAACGAGGTCGGAAAACTTTGTTTTGTTTTTTATTTTAGGTATATCTTAATATGGCAAATTCAAAAATACTATTTTCATTATGCTAGGACGCATAGCTTAGGAGAAAAAGCTGTTTAAACATTACCCATATGAATGACAATAAAATTTAAACGAGGTCGGAAAACTTTGTTTTGTTTTTAATTTTAGGTAGATCTTAATATGGCAAATTCAAAAATACTATTTTCATTAAACTAAGACGCATAGCTTAGGAGAAAAAGCTGTTTAAACATTACCCATATGAATGACATATCAATGACAATAAAATTTAAACGAGGTCGGAAAACTTTGTTTTGTTTTTTATTTTAAGTAGATCCTAATATGGCAAATTCAAAAATACTATTTTCATTAAGCTAGGACGCACAGCTTAGGAGAAAAAGCTGTTTAAACATTACCCATATGAATGACATATCAATGACAATAAAATTTAATCGAGGTAAGAAAACTTTGTTTTGTTTTTTATTTTAGGTAGATCTTAATATGGCAAATTCAAAAATACTATTTTCATTATGCTAGGACGCATAGCTTAGGAGAAAAAGCTGTTTAAACATTACCCATATGAATGACAATAAAATTTAAACGAGGTCGGAAAACTTTGTTTTGTTTTTTATTTTAGGTAGATCTTAATATGGCAAATTCAAAAATACTATTTTCATCATGCTAGGAAGCATAGCTTAGGAGAAAGAGCTGTTTGAACATTACCCATATGAATGACAATAAAATGTAAACGAGGTCGGAAAACTTTGTTTTGTTTTTAATTTAGGTAGATCTTAATATGGCAAATTCAAAAATACTATTTTCATCATGCTAGGAAGCTTAGCTTAGGAGAAAAAGCTGTTTAAACATTACCCATATGAATGATAATAAAATTTAAACGAGGTCGGAAAACTTTGTTTTGTTTTTTATTTTAGGTAGATCTTAATATGGCAAATTCAAAAATACTATTTTCGTTATGCTAGGACGCATAGCTTAGGAGAAAAAGCTGTTTAAACATTACCCATATGAATGACAATAAAATTTAAACGAGGTCGGAAAACTTTGTTTTGTTTTTTATTTTAGGTAGATCTTAATATAGCAAATTCAAAAATACTATTTTCATTATGCTAGAACGCATACCTTAAGAGAAAAAGCTGTTTAAACATTACCCATATGAATGACATATCAATGACAATAAAATTTAAACGAGGTCAGAAAACTTTGTTTTGTTTTATATTTTAGGTAGATCTTAATATGGCAAATTCAAAAATACTATTTTCATTATGCTAGGACGCATAGCTTAGGAGAAAAAACTGTTTAAACATTACCCATATGAATGACAATAAAATTTAAACGAGGTCGGAAAACTTTGTTTTGTTTTTTATTTTAGGTAGATCTTAATATGGCAAATTCAAAAATACTATTTTCATCATGCGAGGACGCATAGCTTAGGAGAAAAAGCTGTTTAAACATTACCCATATGAATGACATATGAATGACAATAAAATTTAAACGAGGTCGGAAAACTTTGTTTTGTTTTTTATGTTAGGTAGATCTTAATATGGCAAATTCAAAAATACTATTTTTATTATGCTAGGACGCATAGCTTAGGAGAAAAAGCTATTTAAACATTACCCATATGTGTGACATATCAATGACAATAAAATTTAAACGAGGTCGGAAAACTTTGTTTTGTTTTTTATTTTAGGTAGATCTTAATATTTCAAATTCAAAAATACTATTTTCATTATGCTAGGACGCATAGCTTAGGAGAAAAAGCTGTTTAAACATTACCCATATGAATGACATATCAATGACAATAAAATTTAAACGAGATCGGAAAACTTTGTTTTGTTTTTTATTTTAGGTAGATCTTAATATGGCAAATTCAAAAATACTATTTTCATCATGCTAGGAAGCATAGCTTAGGAAAAAAAGCTGTTTAAACATTACCCATATGAATGACAATAAAATGTAAACGAGGTCGGAAAACTTTGTTTTGTTTTTAATTTAGGTAGATCTTAATATGGCAAATTCAAAAATACTATTTTCATCATGCTAGGAAGCATAGCTTAGGAGAAAAAGCTGTTTAAACATTACCCATATGAATGACAATAAAATGTAATCGAGGTCGGAAAACTTTGTTTTGTTTTTAATTTAGGTAGATCTTAATATGGCAAATTCAAAAATACTATTTTCATCATGCTAGGAAGCTTAGCTTAGGAGAAAAAGCTGTTTAAGCATTACCCATATGAATGACAATAAAATTTAAACGAGGTCGGAAAACTTTGTTTTGTTTTTTATTTTAGGTAGATCTTAATATTTCAAATTCAAAAATAATATTTTCATTATGCTAGGACGCACAGCTTAGGAGAAAAAGCTGTTTAAACATTACCCATATGAATGACAATAAAATTTAAACGAGGTCGGAAAACTTTGTTTTGTTTTTTAATTTAGGTAGATCTTAATATGGCAAATTCAAAAATACTATTTTTATTATGCTAGGACGCATAGCTTAGGAGAAAAAGCTGTTTAAACATTACCCATATGAATGACATATCAATGACAATAAAATTTAAACGAGGTCGGAAAACTTTGTTTTGTTTTTTATTTTAGATAGATCATAATATGGCAAATTCAAAAATACTATTTTTATTATGCTAGGACGCATAGCTTAGGAGAAAAAGCTGTTTAAACATTACCCATATGAATGACATATCAATGACAATAAAATTTAAACGAGGTCGGAAAACATTGTTTTGTTTTTTATTTAAAGTAGATCTTAATATGGCAAATTCAAAAATACTATTTTCATTATGCTAGGACGCATAGCTTAGGAGAAAAAGCTGTTTAAACATTACCCATATGAATGACATATCAATGACAATAAAATTTAAACGAGGTCGGAAAACTTTGTTTTGTTTTTTATTTTAGGTAGATCTTAATATGGCAAATTCAAAAATACTATTTTCATTATGCTAGGATGCATAGCTTAGGAGAAAAAGCTGTTTAAACATTACCCATATGAATGACAATAAAATTTAAACGAGGTCGGAAAACTTTGTTTTGTTTTTTATTTTAGGTAGATCTTAATATGGCAAATTCAAAAATACTATTTTCATCATGCTAGGAAGCATAGCTTAGGAGAAAAAGCTGTTTGAACATTACCCATATGAATGACAATAAAATGTAAACGAGGTCGGAAAACTTTGTTTTGTTTTTAATTTAGGTAGATCTTAATATGGCAAATTCAAAAATACTATTTTCATCATGCTAGGAAGCTTAGTTTAGGAGAAAAAGCTGTTTAAACATTACCCATATGAATGACAATAAAATTTAAACGAGGTCGGAAAACTTTGTTTTGTTTTTTATTTTAGGTAGATCTTAATATGGCAAATTCAAAAATACTATTTTCATTATGCTAGGACGCATAGCTTAGGAGAAAAAACTGTTTAAACATTACCCATATGAATGACAATAAAATTTAAACGAGGTCGGAAAACTTTGTTTTGTTTTTTATTTTAAGTAGATCTTAATATGGCAAATTCAAAAATACTATTTTCATTATGCTAGGACGCATAGCTTAGGAGAAAAAGCTGTTTAAACATTACCCATATGAATGACATATCAATGACAATAAAATTTAAACGAGGTCAGAAAACTTTGTTTTGTTTTATATTTTAGGTAGATCTTAATATGGCAAATTCAAAAATACTATTTTCATTATGCAAGGACGCATAACTAAGGAGAAATAGCTGTTTAAACATTACCCATATGAATGACATATCAATGACAATAAAATTTAAACGAGGTCGGAAAACTTTGTTTTGTTTTTTATTTTATGTAGATCTTAATATGGCAAATTCAAAAATACTATTTTCATTATGCTACGACGCATAGCTTAGGAGAAAAAGCTGTTTAAACATTACCCATATGAATGACATATCAATGACAATAAAATTTAAACGAGGTCGGAAAACTTTGTTTTGTTTTTTATTTTAGGTAGATCTTAATATGGCAAATTCAAAAATACTATTTTCATTATGCTAGGACGCATAGCTTAGGAGAAAAAGCTGTTTAAACATTACCCATATGAATGACATATCAATGACAATAAAATTTAAACGAGGTCGGAAAACTTTGTTTTGTTTTTTATTTTAGATAGACCTTAATATGGCAAATTCAAAAATACTATTTTTATTATTCTAGGACGCATAGCTTAGGAGAAAAAGCTGTTTAAACATTACCCATATGAATGACATATCAATGACAATAAAATTTAAACGAGGTCGGAAAACTTTGTTTTGTTTTTTATTTAAAGTAGATCTTAATATGGCAAATTCAAAAATACTATTTTCATTATGCTAGGACGCATAGCTTAGGAGAAAAAGCTGTTTAAACATTACCCATATGAATGACATATCAATGACAATAAAATTTAAACGAGGTCGGAAAACTTTGTTTTGTTTTTTATTTTAGGTAGATCTTAATATGGCAAATTCAAAAATACTATTTTCATTATGCTAGGACGCATAGCTTAGGAGAAAAAGCTGTTTAAACATTACCCATATGAATGACAATAAAATTTAAACGAGGTCGGAAAACTTTGTTTTGTTTTTAATTTTAGGTAGATCTTAATATGGCAAATTCAAAAATACTATTTTTATTAAGCTAAGACGCATAGCTTAGGAGAAAAAGCTGTTTAAACATTACCCATATGAATGACATATCAATGACAATAAAATTTAAACGAGGTCGGAAAACTTTGTTTTGTTTTTTATTTTAGGTAGATCCTAATATGGCAAATTCAAAAATACTATTTTCATTAAGCTAGGACGCACAGCTTAGGAGAAAAAGCTTTTTAAACATTACCCATATGAATGACATATCAATGACAATAAAATTTAAACGAGGTAAGAAAACTTTGTTTTGTTTTTTTATTTTAGGTAGATCTTAATATGGCAAATTCAAAAATACTATTTTCATTATGCTAGGACGCATAGCTTAGGAGAAAAAGCTGTTTAAACATTACCCATATGAATGACAATAAAATTTAAACGAGGTCGGAAAACTTTGTTTTGTTTTTTATTTTAGGTAGATCTTAATATGGCAAATTCAAAAATACTATTTTCATCATGCTAGGAAGCATAGCTTAGGAGAAAAAGCTGTTTGAACATTACCCATATGAATGACAATAAAATGTAAACGAGGTCGGAAAACTTTGTTTTGTTTTTAATTTAGGTAGATCTTAATATAGCAAATTCAAAAATACTATTTTCATTATGCTAGAACGCATACCTTAAGAGAAAAAGCTGTTTAAACATTACCCATATGAATGACATATCAATGACAATAAAATTTAAACGAGGTCGGAAAACTTTGTTTTGTTTTTTATTTTAGGTAGATCTTAATATGGCAAATTCAAAAATACTATTTTCATTATGCTAGGACGCATAGCTTAGGAGAAAAAACTGTTTAAACATTACCCATATGAATGACAATAAAATTTAAACGAGGTCGGAAAACTTTGTTTTGTTTTTTATTTTAGGTAGATCTTAATATGGCAAATTCAAAAATACTATTTTCATCATGCGAGGACGCATAGCTTAGGAGAAAAAGCTGTTTAAACATTACCCATATGAATGACATATGAATGACAATAAAATTTAAACGAGGTCGGAAAACTTTGTTTTGTTTTTTATGTTAGGTAGATCTTAATATGGCAAATTCAAAAATACTATTTTTATTATGCTAGGACGCATAGCTTAGGAGAAAAAGCTGTTTAAACATTACCCATATGTGTGACATATCAATGACAATAAAATTTAAACGAGGTCGGAAAACTTTGTTTTGTTTTTTATTTTAGGTAGATCTTAATATTTCAAATTCAAAAATACTATTTTCATTATGCTAGGACGCATAGCTTAGGAGAAAAAGCTGTTTAAACATTACCCATATGAATGACATATCAATGACAATAAAATTTAAACGAGATCGGAAAACTTTGTTTTGTTTCTTATTTTAGGTAGATCTTAATATGGCAAATTCAAAAATACTATTTTCATCATGCTTGGAAGCATAGCTTAGGAAAAAAAGCTGTTTAAACATTACCCATATGAATGACAATAAAATGTAAACGAGGTCGGAAAACTTTGTTTTGTTTTTAATTTAGGTAGATCTTAATATGGCAAATTCAAAAATACTATTTTCATCATGCTAGGAAGCATAGCTTAGGAGAAAAAGCTGTTTAAACATTACCCATATGAATGACAATAAAATGTAAACGAGGTCGGAAAACTTTGTTTTGTTTTTAATTTAGGTAGATCTTAATATGGCAAATTCAAAAATACTATTTTCATCATGCTAGGAAGCTTAGCTTAGGAGAAAAAGCTGTTTAAGCATTACCCATATGAATGACAATAAAATTTAAACGAGGTCGGAAAACTTTGTTTTGTTTTTTATTTTAGGTAGATCTTAATATTTCAAATTCAAAAATAATATTTTCATTATGCTAGGACGCACAGCTTAGGAGAAAAAGCTGTTTAAACATTACCCATATGAATGACAATAAAATTTAAACGAGGTCGGAAAACTTTGTTTTGTTTTTTATTTTAGGTAGATCTTAATATGGCAAATTCAAAAATACTATTTTCATTATGCTAGGACGCATAGCTTAGGAGAAAAAGCTGTTTAAACATTACCCATATGAATGACATATCAATGACAATAAAATTTAAACGAGGTCGGAAAACTTTGTTTTGTTTTTTATTTTAGATAGATCATAATATGGCAAATTCAAAAATACTATTTTTATTATGCTAGGACGCATAGCTTAGGAGAAAAAGCTGTTTAAACATTACCCATATGAATGACATATCAATGACAATAAAATTTAAACGAGGTCGGAAAACATTGTTTTGTTTTTTATTTAAAGTAGATCTTAATATGGCAAATTCAAAAATACTATTTTCATTAAGCTAAGACGCTTAGCTTAGGAGAAAAAGCTGTTTAAACATTACCCATATGAATGACATATCAATGACAATAAAATTTAAACGAGGTCGGAAAACTTTGTTTTGTTTTTTATTTTAAGTAGATCCTAATATGGCAAATTCAAAAATACTATTTTCATTAAGCTAGGACGCACAGCTTAGGAGAAAAAGCTTTTTAAACATTACCCATATGAATGACATATCAATGACAATAAAATTTAAACGAGGTAAGAAAACTTTGTTTTGTTTTTTTATTTTAGGTAGATCTTAATATGGCAAATTCAAAAATACTATTTTCATTATGCTAGGACGCATAGCTTAGGAGAAAAAGCTGTTTAAACATTACCCATATGAATGACAATAAAATTTAAACGAGGTCGGAAAACTTTGTTTTGTTTTTTATTTTAGGTAGATCTTAATATGGCAAATTCAAAAATACTATTTTCATCATGCTAGGAAGCATAGCTTAGGAGAAAAAGCTGTTTGAACATTACCCATATGAATGACAATAAAATGTAAACGAGGTCGGAAAACTTTGTTTTGTTTTTAATTTAGGTAGATCTTAATATGGCAAATTCAAAAATACTATTTTCATCATGCTAGGAAGCTTAGCTTAGGAGAAAAAGCTGTTTAAACATTACCCATATGAATGATAATAAAATTTAAACGAGGTCGGAAAACTTTGTTTTGTTTTTTATTTTAGGTAGATCTTAATATGGCAAATTCAAAAATACTATTTTCATTATGCTAGGACGCATAGCTTAGGAGAAAAAGCTGTTTAAACATTACCCATATGAATGACAATAAAATTTAAACGAGGTCGGAAAACTTTGTTTTGTTTTTTATTTTAGGTAGATCTTAATATAGCAAATTCAAAAATACTATTTTCATTATGCTAGAACGCATACCTTAAGAGAAAAAGCTGTTTAAACATTACCCATATGAATGACATATCAATGACAATAAAATTTAAACGAGGTCGGAAAACTTTGTTTTGTTTTTTATTTTAGGTAGATCTTAATATGGCAAATTCAAAAATACTATTTTTATCATGCTAGGACGCATAGCTTAGGAGAAAAAACTGTTTAAACATTACCCATATGAATGACAATAAAATTTAAACGAGGTCGGAAAACTTTGTTTTGTTTTTTATTTTAGGTAGATCTTAATATGGCAAATTCAAAAATACTATTTTCATCATGCGAGGACGCATAGCTTAGGAGAAAAAGCTGTTTAAACATTACCCATATGAATGACATATGAATGACAATAAAATTTAAACGAGGTCGGAAAACTTTGTTTTGTTTTTTATGTTAGGTAGATCTTAATATGGCAAATTCAAAAATACTATTTTTATTATGCTAGGACGCATAGCTTAGGAGAAAAAGCTGTTTAAACATTACCCATATGTGTGACATATCAATGACAATAAAATTTAAACGAGGTCGGAAAACTTTGTTTTGTTTTTTATTTTAGGTAGATCTTAATATGGCAAATTCAAAAATACTATTTTCATCATGCTAGGAAGCATAGCTTAGGAAAAAAAGCTGTTTAAACATTACCCATATGAATGACAATAAAATGTAAACGAGGTCGGAAAACTTTGTTTTGTTTTTAATTTAGGTAGATCTTAATATGGCAAATTCAAAAATACTATTTTCATCATGCTAGGAAGCATAGCTTAGGAGAAAAAGCTGTTTAAACATTACCCATATGAATGACAATAAAATGTAAACGAGGTCGGAAAACTTTGTTTTGTTTTTAATTTAGGTAGATCTTAATATGGCAAATTCAAAAATACTATTTTCATCATGCTAGGAAGCTTAGCTTAGGAGAAAAAGCTGTTTAAGCATTACCCATATGAATGACAATAAAATTTAAACGAGGTCGGAAAACTTTGTTTTGTTTTTTATTTTAGGTAGATCTTAATATTTCAAATTCAAAAATAATATTTTCATTATGCTAGGACGCACAGCTTAGGAGAAAAAGCTGTTTAAACATTACCCATATGAATGACAATAAAATTTAAACGAGGTCGGAAAACTTTGTTTTGTTTTTTATTTTAGGTAGATCTTAATATGGCAAATTCAAAAATACTATTTTCATTATGCTAGGACGCATAGCTTAGGAGAAAAAGCTGTTTAAACATTACCCATATGAATGACATATCAATGACAATAAAATTTAAACGAGGTCGGAAAACTTTGTTTTGTTTTTTATTTTAGATAGATCATAATATGGCAAATTCAAAAATACTATTTTTATTATGCTAGGACGCATAGCTTAGGAGAAAAAGCTGTTTAAACATTACCCATATGAATGACATATCAATGACAATAAAATTTAAACGAGGTCGGAAAACATTGTTTTGTTTTTTATTTAAAGTAGATCTTAATATGGCAAATTCAAAAATACTATTTTCATTATGCTAGGACGCATAGCTTAGGAGAAAAAGCTGTTTAAACATTACCCATATGAATGACATATCAATGACAATAAAATTTAAACGAGGTCGGAAAACTTTGTTTTGTTTTTTATTTTAGGTAGATCTTAATATGGCAAATTCAAAAATACTATTTTCATTATGCTAGGATGCATAGCTTAGGAGAAAAAGCTGTTTAAACATTACCCATATGAATGACAATAAAATTTAAACGAGGTCGGAAAACTTTGTTTTGTTTTTTATTTTAGGTAGATCTTAATATGGCAAATTCAAAAATACTATTTTCATCATGCTAGGAAGCATAGCTTAGGAGAAAAAGCTGTTTGAACATTACCCATATGAATGACAATAAAATGTAAACGAGGTCGGAAAACTTTGTTTAGTTTTTAATTTAGGTAGATCTTAATATGGCAAATTCAAAAATACTATTTTCATCATGCTAGGAAGCTTAGCTTAGGAGAAAAAGCTGTTTAAACATTACCCATATGAATGACAATAAAATTTAAACGAGGTCGGAAAACTTTGTTTTGTTTTTTATTTTAGGTAGATCTTAATATGGCAAATTCAAAAATACTATTTTCATTATGCTAGAACGCATACCTTAAGAGAAAAAGCTGTTTAAACATTACCCATATGAATGACATATCAATGACAATAAAATTTAAACGAGGTCAGAAAACTTTGTTTTGTTTTTTATTTTAGGTAGATCTTAATATGGCAAATTCAAAAATACTATTTTCATTATGCTAGGACGCATAGCTTAGGAGAAAAAACTGTTTAAACATTACCCATATGAATGACAATAAAATTTAAACGAGGTCGGAAAACTTTGTTTTGTTTTTTATTTTAAGTAGATCTTAATATGGCAAATTCAAAAATACTATTTTCATTATGCTAGGACGCATAGCTTAGGAGAAAAAGCTGTTTAAACATTACCCATATGAATGACATATCAATGACAATAAAATTTAAACGAGGTCGGAAAACTTTGTTTTGTTTTTTATTTAAAGTAGATCTTAATATGGCAAATTCAAAAATACTATTTTCATTATGCTAGGACGCATAGCTTAGGAGAAAAAGCTGTTTAAACATTACCCATATGAATGACATATCAATGACAATAAAATTTAAACGAGGTCGGAAAACTTTGTTTTGTTTTTAATTTAGGTAGATCTTAATATGGCAAATTCAAAAATACTATTTTCATCATGCTAGGAAGCATAGCTTAGGAGAAAAAGCTGTTTGAACATTACCCATATGAATGACAATAAAATGTAAACGAGGTCGGAAAACTTTGTTTTGTTTTTAATTTAGGTAGATCTTAATATGGCAAATTCAAAAATACTATTTTCATCATGCTAGGAAGCTTAGCTTAGGAGAAAAAGCTGTTTAAACATTACCCATATGAATGACAATAAAATTTAAACGAGGTCGGAAAACTTTGTTTTGTTTTTTATTTTAGGTAGATCTTAATATGGCAAATTCAAAAATACTATTTTCATTATGCTAGGACGCATAGCTTAGGAGAAAAAGCTGTTTAAACATTAATATGAATGACAATAAAATTTAAACGAGGTCGGAAAACTTTGTTTTGTTTTTTATTTTAGGTAGATCTTAATATGGCAAATTCAAAAATACTATTTTCATTATGCTAGAACGCATACCTTAAGAGAAAAAGCTGTTTAAACATTACCCATATGAATGACATATCAATGACAATAAAATTTAAACGAGGTCAGAAAACTTTGTTTTGTTTTTTATTTTAGGTAGATCTTAATATGGCAAATTCAAAAATACTATTTTCATTATGCTAGGACGCATAGCTTAGGAGAAAAAACTGTTTAAACATTACCCATATGAATGACAATAAAATTTAAACGAGGTCGGAAAACTTTGTTTTGTTTTTAATTTTAAGTAGATCTTAATATGGCAAATTCAAAAATACTATTTTCATTATGCTAGGACGCATAGCTTAGGAGAAAAAGCTGTTTAAACATTACCCATATGAATGACATATCAATGACAATAAAATTTAAAAGAGGTCGGAAAACTTTGTTTTGTTTTTTATTTTAGGTAGATCTTAATATGGCAAATTCAAAAATTTTATTTTCATTATGCTAGGACGCATAGCTTAGGAGAAAAAGCTGTTTAAACATTACCCATATGAATGACATATCAATGACAATAAAATTTAAACGAGATCGGAAAACTTTGTTTTGTTTTTTATTTTAGGTAGATCTTAATATGGCAAATTCAAAAATAATATTTTCATTATGCTAGGACGCATAGCTTAGGAGAAAAAGCTGTTTAAACATTACCCATATGAATGACAATAAAATTTAAACGAGGTCGGAAAACTTTGTTTTGTTTTTTATTTTAGGTAAATCTTAATATGGCAAATTCAAAAATACTATTTTCATTATGCTAGGACGCATAGCTTAGGAGAAAAAGCTGTTTAAACATTACCCATATGAATGACAATAAAATTTAAACGAGGTCGGAAAACTTTGTTTTGTTTTTTATTTTAGGTAGATCTTAATATGGCAAATTCAAAATAAAATTTAAACGAGGTCGGAAAACTTTGTTTTGTTTTTTATTTTAGGTAGATCTTAATATGGCAAATTCAAAAATACTATTTTCATAATGCTAGGACGCATAGCTTAGGAGAAAAAGCTGTTTAAACATTACCCATATGAATGACATATCAATGACAATAAAATTTAAACGAGGTCGGAAAACTTTGTTTTGTTTTTTATTTTAGGTAGATCTTAATATGGCAAATTCAAAATAAAATTTAAACGAGGTCGGATAACTTTGTTTTGTTTTTTATTTTAGGTAGATCTTAATATGGCAAATTCAAAAATACTATTTTCATAATGCTAGGACGCATAGCTTAGGAGAAAAAACTGTTTAAACATTACCCATATGAATGACATATCAATGACAATAAAATTTAAACGAGGTCGGAAAACTTTGTTTTGTTTTTTATTTTAGGTAGATCTTAATATGGCAAATTCAAAAATACTATTTTCATAATGCTAGGACGCATAGCTTAGGAGAAAAAACTGTTTAAACATTACCCATATGAATGACATATCAATGACAATAAAATTTAAACGAGGTCGGAAAACTTTGTTTTGTTTTTTATTTTAGGTAGATCTTAATATGGCAAATTCAAAAATACTATTTTCATTATGCGAGGACGCATAGCTTAGGAGAAAAAGCTGTTTAAACATTACCCATATGTGTGACATATCAATGACAATAAAATTTAAACGAGGTCGGAAAACTTTGTTTTGTTTTTTATTTTAGGTAGATCTTAATATTTCAAATTCAAAAATACTATTTTCATTATGCTAGGACGCATAGCTTAGGAGAAAAAGCTGTTTAAACATTACCCATATGAATGACATATCAATGACAATAAAATTTAAACGAGACCGGAAAACTTTGTTTTGTTTTTTATTTTAGGTAGATCTTAATATGGCAAATTCAAAAATACTATTTTCATCATGCTAGGAAGCTTAGCTTAGGAGAAAAAGCTGTTTAAGCATTACCCATATGAATGACAATAAAATTTAAACGAGGTCGGAAAACTTTGTTTTGTTTTTTATTTTAGGTAGATCTTAATATGGCAAATTCAAAAATAATATTTTCATTATGCTAGGACGCACAGCTTAGGAGAAAAAGCTGTTTAAACATTACCCATATGAATGACAATAAAATTTAAACGAGGTCGGAAAACTTTGTTTTGTTTTTTATTTTAGGTAAATCTTAATATGGCAAATTCAAAAATACTATTTTCATTATGCTAAGACGCATAGCTTAGGAGAAAAAGCTGTTTAAACATTACCCATATGAATGACAATAAAATTTAAACGAGGTCAGAAAACTTTGTTTTGTTTTTTATTTTAGGTAGATCTTAATATGGCAAATTCAAAAATACTATTTTCATAATGCTAGGACGCATAGCTTAGGAGAAAAAGCTGTTTAAACATTACCCATATGAATGACATATCAATGACAATAAAATTTAAACGAGGTCGGAAAACTTTGTTTTGTTTTTTATTTTAAGTAGATCTTAATATGGCAAATTCAAAAATACTATCTTCATTATGCTAGGACGCATAGCTTAGGAGAAAAAGCTGTTTAAACACTACCCATATGAATGACAATAAAATTTAAACGAGGTCGGAAAACTTTGTTTTGTTTTTTATTTTAGGTAAATCTTAATATGGCAAATTCAAAAATACTATTTTAATTATGCTAGGACGCATAGCTTAGGAGAAAAAGCTGTTTAAACATTACCCATATGAATGACAATAAAATTTAAACGAGGTCGGAAAACTTTGTTTTGTTTTTTATTTTAGGTAGATCTTAATATGGCAAATTCAAAAATACTATTTTCATTATGCTAGAACGCATACCTTAGGAGAAAAAGCTGTTTAAACATTACCCATATGAATGACAATAAAATTTAAACGAGGTCAGAAAACTTTGTTTTGTTTTTTATTTTAGTTAGATCTTAATATTGCAAATTCAAAAATACTATTTTAATTATGCTAGGACGCATAGCTTAGGAGAAAAAGCTGTTTAAAAATTACCCATATGAATGACATATCAATGACAATAAAATTTAAACGAGGTCAGAAAACATTGTTTTGTTTTTAATTTTAGGTAGATCTTAATATGGCAAATTCAAAAATACTATTTTCATAATGCTAGGACGCACAGTTTAGGAGAAAAAGCTGTTTAAACATTACCTATATGAATGACATATGAATGACAATAAAATTTAAACGAGGTCGGAAAACTTTGTTTTGTTTTTTATTTTAGGTAGATCTTAATATGGCAAATTTAAAAATACTATTTTCATAATGCTAGAATGCATAGCTTAGGAGAAAAAGCTGTTTAAACATTACCCATATGAATGACATATCAATGACAATAAAATTTAAACGAGGTCAGAAAACTTTGTTTTGTTTTTTATTTTAGGTAGATCTTAATATGGCAAATTCAAAAATACTATTTTCATTATGCTAGGACGCATAGCTTAGGAGAAAAAACTGTTTAAACATTACCCATATGAATGACAATAAAATTTAAACGAGGTCGGAAAACTTTGTTTTGTTTTTTATGTTAGGTAGATCTTAATATGGCAAATTCAAAAATACTATTTTTATCATGCTAGGACGCATAGTTTAGGAGAAAAAGCTGTTTAAACATTACCCATATGAATGACAATAAAATTTAAAAGAGGTCGGAAAACTTTGTTTTGTTTTTTATGTTAGATAGATCTTAATATGGCAAATTCAAAAATACTATTTTTATTATGCTAGGACGCATAGCTTAGGAGAAAAAGCTGTTTAAACATTACCCATATGAATGACAATAAAATTTAAACGAGGTCGGAAAACTTTGTTTTGTTTTTT
This sequence comes from Tipula confusa, assembly GCA_963556175.1. Classification (NCBI taxonomy): domain Eukaryota; kingdom Metazoa; phylum Arthropoda; class Insecta; order Diptera; family Tipulidae; genus Tipula; species Tipula confusa. The sequence continues at coordinate 134,042,324 of OY744477.1, read as the reverse complement.
ATTTTAGGTAGATCTTAATATGGCAAATTCAAAAATACTATTTTTATCATTCTAAGACGCATATCTTAGGAGAAAAAGCTGTTTAAACATTACCCATATGAATGACAATAAAATTTAAACGAGGTCGGAAAACTTTGTTTTGTTTTTTATTTTAGGTAGATCTTAATATGGCAAATTCAAAAATACTATTTTCATCATGCTAGGAAGCATAGCTTAGGAGAAAAAGCTGTTTAAACATTACCCATATGAATGACAATAAAATGTAAACGAGGTCGGAAAACTTTGTTTTGTTTTTAATTTAGGTAGATCTTAATATGGCAAATTCAAAAATACTATTTTCATCATGCTAGGACGCATAGCTTAGGAGAAAAAGCTGTTTAAACATTACCCATATGAATGACAATATAATTTAAACGAGGTCGGTAAACTTTGTTTTGTTTTTTATTTTAAGTAAATCTTAATATGGCAAATTCAAAAATACTATTTTCATTATGCTAGGACGCATAGCTTAGGAGAAAAAGCTGTTTAAACATTACCCATATGAATGACAATAAAATTTAAACGAGGTCGGAAAACTTTGTTTTGTTTTTTATTTTAGATAGATCTTAATATGGCAAATTCAAAAATACTATTTTCATTATGCTAGAACGCATAGCTTAGGAGAAAAAGCTGTTTAAACATTACTCATATGAATGACAATAAAATTTAAACGAGGTCGGAAAACTTTGTTTTGTTTTTTATTTTAGGTAGATCTTAATATTGCAAATTCAAAAATACTATTTTCATTATGCTAGGACGCATAGCTTAGGAGAAAAAGCTGTTTAAAAATTACCCATATGAATGACATATCAATGACAATAAAATTTAAACGAGGTCAGAAAACTTTGTTTTGTTTTTAATTTTAGGTAGATCTTAATATGGCATATTCAAAAATACTATTTTCATAATGCTGGGACGCATAACTTAGGAGAAAAAGCTGTTTAAACATTACCCATATGAATGACATATCAATGACAATAAAATTTAAACGAGGTCGGAAAACTTTGTTTTGTTTTTTATTTTAGGTAGATCTTAATATGACAAATTTAAAAATACTATTTTCATTATGCTAGGACGCATAGCTTAGGAGAAAAAGCTGTTTAAACATTACCCATATGAATGACATATCAATGACAATAAAATTTAAACGAGGTCGGAAAACTTTGTTTTGTTTTTTATTTTATGTAGATCTTAATATGGCAAATTCAAAAATACTATCTTCATTATGCTAGGACGCATAGCTTAGGAGAAAAAGCTGTTTAAACATTACCCATATGAATGACAATAAAATTTAAACAAGGTCGGAAAACTTTGTTTTGTTTTTTATTTTATGTAGATCTTAATATGGCAAATTCAAAAATACTATCTTCATTATGCTAGGACGCATAGCTTAGGAGAAAAAGCTGTTTAAAAATTACCCATATGAATGACATATCAATGACAATAAAATTTAAACGAGGTCAGAAAACTTTGTTTTGTTTTTTATTTTATGTAAATCTTAATATGGCAAATTCAAAAATACTATTTTCATAATGCTAGGACGCATAGCTTAGGAGAAAAAGCTGTTTAAACATTACCCATATGAATGATATATCAATGACAATAAAATTTAAACGAGATCGGAAAACTTTGTTTTGTTTTTTATTTTAGGTAGATCTTAATATGGCAAATTCAAAAATACTATTTTTATAATGCTAGGACGCATAGCTTAGGAGAAAAAGCTGTTTAAACAATACCCATATGAATGACATATCAATGACAATAAAATTTAAACGAGATAGGAAAACTTTGTTTTGTTTTTTATTTTAGGTAGATCTTAATATGGCAAATTCAAAAATACTATTTTTATAATGCTAGGACGCATAGCTTAGGAGAAAAATCTGTTTAAACATTACCCATATGAATGACATATCAATGACAATAAAATTTAAACGAGGTCAGAAAACTTTGTTTTGTTTTTTATTTTAGGTAGATCTTAATATGGCAAATTCAAAAACACTATTTTCATTATGCTAGGACGCATAGCTTAGGAGAAAAAACTGTTTAAACATTACCCATATGAATGACAATAAAATTTAAACGAGGTCGGAAAACTTTGTTTTGTTTTTTATGTTAGGTAGATCTTAATATGGCAAATTCAAAAATACTATTTTCATTATGCTAGGACGCATAGCTTAGGAGAAAAAGCTGTTTAAACATTACCCATATGAATGACAATAAAATTTAAACGAGGTCGGAAAACTTTGTTTTGTTTTTTATGTTAGGTAGATCTTAATATGGCAAATTCAAAAATACTATTTTTATCATGCTAAGACGCATATCTTAGGAGAAAAAGCTGTTTAAACATTACCCATATGAATGACAATAAAATTTAAACGAGGTCGGAAAACTTTGTTTTGTTTTTTATTTTAGGTAGATCTTAATATGGCAAATTCAAAAATACTATATTCATTATGCTAGAACGCATACCTTAGGAGAAAAAGCTGTTTAAACATTACCTATACGAATGACATATGAATGACAATAAAATTTAAACGAGGTCGGAAAACTTTGTTTTGTTTTGTATTTTAGGTAGATCTTAATATGGCAAATTCAAAAATACTATTTTTATAATGCTAGAACGCATAGCTTAGGAGAAAAAGCTGTTTAAACATTACCCATATGAATGACATATCAATGACAATAAAATTTAAACGAGGTCAGAAAACTTTGTTTTGTTTTTTATTTTAGGTAGATCTTAATATGGCAAATTCAAAAATACTATTTTCATTATGCTAGGACGCATAGCTTAGGAGAAAAAACTGTTTAAACATTACCCATATGAATGACAATAAAATTTAAACGAGGTCGGAAAACTTTGTTTTGTTTTTTATGTTAGGTAGATCTTAATATGGCAAATTCAAAAATACTATTTTTATCATGCTAAGACGCATATCTTAGGAGAAAAAGCTGTTTAAACATTACCCATATGAATGACAATAAAATTTAAACGAGGTCGGAAAACTTTGTTTTGTTTTTTATTTTAGGTAGATCTTAATATGGCAAATTCAAAAATCCTTTTTTTATCATGCTAGGACGCATAGCTTAGGAAAAAAAGCTGTTTAAACATTACCCATATGAATGACATATCAATGACAATAAAATTTAAACGAGGTAACAAACTTTGTTACCCATATGAATGACATATCAATGACAATAAAATTTAAACGAGGTCGGAAAACTTTGTTTTGTTTTTTATGTTAGGTAGATCTTAATATGGCAAATTCAAAAATACTATTTTTATCATTCTAAGACGCATATCTTAGGAGAAAAAGCTGTTTAAACATTACCCATATGAATGACAATAAAATTTAAACGAGGTCGGAAAACTTTGTTTTGTTTTTTATTTTAGGTAGATCTTAATATGGCAAATTCAAAAATACTATTTTCATCATGCTAGGAAGCATAGCTTAGGAGAAAAAGCTGTTTAAACATTACCCATATGAATGACAATAAAATGTAAACGAGGTCGGAAAACTTTGTTTTGTTTTTTATTTAGGTAGATCTTAATATGGCAAATTCAAAAATACTATTTTCATCATGCTAGGACGCATAGCTTAGGAGAAAAAGCTGTTTAAACATTACCCATATGAATGACAATAAAATTTAAACGAGGTCGGAAAACTTTGTTTTGTTTTTTATTTTAAGTAAATCTTAATATGGCAAATTCAAAAATACTATTTTCATTATGCTAGGACGCATAGCTTAGGAGAAAAAGCTGTTTAAACATTACCCATATGAATGACAATAAAATTTAAACGAGGTCGGAAAACTTTGTATTGTTTTTAATGTTAGGTAGATCTTAATATGGCAAATTCAAAAATACTATTTTTATCATGCTAGGACGCATAGCTTAGGAGAAAAAGCTGTTTAAACATTACCCATATGAATGACAATAAAATTTAAACGAGGTCGGAAAACTTTGTTTTGTTTTTTATTTTAGGTAGATCTTACTATGGCAAATTCAAAAATACTATTTTCATTATGCTAGGACGCATAGCTTAGGAGAAAAAGCTGTTTAAACATTACCCATATGAATGACAATAAAATTTAAACGAGGCCCATATGAAAAATAAAAAACAAAACAAAGTTTTCCGACCTCGTTTAAATTTTATTGTCATTCATATGGGTAATGTTTAAACAGCTTTTTCTCCTAAGCTATGCGTCCTAGCATGATGAAAATAGTATTTTTGAATTTGCCATATTAAGATCTACCTAAATAAAAAACAAAACAAAGTTTTCCGACCTCGTTTACATTTTATTGTCATTCATATGGGTAATGTTTAAACAGCTTTTTCTCCTAAGCTATGCTTCCTAGCATGATGAAAATAGTATTTTTGAATTTGCCATATTAAGATCTACCTAAAATAAAAAACAAAACAAAGTTTTCCGACCTCGTTTAAATTTTATTGTCATTCATATGGGTAATGTTTAAACAGCTTTTTCTCCTAAGATATGCGTCTTAGAATGATAAAAATAGTATTTTTGAATTTGCCATATTAAGATCTACCTAACATAAAAAACAAAACAAAGTTTTCCGACCTCGTTTAAATTTTATTGTCATTGATATGTCATTCATATGGGTAACAAAGTTTGTTACCTCGTTTAAATTTTATTGTCATTGATATGTCATTCATATGGGTAATGTTTAAACAGCTTTTTTTCCTAAGCTATGCGTCCTAGCATGATAAAAAAAGTATTTTTGAATTTGCCATATTAAGATCTACCTAAAATAAAAAACAAAACAAAGTTTTCCGACCTCGTTTAAATTTTATTGTCATTCATATGGGTAATGTTTAAACAGCTTTTTCTCCTAAGATATGCGTCTTAGCATGATAAAAATAGTATTTTTGAATTTGCCATATTAAGATCTACCTAAAATAAAAAACAAAACAAAGTTTTCCGGCCTCGTTTAAATTTTATTGTCATTCATATGGGTAATGTTTAAACAGCTTTTTCTCCTAAGCTATGCGTCCTAGCATAATGAAAATAGTATTTTTGAATTTGCCATAGTAAGATCTACCTAAAATAAAAAACAAAACAAAGTTTTCCGACCTCGTTTAAATTTTATTGTCATTCATATGGGTAATGTTTAAACAGCTTTTTCTCCTAAGCTATGCGTCCTAGCATGATAAAAATAATATTTTTGAATTTGCCATATTAAGATCTACCTAACATTAAAAACAATACAAAGTTTTCCGACCTCGTTTAAATTTTATTGTCATTCATATGGGTAATGTTTAAACAGCTTTTTCTCCTAAGCTATGCGTCCTAGCATAATGAAAATAGTATTTTTGAATTTGCCATAGTAAGATCTACCTAAAATAAAAAACAAAACAAAGTTTTCCGACCTCGTTTAAATTTTATTGTCATTCATATGGGTAATGTTTAAACAGCTTTTTCTCCTAAGCTATGCGTCCTAGCATGATAAAAATAGTATTTTTGAATTTGCCATATTAAGATCTACCTAACATTAAAAACAATACAAAGTTTTCCGACCTCGTTTAAATTTTATTGTCATTCATATGGGTAATGTTTAAACAGCTTTTTCTCCTAAGCTATGCGTCCTAGCATAATGAAAATAGTATTTTTGAATTTGCCATATTAAGATTTACTTAAAATAAAAAACAAAACAAAGTTTTCCGACCTCGTTTAAATTTTATTGTCATTCATATGGGTAATGTTTAAACAGCTTTTTCTCCTAAGCTATGCGTCCTAGCATGATGAAAATAGTATTTTTGAATTTGCCATATTAAGATCTACCTAAATAAAAAACAAAACAAAGTTTTCCGACCTCGTTTACATTTTATTGTCATTCATATGGGTAATGTTTAAACAGCTTTTTCTCCTAAGCTATGCTTCCTAGCATGATGAAAATAGTATTTTTGAATTTGCCATATTAAGATCTACCTAAAATAAAAAACAAAACAAAGTTTTCCGACCTCGTTTAAATTTTATTGTCATTCATATGGGTAATGTTTAAACAGCTTTTTCTCCTAAGATATGCGTCTTAGAATGATAAAAATAGTATTTTTGAATTTGCCATATTAAGATCTACCTAACATAAAAAACAAAACAAAGTTTTCCGACCTCGTTTAAATTTTATTGTCATTGATATGTCATTCATATGGGTAACAAAGTTTGTTACCTCGTTTAAATTTTATTGTCATTGATATGTCATTCATATGGGTAATGTTTAAACAGCTTTTTTTCCTAAGCTATGCGTCCTAGCATGATAAAAAAAGTATTTTTGAATTTGCCATATTAAGATCTACCTAAAATAAAAAACAAAACAAAGTTTTCCGACCTCGTTTAAATTTTATTGTCATTCATATGGGTAATGTTTAAACAGCTTTTTCTCCTAAGATATGCGTCTTAGCATGATAAAAATAGTATTTTTGAATTTGCCATATTAAGATCTACCTAAAATAAAAAACAAAACAAAGTTTTCCGGCCTCGTTTAAATTTTATTGTCATTCATATGGGTAATGTTTAAACAGCTTTTTCTCCTAAGCTATGCGTCCTAGCATAATGAAAATAGTATTTTTGAATTTGCCATAGTAAGATCTACCTAAAATAAAAAACAAAACAAAGTTTTCCGACCTCGTTTAAATTTTATTGTCATTCATATGGGTAATGTTTAAATAGCTTTTTCTCCTAAGCTATGCGTCCTAGCATGATAAAAATAGTATTTTTGAATTTGCCATATTAAGATCTACCTAACATTAAAAACAATACAAAGTTTTCCGACCTCGTTTAAATTTTATTGTCATTCATATGGGTAATGTTTAAACAGCTTTTTCTCCTAAGCTATGCGTCCTAGCATAATGAAAATAGTATTTTTGAATTTGCCATATTAAGATTTACTTAAAATAAAAAACAAAACAAAGTTTTCCGACCTCGTTTAAATTTTATTGTCATTCATATGGGTAATGTTTAAACAGCTTTTTCTCCTAAGCTATGCGTCCTAGCATGATGAAAATAGTATTTTTGAATTTGCCATATTAAGATCTACCTAAATAAAAAACAAAACAAAGTTTTCCGACCTCGTTTACATTTTATTGTCATTCATATGGGTAATGTTTAAACAGCTTTTTCTCCTAAGCTATGCTTCCTAGCATGATGAAAATAGTATTTTTGAATTTGCCATATTAAGATCTACCTAAAATAAAAAACAAAACAAAGTTTTCCGACCTCGTTTAAATTTTATTGTCATTCATATGGGTAATGTTTAAACAGCTTTTTCTCCTAAGATATGCGTCTTAGAATGATAAAAATAGTATTTTTGAATTTGCCATATTAAGATCTACCTAACATAAAAAACAAAACAAAGTTTTCCGACCTCGTTTAAATTTTATTGTCATTGATATGTCATTCATATGGGTAACAAAGTTTGTTACCTCGTTTAAATTTTATTGTCATTGATATGTCATTCATATGGGTAATGTTTAAACAGCTTTTTTTCCTAAGCTATGCGTCCTAGCATGATAAAAAAAGTATTTTTGAATTTGCCATATTAAGATCTACCTAAAATAAAAAACAAAACAAAGTTTTCCGACCTCGTTTAAATTTTATTGTCATTCATATGGGTAATGTTTAAACAGCTTTTTCTCCTAAGATATGCGTCTTAGCATGATAAAAATAGTATTTTTGAATTTGCCATATTAAGATCTACCTAAAATAAAAAACAAAACAAAGTTTTCCGGCCTCGTTTAAATTTTATTGTCATTCATATGGGTAATGTTTAAACAGCTTTTTCTCCTAAGCTATGCGTCCTAGCATAATGAAAATAGTATTTTTGAATTTGCCATAGTAAGATCTACCTAAAATAAAAAACAAAACAAAGTTTTCCGACCTCGTTTAAATTTTATTGTCATTCATATGGGTAATGTTTAAACAGCTTTTTCTCCTAAGCTATGCGTCCTAGCATGATAAAAATAGTATTTTTGAATTTGCCATATTAAGATCTACCTAACATTAAAAACAATACAAAGTTTTCCGACCTCGTTTAAATTTTATTGTCATTCATATGGGTAATGTTTAAACAGCTTTTTCTCCTAAGCTATGCGTCCTAGCATAATGAAAATAGTATTTTTGAATTTGCCATATTAAGATTTACTTAAAATAAAAAACAAAACAAAGTTTTCCGACCTCGTTTAAATTTTATTGTCATTCATATGGGTAATGTTTAAACAGCTTTTTCTCCTAAGCTATGCGTCCTAGCATGATGAAAATAGTATTTTTGAATTTGCCATATTAAGATCTACCTAAATAAAAAACAAAACAAAGTTTTCCGACCTCGTTTACATTTTATTGTCATTCATATGGGTAATGTTTAAACAGCTTTTTCTCCTAAGCTATGCTTCCTAGCATGATGAAAATAGTATTTTTGAATTTGCCATATTAAGATCTACCTAAAATAAAAAACAAAACAAAGTTTTCCGACCTCGTTTAAATTTTATTGTCATTCATATGGGTAATGTTTAAACAGCTTTTTCTCCTAAGATATGCGTCTTAGAATGATAAAAATAGTATTTTTGAATTTGCCATATTAAGATCTACCTAACATAAAAAACAAAACAAAGTTTTCCGACCTCGTTTAAATTTTATTGTCATTGATATGTCATTCATATGGGTAACAAAGTTTGTTACCTCGTTTAAATTTTATTGTCATTGATATGTCATTCATATGGGTAATGTTTAAACAGCTTTTTTTCCTAAGCTATGCGTCCTAGCATGATAAAAAAAGTATTTTTGAATTTGCCATATTAAGATCTACCTAAAATAAAAAACAAAACAAAGTTTTCCGACCTCGTTTAAATTTTATTGTCATTCATATGGGTAATGTTTAAACAGCTTTTTCTCCTAAGATATGCGTCTTAGCATGATAAAAATAGTATTTTTGAATTTGCCATATTAAGATCTACCTAAAATAAAAAACAAAACAAAGTTTTCCGGCCTCGTTTAAATTTTATTGTCATTCATATGGGTAATGTTTAAACAGCTTTTTCTCCTAAGCTATGCGTCCTAGCATAATGAAAATAGTATTTTTGAATTTGCCATAGTAAGATCTACCTAAAATAAAAAACAAAACAAAGTTTTTCGACCTCGTTTAAATTTTATTGTCATTCATATGGGTAATGTTTAAACAGCTTTTTCTCCTAAGCTATGCGTCCTAGCATGATAAAAATAGTATTTTTGAATTTGCCATATTAAGATCTACCTAACATTAAAAACAATACAAAGTTTTCCGACCTCGTTTAAATTTTATTGTCATTCATATGGGTAATGTTTAAACAGCTTTTTCTCCTAAGCTATGCGTCCTAGCATAATGAAAATAGTATTTTTGAATTTGCCATATTAAGATTTACTTAAAATAAAAAACAAAACAAAGTTTTCCGACCTCGTTTAAATTTTATTGTCATTCATATGGGTAATGTTTAAACAGCTTTTTCTCCTAAGCTATGCGTCCTAGCATGATGAAAATAGTATTTTTGAATTTGCCATATTAAGATCTACCTAAATAAAAAACAAAACAAAGTTTTCCGACCTCGTTTACATTTTATTGTCATTCATATGGGTAATGTTTAAACAGCTTTTTCTCCTAAGCTATGCTTCCTAGCATGATGAAAATAGTATTTTTGAATTTGCCATATTAAGATCTACCTAAAATAAAAAACAAAACAAAGTTTTCCGACCTCGTTTAAATTTTATTGTCATTCATATGGGTAATGTTTAAACAGCTTTTTCTCCTAAGATATGAGTCTTAGAATGATAAAAATAGTATTTTTGAATTTGCCATATTAAGATCTACCTAACATAAAAAACAAAACAAAGTTTTCCGACCTCGTTTAAATTTTATTGTCATTGATATGTCATTCATATGGGTAACAAAGTTTGTTACCTCGTTTAAATTTTATTGTCATTGATATGTCATTCATATGGGTAATGTTTAAACAGCTTTTTTTCCTAAGCTATGCGTCCTAGCATGATAAAAAAAGTATTTTTGAATTTGCCATATTAAGATCTACCTAAAATAAAAAACAAAACAAAGTTTTCCGACCTCGTTTAAATTTTATTGTCATTCATATGGGTAATGTTTAAACAGCTTTTTCTCCTAAGATATGCGTCTTAGCATGATAAAAATAGTATTTTTGAATTTGCCATATTAAGATCTACCTAAAATAAAAAACAAAACAAAGTTTTCCGGCCTCGTTTAAATTTTATTGTCATTCATATGGGTAATGTTTAAACAGCTTTTTCTCCTAAGCTATGCGTCCTAGCATAATGAAAATAGTATTTTTGAATTTGCCATATTAAGATCTACCTAACATTAAAAACAATACAAAGTTTTCCGACCTCGTTTAAATTTTATTGTCATTCATATGGGTAATGTTTAAACAGCTTTTTCTCCTAAGCTATGCGTCCTAGCATAATGAAAATAGTATTTTTGAATTTGCCATATTAAGATTTACTTAAAATAAAAAACAAAACAAAGTTTTCCGACCTCGTTTAAATTTTATTGTCATTCATATGGGTAATGTTTAAACAGCTTTTTCTCCTAAGCTATGCGTCCTAGCATGATGAAAATAGTATTTTTGAATTTGCCATATTAAGATCTACCTAAATAAAAAACAAAACAAAGTTTTCCGACCTCGTTTACATTTTATTGTCATTCATATGGGTAATGTTTAAACAGCTTTTTCTCCTAAGCTATGCTTCCTAGCATGATGAAAATAGTATTTTTGAATTTGCCATATTAAGATCTACCTAAAATAAAAAACAAAACAAAGTTTTCCGACCTCGTTTAAATTTTATTGTCATTCATATGGGTAATGTTTAAACAGCTTTTTCTCCTAAGATATGCGTCTTAGAATGATAAAAATAGTATTTTTGAATTTGCCATATTAAGATCTACCTAACATAAAAAACAAAACAAAGTTTTCCGACCTCGTTTAAATTTTATTGTCATTGATATGTCATTCATATGGGTAACAAAGTTTGTTACCTCGTTTAAATTTTATTGTCATTGATATGTCATTCATATGGGTAATGTTTAAACAGCTTTTTTTCCTAAGCTATGCGTCCTAGCATGATAAAAAAAGTATTTTTGAATTTGCCATATTAAGATCTACCTAAAATAAAAAACAAAACAAAGTTTTCCGACCTCGTTTAAATTTTATTGTCATTCATATGGGTAATGTTTAAACAGCTTTTTCTCCTAAGATATGCGTCTTAGCATGATAAAAATAGTATTTTTGAATTTGCCATATTAAGATCTACCTAAAATAAAAAACAAAACAAAGTTTTCCGGCCTCGTTTAAATTTTATTGTCATTCATATGGGTAATGTTTAAACAGCTTTTTCTCCTAAGCTATGCGTCCTAGCATAATGAAAATAGTATTTTTGAATTTGCCATAGTAAGATCTACCTAAAATAAAAAACAAAACAAAGTTTTCCGACCTCGTTTAAATTTTATTGTCATTCATATGGGTAATGTTTAAACAGCTTTTTCTCCTAAGCTATGCGTCCTAGCATGATAAAAATAGTATTTTTGAATTTGCCATATTAAGATCTACCTAACATTAAAAACAATACAAAGTTTTCCGACCTCGTTTAAATTTTATTGTCATTCATATGGGTAATGTTTAAACAGCTTTTTCTCCTAAGCTATGCGTCCTAGCATAATGAAAATAGTATTTTTGAATTTGCCATATTAAGATTTACTTAAAATAAAAAACAAAACAAAGTTTTCCGACCTCGTTTAAATTTTATTGTCATTCATATGGGTAATGTTTAAACAGCTTTTTCTCCTAAGCTATGCGTCCTAGCATGATGAAAATAGTATTTTTGAATTTGCCATATTAAGATCTACTTAAAATAAATAACAAAACAAAGTTTTCCGACCTCGTTTAAATTTTATTGTCATTCATATGGGTAATGTTTAAACAGCTTTTTCTCCTAAGCTATGCATTACCCATATGAATGACAATAAAATTTAAACGAGGCCGGAAAACTTTGTTTTGTTTTTTATTTTAGGTAGATCTTAATATGGCAAATTCAAAAATACTATTTTTATCATGCTAAGACGCATATCTTAGGAGAAAAAGCTGTTTAAACATTACCCATATGAATGACAATAAAATTTAAACGAGGTCGGAAAACTTTGTTTTGTTTTTTATTTTAGGTAGATCTTAATATGGCAAATTCAAAAATACTTTTTTTATCATGCTAGGACGCATAGCTTAGGAAAAAAAGCTGTTTAAACATTACCCATATGAATGACATATCAATGACAATAAAATTTAAACGAGGTAACAAACTTTGTTACCCATATGAATGACATATCAATGACAATAAAATTTAAACGAGGTCGGAAAACTTTGTTTTGTTTTTTATGTTAGGTAGATCTTAATATGGCAAATTCAAAAATACTATTTTTATCATTCTAAGACGCATATCTTAGGAGAAAAAGCTGTTTAAACATTACCCATATGAATGACAATAAAATTTAAACGAGGTCGGAAAACTTTGTTTTGTTTTTTATTTTAGGTAGATCTTAATATGGCAAATTCAAAAATACTATTTTCATCATGCTAGGAAGCATAGCTTAGGAGAAAAAGCTGTTTAAACATTACCCATATGAATGACAATAAAATGTAAACGAGGTCGGAAAACTTTGTTTTGTTTTTTATTTAGGTAGATCTTAATATGGCAAATTCAAAAATACTATTTTCATCATGCTAGGACGCATAGCTTAGGAGAAAAAGCTGTTTAAACATTACCCATATGAATGACAATAAAATTTAAACGAGGTCGGAAAACTTTGTTTTGTTTTTTATTTTAAGTAAATCTTAATATGGCAAATTCAAAAATACTATTTTCATTATGCTAGGACGCATAGCTTAGGAGAAAAAGCTGTTTAAACATTACCCATATGAATGACAATAAAATTTAAACGAGGTCGGAAAACTTTGTATTGTTTTTAATGTTAGGTAGATCTTAATATGGCAAATTCAAAAATACTATTTTTATCATGCTAGGACGCATAGCTTAGGAGAAAAAGCTGTTTAAACATTACCCATATGAATGACAATAAAATTTAAACGAGGTCGGAAAACTTTGTTTTGTTTTTTATTTTAGGTAGATCTTACTATGGCAAATTCAAAAATACTATTTTCATTATGCTAGGACGCATAGCTTAGGAGAAAAAGCTGTTTAAACATTACCCATATGAATGACAATAAAATTTAAACGAGGCCGGAAAACTTTGTTTTGTTTTTTATTTTAGGTAGATCTTAATATGGCAAATTCAAAAATACTATTTTTATCATGCTAAGACGCATATCTTAGGAGAAAAAGCTGTTTAAACATTACCCATATGAATGACAATAAAATTTAAACGAGGTCGGAAAACTTTGTTTTGTTTTTTATTTTAGGTAGATCTTAATATGGCAAATTCAAAAATACTTTTTTTATCATGCTAGGACGCATAGCTTAGGAAAAAAAGCTGTTTAAACATTACCCATATGAATGACATATCAATGACAATAAAATTTAAACGAGGTAACAAACTTTGTTACCCATATGAATGACATATCAATGACAATAAAATTTAAACGAGGTCGGAAAACTTTGTTTTGTTTTTTATGTTAGGTAGATCTTAATATGGCAAATTCAAAAATACTATTTTTATCATTCTAAGACGCATATCTTAGGAGAAAAAGCTGTTTAAACATTACCCATATGAATGACAATAAAATTTAAACGAGGTCGGAAAACTTTGTTTTGTTTTTTATTTTAGGTAGATCTTAATATGGCAAATTCAAAAATACTATTTTCATCATGCTAGGAAGCATAGCTTAGGAGAAAAAGCTGTTTAAACATTACCCATATGAATGACAATAAAATGTAAACGAGGTCGGAAAACTTTGTTTTGTTTTTTATTTAGGTAGATCTTAATATGGCAAATTCAAAAATACTATTTTCATCATGCTAGGACGCATAGCTTAGGAGAAAAAGCTGTTTAAACATTACCCATATGAATGACAATAAAATTTAAACGAGGTCGGAAAACTTTGTTTTGTTTTTTATTTTAAGTAAATCTTAATATGGCAAATTCAAAAATACTATTTTCATTATGCTAGGACGCATAGCTTAGGAGAAAAAGCTGTTTAAACATTACCCATATGAATGACAATAAAATTTAAACGAGGTCGGAAAACTTTGTATTGTTTTTAATGTTAGGTAGATCTTAATATGGCAAATTCAAAAATACTATTTTCATTATGCTAGGACGCATAGCTTAGGAGAAAAAGCTGTTTAAACATTACCCATATGAATGACAATAAAATTTAAACGAGGCCGGAAAACTTTGTTTTGTTTTTTATTTTAGGTAGATCTTAATATGGCAAATTCAAAAATACTATTTTTATCATGCTAAGACGCATATCTTAGGAGAAAAAGCTGTTTAAACATTACCCATATGAATGACAATAAAATTTAAACGAGGTCAGAAAACTTTGTTTTGTTTTTTATTTTAGTTAGATCTTAATATTGCAAATTCAAAAATACTATTTTCATTATGCTAGGACGCATAGCTTAGGAGAAAAAGCTGTTTAAAAATTACCCATATGAATGACATATCAATGACAATAAAATTTAAACGAGGTCAGAAAACTTTGTTTTGTTTTTTATTTTAGGTAGATCTTAATATGGCAAATTCAAAAATACTATTTTCATAATGCTAGGACGCACAGCTTAGGAGAAAAAGCTGTTTAAACATTACCTATATGAATGACATATGAATGACAATAAAATTTAAACGAGGTCGGAAAACTTTGTTTTGTTTTGTATTTTAGGTAGATCTTAATATGGCAAATTCAAAAATACTATTTTCATAATGCTAGAACGCATAGCTTAGGAGAAAAAGCTGTTTAAACATTACCCATATGAATGACATATCAATGACAATAAAATTTAAACGAGGTCAGAAAACTTTGTTTTGTTTTTTATTTTATGTAGATCTTAATATGGCAAATTCAAAAATACTATTTTTATTATGCTAGGACGCATAGCTTAGGAGAAAAAGCTGTTTAAACATTACCCATATGAATGACAATAAAATTTAAACGAGGTCGGAAAGCTTTGTTTTGTTTTTTATGTTAGATAGATCTTAATATGGCAAATTCAAAAATACTATTTTTATTATGCTAGGACGCATAGCTTAGGAGAAAAAGCTGTTTAAACATTACCCATATGAATGACAATAAAATTTAAACGAGGTCGGAAAACTTTGTTTTGTTTTTTATGTTAGGTAGATCTTAATATGGCAAATTCAAAAATACTATTTTCATCATGCTAGGAAGCATAGCTTAGGAGAAAAAGCTGTTTAAACATTACCCATATGAATGACAATAAAATGTAAACGAGGTCGGAAAACTTTGTTTTGTTTTTAATTTAGGTAGATCTTAATATGGCAAATTCAAAAATACTATTTTCATCATGCTAGGACGCATAGCTTAGGAGAAAAAGCTGTTTAAACATTACCCATATGAATGACAATAAAATTTAAACGAGGTCGGAAAACTTTGTTTTGTTTTTTATTTTAAGTAAATCTTAATATGGCAAATTCAAAAATACTATTTTCATTATGCTAGGACGCATAACTTAGGAGAAAAAGCTGTTTAAACATTACCCATATGAATGACAATAAAATTTAAACGAGGTCGGAAAACTTTGTTTTGTTTTTTATTTTAGGTAGATCTTACTATGGCAAATTCAAAAATACTATTTTCATTATGCTAGGACGCATAGCTTAGGAGAAAAAGCTGTTTAAACATTACCCATATGAATGACAATAAAATTTAAACGAGGTCGGAAAACTTTGTTTTGTTTTTTATTTTAGGTAGATCTTAATATGGCAAATTCAAAAATACTATTTTCATTATGCTAGAACGCAAAGCTTAGGAGAAAAAGCTGTTTAAACATTACTCATATGAATGACAATAAAATTTAAGCGAGGTCGGAAAACTTTGTTTTGTTTTTTATTTTAGGTAAATCTTAATATGGCAAATTCAAAAATACTATTTTCATTATGCTAGGACGCATAGCTTAGGAGAAAAAGCTGTTTAAACATTACTCATATGAATGACAATAAAATTTAAACGAGGTCGGAAAACTTTGTTTTGTTTTTTATTTTAGGTAGATCTTAATATGGCAAATTCAAAAATACTATTTTTATCATGCTAGGACGCATAGCTTAGGAAAAAAAGCTGTTTAAAAATTACCCATATGAATGACATATCAATGACAATAAAATTTAAACGAGGTCGGAAAACTTTGTTTTATTTTTTATGTTAGATAGATCTTAATATGGCAAATTCAAAAATACTATTTTCATTATGCTAGGACGCATAGCTTAGGAGAAAAAGCTGTTTAAACATTACCCATATGAATGACAATAAAATTTAAACGAGGTCGGAAAACTTTGTATTGTTTTTTATGTTAGGTAGATCTTAATATGGCAAATTCAAAAATACTATTTTTATCATGCTAGGACGCATAGCTTAGGAGAAAAAGCTGTTTAAACATTACCCATATGAATGACAATAAAATTTAAACGAGGTCGGAAAACTTTGTTTTGTTTTTTATTTTAGGTAGATCTTAATATGGCAAATTCAAAAATACTATTTTCATAATGCTAGGACGCATAGCTTAGGAGAAAAAGCTGTTTAAACATTACCCATATGAATGACATATCAATGACAATAAAATTTAAACGAGATCGGAAAACTTTGTTTTGTTTTATATTTTAGGTAGATCTTAATATGGCAAATTCAAAAATACTATTTTCATAATGCTAGGACGCATAGCTTAGGAGAAAAAGCTGTTTAAACATTACCCATATGAATGACAATAAAATTTAAACGAGGTCGGAAAACTTTGTTTTGTTTTTTATTTTAGGTAGATCACATCATATTTAAACGAGGTCGGAAAACTTTGTTTTGTTTTTTATTTTAGGTAGATCTTAATATAACAAATTCAAAAATACTATTTTTATTATGCTAGGACGCATAGCTTAGGAGGAAAAGCTGTTTAAACATTACCCATATGAATTTTTTTTATTTATTTATTTATTATAATGAAGTTTAAACCTAAGTTTTTGTACAACATGCATATACACATAATTACATAAAGAAAACATAACCTAACATAAATAATCTAAAAAAAAAACAAAATTGGAAAACCAAATAAAATATGCACAATAAAATATATACAATAAATTACAAATAATATATTTCAAAAATACTATTTTCATCATGCTAGGAAGCATAGCTTAGGAGAAAAAGCTGTTTAAACATTACCCATATGAATGACAATAAAATGTAAACGAGGTCGGAAAACTTTGTTTTGTTTTTAATTTAGGTAGATCTTAATATGGCAAATTCAAAAATACTATTTTCATCATGCTAGGACGCATAGCTTAGGAGAAAAAGCTGTTTAAACATTACCCATATGAATGACAATAAAATTTAAACGAGGTCGGAAAACTTTGTTTTGTTTTTTATTTTAAGTAAATCTTAATATGGCAAATTCAAAAATACTATTTTCATTATGCTAGGACGCATAACTTAGGAGAAAAAGCTGTTTAAACATTACCCATATGAATGACAATAAAATTTAAACGAGGTCGGAAAACTTTGTTTTGTTTTTTATTTTAGGTAGACCTTACTATGGCAAATTCAAAAATACTATTTTCATTATGCTAGGACGCATAGCTTAGGAGAAAAAGCTGTTTAAACATTACCCATATGAATGACAATAAAATTTAAACGAGGTCGGAAAACTTTGTTTTGTTTTTTATTTTAGGTAGATCTTAATATGGCAAATTCAAAAATACTATTTTCATTATGCTAGAACGCAAAGCTTAGGAGAAAAAGCTGTTTAAACATTACTCATATGAATGACAATAAAATTTAAGCGAGGTCGGAAAACTTTGTTTTGTTTTTTATTTTAGGTAAATCTTAATATGGCAAATTCAAAAATACTATTTTCATTATGCTAGGACGCATAGCTTAGGAGAAAAAGCTGTTTAAACATTACTCATATGAATGACAATAAAATTTAAACGAGGTCGGAAAACTTTGTTTTGTTTTTTATTTTAGGTAGATCTTAATATGGCAAATTCAAAAATACTATTTTTATCATGCTAGGACGCATAGCTTAGGAAAAAAAGCTGTTTAAAAATTACCCATATGAATGACATATCAATGACAATAAAATTTAAACGAGGTCGGAAAACTTTGTTTTATTTTTTATGTTAGATAGATCTTAATATGGCAAATTCAAAAATACTATTTTCATTATGCTAGGACGCATAGCTTAGGAGAAAAAGCTGTTTAAACATTACCCATATGAATGACAATAAAATTTAAACGAGGTCGGAAAACTTTGTATTGTTTTTTATGTTAGGTAGATCTTAATATGGCAAATTCAAAAATACTATTTTTATCATGCTAGGACGCATAGCTTAGGAGAAAAAGCTGTTTAAACATTACCCATATGAATGACAATAAAATTTAAACGAGGTCGGAAAACTTTGTTTTGTTTTTTATTTTAGGTAGATCTTAATATGGCAAATTCAAAAATACTATTTTCATAATGCTAGGACGCATAGCTTAGGAGAAAAAGCTGTTTAAACATTACCCATATGAATGACATATCAATGACAATAAAATTTAAACGAGATCGGAAAACTTTGTTTTGTTTTATATTTTAGGTAGATCTTAATATGGCAAATTCAAAAATACTATTTTCATAATGCTAGGACGCATAGCTTAGGAGAAAAAGCTGTTTAAACATTACCCATATGAATGACAATAAAATTTAAACGAGGTCGGAAAACTTTGTTTTGTTTTTTATTTTAGGTAGATCACATCATATTTAAACGAGGTCGGAAAACTTTGTTTTGTTTTTTATTTTAGGTAGATCTTAATATAACAAATTCAAAAATACTATTTTTATTATGCTAGGACGCATAGCTTAGGAGGAAAAGCTGTTTAAACATTACCCATATGAATTTTTTTTATTTATTTATTTATTATAATGAAGTTTAAACCTAAGTTTTTGTACAACATGCATATACACATAATTACATAAAGAAAACATAACCTAACATAAATAATCTAAAAAAAAAACAAAATTGGAAAACCAAATAAAATATGCACAATAAAATATATACAATAAATTACAAATAATATATTTCAAAAATACTATTTTCATCATGCTAGGAAGCATAGCTTAGGAGAAAAAGCTGTTTAAACATTACCCATATGAATGACAATAAAATGTAAACGAGGTCGGAAAACTTTGTTTTGTTTTTAATTTAGGTAGATCTTAATATGGCAAATTCAAAAATACTATTTTCATCATGCTAGGACGCATAGCTTAGGAGAAAAAGCTGTTTAAACATTACCCATATGAATGACAATAAAATTTAAACGAGGTCGAAAACTTTGTTTTGTTTTTTATTTTAAGTAAATCTTAATATGGCAAATTCAAAAATACTATTTTCATTATGCTAGGACGCATAACTTAGGAGAAAAAGCTGTTTAAACATTACCCATATGAATGACAATAAAATTTAAACGAGGTCGGAAAACTTTGTTTTGTTTTTTATTTTAGGTAGATCTTACTATGGCAAATTCAAAAATACTATTTTCATTATGCTAGGACGCATAGCTTAGGAGAAAAAGCTGTTTAAACATTACCCATATGAATGACAATAAAATTTAAACGAGGTCGGAAAACTTTGTTTTGTTTTTTATTTTAGGTAGATCTTAATATGGCAAATTCAAAAATACTATTTTCATTATGCTAGAACGCAAAGCTTAGGAGAAAAAGCTGTTTAAACATTACTCATATGAATGACAATAAAATTTAAGCGAGGTCGGAAAACTTTGTTTTGTTTTTTATTTTAGGTAAATCTTAATATGGCAAATTCAAAAATACTATTTTCATTATGCTAGGACGCATAGCTTAGGAGAAAAAGCTGTTTAAACATTACTCATATGAATGACAATAAAATTTAAACGAGGTCGGAAAACTTTGTTTTGTTTTTTATTTTAGGTAGATCTTAATATGGCAAATTCAAAAATACTATTTTTATCATGCTAGGACGCATAGCTTAGGAAAAAAAGCTGTTTAAAAATTACCCATATGAATGACATATCAATGACAATAAAATTTAAACGAGGTCGGAAAACTTTGTTTTATTTTTTATGTTAGATAGATCTTAATATGGCAAATTCAAAAATACTATTTTCATTATGCTAGGACGCATAGCTTAGGAGAAAAAGCTGTTTAAACATTACCCATATGAATGACAATAAAATTTAAACGAGGTCGGAAAACTTTGTATTGTTTTTTATGTTAGGTAGATCTTAATATGGCAAATTCAAAAATACTATTTTTATCATGCTAGGACGCATAGCTTAGGAGAAAAAGCTGTTTAAACATTACCCATATGAATGACAATAAAATTTAAACGAGGTCGGAAAACTTTGTTTTGTTTTTTATTTTAGGTAGATCTTAATATGGCAAATTCAAAAATACTATTTTCATAATGCTTACCCATATGAATGACAATAAAATTTAAACGAGGTCGGAAAACTTTGTTTTGTTTTTTATTTTAGGTAGATCTTAATATGGCAAATTCAAAAATACTATTTTCATAATGCTAGGACGCATAGCTTAGGAGAAAAAGCTGTTTAAACATTACCCATATGAATGACATATCAATGACAATAAAATTTAAACGAGATCGGAAAACTTTGTTTTGTTTTATATTTTAGGTAGATCTTAATATGGCAAATTCAAAAATACTATTTTCATAATGCTAGGACGCATAGCTTAGGAGAAAAAGCTGTTTAAACATTACCCATATGAATGACAATAAAATTTAAACGAGGTCGGAAAACTTTGTTTTGTTTTTTATTTTAGGTAGATCACATCATATTTAAACGAGGTCGGAAAACTTTGTTTTGTTTTTTATTTTAGGTAGATCTTAATATAACAAATTCAAAAATACTATTTTTATTATGCTAGGACGCATAGCTTAGGAGGAAAAGCTGTTTAAACATTACCCATATGAATTTTTTTTATTTATTTATTTATTATAATGAAGTTTAAACCTAAGTTTTTGTACAACATGCATATACACATAATTACATAAAGAAAACATAACCTAACATAAATAATCTAAAAAAAAAACAAAATTGGAAAACCAAATAAAATATGCACAATAAAATATATACAATAAATTACAAATAATATACACAAAAATTTACACTCTCCCAATCATATCATACAATTTCTTTTTAAAGATATTTACAGAGCTTAAATTTTTAAGTTCAGTTGGCAAACTATTCCAAATAACAATTGCATTCACCAAACATGAGTCATTATAAATAGCAGTTCTGTTGCACGGCAAATTGATATTTCAGGTACGCTGAGACTTTGAAAAATTAAATTTCTTATACAAATACAAAGGTAATTTCGAATTAATTACTCTAAAAATAAAAATAGCAATTCTACAATAAAAAAGCTCAAATAAACCACAACCAAGAATAGAATCCTTAAATACGGATATGTGATCAAACTTTCTAAGATTATGTACATACCGAGTACAATTGTTAAAAGTAACCTCAAGTAAGCGTTTCGAAGAACTGTCACAGTTATTAAAAATTACGTCACAATAAGTGAAAATAGGTAAAACCATAGTTTTTATTAAATAAATGCGTAAACTTGTTGGACAAAATTTTTTTACCAACCTAAGCTTATACAAACTATAGTTTACTCGTTGGCATACCGACTCTACATGATCTACCCAAGACAGTTTTGAATTCAAAATAAGTCCCAAATTATTAATTTTTGGAACAAAAGTGATGAGATCATTGTCTAACAAAAGTGACGGTGTAAAGTTAACTGATTTGTTTCTGGAGAGTAATAAAGCTTTACTCTTACTTGGATTAAGTACAAGAGAATTATTTTTGGCCCATAAAGAAACGCATTTGAGGTCACAGTTAAGACACTGCACAACCTCGTTCAAATTAGAAATGTTACCACTAACATAAAGCTGCAAGTCATCAGCATAAAAATGAAACCGGCAATCGTGAATGTGCCATGAAAGATCATTTATATAAATAGAAAAAAGCAAGGGACCAAGAATAGAACCCTGCGGAACTCCGGCAGCAACGCCACTAATAGTTGACCGTTTATCACTACACTGCACGAACTGCTTACGGTTGCTCAAATAAGAGTGCAATAAGATTATCGACGAATTTGAAAATTTATAGTACAAAAAAAGTTTCTGAAGTAACTGGGTATGATTTACACTATCAAAAGCTTTCGAAAAATCCAAGAGAACTAATAAAGCAAACGAATTTTTTTTATCTAACATAGCAGATAAATCATCAATAATATGTAGCAATGCTGAGGTGGTACTATGTTGAATCCTGATTGATGTTCATAAATTTGCTTTTGCATAATTCTCTCCATAACTTTAGAAAGGGCAGGTAAAATACTAATAGGACGAATATCACTAACGCTAGAAATTTTTTCTTTTTTTGGTAAAGGAATAATAGATGCAACTTTCCATAAATTTGGAAAAACTGATTTTGTCAAACACTGATTGATGATAAAAGTAACGTGTGGAAGAAATAGGTAGATAAATAATTTTAAAACTTTGAAATCAACCCCATCATATGCTATCATATCCGATTTAACTGCATGAATAGCCTTCAACACTGCAAACTCACCTACACAATCAAAAATAAAATCATCAAATTAGTTCATATTATCAAAACTAATATTAGGTAATGGTAAAACTCCTAAAGAGTTGCAAAATTTGCTGATAGACGTTAATATATCGTCAGGGGAAAATTCAATGATCGCATCACTAGCTGTGCATGAAATTCCAAGCTTTTTTAAATTGTACCATATCTTTTTAGAGTTAAATGCAGAATTTCCAAAATAAAAGTTTTGTTTAGCTTGATTAATCAATTTATTTGTTTTATTTCTAAAACATTTGAAGATTTAAAGTTAAGTTCTAAACCAGATTTTTTAAATTTTTTGAAAGCTAGATCTCTGCGCTTCATTATAAACAAAATATAAGTGTTTAGCCAAAGAGCAGTAGAGCATTTATTAATACTTATCTTGCGAGGAACACAAATAGAACCTAAATGTACAATATTTGAATTAAAATCTTTAACTATGTCATTTACATTTGGATAAAACCAAAAATTTACCCAATCAAGCGAAAAATCACTGTAAAAACTTCATTATCAATTTCTTTATAATTTGGAACAACTTTATAAGTTCACAATTTTTAGGGATGAGTTTGCCAATCTTGCAGTTCTCGGAACCCAAACAAGTATTCGCCATTAATAAGACATCCTTCTCCAAGGTATCAGGCTCAAACCTGGATAGATCAATCCCAAACTTTGGTTCAATAGTTTTAATACCTAGACAAGTAGGTATACTGTTAGTTCCACAAAAAGATTTACGGTACTTGAGCATATTTTCGTCACGATTGTAAGGTATTTTTGATGAACTAGTTTCGCCAATTTTGGAGGACCTTACAGAATTAGTAGGCACATCATTATTAGCATCAGTATCCTCATTGTCAGATGATAAAGCACTGATAATACGAGCAGTTGAAGGCAAAGTTTCCAAGAGGGCTGTTTTACTATTACAATTCACCTTTTTTGATGAAACTTCACTAGAAATACTGGATGCCCGTAAAGTATCCACAGGTAAAGGAGATGCAGCTACAGCAGCATATGACGAACGCTTTAATCCAGTGCATGAAGTTATTTCATCAGCTGGCAATAAAACAGCAGTGGGCATAAAAGCTGAATCCACAGCTTTATTATCTGTAGCAGATAACTTAACCATTAGATTTTCCATTAGCTTTCTATTATAAATTAACTCATCGTTGATTTTATCAAGCACTGGTTGAAAACAAAAGTAATCACTAGACTTGCCATTAGAAAATAGTTTATGAAATGATTTATTTAATAAAAGTTCACGGCACGCATTACAAAACCACAACATGTTTGGACATTTCACACTGGCTCTGTATGAAATGCGATCAATATTGGCACAACTGTAGTGAAAAGTGCCGTTACAAAAACCGGAACACGTAATGTTATCGATCGTAACAATCGAGGTACACTTAACACACTCCATTTTAGATTTTAGCAAAACATAAACACAACACAATTAACACAAATATTTACATGATAACGACTATACTCATTAATAATTATGTATCTGAATTAGAAATTTATTAATATATAATGTATATATAATATTATGTAAAATTGAAAATTAATTGTAAATTCAGGAAACAATTTATAAACGTTTGATCACAATGAAAGCTCGATTCCTGAATGACATATCAATGACAATAAAATTTAAACGAGGTCGGAAAACTTTGTTTTGTTTTTTATTTTAGGTAGATCTTAATATGGCAAATTCAAAAATACTATTTTTATAATGCTACGACGCATAGCTTAGGAGAAAAAGCTGTTTAAACATTACCCATATGAATGACATATCAATGACAATAAAATTTAAACGAGGTCGGAAAACTTTGTTTTGTTTTTTATTTAAGGTAGATCTTAATATGGCAAATTCAAAAATACCATTTTCATTATGCTAGGATGCATAGGTTAGGAGAAAAAGATGTTTAAACATTACCCATATGAATGCAATATCAATGACAATAAAATTTAAACGAGGTCGGAAAACTTTGTTTTGTTTTTAATTTTAGGTAGATCTTAATATGGCAAATTTATATATACTATTTTCATTATGCTAGGATGCATAGCTGAGGAGAAAAAGCTGTTTAAACATTACCCATATGAATGACAATAAAATTTAAACGAGGTCGGAAAATTATGTTTTGTTTTTTATTTTAGGTAAATCTTAATATGGCAAATTCAAAAATACTATTTTCATTATGCTAGGACGCATAGCATAGGAGAAAAAGCTGTTTAAACATTACCCATATGAATGACATATCAATGACAATAAAATTTAAACGAGGTCGGAAATCTTTGTTTTGTTTTTTATTTTAGGTAGATCTTAATATGAAAAATTCAAAAATACTATTTTCATTATGCTAGGACGCAAAACTTAGGAGAAAAAGATGTTTAAACATTACCCATATGAATGACATATCAATGACAATAAAATTTAAACGAGGTCGGAAAACTTTGTTTTGTTTTTTATTTTAGGTAGATCTTAATATGGAAAATTCAAAAATACTATCTTCATTATGCTAGGACGTATAGCTTAGGAGAAAAAGCTGTTTAAACATTACCCATATGAATGACAATAAAATTTAAACGAGGTCGGAAAACTTTGTTTTGTTTTTTATTTTAGGTAGATCTTAATATGAAAAATTCAAAAATACTATCTTCATTATGCTAGGACGCATATCTTAGGAGAAAAAGCTGTTTAAACATTACCCATATGAATGACAATAAAAATTAAACGAGGTCGGAAAACTTTGTTTTGTTTTTTATTTTAGGTAGATCTTAATATGAAAAATTCAAAAATACTATCTTCATTATGCTAGGACGCATATCTTAGGAGAAAAAGCTGTTTAAACATTACCCATATGAATGACAATAAAAATTAAACGAGGTCGGAAAACTTTGTTTTGTTTTTTATTTTAGTAGATCTTAATATGGCAAATTCAAAAATACTATTTTCATTATGCTAGGACGCATAGCTTAGGAGAAAAAGCTGTTTAAACATTACCCATATGAATGACATATCAATGACAATAAAATTTAAACGAGGTCGGAAAACTTTGTTTTGTTTTTTATTTTAGGTAGATCTTAATATGGCAAATTCAAAAACACTATTTTCATTATGCTAGGACGCATAGCTTAGGAGAAAAAGCTGTTTAAACATTACCCATATGAATGACATATCAATGACAATAAAATTTAAACGAGGTCGGAAAACTTTGTCTTGTTTTTTATTTTAGGTAGATCTTAATATTGCAAATTCAAAAATACTATTTTCATTATGCTAGGGTGCAGTGCTTAGGAGAAAAAGCTGTTTAAACATTACCCATATGAATGACAATAAAATTTAAACGAGGTCGGAAAACTTTGTTTAGTTTTTAATTTTAGGTAGATCTTAATATGGCAAATTGAAAAATACTATTTTCATCATGCTATGACGCATAGCTTAGGAGAAAAAGATATTTAAACATTACCCATATGAATGACATATCAATGACAATAAAATTTAACGAGGTCGGAAAACTTTGTTTTGTTTTTTATTTTAGGTAGATCTTAATATGGCAAATTCAAAAATACTATTATCATTATGCTAGGACGCATAGCTTAGGAGAAAAAGCTGTTTAAACATTACCCATATGAATGACAATAAAATTTAAACGAGGTCGGAAATCTTTGTTTTGTTTTTTATTTTAGGTAGATCTTAATATGGAAAATTCAAAAATACTATCTTCATTATGCTAGGACGCATAGCTTAGGAGAAAAAGCTGTTTAAACATTACCCATATGAATGACAATAAAATTTAAACGAGGTCGGAAAACTTTGTTTTGTTTTTAATTTTAGGTAGATCTTAATATGGCAAATTCAAAAATACTATTTTCATTATGCTAGGATGCATAGCTTAGGAGAAATAGATGTTTAAACATTACCCATATGAATGCAATATCAATGACAATAAAATTTAAACGAGGTCGGAAAACTTTGTTTTGTTTTTTATTTTAGGTAGATCTTAATATGGCAAATTTAAATATACTATTTTCATTATGCTACGACGCATAGCTTAGGAGAAAAAGCTGTTTAAACATTACCCATATGAATGACATATCAATGACAATAAAATTTAAACGAGGTCGGAAAACTTTGTTTTGTTTTTTATTTTAGGTAGATCTTAATATGGCAAATTCAAAAACACTATTTTTATTATGCTAGGACGCATAGCTTAGGAGAAAAAGCTGTTTAAACATTACCCATATGAATGACATATCAATGACAATAAAATTTAAACGAGGTCGGAAAACTTTGTTTTGTTTTTTATTTTAGGTAGATCTTAATATGGCAAATTCAAAAATACTATTTTTATTATGCTAGGATGCAGTGCTTAGGAGAAAAAGATGTTTAAACATTACCCATATGAATGACATATCAATGACAATAAAATTTAAACGAGGTCGGAAAACTTTGTTTTGTTTTTTATTTTAGGTAGATCTTAATATGGCAAATTCAAAAATACTATTTTCATTATGCTAGGATGCATAGCTTAGGAGAAATAGATGTTTAAACATTACCCATATGAATGACAATAAAATTTAAACGAGGTCGGAAAACTTTGTTTTGTTTTTTATTTAAAGTAGATCTTAATATGGCAAATTCAAAAATACTATTTTTATCATGCTAGGACGCATAGCTTAGGAAAAAAAGCTGTTTAAACATTACCCATATGAATGACAATAAAATTTAAACGAGGTCGGAAAACTTTGTTTTGTTTTTTATTTTAGGTAGATCTTAATATGGCAAATTCAAAAATACTATTTTCATTATGCTAGAACGCATACCTTAGGAGAAAAAGCTGTTTAAACATTACCCATATGAATGACAATACAATTTAAACGAGGTCGGAAAACTTTGTTTTGTTTTTAATTTTAGGTAGATCTTAATATGGCAAATTCAAAAATACTATTTTCATTATGCTAGGATGCATAGCTTAGGAGAAAAAGCTGTTTAAACATTACCCATATGAATGACAATAAAATGTAAACGAGGTCGGAAAACTTTGTTTTGTTTTTTATTTTAGGTAGATCTTAATATGGAAAATTCAAAAATACTATCTTCATTATGCTAGGACGCATAGCTTAGGAGAAAAAGCTGTTTAAACATTACCCATATGAATGACAATAAAATTTAAACGAGGTCGGAAAACTTTGTTTTGTTTTTAATTTTAGGTAGATCTTAATATGGCAAATTCAAAAATACTATTTTCATTATGCTAGGATGCATAGCTTAGGAGAAATAGATGTTTAAACATTACCCATATGAATGCAATATCAATGACAATAAAATTTAAACGAGGTCGGAAAACTTTGTTTTGTTTTTTATTTTAGGTAGATCTTAATATGGCAAATTCAAAAATACTATTTTCATTATGCTAGGATGCATAGCTTAGGAGAAATAGATGTTTAAACATTACCCATATGAATGCAATATCAATGACAATAAAATTTAAACGAGGTCGGAAAACTTTGTTTTGTTTTTTATTTTAGGTAGATCTTAATATGGCAAATTTAAATATACTATTTTCATTATGCTACGACGCATAGCTTAGGAGAAAAAGCTGTTTAAACATTACCCATATGAATGACATATCAATGACAATAAAATTTAAACGAGGTCGGAAAACTTTGTTTTGTTTTTTATTTTAGGTAGATCTTAATATGGCAAATTCAAAAACACTATTTTCATTATGCTAGGACGCATAGCTTAGGAGAAAAAGCTGTTTAAACATTACCCATATGAATGACATATCAATGACAATAAAATTTAAACGAGGTCGGAAAACTTTGTCTTGTTTTTTATTTTAGGTAGATCTTAATATGGCAAATTCAAAAATACTATTTTCATTATGCTAGGATGCAGTGCTTAGGAGAAAAAGATGTTTAAACATTACCCATATGAATGACATATCAATGACAATAAAATTTAAACGAGGTCGGAAAACTTTGTTTTGTTTTTTATTTTAGGTAGATCTTAATATGGCAAATTCAAAAATACTATTTTCATTATGCTAGGATGCATAGCTTAGGAGAAATAGATGTTTAAACATTACCCATATGAATGACAATAAAATTTAAACGAGGTCGGAAAACTTTGTTTTGTTTTTTATTTTAGGTAGATCTTAATATGGCAAATTCAAAAATACTATTTTCATCATGCTAGGAAGCATAGCTTAGGAGAAAAAGCTGTTTAAACATTACCCATATGAATGACAATAAAATGTAAACGAGGTCGGAAAACTTTGTTTTGTTTTTTATTTTAGGTAGATCTTAATATGGCAAATTCAAAAATACTATTTTCATTATGCTAGAACGCATACCTTAGGAGAAAAAGCTGTTTAAACATTACCCATATGAATGACATATCAATGACAATAAAATTTAAACGAGGTCAGAAAACTTTAAGTAGGTATACTGTTAGTTCCACAAAAAGATTTACGGTACTTGAGCATATTTTCGTCACGATTGTAAGGTATTTTTGATGAACTAGTTTCGCCAATTTTGGAGGACCTTACAGAATTAGTAGGCACATCATTATTAGCATCAGTATCCTCATTGTCAGATGATAAAGCACTGATAATACGAGCAGTTGAAGGCAAAGTTTCCAAGAGGGCTGTTTTACTATTACAATTCACCTTTTTTGATGAAACTTCACTAGAAATACTGGATGCCCGTAAAGTATCCACAGGTAAAGGAGATGCAGCTACAGCAGCATATGACGAACGCTTTAATCCAGTGCATGAAGTTATTTCATCAGCTGGCAATAAAACAGCAGTGGGCATAAAAGCTGAATCCACAGCTTTATTATCTGTAGCAGATAACTTAACCATTAGATTTTCCATTAGCTTTCTATTATAAATTAACTCATCGTTGATTTTATCAAGCACTGGTTGAAAACAAAAGTAATCACTAGACTTGCCATTAGAAAATAGTTTATGAAATGATTTATTTAATAAAAGTTCACGGCACGCATTACAAAACCACAACATGTTTGGACATTTCACACTGGCTCTGTATGAAATGCGATCAATATTGGCACAACTGTAGTGAAAAGTGCCGTTACAAAAACCGGAACACGTAATGTTATCGATCGTAACAATCGAGGTACACTTAACACACTCCATTTTAGATTTTAGCAAAACATAAACACAACACAATTAACACAAATATTTACATGATAACGACTATACTCATTAATAATTATGTATCTGAATTAGAAATTTATTAATATATAATGTATATATAATATTATGTAAAATTGAAAATTAATTGTAAATTCAGGAAACAATTTATAAACGTTTGATCACAATGAAAGCTCGATTCCTGAATGACATATCAATGACAATAAAATTTAAACGAGGTCGGAAAACTTTGTTTTGTTTTTTATTTTAGGTAGATCTTAATATGGCAAATTCAAAAATACTATTTTTATAATGCTACGACGCATAGCTTAGGAGAAAAAGCTGTTTAAACATTACCCATATGAATGACATATCAATGACAATAAAATTTAAACGAGGTCGGAAAACTTTGTTTTGTTTTTTATTTAAGGTAGATCTTAATATGGCAAATTCAAAAATACCATTTTCATTATGCTAGGATGCATAGGTTAGGAGAAAAAGATGTTTAAACATTACCCATATGAATGCAATATCAATGACAATAAAATTTAAACGAGGTCGGAAAACTTTGTTTTGTTTTTAATTTTAGGTAGATCTTAATATGGCAAATTTATATATACTATTTTCATTATGCTAGGATGCATAGCTGAGGAGAAAAAGCTGTTTAAACATTACCCATATGAATGACAATAAAATTTAAACGAGGTCGGAAAATTATGTTTTGTTTTTTATTTTAGGTAAATCTTAATATGGCAAATTCAAAAATACTATTTTCATTATGCTAGGACGCATAGCATAGGAGAAAAAGCTGTTTAAACATTACCCATATGAATGACATATCAATGACAATAAAATTTAAACGAGGTCGGAAATCTTTGTTTTGTTTTTTATTTTAGGTAGATCTTAATATGAAAAATTCAAAAATACTATTTTCATTATGCTAGGACGCAAAACTTAGGAGAAAAAGATGTTTAAACATTACCCATATGAATGACATATCAATGACAATAAAATTTAAACGAGGTCGGAAAACTTTGTTTTGTTTTTTATTTTAGGTAGATCTTAATATGGAAAATTCAAAAATACTATCTTCATTATGCTAGGACGTATAGCTTAGGAGAAAAAGCTGTTTAAACATTACCCATATGAATGACAATAAAATTTAAACGAGGTCGGAAAACTTTGTTTTGTTTTTTATTTTAGGTAGATCTTAATATGAAAAATTCAAAAATACTATCTTCATTATGCTAGGACGCATATCTTAGGAGAAAAAGCTGTTTAAACATTACCCATATGAATGACAATAAAAATTAAACGAGGTCGGAAAACTTTGTTTTGTTTTTTATTTTAGGTAGATCTTAATATGAAAAATTCAAAAATACTATCTTCATTATGCTAGGACGCATATCTTAGGAGAAAAAGCTGTTTAAACATTACCCATATGAATGACAATAAAAATTAAACGAGGTCGGAAAACTTTGTTTTGTTTTTTATTTTAGTAGATCTTAATATGGCAAATTCAAAAATACTATTTTCATTATGCTAGGACGCATAGCTTAGGAGAAAAAGCTGTTTAAACATTACCCATATGAATGACATATCAATGACAATAAAATTTAAACGAGGTCGGAAAACTTTGTTTTGTTTTTTATTTTAGGTAGATCTTAATATGGCAAATTCAAAAACACTATTTTCATTATGCTAGGACGCATAGCTTAGGAGAAAAAGCTGTTTAAACATTACCCATATGAATGACATATCAATGACAATAAAATTTAAACGAGGTCGGAAAACTTTGTCTTGTTTTTTATTTTAGGTAGATCTTAATATTGCAAATTCAAAAATACTATTTTCATTATGCTAGGGTGCAGTGCTTAGGAGAAAAAGCTGTTTAAACATTACCCATATGAATGACAATAAAATTTAAACGAGGTCGGAAAACTTTGTTTAGTTTTTAATTTTAGGTAGATCTTAATATGGCAAATTGAAAAATACTATTTTCATCATGCTATGACGCATAGCTTAGGAGAAAAAGATATTTAAACATTACCCATATGAATGACATATCAATGACAATAAAATTTAACGAGGTCGGAAAACTTTGTTTTGTTTTTTATTTTAGGTAGATCTTAATATGGCAAATTCAAAAATACTATTATCATTATGCTAGGACGCATAGCTTAGGAGAAAAAGCTGTTTAAACATTACCCATATGAATGACAATAAAATTTAAACGAGGTCGGAAATCTTTGTTTTGTTTTTTATTTTAGGTAGATCTTAATATGGAAAATTCAAAAATACTATCTTCATTATGCTAGGACGCATAGCTTAGGAGAAAAAGCTGTTTAAACATTACCCA
Organism: Tipula confusa; assembly: GCA_963556175.1. NCBI lineage: Eukaryota > Metazoa > Arthropoda > Insecta > Diptera > Tipulidae > Tipula > Tipula confusa. Next base: position 134,009,895 of record OY744477.1, on the reverse strand, counting down.
TATGAATGACAATAAAATTTAAACGAGGTCGGAAAACTTTGTTTTGTTTTTAATTTTAGGTAGATCTTAATATGGCAAATTCAAAAATACTATTTTCATTATGCTAGGATGCATAGCTTAGGAGAAATAGATGTTTAAACATTACCCATATGAATGCAATATCAATGACAATAAAATTTAAACGAGGTCGGAAAACTTTGTTTTGTTTTTTATTTTAGGTAGATCTTAATATGGCAAATTTAAATATACTATTTTCATTATGCTACGACGCATAGCTTAGGAGAAAAAGCTGTTTAAACATTACCCATATGAATGACATATCAATGACAATAAAATTTAAACGAGGTCGGAAAACTTTGTTTTGTTTTTTATTTTAGGTAGATCTTAATATGGCAAATTCAAAAACACTATTTTTATTATGCTAGGACGCATAGCTTAGGAGAAAAAGCTGTTTAAACATTACCCATATGAATGACATATCAATGACAATAAAATTTAAACGAGGTCGGAAAACTTTGTTTTGTTTTTTATTTTAGGTAGATCTTAATATGGCAAATTCAAAAATACTATTTTTATTATGCTAGGATGCAGTGCTTAGGAGAAAAAGATGTTTAAACATTACCCATATGAATGACATATCAATGACAATAAAATTTAAACGAGGTCGGAAAACTTTGTTTTGTTTTTTATTTTAGGTAGATCTTAATATGGCAAATTCAAAAATACTATTTTCATTATGCTAGGATGCATAGCTTAGGAGAAATAGATGTTTAAACATTACCCATATGAATGACAATAAAATTTAAACGAGGTCGGAAAACTTTGTTTTGTTTTTTATTTAAAGTAGATCTTAATATGGCAAATTCAAAAATACTATTTTTATCATGCTAGGACGCATAGCTTAGGAAAAAAAGCTGTTTAAACATTACCCATATGAATGACAATAAAATTTAAACGAGGTCGGAAAACTTTGTTTTGTTTTTTATTTTAGGTAGATCTTAATATGGCAAATTCAAAAATACTATTTTCATTATGCTAGAACGCATACCTTAGGAGAAAAAGCTGTTTAAACATTACCCATATGAATGACAATACAATTTAAACGAGGTCGGAAAACTTTGTTTTGTTTTTAATTTTAGGTAGATCTTAATATGGCAAATTCAAAAATACTATTTTCATTATGCTAGGATGCATAGCTTAGGAGAAAAAGCTGTTTAAACATTACCCATATGAATGACAATAAAATGTAAACGAGGTCGGAAAACTTTGTTTTGTTTTTTATTTTAGGTAGATCTTAATATGGAAAATTCAAAAATACTATCTTCATTATGCTAGGACGCATAGCTTAGGAGAAAAAGCTGTTTAAACATTACCCATATGAATGACAATAAAATTTAAACGAGGTCGGAAAACTTTGTTTTGTTTTTAATTTTAGGTAGATCTTAATATGGCAAATTCAAAAATACTATTTTCATTATGCTAGGATGCATAGCTTAGGAGAAATAGATGTTTAAACATTACCCATATGAATGCAATATCAATGACAATAAAATTTAAACGAGGTCGGAAAACTTTGTTTTGTTTTTTATTTTAGGTAGATCTTAATATGGCAAATTCAAAAATACTATTTTCATTATGCTAGGATGCATAGCTTAGGAGAAATAGATGTTTAAACATTACCCATATGAATGCAATATCAATGACAATAAAATTTAAACGAGGTCGGAAAACTTTGTTTTGTTTTTTATTTTAGGTAGATCTTAATATGGCAAATTTAAATATACTATTTTCATTATGCTACGACGCATAGCTTAGGAGAAAAAGCTGTTTAAACATTACCCATATGAATGACATATCAATGACAATAAAATTTAAACGAGGTCGGAAAACTTTGTTTTGTTTTTTATTTTAGGTAGATCTTAATATGGCAAATTCAAAAACACTATTTTCATTATGCTAGGACGCATAGCTTAGGAGAAAAAGCTGTTTAAACATTACCCATATGAATGACATATCAATGACAATAAAATTTAAACGAGGTCGGAAAACTTTGTCTTGTTTTTTATTTTAGGTAGATCTTAATATGGCAAATTCAAAAATACTATTTTCATTATGCTAGGATGCAGTGCTTAGGAGAAAAAGATGTTTAAACATTACCCATATGAATGACATATCAATGACAATAAAATTTAAACGAGGTCGGAAAACTTTGTTTTGTTTTTTATTTTAGGTAGATCTTAATATGGCAAATTCAAAAATACTATTTTCATTATGCTAGGATGCATAGCTTAGGAGAAATAGATGTTTAAACATTACCCATATGAATGACAATAAAATTTAAACGAGGTCGGAAAACTTTGTTTTGTTTTTTATTTTAGGTAGATCTTAATATGGCAAATTCAAAAATACTATTTTCATCATGCTAGGAAGCATAGCTTAGGAGAAAAAGCTGTTTAAACATTACCCATATGAATGACAATAAAATGTAAACGAGGTCGGAAAACTTTGTTTTGTTTTTTATTTTAGGTAGATCTTAATATGGCAAATTCAAAAATACTATTTTCATTATGCTAGAACGCATACCTTAGGAGAAAAAGCTGTTTAAACATTACCCATATGAATGACATATCAATGACAATAAAATTTAAACGAGGTCAGAAAACTTTGTTTTGTTTTTTATTTTAGGTAGATCTTAATATGGCAAATTAAAAAATACTATTTTCATTATGCTAGGACGCATAGCTTAGGAGAAAAAACTGTTTAAACATTACCCATATGAATGACAATAAAATTTAAACGAGGTCGGAAAACTTAGTTTTGTTTTTTATGTTAGGTAGATCTTAATATGGCAAATTCAAAAATACTATTTTCATCAAGCTAGGAAGCTCAGCTTAGGAGAAAAAGCTATTTAAACATTACCCATATGAATGACATATCAATGACAATAAAATTTAAACGAGGTCGGAAAACTTTGTTTTGTTTTTTATTTTAGGTAGATCTTAATATGGCAAATTCAAAAATACTATTTTCATTATGCTAGGACGCATACCTTAGGAGAAAAAGCTGTTTAAACATTACCCATATGAATGACATATCAATGACAATAAAATTTAAACGAGGTCGGAAAACTTTGTTTTGTTTTTTATTTTAGGTAGATCTTAATATGGCAAATTCAAAAACACTATTTTCATTATGCTAGGACGCATAGCTTAGGAGAAAAAGCTGTTTAAACATTACCCATATGAATGACATATCAATGACAATAAAATTTAAACGAGGTCGGAAAACTTTGTCTTGTTTTTTATTTTAGGTAGATCTTAATATGGCAAATTCAAAAATACTATTTTCATTATGCTAGGATGCAGTGCTTAGGAGAAAAAGATGTTTAAACATTACCCATATGAATGACATATCAATGACAATAAAATTTAAACGAGGTCGGAAAACTTTGTTTTGTTTTTTATTTTAGGTAGATCTTAATATGGCAAATTCAAAAATACTATTTTAGGATGCATAGCTTAGGAGAAATAGATGTTTAAACATTACCCATATGAATGACAATAAAATTTAAACGAGGTCGGAAAACTTTGTTTTGTTTTTTATTTTAGGTAGATCTTAATATGGCAAATTCAAAAATACTATTTTCATCATGCTAGGAAGCATAGCTTAGGAGAAAAAGCTGTTTAAACATTACCCATATGAATGACAATAAAATGTAAACGAGGTCGGAAAACTTTGTTTTGTTTTTTATTTTAGGTAGATCTTAATATGGCAAATTCAAAAATACTATTTTCATTATGCTAGAACGCATACCTTAGGAGAAAAAGCTGTTTAAACATTACCCATATGAATGACATATCAATGACAATAAAATTTAAACGAGGTCAGAAAACTTTGTTTTGTTTTTTATTTTAGGTAGATCTTAATATGGCAAATTAAAAAATACTATTTTCATTATGCTAGGACGCATAGCTTAGGAGAAAAAACTGTTTAAACATTACCCATATGAATGACAATAAAATTTAAACGAGGTCGGAAAACTTAGTTTTGTTTTTTATGTTAGGTAGATCTTAATATGGCAAATTCAAAAATACTATTTTCATCAAGCTAGGAAGCTCAGCTTAGGAGAAAAAGCTATTTAAACATTACCCATATGAATGACATATCAATGACAATAAAATTTAAACGAGGTCGGAAAACTTTGTTTTGTTTTTTATTTTAGGTAGATCTTAATATGGCAAATTCAAAAATACTATTTTCATTATGCTAGGACGCATACCTTAGGAGAAAAAGCTGTTTAAACATTGCCCATATGAATGATATATCAATGACAATAAAATTTAAACGAGGTCAGAAAACTTTGTTTTGTTTTTTATTTAAAGTAGATCTTAATATGGCAAATTCAAAAATACTATTTTCATAATGCTAGGACGCATAGCTTAGGAGAAAAAGCTGTTTAAACATTACCCATATGAATGACATATCAATGACAATAAAATTTAAACGAGATCGGAAAACTTTGTTTTGTTTTTTATTTTAGGTAGATCTTAATATGGCAAATTCAAAAATTTAATTTTTATCATGCTAAGACGCATATCTTAGGAGAAAAAGCTGTTTAAACATTACCCATATGAATGACAATAAAATTTAAACGAGGTCGGAAAACTTTGTTTTGTTTTTTATTTTAGGTAGATTTTAATATGGCAAATTCAAAAATACTATTTTCATCATGCTAGGAAGCTTAGCTTAGGAGAAAAAGCTATTTAAACATTACCCATATGAATGACATATCAATGACAATAAAATTTAAACGAGGTCGGAAAACTTTGTTTTGTTTTTTATTTTAGGTAGATCTTAATATGGCAAATTCAAAAATACTATTTTCATTATGCTAGGACGCATACCTTAGGAGAAAAAGCTGTTTAAACATTGCCCATATGAATGATATATCAATGACAATAAAATTTAAACCAGGTCAGAAAACTTTGTTTTGTTTTTTATTTTAGGTAGATCTTAATATGGCAAATTCAAAAATACTATTTTCATTATGCTAGGATGCATAGCTTAGGAGAAAAAGCTGTTTAAACATTACCCATATGAATGACAATAAAATGTAAACGAGGTCGGAAAACTTTGTTTTGTTTTTTATTTTAGGTAGATCTTAATATGGAAAATTCAAAAATACTATCTTCATTATGCTAGGACGCATAGCTTAGGAGAAAAAGCTGTTTAAACATTACCCATATGAATGACAATAAAATTTAAACGAGGTCGGAAAACTTTGTTTTGTTTTTAATTTTAGGTAGATCTTAATATGGCAAATTCAAAAATACTATTTTCATTATGCTAGGATGCATAGCTTAGGAGAAATAGATGTTTAAACATTACCCATATGAATGCAATATCAATGACAATAAAATTTAAACGAGGTCGGAAAACTTTGTTTTGTTTTTTATTTTAGGTAGATCTTAATATGGCAAATTCAAAAATACTATTTTCATTATGCTAGGATGCATAGCTTAGGAGAAATAGATGTTTAAACATTACCCATATGAATGCAATATCAATGACAATAAAATTTAAACGAGGTCGGAAAACTTTGTTTTGTTTTTTATTTTAGGTAGATCTTAATATGGCAAATTTAAATATACTATTTTCATTATGCTACGACGCATAGCTTAGGAGAAAAAGCTGTTTAAACATTACCCATATGAATGACATATCAATGACAATAAAATTTAAACGAGGTCGGAAAACTTTGTTTTGTTTTTTATTTTAGGTAGATCTTAATATGGCAAATTCAAAAACACTATTTTCATTATGCTAGGACGCATAGCTTAGGAGAAAAAGCTGTTTAAACATTACCCATATGAATGACATATCAATGACAATAAAATTTAAACGAGGTCGGAAAACTTTGTCTTGTTTTTTATTTTAGGTAGATCTTAATATGGCAAATTCAAAAATACTATTTTCATTATGCTAGGATGCAGTGCTTAGGAGAAAAAGATGTTTAAACATTACCCATATGAATGACATATCAATGACAATAAAATTTAAACGAGGTCGGAAAACTTTGTTTTGTTTTTTATTTTAGGTAGATCTTAATATGGCAAATTCAAAAATACTATTTTCATTATGCTAGGACGCATAGCTTAGGAGAAAAAACTGTTTAAACATTACCCATATGAATGACAATAAAATTTAAACGAGGTCGGAAAACTTAGTTTTGTTTTTTATGTTAGGTAGATCTTAATATGGCAAATTCAAAAATACTATTTTCATCAAGCTAGAAAGCTCAGCTTAGGAGAAAAAGCTATTTAAACATTACCCATATGAATGACATATCAATGACAATAAAATTTAAACGAGGTCGGAAAACTTTGTTTTGTTTTTTATTTTAGGTAGATCTTAATATGGCAAATTCAAAAATACTATTTTCATTATGCTAGGACGCATACCTTAGGAGAAAAAGCTGTTTAAACATTGCCCATATGAATGATATATCAATGACAATAAAATTTAAACAAGGTCAGAAAACTTTGTTTTGTTTTTTATTTAAAGTAGATCTTAATATGGCAAATTCAAAAATACTATTTTCATAATGCTAGGACGCATAGCTTAGGAGAAAAAGCTGTTTAAACATTACCCATATGAATGACATATCAATGACAATAAAATTTAAACGAGATCGGAAAACTTTGTTTTGTTTTTTATTTTAGGTAGATCTTAATATGGCAAATTCAAAAATTTAATTTTTATCATGCTAAGACGCATATCTTAGGAGAAAAAGCTGTTTAAACATTACCCATATGAATGACAATAAAATTTAAACGAGGTCGGAAAACTTTGTTTTGTTTTTTATTTTAGGTAGATTTTAATATGGCAAATTCAAAAATACTATTTTCATCATGCTAGGAAGCTTAGCTTAGGAGAAAAAGCTATTTAAACATTACCCATATGAATGACATATCAATGACAATAAAATTTAAACGAGGTCGGAAAACTTTGTTTTGTTTTTTATTTTAGGTAGATCTTAATATGGCAAATTCAAAAATACTATTTTCATTATGCTAGGACGCATACCTTAGGAGAAAAAGCTGTTTAAACATTGCCCATATGAATGATATATCAATGACAATAAAATTTAAACCAGGTCAGAAAACTTTGTTTTGTTTTTTATTTTAGGTAGATCTTAATATGGCAAATTCAAAAATACTATTTTCATAATGCTAGGACGCATAGCTTAGGAGAAAAAGCTGTTTAAACATTACCCATATGAATGACATATCAATGACAATAAAATTTAAACGAGGTCAGAAAACTTTGTTTTGTTTTTTATTTTAGGTAGATCTTAATATGGCAAATTCAAAAATACTATTTTAATAATGCTAGGACGCATAGCTTAGGAGAAAAAGCTGTTTAAACATTACCCATATGAATGACAATAAAATTTAAACGAGGTCGGAAAACTTTGTTTTGTTTTTTATTTATGTAGATCTTAATATGGCAAATTCAAAAATACTATTTTCATTATGCTAGGACGCATACCTTAGGAGAAAAAGCTGTTTAAACATTACCCATATGAATGACATATCAATGACAATAAAATTTAAACGAGGTCGGAAAACTTTGTTTTGTTTTTTATGTTAGGTAGATCTTAATATGGCAAATTCAAAAATACTATTTTCATTATGCTAGGACGCATAGCTTAGGAGAAAAAGCTGTTTAAACATTACCCATATGAATGACAATAAAATTTAAACGAGGTCGGAAAACTTTGTTTTGTTTTTTATGTTAGATAGATCTTAATATGGCAAATTCAAAAATACAATTTTTATCATGCTAAGACGCATATCTTAGGAGAAAAAGCTGTTTAAACATTACCCATATGAATGACACTAAAATTTAAACGAGGTCGGAAAACTTTGTTTTGTTTTTTATTTTAGGTAGATCTTAATATGGCAAATTCAAAAATACTATTTTCATCATGCTAGGAAGCTTAGCTTAGGAGAAAAAGCTGTTTAAACATTACCCATATGAATGACATATCAATGACAATAAAATTTAAACGAGGTCAGGAAACTTTGTTTTGTTTTTTATTTTAGGTAGATCTTAATATGGCAAATTCAAAAATACTATTTTCATTATGCTAGGACGCATAGCTTAGGAGAAAAAGCTGTTTAAACATTACCCATATGAATGACATATCAATGACAATAAAATTTAAACGAGGTCAGAAAACTTTGTTTTGTTTTTTATTTTAGGTAGACCTTAATATGGCAAATTCAAAAATACTATTTTCATTATGCTAGGACGCATAGCTTAGGAGAAAAAGCTGTTTAAACATTACCCATATGAATGACAATAAAATTTAAACGAGGTCGGAAAACTTTGTTTTGTTTTTTATTTTAGGTAGATCTTAATATGACAAATTCAAAAATACTATCATCATTATGCTAGGACGCATAGCTTAGGAGAAAAAGCTGTTTAAACATTACCCATATGAATGACAATAAAATTTAAACGAGGTCGGAAAACTTTGTTTTGTTTTTTATTTATGTAGATCTTAATATGGCAAATTCAAAAATACTATTTTCATTATGCTAGGACGCATACCTTAGGAGAAAAAGCTGTTTAAACATTACCCATATGAATGACATATCAATGAAAATAAAATTTAAACGAGGTCAGGAAACTTTGTTTTGTTTTTTATTTTAGGTAGATCTTAATATGGCAAATTCAAAAATACTATTTTCATTATGCTAGGACGCATAGCTTAGGAGAAAAAACTGTTTAAACATTACCCATATGAATGACAATAAAATTTAAACGAGGTCGGAAAACTTTGTTTTGTTTTTTATGTTAGGTAGATCTTAATATGGCAAATTCAAAAATACTATTTTCATTATGCTAGGATGCATACCTTAGGAGAAAAAGCTGTTTAAACATTACCCATATGAATGACATATCAATGAAAATAAAATTTAAACGAGGTCAGGAAACTTTGTTTTGTTTTTTATTTTAGGTAGATCTTAATATGGCAAATTCAAAAATACTATTTTCATTATGCTAGGACGCATAGCTTAGGAGAAAAAACTGTTTAAACATTACCCATATGAATGACAATAAAATTTAAACGAGGTCGGAAAACTTTGTTTTGTTTTTTATTTATGTAGATCTTAATATGGCAAATTCAAAAATACTATTTTCATTATGCTAGGACGCATACCTTAGGAGAAAAAGCTGTTTAAACATTGCCCATATGAATGATATATCAATGACAATAAAATTTAAACCAGGTCAGAAAACTTTGTTTTGTTTTTTATTTTAGGTAGATCTTAATATGGCAAATTCAAAAATACTATTTTCATAATGCTAGGACGCATAGCTTAGGAGAAAAAGCTGTTTAAACATTACCCATATGAATGACATATCAATGACAATAAAATTTAAACGAGGTCAGAAAACTTTGTTTTGTTTTCTATTTTAGGTAGATCTTAATATGGCAAATTCAAAAATACTATTTTAATAATGCTAGGACGCATAGCTTAGGAGAAAAAGCTGTTTAAACATTACCCATATGAATGACAATAAAATTTAAACGAGGTCGGAAAACTTTGTTTTGTTTTTTATTTATGTAGATCTTAATATGGCAAATTCAAAAATACTATTTTCATTATGCTAGGACGCATACCTTAGGAGAAAAAGCTGTTTAAACATTACCCATATGAATGACATATCAATGACAATAAAATTTAAACGAGGTCGGAAAACTTTGTTTTGTTTTTTATGTTAGGTAGATCTTAATATGGCAAATTCAAAAATACTATTTTCATTATGCTAGGACGCATAGCTTAGGAGAAAAAGCTGTTTAAACATTACCCATATGAATGACAATAAAATTTAAACGAGGTCGGAAAACTTTGTTTTGTTTTTTATGTTAGATAGATCTTAATATGGCAAATTCAAAAATACAATTTTTATCATGCTAAGACGCATATCTTAGGAGAAAAAGCTGTTTAAACATTACCCATATGAATGACACTAAAATTTAAACGAGGTCGGAAAACTTTGTTTTGTTTTTTATTTTAGGTAGATCTTAATATGGCAAATTCAAAAATACTATTTTCATCATGCTAGGAAGCTTAGCTTAGGAGAAAAAGCTGTTTAAACATTACCCATATGAATGACATATCAATGACAATAAAATTTAAACGAGGTCAGGAAACTTTGTTTTGTTTTTTATTTTAGGTAGATCTTAATATGGCAAATTCAAAAATACTATTTTCATTATGCTAGGACGCATAGCTTAGGAGAAAAAGCTGTTTAAACATTACCCATATGAATGACATATCAATGACAATAAAATTTAAACGAGGTCAGAAAACTTTGTTTTGTTTTTTATTTTAGGTAGACCTTAATATGGCAAATTCAAAAATACTATTTTCATTATGCTAGGACGCATAGCTTAGGAGAAAAAGCTGTTTAAACATTACCCATATGAATGACAATAAAATTTAAACGAGGTCGGAAAACTTTGTTTTGTTTTTTATTTTAGGTAGATCTTAATATGACAAATTCAAAAATACTATCATCATTATGCTAGGACGCATAGCTTAGGAGAAAAAGCTGTTTAAACATTACCCATATGAATGACAATAAAATTTAAACGAGGTCGGAAAACTTTGTTTTGTTTTTTATTTATGTAGATCTTAATATGGCAAATTCAAAAATACTATTTTCATTATGCTAGGACGCATACCTTAGGAGAAAAAGCTGTTTAAACATTACCCATATGAATGACATATCAATGAAAATAAAATTTAAACGAGGTCAGGAAACTTTGTTTTGTTTTTTATTTTAGGTAGATCTTAATATGGCAAATTCAAAAATACTATTTTCATTATGCTAGGACGCATAGCTTAGGAGAAAAAACTGTTTAAACATTACCCATATGAATGACAATAAAATTTAAACGAGGTCGGAAAACTTTGTTTTGTTTTTTATGTTAGGTAGATCTTAATATGGCAAATTCAAAAATACTATTTTCATTATGCTAGGATGCATACCTTAGGAGAAAAAGCTGTTTAAACATTACCCATATGAATGACATATCAATGAAAATAAAATTGAAACGAGGTCAGGAAACTTTGTTTTGTTTTTTATTTTAGGTAGATCTTAATATGGCAAATTCAAAAATACTATTTTCATTATGCTAGGACGCATAGCTTAGGAGAAAAAACTGTTTAAACATTACCCATATGAATGACAATAAAATTTAAACGAGGTCGGAAAACTTTGTTTTGTTTTTTATTTTAGGTAGATCTTAATATGGCAAATTCAAAAATACTATTTTCATCATGCTAGGAAGCTTAGCTTAGGAGAAAAAGCTGTTTAAACATTACCCATATGAATGACATATCAATGACAATAAAATTTAAATGAGGTCGGAAAACTTTGTTTTGTTTTTTATGTTAGGTAGATCTTAATATGGCAAATTCAAAAATACTATTTTCATTATGCTAGGACGCAAAACTTAGGAGAAAAAGCTGTTTAAACATTACCCATATGAACGACATATCAATGACAATAAAATTTAAACGAGGTCAGAAAACTTTGTTTTGTTTTTTATTTTAGGTAGATCTTAATATGGCAAATTCAAAAATACTATTTTCATAATGCTAGGACGCATAGCTTAGGAGAAAAAGCTGTTTAAACATTACCCATATGAATGACATATCAATGACAATAAAATTTAAACGAGATCGGAAAACTTTGTTTTGTTTTTTATTTTAGGTAGATCTTAATATGGCAAATTCAAAAATACTATTTTCATTATGCTAGGACGCATAGCTTAGGAGAAAAAGCTGTTTAAACATTACCCATATGAATGACATATCAATGACAATAAAATTTAAACGAGGTCGGAAAACTTTGTTTTGTTTTTTATTTTAAGTAGATCTTAATATGGCAAATTCAAAAATACTATTTTCATTATGCTAGAACGCACAGCTTAGGAGAAAAAGCTGTTTAAACATTACCCATATGAATGACATATCAATGACAATAAAATTTAAACGAGGTCAGAAAACTTTGTTTTGTTTTTTATTTTAGGTAGATCTTAATATGGCAAATTCAAAAATACTATTTTCATTATGCTAGGATGCATAGCTTAGGAGAAAAAGCTGTTTAAACATTACCCATATGAATGACATATCAATGACAATAAAATTTAAACGAGATCGGAAAACTTTGTTTTGTTTTTTATTTTAGGTAGATCTTAATATGACAAATTCAAAAATACTCATATGGGTAATGTTTAAACAGCTTTTTACTAATGTTAAAAGCTGTTTAAACATTACCCATATGAATGACAATAAAATTTAAACGAGGTCGGAAAACTTTGTTTTGTTTTTTATTTATGTAGATCTTAATATGGCAAATTCAAAAATACTATTTTCATTATGCTAGGAAGCTTAGCTTAGGAGAAAAGCTGTTTAAACATTACCCATATGAATGACATATCAATGACAATAAAATTTAAACGAGGTCGGAAAACTTTGTTTTGTTTTTTATTTTAGGTAGATCTTAATATGGCAAATTCAAAAATACTATTTTCATTATGCTAGGACGCATAGCTTAGGAGAAAAAGCTGTTTAAACATTACCCATATGAATGACATATCAATGACAATAAAATTTAAACGATGTCGGAAAACTTTGTTTTGTTTTTTATTTTAGGTAGATCTTAATATGGCAAGTTCAAAAATACTATTTTCATTATGCTAGGACGCATAGCTTAGGAGAAAAAGCTGTTTAAACATTACCCATATGAATGACAATAAAATTTAAACGAGGTCGGAAAACTTTGTTTTGTTTTTTATTTTAGGTAGATCTTAATATGACAAATTCAAAAATACTATCATCATTATGCTAGGACGCATAGCTTAGGAGAAAAAGCTGTTTAAACATTACCCATATGAATGACAATAAAATTTAAACGAGGTCGGAAAACTTTGTTTTGTTTTTTATTTATGTAGATCTTAATATGGCAAATTCAAAAATACTATTTTCATTATGCTAGGACGCATACCTTAGGAGAAAAAGCTGTTTAAACATTACCCATATGAATGACATATCAATGAAAATAAAATTTAAACGAGGTCAGGAAACTTTGTTTTGTTTTTTATTTTAGGTAGATCTTAATATGGCAAATTCAAAAATACTATTTTCATTATGCTAGGACGCATAGCTTAGGAGAAAAAACTGTTTAAACATTACCCATATGAATGACAATAAAATTTAAACGAGGTCGGAAAACTTTGTTTTGTTTTTTATGTTAGGTAGATCTTAATATGGCAAATTCAAAAATACTATTTTCATTATGCTAGGACGCATAGCTTAGGAGAAAAAGCTGTTTAAACATTACCCATATGAATGACAATAAAATTTAAACGAGGTCGGAAAACTTTGTTTTGTTTTTTATTTTAAGTAGATCTTAATATGGCAAATTCAAAAATACTATTTTCATTATGCTAGGACGCATAGCTTAGGAGAAAAAGCTGTTTAAACATTACCCATATGAATGACATATCAATGACAATAAAATTTAAACGAGGTCGGAAAACTTTGTTTTGTTTTTTATTTTAGGTATCTTAATATGGCAAATTCAAAAATACTATTTTCATTATGCTAGGACGCATAGCTTAGGAGAAAAAGCTGTTTAAACATTACCCATATGAATGACATATCAATGACAATAAAATTTAAACGAGGTCGGAAAACTTTGTTTTGTTTTTTATTTTAGGTAGATCTTAATATGGCAAATTCAAAAATACTATTTTCATTATGCTAGGACGCACAGCTTAGGAGAAAAAGCTGTTTAAACATTACCCATATGAATGACAATAAAATTTAAACGAGGTCGGAAAACTTTGTTTTGTTTTTTATGTTAGGTAGATCTTAATATGGCAAATTCAAAAATACAATTTTTATCATGCTAAGACGCATATCTTAGGAGAAAAAGCTGTTTAAACATTACCCATATGAATGACAATAAAATTTAAACGAGGTCGGAAAACTTTGTTTTTTTTATTATTTTAGGTAGATCTTAATATAACAAATTCAAAAATACTATTTTCATTATGCTAGGATGCATAGCTTAGGAGAAAAAGCTGTTTAAACATTACCCATATGAATGACATATCAATGACAATAAAATTTAAACGAGGTCGGAAAACTTTGTTTTGTCTTTTATGTTAGGTAGATCTTAATATGGCAAATTCAAAAATACTATTTTCATTATGCTAGGACGCAAAACTTAGGATAAAAAGCTGTTTAAACATTACCCATATGAATGACATATCAATGACAATAAAATTTAAACGAGGTCAGAAAACTTTGTTTTGTTTTTTATTTTAGGTAGATCTTAATATGGCAAATTCAAAAATACTATTTTCATAATGCTAGGACGCATAGCTTAGGAGAAAAAGCTGTTTAAACATTACCCATATGAATGACATATCAATGACAATAAAATTTAAACGAGATCGGAAAACTTTGTTTTGTTTTTTATTTTAGGTAGATCTTAATATGGCAAATTCAAAAATACTATTTTCATTATGCTAGGACGCATAGCTTAGGAGAAAAAGCTGTTTAAACATTACCCATATGAATGACATATCAATGACAATAAAATTTAAACGAGGTCGGAAAACTTTGTTTTGTTTTTTATTTTAAGTAGATCTTAATATGGCAAATTCAAAAATACTATCTTCATTATGCTAGGACGCACAGCTTAGGAGAAAAAGCTGTTTAAACATTACCCATATGAATGACATATCAATGACAATAAAATTTAAACGAGGTCGGAAAACTTTGTTTTGTTTTTTATTTTAAGTAGATCTTAATATGGCAAATTCAAAAATACTATTTTCATTATGCTAGGACGCATAGCTTAGGAGAAAAAACTGTTTAAACATTACCCATATGAATGACAATAAAATTTAAACGAGGTCGGAAAACTTAGTTTTGTTTTTTATGTTAGGTAGATCTTAATATGGCAAATTCAAAAATACTATTTTCATCAAGCTAGGAAGCTCAGCTTAGGAGAAAAAGCTATTTAAACATTACCCATATGAATGACATATCAATGACAATAAAATTTAAACGAGGTCGGAAAACTTTGTTTTGTTTTTTATTTTAGGTAGATCTTAATATGGCAAATTCAAAAATACTATTTTCATTATGCTACGACGCATACCTTAGGAGAAAAAGCTGTTTAAACATTGCCCATATGAATGATATATCAATGACAATAAAATTTAAACGAGGTCAGAAAACTTTGTTTTGTTTTTTATTTAAAGTAGATCTTAATATGGCAAATTCAAAAATACTATTTTCATAATGCTAGGACGCATAGCTTAGGAGAAAAAGCTGTTTAAACATTACCCATATGAATGACATATCAATGACAATAAAATTTAAACGAGATCGGAAAACTTTGTTTTGTTTTTTATTTTAGGTAGATCTTAATATGGCAAATTCAAAAATTTAATTTTTATCATGCTAAGACGCATATCTTAGGAGAAAAAGCTGTTTAAACATTACCCATATGAATGACAATAAAATTTAAACGAGGTCGGAAAACTTTGTTTTGTTTTTTATTTTAGGTAGATTTTAATATGGCAAATTCAAAAATACTATTTTCATCATGCTAGAAAGCTTAGCTTAGGAGAAAAAGCTATTTAAACATTACCCATATGAATGACATATCAATGACAATAAAATTTAAACGAGGTCGGAAAACTTTGTTTTGTTTTTTATTTTAGGTAGATCTTAATATGGCAAATTCAAAAATACTATTTTCATTATGCTAGGACGCATACCTTAGGAGAAAAAGCTGTTTAAACATTGCCCATATGAATGATATATCAATGACAATAAAATTTAAACCAGGTCAGAAAACTTTGTTTTGTTTTTTATTTTAGGTAGATCTTAATATGGCAAATTCAAAAATACTATTTTCATAATGCTAGGACGCATAGCTTAGGAGAAAAAGCTGTTTAAACATTACCCATATGAATGACATATCAATGACAATAAAATTTAAACGAGGTCAGAAAACTTTGTTTTGTTTTTTATTTTAGGTAGATCTTAATATGGCAAATTCAAAAATACTATTTTAATAATGCTAGGACGCATAGCTTAGGAGAAAAAGCTGTTTAAACATTACCCATATGAATGACAATAAAATTTAAACGAGGTCGGAAAACTTTGTTTTGTTTTTTATTTATGTAGATCTTAATATGGCAAATTCAAAAATACTATTTTCATTATGCTAGGACGCATACCTTAGGAGAAAAAGCTGTTTAAACATTACCCATATGAATGACATATCAATGACAATAAAATTTAAACGAGGTCGGAAAACTTTGTTTTGTTTTTTATGTTAGGTAGATCTTAATATGGCAAATTCAAAAATACTATTTTCATTATGCTAGGACGCATAGCTTAGGAGAAAAAGCTGTTTAAACATTACCCATATGAATGACAATAAAATTTAAACGAGGTCGGAAAACTTTGTTTTGTTTTTTATGTTAGATAGATCTTAATATGGCAAATTCAAAAATACAATTTTTATCATGCTAAGACGCATATCTTAGGAGAAAAAGCTGTTTAAACATTACCCATATGAATGACACTAAAATTTAAACGAGGTCGGAAAACTTTGTTTTGTTTTTTATTTTAGGTAGATCTTAATATGGCAAATTCAAAAATACTATTTTCATCATGCTAGGAAGCTTAGCTTAGGAGAAAAAGCTGTTTAAACATTACCCATATGAATGACATATCAATGACAATAAAATTTAAACGAGGTCAGGAAACTTTGTTTTGTTTTTTATTTTAGGTAGATCTTAATATGGCAAATTCAAAAATACTATTTTCATTATGCTAGGACGCATAGCTTAGGAGAAAAAGCTGTTTAAACATTACCCATATGAATGACATATCAATGACAATAAAATTTAAACGAGGTCAGAAAACTTTGTTTTGTTTTTTATTTTAGGTAGATCTTAATATGGCAAATTCAAAAATACTATTTTCATTATGCTAGGACGCATAGCTTAGGAGAAAAAGCTGTTTAAACATTACCCATATGAATGACAATAAAATTTAAACGAGGTCGGAAAACTTTGTTTTGTTTTTTATTTTAGGTAGATCTTAATATGACAAATTCAAAAATACTATCATCATTATGCTAGGACGCATAGCTTAGGAGAAAAAGCTGTTTAAACATTACCCATATGAATGACAATAAAATTTTAACGAGGTCGGAAAACTTTGTTTTGTTTTTTATTTATGTAGATCTTAATATGGCAAATTCAAAAATACTATTTTCATTATGCTAGGACGCATACCTTAGGAGAAAAAGCTGTTTAAACATTACCCATATGAATGACATATCAATGAAAATAAAATTTAAACGAGGTCAGGAAACTTTGTTTTGTTTTTTATTTTAGGTAGATCTTAATATGGCAAATTCAAAAATACTATTTTCATTATGCTAGGACGCATAGCTTAGGAGAAAAAACTGTTTAAACATTACCCATATGAATGACAATAAAATTTAAACGAGGTCGGAAAACTTTGTTTTGTTTTTTATGTTAGGTAGATCTTAATATGGCAAATTCAAAAATACTATTTTCATTATGCTAGGATGCATACCTTAGGAGAAAAAGCTGTTTAAACATTACCCATATGAATGACATATCAATGAAAATAAAATTTAAACGAGGTCAGGAAACTTTGTTTTGTTTTTTATTTTAGGTAGATCTTAATATGGCAAATTCAAAAATACTATTTTCATTATGCTAGGACGCATAGCTTAGGAGAAAAAACTGTTTAAACATTACCCATATGAATGACAATAAAATTTAAACGAGGTCGGAAAACTTTGTTTTGTTTTTTATTTTAGGTAGATCTTAATATGGCAAATTCAAAAATACTATTTTCATCATGCTAGGAAGCTTAGCTTAGGAGAAAAAGCTGTTTAAACATTACCCATATGAATGACATATCAATGACAATAAAATTTAAATGAGGTCGGAAAACTTTGTTTTTTTTTATTATTTTAGGTAGATCTTAATATGGCAAATTCAAAAATACTATTTTCATTATGCTAGGATGCATAGCTTAGGAGAAAAAGCTGTTTAAACATTACCCATATGAATGACATATCAATGACAATAAAATTTAAACGAGGTCGGAAAACTTTGTTTTGTTTTTTATGTTAGGTAGATCTTAATATGGCAAATTCAAAAATACTATTTTCATTATGCTAGGACGCAAAACTTAGGAGAAAAAGCTGTTTAAACATTACCCATATGAATGACATATCAATGACAATAAAATTTAAACGAGGTCAGAAAACTTTGTTTTGTTTTTTATTTTAGGTAGATCTTAATATGGCAAATTCAAAAATACTATTTTCATAATGCTAGGACGCATAGCTTAGGAGAAAAAGCTGTTTAAACATTACCCATATGAATGACATATCAATGACAATAAAATTTAAACGAGATCGGAAAACTTTGTTTTGTTTTTTATTTTAGGTAGATCTTAATATGGCAAATTCAAAAATACTATTTTCATTATGCTAGGACGCATAGCTTAGGAGAAAAAGCTGTTTAAACATTACCCATATGAATGACATATCAATGACAATAAAATTTAAACGAGGTCGGAAAACTTTGTTTTGTTTTTTATTTTAAGTAGATCTTAATATGGCAAATTCAAAAATACTATTTTCATTATGCTAGAACGCACAGCTTAGGAGAAAAAGCTGTTTAAACATTACCCATATGAATGACATATCAATGACAATAAAATTTAAACGAGGTCAGAAAACTTTGTTTTGTTTTTTATTTTAGGTAGATCTTAATATGGCAAATTCAAAAATACTATTTTCATTATGCTAGGATGCATAGCTTAGGAGAAAAAGCTGTTTAAACATTACCCATATGAATGACATATCAATGACAATAAAATTTAAACGAGATCGGAAAACTTTGTTTTGTTTTTTATTTAAGGTAGATCTTAATATGACAAATTCAAAAATACTATCATCATTATGCTAGGACGCATAGCTTAGGAGAAAAAGCTGTTTAAACATTACCCATATGAATGACAATAAAATTTAAACGAGGTCGGAAAACTTTGTTTTGTTTTTTATTTATGTAGATCTTAATATGGCAAATTCAAAAATACTATTTTCATTATGCTAGGAAGCTTAGCTTAGGAGAAAAGCTGTTTAAACATTACCCATATGAATGACATATCAATGACAATAAAATTTAAACGAGGTCGGAAAACTTTGTTTTGTTTTTTATTTTAGGTAGATCTTAATATGGCAAATTCAAAAATACTATTTTCATTATGCTAGGACGCATAGCTTAGGAGAAAAAGCTGTTTAAACATTACCCATATGAATGACATATCAATGACAATAAAATTTAAACGATGTCGGAAAACTTTGTTTTGTTTTTTATTTTAGGTAGATCTTAATATGGCAAGTTCAAAAATACTATTTTCATTATGCTAGGACGCATAGCTTAGGAGAAAAAGCTGTTTAAACATTACCCATATGAATGACAATAAAATTTAAACGAGGTCGGAAAACTTTGTTTTGTTTTTTATTTTAGGTAGATCTTAATATGACAAATTCAAAAATACTATCATCATTATGCTAGGACGCATAGCTTAGGAGAAAAAGCTGTTTAAACATTACCCATATGAATGACAATAAAATTTAAACGAGGTCGGAAAACTTTGTTTTGTTTTTTATTTATGTAGATCTTAATATGGCAAATTCAAAAATACTATTTTCATTATGCTAGGACGCATACCTTAGGAGAAAAAGCTGTTTAAACATTACCCATATGAATGACATATCAATGAAAATAAAATTTAAACGAGGTCAGGAAACTTTGTTTTGTTTTTTATTTTAGGTAGATCTTAATATGGCAAATTCAAAAATACTATTTTCATTATGCTAGGACGCATAGCTTAGGAGAAAAAACTGTTTAAACATTACCCATATGAATGACAATAAAATTTAAACGAGGTCGGAAAACTTTGTTTTGTTTTTTATGTTAGGTAGATCTTAATATGGCAAATTCAAAAATACTATTTTCATTATGCTAGGACGCATAGCTTAGGAGAAAAAGCTGTTTAAACATTACCCATATGAATGACAATAAAATTTAAACGAGGTCGGAAAACTTTGTTTTGTTTTTTATTTTAAGTAGATCTTAATATGGCAAATTCAAAAATACTATTTTCATTATGCTAGGACGCATAGCTTAGGAGAAAAAGCTGTTTAAACATTACCCATATGAATGACATATCAATGACAATAAAATTTAAACGAGGTCGGAAAACTTTGTTTTGTTTTTTATTTTAGGTATCTTAATATGGCAAATTCAAAAATACTATTTTCATTATGCTAGGACGCATAGCTTAGGAGAAAAAGCTGTTTAAACATTACCCATATGAATGACATATCAATGACAATAAAATTTAAACGAGGTCGGAAAACTTTGTTTTGTTTTTTATTTTAGGTAGATCTTAATATGGCAAATTCAAAAATACTATTTTCATTATGCTAGGACGCACAGCTTAGGAGAAAAAGCTGTTTAAACATTACCCATATGAATGACAATAAAATTTAAACGAGGTCGGAAAACTTTGTTTTGTTTTTTATGTTAGGTAGATCTTAATATGGCAAATTCAAAAATACAATTTTTATCATGCTAAGACGCATATCTTAGGAGAAAAAGCTGTTTAAACATTACCCATATGAATGACAATAAAATTTAAACGAGGTCGGAAAACTTTGTTTTTTTTATTATTTTAGGTAGATCTTAATATAACAAATTCAAAAATACTATTTTCATTATGCTAGGATGCATAGCTTAGGAGAAAAAGCTGTTTAAACATTACCCATATGAATGACATATCAATGACAATAAAATTTAAACGAGGTCGGAAAACTTTGTTTTGTCTTTTATGTTAGGTAGATCTTAATATGGCAAATTCAAAAATACTATTTTCATTATGCTAGGACGCAAAACTTAGGAGAAAAAGCTGTTTAAACATTACCCATATGAATGACATATCAATGACAATAAAATTTAAACGAGGTCAGAAAACTTTGTTTTGTTTTTTATTTTAGGTAGATCTTAATATGGCAAATTCAAAAATACTATTTTCATAATGCTAGGACGCATAGCTTAGGAGAAAAAGCTGTTTAAACATTACCCATATGAATGACATATCAATGACAATAAAATTTAAACGAGATCGGAAAACTTTGTTTTGTTTTTTATTTTAGGTAGATCTTAATATGGCAAATTCAAAAATCTTATTTTCATTATGCTAGGACGCATAGCTTAGGAGAAAAAGCTGTTTAAACATTACCCATATGAATGACATATCAATGACAATAAAATTTAAACGAGGTCGGAAAACTTTGTTTTGTTTTTTATTTTAAGTAGATCTTAATATGGCAAATTCAAAAATACTATCTTCATTATGCTAGGACGCACAGCTTAGGAGAAAAAGCTGTTTAAACATTACCCATATGAATGACATATCAATGACAATAAAATTTAAACGAGATCGGAAAACTTTGTTTTGTTTTTTATTTTAGATAGATCTTAATATGACAAATTCAAAAATATTATCATCATTATGCTAGGACGCATAGCTTAGGAGAAAAAGCTGTTTAAACATTACCCATATGAATGACAATAAAATTTAAACGAGGTCGGAAAACTTTGTTTTGTTTTTTATTTAGGTAGATCTTAATATGGCAAATTCAAAAATACTATTTTCATTATGCTAGGACGCATACCTTAGGAGAAAAAGCTGTTTAAACATTATCCATATGAATGACATATCAATGACAATAAAATTTAAACGAGGTCAGGAAACTTTGTTTTGTTTTTTATTTTAGGTAGATCTTAATATGGCATATTCAAAAATACTATTTTCATTATGCTAGGACGCATAGCTTAGGAGAAAAAACTGTTTAAACATTACCCATATGAATGACAATAAAATTTAAACGAGGTCGGAAAACTTTGTTTTGTTTTTTATGTTAGGTAGATCTTAATATGGCAAATTCAAAAATACTATTTTCATTATGCTAGGACGCATAGCTTAGGAGAAAAAGCTGTTTAAACATTACCCATATGAATGACAATAAAATTTAAACGAGGTCGGAAAACTTTGTTTTGTTTTTTTTTTTTAGGTAGATCTTAATATGGCAAATTCAAAAATACTATTTTCATCATGCTAGGAAGCTTAGCTTAGGAGAAAAAGCTGTTTAAACATTACCCATATGAATGACATATCAATGACAATAAAATTTAAATGAGGTCGGAAAACTTTGTTTTGTTTTTTATTTTAGGTAGATCTTAATATGGCAAATTCAAAAATACTATTTTCATTATGCTAGGACGCATAGCTTAGGAGAAAAAGCTGTTTAAACATTACCCATATGAATGACATATCAATGACAATAAAATTTAAACGAGGTCAGGAAACTTTGTTTTGTTTTTTATTTTAGGTAGATCTTAATATGGCAAATTCAAAAATACTATTTTCATTATGCTAGGACGCATAGCTTAGGAGAAAAAACTGTTTAAACATTACCCATATGAATGACAATTAAATTTAAACGAGGTCGGAAAACTTTGTTTTGTTTTTTATGTTAGGTAGATCTTAATATGGCAAATTCAAAAATACTATTTTCATTATGCTAGGACGCATAGCTTAGGAGAAAAAGCTGTTTAAACATTACCCATATGAATGACAATAAAATTTAAACGAGGTCGGAAAACTTTGTTTTTTTTTTATGTTAGGTAGATCTTAATATGGCAAATTCAAAAATACTATTTTCATTATGCTAGGACACAAAACTTAGGAGAAAAAGCTGTTTAAATATTACCCATATGAATGACATATCAATGACAATAAAATTTAAACGAGGTCAGAAAACTTTGTTTTGTTTTTTATTTTAATTAGATCTTAATATGGCAAATTCAAAAATACTATTTTCATAATGCTAGGACGCATAGCTTAGGAGAAAAAGCTGTTTAAACATTACCCATATGAATGACATATCAATGACAATAAAATTTAAACGAGGTCGGAAAACTTTGTTTTGTTTTTTTTTTTAAGTAGATCTTAATATGGTTAATTCAAAAATACTATTTTCATTATGCTAAGACGCATAGCTTAGGAGAAAAAGCTATTTAAACATTACCCATATGAATGACATATCAATGACAATAAAATTTAAACGAGGTCGGAAAACTTTGTTTTGTTTTTTATTTTAGGTAGATCTTAATATGGCAAATTCAAAAACACTATTTTCATTATGCTAGGACGCATAGCTTAGGAGAAAAAGCTGTTTAAACATTACCAATATGAATGACATATCAATGACAATAAAATTTAAACGAGATCGGAAAACTTTGTTTTGTTTTTTATTTTAGGTAGATCTTAATATGGCAAATTCAAAAATACTATTTTCATTATGCTAGGACGCATAGCTTAGGAGAAAAAGCTGTTTAAACATGACCCATATGAATGAAAATAAAATTTAATCTAGGTCGGAAAACTGTGTTTTGTTTTTCATTTTAGGTAGATCTTAATATGGCAAATTCAAAAATACTATTTTCATTATGCTAGGACGCATTGCTTAGGTGAAAAAGCTGTTTAAACATTACCCATATGAATGACATATCAATGACAATAAAATTTAAACGTGGTCGGAAAACTTTGTTTTGTTTTTTATTTTAGGTAGATCTTAATATGGCAAATTCAAAAATACTATTTTCATTATGCCAGGACGCATAGCTTAGGAGAAAAAGCTGTTTAAACATTACCCATATGAATGACATATCAATGACAATAAAATTTAAACGAGGTCGGAAAACTTTGTTTTGTTTTTTATTTTAGGTAGATCTTAATATAGCAAATTCAAAAATACTATTTTCATTATGCTAGGACGCATAGCTTAGGAGTAAAAGCTGTTTAAACATTACCCATATGAATGACATATCAATGACAATAAAATTTAAACGAGGTCGGAAAACTTTGTTTTGTTTTTTATTTTAGGTAGATCTTAATATGGCAAATTCAAAAATTTTATTTTCATTATGCTAGGACGCATAGCTTAGGAGAAAAAGCTGTTTAAACATTACCCATATGAATGACATATCAATGACAATAAAATTTAAACGAGGTCGGAAAACTTTGTTTTGTTTTTTATTTTAAGTAGATCTTAATATGGCAAATTCAAAAATACTATTTTCATTATGCTAGGGCGCATAGCTTAGGAGAAAAAGCTGTTTAAACATTACCCATATGAATGACATATCAATTGATTGATTGATTGATTGATTTTGAATGTACTGCCAAGCATTAAGCAGGATATCCCGGAAAGCGCCGGGCCCACAGTACACCTGTTTTTACATATACTTGGAAGGATATGGAAGGATACTAGTTAAATTATTGAGATCGACCCGGTTACAGACACCTTGGCGGCCAATAGTTAGTAAATTTTTGTGGGTTAGGGAAAGGAAAAGTATGTTAGTTATGACAAAATTGGTCCGATTGCCCGGTAGCCAATATTCAAACTACTGTTAGTGTAAGACAATCACATTTTTGTTGTACTGCTCCGCACTCTGCCATCTCTTATCAGCAACTCCAGTATGCCGCGATTCATCTATAATCTGCAATGGTACCCTGAAAACAATATCTATTAATTAATTAATTGCTCTTAGCCGTAGGCTGTAATAAATTGAATTAATTTTTAATCTGAAATTACAAATCCATTAATTCCCAATACAATAATATAATTATACAATAATATAACTCCTACAAGTCATATCCTGTAATAAATTGGATTAGTTTTTGTCTGAAATTTACAATTAATTAAATTTTAACATTTATAGAAATATGAAATTATAAAAATTATAAATAATATAAATTAGATTTTTCAAATTTGATTAAATATTACAAATCAATTGAATTAACCGCTTTACGACAAATAGGTCATATACTCGCCGAAAATCTAATTTATACACCTTATAAAAATAAATTTACCTTATAATATAATAATAAAATAATATAATAATATAGTTATAATAATACAGGTATAAACAACCTTAAAAATTTGGTGATGTACCAAATTTGGAAATTCAAAATCCTAAAGTGCCTACAGGAAGGGGGCGTAAAAGAAATACAATGCCTAAGGAAGACTACGCTTGTGTAAAGAGACCCTTTGAGTACAGGAAAATCTGTTCTAAGTGAGATAAACAGTATGTAAGAGAAATAAAAATTAGTGTCAAACTGTATTCAGGTGGCTTTGTGAAGCGAATGTAAAAAAAAGGCAGAAGAATAAAAAAAAAACCGGCTAAACTTTGCTCGTACCTATTTAGCGAAACCCGCTGAGTTTAGGCGGATAGTATTATGAAACAACGAATCAATCTTTTCTTTAGATGGAAGCTACGGAAAGAAATATTTTTTTGAGCATCTCAGACATAGGCGAAAATAAGGCATGCGTTTGTAAGAACTCAAACTTGTTTTACGACAGCAAACAACCCATAATTCTAAGTAACCATAACATAATCACACAAAAGATCATCGAGGAAGCTCATAGCAAGACATTGCATGGCAGCACACAAGTAACGTTGGCACTCCTGAGGAACAAGTACTGGATATTCGATGATAGACGCGCTATGAGCCAAGTAATAAAAAATGTATAACATGTTTTCGCCACAAACAAACCAACATGGAACAGTTGATGAGCGAGCTACCACCATCAAGAGTGAGGCCATTCATATCGAAATAGTAAGCAACTTAACAACAGAAGGGTTTATTGCTGCGTATAAGCGGTTTATAGCTAGGCGAGGATTATGCACAGATATATACTCCGATAATGGGACATATTTTGTTGGAGTTAACGCCAAAATAAATAAATGCTACTACATGGCCATGGCGTCACTACCAAGTGATGTATCAACCATACTCGCCAGTGAAGAAACAACCTAGCCTTTTATACCAACGCATACCCCTCACTTCGGAGGCTTATGGGAAGCGGGAATAAAATCGGTGAATTTTCACCTTAAAAAAGTGATAGGAGAAACAACACTCACATTTGAAGAATTGTATACCGTCATAAATGAAAAATGGTACAAGATTTCTGGAAACGATGGTCATCAGAATATCTACACCAACTACATCAACGGAATAAGTGGACAACTATTCAACCTGATTTAATTACCAATGACCTAGTTCTATTAAAAGATGACCAACTACCTGCCACACGATGGAAGTTAGGACGGATTCTCCATACTCACGCCGGAACTGATGGTTTAGTGCGAACAGTCACAGTTAAATGTAAGGACGCAACCTACAAGCGGCCAATAGAGGAACTATGCAAGCTACCAATCAGCGATCGAACCGATGAAACAGAGCCAATACAACCAAGTCATCTGGCGACAGATGTAACACCCAAGAATAGCATACCGAGAACCAGTCGAACCCATAGCACTACGCCTAGACAACAACCATGCCGACGTGCCAAAAACATGAATGAAAAAAAAATGCGAATTATACACCCAGCTATCCTAACACCAACTCAGTTAAGCAGGGTGCTACAGTTAATGCCGCCATTCATCTATAATCTGCAATGGTACCCTGAAAACAATATCTATTAATTAATTAATTGCTCTTAGCCGTAGGCTGTAATAAATTGAATTAATTTTTAATCTGAAATTACAAATCCATTAATTCCCAATACAATAACATAATTATACAATAATATAACTCCTACAAGTCATATCCTGTAATAAATTGGATTAGTTTTTGTCTGAAATTTACAATTAATTAAATTTTAACATTTATAGAAATATGAAATTATAAAAATTATAAATAATATAAATTAGATTTTTCAAATTTGATTAAATATTACAAATCAATTGAATTAACCGCTTTACGACAAATAGGTCATATACTCGCCGAAAATCTAATTTATACACCTTATAAAAATAAATTTACCTTATAATATAATAATAAAATAATATAATAATATAGTTATAATAATACAGGTATAAACAACCTTAAAAATTTGGTGATGTACCAAATTTGGAAATTCAAAATCCTAAAGTGCCTACAGGAAGGGGGCGTAAAAGAAATACAATGCCTAAGGAAGACTACGCTTGTGTAAATAGACCCTTTGAGTACAGGAAAATCTGTTCTAAGTGAGATAAACAGTATGTAAGAGAAATAAAAATTAGTGTCAAACTGTATTCAGGTGGCTTTGTGAAGCGAATGTAAAAAAAAGGCAGAAGAATAAAAAAAAAAAACCGGCTAAACTTTGCTCGTACCTATTTAGCGAAACCCGCTGAGTTTAGGCGGATAGTATTATGAAACAACGAATCAATCTTTTCTTTAGATGGAAGCTACGGAAAGAAATATTTTTTTGAGCATCTCAGACATAGGCGAAAATAAGGCATGCGTTTGTAAGAACTCAAACTTGTTTTACGACAGCAAACAACCCATAATTCTAAGTAAACATAACATAATCACACAAAAGATCATCGAGGAAGCTCATAGCAAGACATTGCATGGCAGCACACAAGTAACGTTGGCACTCCTGAGGAACAAGTACTGGATATTCGATGATAGACGCGCTATGAGCCAAGTAATAAAAAATGTATAACATGTTTTCGCCACAAACAAACCAACATGGAACAGTTGATGAGCGAGCTACCACCATCAAGAGTGAGGCCATTCATATCGAAATAGTAAGCAACTTAACAACAGAAGGGTTTATTGCTGCGTATAAGCGGTTTATAGCTAGGCGAGGATTATGCACAGATATATACTCCGATAATGGGACATATTTTGTTGGAGTTAACGCCAAAATAAATAAATGCTACTACATGGCCATGGCGTCACTACCAAGTGATGTATCAACCATACTCGCCAGTGAAGGAACAACCTAGCCTTTTATACCAACGCATACCCCTCACTTCGGAGGCTTATGGGAAGCGGGAATAAAATCGGTGAATTTTCACCTTAAAAAAGTGATAGGAGAAACAACACTCACATTTGAAGAATTGTACACCGTCATAAATGAAAAATGGTACAAGATTTCTGGAAACGATGGTCATCAGAATATCTACACCAACTACATCAACGGAATAAGTGGACAAGTATTCAACCTGATTTAATTACCAATGACCTAGTTCTATTAAAAGATTACCTGCCACACGATGGAAGTTAGGACGGATTCTCCATACTCACGCCGGAACTGATGGTTTAGTGCAAACAGTCACAGTTAAATGTAAGGACGCAATCTACAAGCGGCCAATATAGGAACTATGCAAGCTACCAATCAGCGATCGAACCGATGAAACAGAGCCAATACAACCAAGTCATCTGGCGACAGATGTAACACCCAAGAATAGCATACCGAGAACCAGTCGAACCCATAGCACTACGCCTAGACAACAACCATGCCGACGTGCCAAAAACATGAATGAAAAAAAAATGCGAATTATACACCCAGCTATCCTAACACCAACTCAGTTAAGCAGGGTGCTACAGTTAATTCAGCAGCACGTGCCAGTATCATTTACCATCTCGGGACACAACCTCCGGGATCTTACACATGTGCATCAAAGCATGAAAACCCGAAGCAGGGTAACACCACAGTGTATAATTATTAAACTCACACTACCGCTTTCCTTCAAGTGGGACTACACACTACTAGCAGTGGTTCCCGTTCCAGACATCAACCACGGGACTACCCAGTCGCACATCATCAGAACAACCGAATACCTAGCCGTAGATAAACGATGAGAGCATTTCGCAACATTAACAAAATAAGACGTAGGCTGGTGTCAAGTTTTCCAACCAACACAATTTCTACGCAAACTATCGCCAATTGTTACTGCAATTGCCGACCAAGGAAAATGCGAAATAGCCCTATTACAGCGAAGGAAGGAAATCAATACCGTGTGCAGCAGCAGAGCAATAAATGGAACCAACCACTGGATCAAGTTGCACACCCCGAACCAATGGATATACGTCATACCCAACGAAGCTACGGTCGATGTTATCTGTGAATCCACTGCAATCTTGCAGCCATGCAAGTTCCAAGGATTCGGGCTAGTAGAAATAGGCCCAGGGTGCATTCTAAGGGATGCCGAGACACTAATCATAGCAACATCAGTATAGCATTCAATAATTCGGCGGTCTGCTACACGGGGGAAATCATCTAAGGGAATTCAATGCGCAAATCATAAACAAAACTATAGAACATCAGCAGATCCAGTTGATGACGGCACCAACAACAAGGGTATTAGAAAAACCAATCACAACTCTAGAGCAGAATGAGGTGCTTGCGCCGAATCAAAGCATTCACCACGTTCACCATTATACCATGATTCACATAATATTTTGGAGCGGCATACTGATCGCAGTAACCTGGAGCGCACGACGCCTATATAGAAGAAAATCATCCGCTAGTCACAGGTCCCCCTCTCCACTGCCAACCATAGAAGGAAGCGTTGCCTAGAGATCCTGTAATTTAACCCCTATAGACACTCTTCTTTGGAGCCACGTGAAAGATAAGGTCTATGCGAATACTCCACCTTCAATTCAAGACCTTACAAATTAAATTCGTGAAGACACCGAGGACATCGTCGCAAATGCACGAATTGGTCATGGAAAATTTCATAAAAAGGATATGGTGCTGCACGCGTAGGTGTGGCGGCCATTTGGCTGATATCGCTTTCAACTTCAATGGCATACCTCTTTACAATGAAATAAACATTCATTGATTTCTCTAAAAAACACTCGTTTTTTAATATCAAAATGAAACCCATATGAATGACATATCAATGACAATAAAATTTAAAAGAGGTCGGAAAACTTTGTTTTGTTTTTTATTTTAGGTAGATCTTAATATGGCAAATTCAAAAATACTATTTTCATTATGCTAGGACGCATAGCTTAGGAGAAAAAGCTGTTTAAACATTACCCATATGAATGACATATCAATGACAATAAAATTTAAACGAGATCGGAAAACTTTATTTTGTTTTTTATTTTAGGTAGATCTTAATATATCAAATTCAAAAATACTATCTTCATTATGCTAGGACGCATAGCTTAGGAGAAAAAGCTGTTTAAACATTACCCATATGAATGACATATCAATGACAATAAAATTTAAACGAGGTCGGAAAACTTTGTTTTGTTTTTTATTTTAGGTAGATCTTAATATGGCAAATTCAAAAATACTATTTTTATTATAATAGGACGCATAGCTTAGGAGAAAAAGCTGTTTAAACATTACCCATATGAATGACAATAAAATTTAAATGAGGTCGAAAAACTTTGTTTTGTTTTTAATTTTAGGTAGATCTTAATATGGCAAATTCAAAAATACTATTTTCATTATGCTAGGACGCATAGCTTAGGAGAAAAAGCTGTTTAAACATTACCCATATGAATGACATATCAATGACAATAAAATTTAAACGAGATCGGAAAACTTTATTTTGTTTTTTATTTTAGGTAGATCTTAATATATCAAATTCAAAAATACTATCTTCATTATGCTAGGACGCATAGCTTAGGAGAAAAAGCTGTTTAAACATTACCCATATGAATGACATATCAATGACAATAAAATTTAAACGAGGTCGGAAAACTTTGTTTTGTTTTTTATTTTAAGTAGATCTTAATATGGCAAATTCAAAAATACTATTTTCATAATGCTAGGACGCACAGCTTAGGAGAAAAAGCTGTTTAAACATTACCCATATGAATAAAAATAAAATTTAAACGAGGTCGGAAAACTTTGTTTTGTTTTTTATTTTAGGTAGATCTTAATATGGCAAATTCAAAAATACTATTTTCATTATGCTAGGACGCATAGCTTAGGAGAAAAAGCTGTTTAAACATTACCCATATGAATGACATATCAATGACAATAAAATTTAAACGAGGTCGGAAAACTTTGTTTTGTTTTTTATTTTAGGTAGATCTTAATATGGCAAATTCAAAAATACTATTTTCATTATGTTAGGACGCACAGCTTAGGAGAAAAAGCTGTTTAAACATTACCCATATGAATGACATATCAATGACAATAAAATTTAAACGAGGTCGGAAAACTTTGTTTTGTTTTTTATTTTAGGTAGATCTTAATATGGCAAATTCAAAAATAATATTTTCATTATGCTAGGACGCACAGCTTAGGAGAAAAAGCTGTTTAAACATTACCCATATGAATGACATATCAATGACAATAAAATTTAAACGAGGTCGGAAAACTTTGTTTTGTTTTTTATTTTAGGTAGATCTTAATATGGCCAATTCAAAAATAATATTTCCATCATGCTAGGACGCACATCTTAGGAGAAAAAGCTGTTTAAACATTACCCATATGAATGACAATAAAATGTAAACGAGGTTGGAAAACTTTGTTTTGTTTTTTATTTTAGGTAGATCTTAATATGGCAAATTCAAAAATACTATTTTCATCATGCTAGGAAGCTTAGCTTAGGAGAAAAAGCTGTTTAAACATTACCCATATGAATGACAATAAAATTTAAACGAGGTCGGAAAACTTTGTTTTGTTTTTTATTTTAGGTAGATCTTAATATGGCAAATTCAAAAATACTATTTTCATCATGCTAGGAAGCTTAGCTTAGGAGAAAAAGCTGTTTAAACATTACCCATATGAATGACAATAAAATTTAAACGAGGTCGGAAAACTTTGTTTTGTTTTTTATTTTAAGTAGATCTTAATATGGCAAATTCAAAAATACTGTTTTCATCATGCTAGGAAGCTTAGCTTAGGAGAAAAAGCTGTTTAAACATTACCCATATGAATGACAATAAAATGTAAACGAGGTCGGAAAACTTTGTTTTGTTTTTTATTTTAGGTAGATCTTAATATGGCAAATTCAAAAATACTATTTTTATCATGCTAGAAAGCTTAGCTTAGGAGAAAAAGCTGTTTAAACATTACCCATATGAATGACAATAAAATGTAAACGAGGTCGGAAAACTTTGTTTTGTTTTTTATTTTAGGTAGATCTTAATATGGCAAATTCAAAAATACTATTTTCATCATGCTAGCACGCATAACTTAGGAGAAAAAGCTGTTTAAACATTACCCATATGAATGACATATCAATGACAATAAAATTTAAACGAGGTCGGAAAACTTTGTTTTGTTTTTTATTTTAGGTAGATCTTAATATGGCAAATTCAAAAATACTATTTTCATAATGCTAGGACGCATACCTTAGGAGAAAAAGCTGTTTAAACATTACCCATATGAATGACATATCAATGACAATAAAATTTAAACGAGGTCGGAAAACTTTTTTTTGTTTTTTATTTTAAGTAGATCTTAATATGGCAAATTCAAAAATACTATTTTCATTATGCTAGGACGCATAGCTTAGGAGAAAAAGCTGTTTAAACATTACCCATATGAATGACAATAAAATGTAAACGAGGTCGGAAAACTTTGTTTTGTTTTTTATTTTAGGTAGATCTTAATATGGCAAATTCAAAAATACTATTTTTATCATGCTAGAAAGCTTAGCTTAGGAGAAAAAGCTGTTTAAACATTACCCATATGAATGACAATAAAATGTAAACGAGGTCGGAAAACTTTGTTTTGTTTTTTATTTTAAGTAGATCTTAATATGGCAAATTCAAAAATACTATTTTCATCATGCTAGGACGCATAGCCTAGGGAAAAAAGCTGTTTAAACATTAGCCATATGAATGACAATAAAATTTAAACGAGGTGGGAAAACTTTGTTTTGTTTTTTATTTTAGGTAGATCTTAATATGGCAAATTCAAAAATACTATTTTCATCATGCTAGGGCGCATATCTTAGGAGAAAAATCTGTTTAAACATTACCCATATAAGAGGAAACACAACATTTTAAATTTAACCATAATATTAATTTATTACAGTCAAATCAAATTGCAAACAATGAACCACTCTAGTTTATGAGTCATGTGATCGCTCGCTCCAGTGTCCATATACCAGTTCTCGACTGTAGTTTTCGCTGTCTTTTGTACTGAGGCAAATGCTTCGCTTATAAGAGCTTCTCTTATTCCTCCCTCTTCTCCTGAAACTTTGGAATTTTTAAATTTATAGTGTTTATTTTCTGGATTATTCCAACATACTGCTGCCCAATGTCCAGGTTTCTGACAAATATTACATTTTCCAGGTTTTCTTCTTGTATTTTTTTGAATCATAGTTTTTATTCTTTTTTTTTTTATTATTGTTTCTGAACTCTGCAATCTGCTCTGGGGCCGAAGCTCTCCCAACTCTTTCGCAGATAATTTTTAACATCCTACCTTACACCGTCACCAGCCAAATTGAGGACGCACGAATACAGGTTCGATTTTTAAATCCATCTGCACATTGCATTGCTCCAGCCAGTCTGCACTGACATGGACGATGGTTCGGCCCATGGATTCTGCACTCCAACAGGGGGTCATAGTTGTGTTCATCGTCATCACCGATCGAAATCAAGTGGTGAAAAATCACTTTTGCAACCCTCCCCCGTTGGGATTCGAACCCGGTACCTCCCGTCCCAAACACCGCAGCTTTAACCACTGCGCCAATTGCTCGGTTTTATTCTCATATACTGAGTTTTTTGTTACCAATATTATTCTTGGAAAAATGATTCTTACTGCTTTCTCTTACATTAGAAGCAAGTGCAATAACTTCTACTTCTCTTTGAATTTGTCTCGTCTCTTCAATTATTAATCTTGAGGTTAGGTTGGCTAACTTTCTATTGGTGGCAGCCGTTGCTGATAAAATGGTCAAAATTTGGTGGTAAAGTTAGTAGAATTTTGGTCATCACTCCCTTATCTTCAATTTTCTCTCGCATTGCTTGTAGTCTATTAGATATATCTTCAATTGTTGGGATATGTACTACAATATCATGTGAATGATCTTTAGCCAATGTAAACCACTTTTACTGTAAAATGTGGATTGTAGATTCTGATTTTTGTTCACATATATTGGTTAGCTTTTTCACATTGCCTCAGAATGCCCCGAGGTTCAAATATGCATCATTGTTTGTTCAGATATTGTAGTAACGATTACGGCGCCAGCTGTTTCATTTACGTATCGCTTCGGCATTTTCTTTTTTCTCAGCAGCCGTCGCACCTGTGCCCACGGGTGGAGGTTGTTGGTTTGTGCCATTTAATTTTGGGTGTATGCATTAAAAACCAGAATTTTTTTATGAAATTTGAACCTTTATTGTGAAAAAATGTTGCAAGATTTTTTATTCAAAGTATTGCCCATCGCTACCCACTACTTTTTTCCATCTTTCTGGCAATTTATGGATTCCATCCCAGAAAAACTGCGCCGGATTGGCGGCCAAAAACGAATCGAGCCAATTTTCGATAGGGCATTCTGTATGGATCGAAATAGGTGGTAGTCGGAAGGAGCAAGGTCTGGGCTATAAGGCGGGTGAGACAGAAATTACCATCCGTTATTCTCCAGGTAATTTTTGGCCAAGCGTTATCGTGGTGGAAAATGATTGACTCGTGTCTGGTCGCATACGTTGGCCGCTCTGCCTGGATTTTCTGCTTCAATCGGATCATTTGTTGACGATAGAGTTGGGCATTGATGGTTTGACCACTTGGCAACCGCTCATAGTTGATCATACCTAGCTGGCCCCACCAAATGCACAACATGACCTTGGCCCCGTGAATATTTGGCTTTGGTGTCGATGTGCCGGCTTCGCCTTTCTTGACATACGCTTTGCACTTCGGACTATAGTAATGGATCCATTTTTCATCGCCAGTGACAATATGATGCAAAAACGACTTCTTTTTGTGGCGCTCGGACATGCAAAATCGTCTTTCTACGTCTCTTGGCTTCAACTCATATTGTTTTAATTATTTTTTTTTAACGTAATCTTAATGGGACGATTTTAAACTTTTGTAAAATATAGTTTTTATGTATACTTACCCGTTTTACGACTCTTTCTATACACTTTAAACAGCCACAATAGTTTTGTTTAATTTATTTATTATAACTACACTTATTCTATAATTTCATATTCTTTTGTATTTTTATAATATATTTACACTTATTTAATTCTACTACACTTGTTTTTAATTCTACTTTTTCTATCTTTTTACTTTTTAAATTTACACACACTCATATTTTAAATTCTATTTTATATATTTTACACTTATTTTATCTTAATATTTTAACCTTAACTTTATTTATTTTTAATTATTAACATAAATTAATTTTTGAGATTTTAATATTTTTGTGTTTTGGTTTTAATTTAATTTTGTGAGGATTTTCTAAATATTTTTTTATTTTTTATCTAATATTGTTTATTTTTCTTAATGTGCTCTTGTAGGCAGCTTACTTTCGACTATCTTATATTTTTTATTTTTCTCTAATCCTTTAGTTTTATTACTTATTTCTAGGTATTGAATGTTTTATTACTTATTTCTAGGTGTTCTATTTTTATAAATTGTTTTATTGTTGGTATATATATACTTAATGACAGTTTTTTTTTTTTTAAAAAGGGTAAAAAAGAAAAGGGAGGATATTATTTTATTTCTAGGAATTTTAAAATATTTTGGGTTTTATGACATTGTATTAACTGTTTTTATTTCTATTTTTATTTTGTTGTAATGGTTTATTGCTAAAACTAAATTAGGAGAAACATCTGTCGCTTGTGATAACACAACATCTTTCCCCTTTTGTTTAAAAAAATTATTGTCTTTTATTTTAAAACTAATGACAATAATTTTTTAACTAAACTTCTTATTCTTAAATTTAGGTATCTTATTGTTAGTGTTAGTCATATAATATTTTATTATGATGTATCATTTTATCCGGTGGTGCTTTCTTTGGGTTACTGGCCTTTATGTTATGTTGGAAACATCAATTTTGATATTTGTTATTATTTAAGAAATCGACTGTCGTTCACATTCACCTGAAATTCCCATGTCGACCGAATACTCTTTACAATAAATATTTTTGCTTCTTCATCTGACAACATTGTTTTATACATTTCTTTCTGATACTCAAGTTCAGCTAGACGTTTTTTTTTTTACGAAACTGTTTCATCTGTTTGAATCCCATTTCTTACTTAGACATTTATTCCTCATCTTTCATACTTTCAATATTGTAAATTTCATTACGATCCTTTTGTAGTATCTTCTCTATTAGAACTTCCGTATCTAGAGTCGAAAAATGTTTAGCGGAATTTTATACGTACAGCGCTTTTCTTCATTCTTGATTTTAATAATAATGTTAATTATGTTCTGTTGGATCTCATCCATCGAGTGCCGTTTTCTTTATCAAATTATGTTTAGCCATGGTTTGGAATATATTTTTTATCAAATCTGCAGTTCGTTTCTTGATGATGTTTTAGGTGTCTTCTTGCATTTGTTTTACTCTTTGTAAAATTTTCTTTCATAATCTTCTTTTGTATGTTTTTATTATTAAATTATTTATTTTATATTATATTATGTTAGTCACTTAGCTATCCTTAAATTTAATTTAGATTGGTGTAATTATATTACTAAGGGAAAGAAATTTTAAAAAAATAGAATGTTACGTATGTTTCTCGTTTAACGTTTAAATTGACTTTTAATAGGACTGAGATTTAAATGAAGATTTTTTTTTTTTTTTTTTTTTTTTTTTTTTTTTTTAGTTTGATTTTAATTGATTAAAATTTTTATGTTTAGTACTTTGTTAGTAGTTTCTTGTTTTGCCTCAAATTTTTAATTTCATTGTTAGATATTTCGAGCCAAAAAAAAGTTAGAGTAATAATTTTCAACTCCTTAAAAAAAAATATTATTAGTATTGTTAGTAGATTTTTAATGTTAGTTACATTATTTACTGTAAATCAGGTTGGTTAAAGTTTGGGTTGTTTTTATTAGGGTTATTTACTTGATGTTTATAATGTAATTTGTATCGTTCGTACTTTATTGTAATTGCTATTTAATTTGCTTTATTAGTCGATTGTTGTGAATGGTACAGTATTTTCCATTTATTTTGATAGTTGTATTTGTTGGTGAATTTACTTTAATAACTTTGTAAGGTCCCAGCCATATTGCGTCATGTTTGGTTTTTCGGGCTTCATTTCTAAGCCAGACAAAGTCATCTACGTTTAAATTGATATCGTTTGTTGATTTATCATATTGTTTTTTAGTTTTTAATTTGGTTTTTAATATATGTTGACGCGCGATTGCGTGTGCCAATTGTAGTCTTGATTTTAATTCGTAAACATAGTCATCGTAATTATATAGTGGTTCTTGTTCACGTTTAATTGCACTTGGGATTAACGCTGGAAAACCGTAAACTAGTTCGTATGGTGTAAAGTTTGTTGAACAATGAGGAGTGGTGTTATAAACAAACATGGCATAATGGCACATTTCGTCCCAGTTTTTTTGATCTATAGTTGCAAAATTTCTTAAATATTCTTTTAATGTGTTGTGGGACTTTTCTAGAGCCCCGTTTGTTTCTGGATGGTAAGCTGTTGTTGTAAGGTGTTTTAACTTAAGTAGTTTACAAACTTCTTCAAAAGTTTTACTCATAAAATTGCTGCCACGGTCGGTAAGTATTGTTTCTGGTATGCCGTATTTAGTAATATATTGTTCGCAAAGTGCTTTTGCTACTGTATTTGCGGATTGGTTTGGTAATGGAATTGCACCAGAAAGTTTTGATAAATCGTCTTGATACGTTAAAAGGTAAACATTGTTATTTTCAGTTGGTGGAAGGGGTCCTACAATATCAAAAGCTATTCTTTGAAAAGGTCTTTTTGATGTGGTGGTGATTGTTAAAGGAGTTTTCGTTTTTCGGTGGGATTTATTTCTTTTGCAGAGATGGCAATTTCTAATGAATCTATTGATGTCGGTTAGCATGTTGGGCCAGTAATATAACATTCTGATTCTTTTATATGTTCTCCATGTGCCTGTATGTCCTCCAAGTGGTGTGTTGTGGTATTCAGTTAATATTTGTTGCCTTTTACTTTTTTCTACGATTGTTGTTGTTTTTTGTTTAATATTTTCTGTTTCTTGTCTAATTTCTTTTATTATGTCGTCTCTTTGATTTTGTTTTGATGCTATTAGATTCTTATTCGTTGAAGATTGTTCTTCAATTTTTCGTTTTGACCTTGTGACGACTAATATTTCTCTATGCTGAATACGACTAAGGGCGTCAGCGTTCGTGTTGGATTTCCCTGGTTTATGGAGTATTTCATAGTTGTATTCCGCTAATTTTAGACTCCATTTTAGTATTCTATCAGGTACTTTCTTTAGGTTACCTGTTAGGGGTTTATGGTCGGTAATGACTGTAAATTTTTTTCCGTAAAGGTATGGACGAAAGTTATTAACGCCCCAATAAATCCCTAACATTTCCTTCTCTATAGTACTATAGTTGCGTTCTGACCTTCCAAGTGATCTACTTGCAAACGCTATTGGGTATTCGCCTTCAGGGTATATTTGACACAGTACAGCTCCAAGGCTGTATGCACTTGCGTCAGTTACAACAATAAATGGCTTTGAAAAATCTGGGTATTTTAAAATTGGTGGAGAGATCAATTTATTTTTTAAGGTTTGGAATGCTGTTTCGGTTTCTTCGGACCACACGAATGGAATTGTTTTTCTTGTAAGTTTTGTAATTGGTTCGGCTAGTGTGGAAAACTGTGGAATAAATCTTCGGTAGTAATTTGCTAAACCAAGAAAAGACTGGGTTTCTTTTACGTTTTTGGGAGTTGGAAACTTTTGCACTGCTTCTACAGTTTTAGGGTTTGGTTTAATTCCTTGAGGGGTAATAATATGCCCTAAAAATGTAATTTCTTTTTTTAGAAAATGGCATTTGGTACATTGTAGTTTAAGATTATTTGACCTAAAAATTTGAAAAATTTCTTCAAGCTTAGTGTTATGATCTTTAAGGTTTTTCCCATAGATAATTACGTCATCTAGATAGACAAAACCTTTAATCCCTTGAAAACCGCGTAATATATTATTAATGGTTCTTTGGAATGTGGCTTGAGAATTTTTTAAGCCAAATGGCATTCTTGTGAATTCATAGTGTCCAAAATCTGTGCTGAATGCAGTTTTAAAACTATCTTTAGGGTTCATTTGTATTTGGTGATAGCCACTGGCCATGTCAAGTGTGGAAAAATACTGCGCATGCCCCAGTTGGTCGAAAATATTGTTAATGTTGGGAAGTGGAAATGAATCTCCTATGGTTATTTCATTTAGCTTTCTAAAATCGATAACTACTCTCCATTTGGGTTTCCCATCTTTATCGGGTTTTTTTGGTACTACTAGTAATGGACTATTATAAGGACTTGTGCTAGGTTGGATTTTGGATTCTTCTAACATTTCTTTCATTTGTTTATTTATCTCTTCTCTGTGAGTGTACGGTAGTCTATAATTCGGTACGTGGATTGGTTTTGAATCGGTATACAAGTTTGTGTTATGCTTGACACCATGTATTTTTGATAGTTTGTCTCCTTCTAAAAAGAAAATATCGGAAAATTTTAAACATAGTTCTAATATGGATAAATTTTCTTCTATATTATTTTTAGTATCTAAGTTTTCGGTGATAGTTTCTATTATTTTAGTAGTTCTGATGTTTTGTTCATTTAATGAAAATTTAGTGTGCGCATTTTGTGAGGTAAGTTCATCACTTAAAATGTTGTTGACAATTGTGTTTTGATTGAATGTTTCATATTTTGGAGAAAATTGATTTAATAAAAATGGTGTTTTTAATGTATTAGCTACTAAAACTTTTGCTCTTAAATTAATGGGTTGTATTAGGCTATTTGGGAGGAATATACCGGGGTATATTTCTTGTGCTGGTAGGATATGAAGATCGTTTGTATTTGAATTAACTTCTATGACTGTTTCACTTCTTTGTGGTAAGCTTATTGTCGTTTGGGGTTGGCTTGCGAATTTAATGCGTTCATCTTTTATTTTAATTTCGTTTGTACTGTAAAGTATGTCTATCTTAAAATATTCAAAAAAATCACGTCCTAATATTCCCTGTTCTTGGATTGAGAAATTATTTGGTACTATATAAAATTTGTGTTGGAGCGTTAATTTATCATTGAATTTCATATCGATGATTTGAGAACCTAGTACAGTTGTACTTCCGTTTCCTATTCCTGTTAGTTGCAGTATATCAGTAGTGTCTATTTTATTTTGGTCTGAAAAAGTTTTCTTTATTAGTGAAACATCTGCCCCTGAGTCTAATAGTAAATTTATATGGTTTGATTCGGAAGTAATTGTAATTGTGTCATGTTTAATCTTGAATTTTGATATTAGATTAATTTGTTTGTTTGTTATGATATAAGGTTTATTTAAATTATCTTGTACTTTGTCGTTTTGGATAGGTGAAGTAGAACTTGTAACTAAATTTTGTGTTTTTTGATTTTGATTGATTTGGTTTAGATTTAATGTTTCTATATATGTGTTTTTGTTCGTATTTGTCGTAGAAAAATTATTTAAATTTCTATTTACCTTTTCTACGTTGCTCTGGACAACATCTAAGGATTTGTTTGAATTAGGTTGGTTTTTAGGTGAGGTTTCTTCGTGATTTGGAAGATATGGATTGGAGATTATTCCTAAGTGAAAACTTTTTGAATTGATTTGCGGATCCGATTGGTATTTTTCTCCTGTTTCTAGTCGGATCCGTTGAAGTTTTCCGAATGATTTATTGGTTCTTTATCTTTGGTTTGTTCAGTTGTGTCTGGGTTTTGGTTGATACTATATATTTTTAATTTACTAAGATCATTTTCTAAATTAGATGTTTGTTGGTTACTGTCTTGAGGATATTTTGCTTGATTGAACATTTTAGTTCTGCATTCTTGTACATCATGCCCGTTTCTTTTACAATATGTGCAGA
Organism: Tipula confusa; assembly: GCA_963556175.1. Classification (NCBI taxonomy): domain Eukaryota; kingdom Metazoa; phylum Arthropoda; class Insecta; order Diptera; family Tipulidae; genus Tipula; species Tipula confusa. The sequence continues at coordinate 133,968,863 of OY744477.1, read as the reverse complement.
ATTTTGTATATGAATATTCATTATAATACTGTCTGGTAGGTGGATTTAATTTGAAAGATTTTTCTTCTTGAAATTTAATGGGATTTTGGTGAACTGGGTAAGGTGGCTCTTGAAAAGTAACGTTTGGTTTTGTGTATGTGTTGTACCTAGGCTGATTGAAAGTCTGGTCGTTATATGTTTGGTGTGGAGGCAACTTTATGGGAAAATTATATCTTTGTTCCGCACATTGGTTAATGTGAGAAAAAGGTTTAAATTGATTTTTTTTGTTGTACTCGAATTTCATTCTGGTTCTACATTCGTCCCAGGAATGGTTTGGGCGGTTACAAAAATTGCAGACTATTGTTCGATTGGTAAACTGATATGGGTTAGGTGGTATTTTATTTTGAAATTGGATGTTTCAAAATGAGTGACTTGATTGTGATAGCATTTGTTCAATTAATTTGGTTTCGTTAAGAATTTCGGTCATGGTTTCACATTTAATTGTGGCAATTTTATCTTTTAAATTTTGGTTAATCAAACCATTTTTGAAAGCTTGTACTGCTTGTTCTTCTAAGTGCTGTTCTAATCCTTGTCCTAACTTTGATTTGTATTTGGTTTCAAATCCTTTTTTATACTCCTCCAGGCGTTCGCATATTTTATAGGATACAGTATATGTTTCATTCAACAGCTCCTTTAACGCTTTATAAGTAGAAATATTACGTTTACTAACTTTCAAGAAGGCATCACCGTTAAGGCGATATTGTATGATTCTATCAAACACGACTTTTTCTGCATCGTTTAATATAGCATACAAGAAGTCTGCGCAGCTGAGGAACTTGGTAAGCTCTGAGTTGGTGCCACTAAATTCTGGGATAAAATTGCAAATTTGTTTTTGTACCTTGTCCATAATATCAGCCATTTTGGGTTTGATTTCAGCAGAGTGTTTAGGTAAAACAATTTTTGTTGGAGGGGTACTACGGTTTGGGCGAAGATAATGCTTCTGTTGATTTTTCATAGGCTTTGTTAATATATTGTTGATTTAAAATGTTTTCTAAAATATATATAGTTATTTTAACTTAAGACTATTGTGCACCAGGTGCGAAAACTACAGCGCCAATTGTTTTATTTTTTTTTTTATGTAATCTTAATGGGACGATTTTAAACTTTTGTAAAATATAGTTTTTATGTATACTTACCCGTTTTACGACTCTTTCTATACACTTTAAACAGCCACAATAGTTTTGTTTAATTTATTTATTATAACTACACTTATTCTATAATTTCATATTCTTTTGTATTTTTATAATATATTTACACTTATTTAATTCTACTACACTTGTTTTTAATTCTACTTTTTCTATCTTTTTACTTTTTAAATTTACACACACTCATATTTTAAATTCTATTTTATATATTTTACACTTATTTTATCTTAATATTTTAACCTTAACTTTATTTATTTTTAATTATTAACATAAATTAATTTTTGAGATTTTAATATTTTTGTGTTTTGGTTTTAATTTAATTTTGTGAGGATTTTCTAAATATTTTTTTATTTTTTATCTAATATTGTTTATTTTTCTTAATGTGCTCTTGTAGGCAGCTTACTTTCGACTATCTTATATTTTTTATTTTTCTCTAATCCTTTAGTTTTATTACTTATTTCTAGGTATTGAATGTTTTATTACTTATTTCTAGGTGTTCTATTTTTATAAATTGTTTTATTGTTGGTATATATATACTTAATGACAGTTTTTTTTTTTTTAAAAAGGGTAAAAAAGAAAAGGGAGGATATTATTTTATTTCTAGGAATTTTAAAATATTTTGGGTTTTATGACATTGTATTAACTGTTTTTATTTCTATTTTTATTTTGTTGTAATGGTTTATTGCTAAAACTAAATGAGGAGAAACATCTGTCGCTTGTGATAACACAACATCTTTCCCCGTTTGTTTAAAAAAATTATTGTCTTTTATTTTAAAACTAATGACAATAATTTTTTAACTAAACTTCTTATTCTTAAATTTAGGTATCTTATTGTTAGTGTTAGTCATATAATATTTTATTATGATGTATCATTTTATCCGGTGGTGCTTTCTTTGGGTTACTGGCCTTTATGTTATGTTGGAAACATCAATTTTGATATTTGTTATTATTTAAGAAATCGACTGTCGTTCACATTCACCTGAAATTCCCATGTCGACCGAATACTCTTTACAATAAATATTTTTGCTTCTTCATCTGACAACATTGTTTTATACATTTCTTTCTGATACTCAAGTTCAGCTAGACGTTTTTTTTTTTTACGAAACTGTTTCATCTGTTTGAATCCCATTTCTTACTTAGACATTTATTCCTCATCTTTCATACTTTCAATATTGTAAATTTCATTACGATCCTTTTGTAGTATCTTCTCTATTAGAACTTCCGTATCTAGAGTCGAAAAATGTTTAGCGGAATTTTATACGTACAGCGCTTTTCTTCATTCTTGATTTTAATAATAATGTTAATTATGTTCTGTTGGATCTCATCCATCGAGTGCCGTTTTCTTTATCAAATTATGTTTAGCCATGGTTTGGAATATATTTTTTATCAAATCTGCAGTTCGTTTCTTGATGATGTTTTAGGTGTCTTCTTGCATTTGTTTTACTCTTTGTAAAATTTTCTTTCATAATCTTCTTTTGTATGTTTTTATTATTAAATTATTTATTTTATATTATATTATGTTAGTCACTTAGCTATCCTTAAATTTAATTTAGATTGGTGTAATTATATTACTAAGGGAAAGAAATTTTAAAAAAATAGAATGTTACGTATGTTTCTCGTTTAACGTTTAAATTGACTTTTAATAGGACTGAGATTTAAATGAAGATTTTTTTTTATTTTTTTTTTTTTTTTTTTTTTTTTTAGTTTGATTTTAATTGATTAAAATTTTTATGTTTAGTACTTTGTTAGTAGTTTCTTGTTTTGCCTCAAATTTTTAATTTCATTGTTAGATATTTCGAGCCAAAAAAAAGTTAGAGTAATAATTTTCAACTCCTTAAAAAAAAATATTATTAGTATTGTTAGTAGATTTTTAATGTTAGTTACATTATTTACTGTAAATCAGGTTGGTTAAAGTTTGGGTTGTTTTTATTAGGGTTATTTACTTGATGTTTATAATGTAATTTGTATCGTTCGTACTTTATTGTAATTGCTATTTAATTTGCTTTATTAGTCGATTGTTGTGAATGGTACAGTATTTTCCATTTATTTTGATAGTTGTATTTGTTGGTGAATTTACTTTAATAACTTTGTAAGGTCCCAGCCATATTGCGTCTTGTTTGGTTTTTCGGGCTTCATTTCTAAGCCAGACAAAGTCATCTACGTTTAAATTGATATCGTTTGTTGATTTATCATATTGTTTTTTAGTTTTTAATTTGGTTTTTAATATATGTTGACGCGCGATTGCGTGTGCCAATTGTAGTCTTGATTTTAATTCGTAAACATAGTCATCGTAATTATATAGTGGTTCTTGTTCACGTTTAATTGCACTTGGGATTAACGCTGGAAAACCGTAAACTAGTTCGTATGGTGTAAAGTTTGTTGAACAATGAGGAGTGGTGTTATAAACAAACATGGCATAATGGCACATTTCGTCCCAGTTTTTTTGATCTATAGTTGCAAAATTTCTTAAATATTATTTTAATGTGTTGTGGGACTTTTCTAGAGCCCCGTTTGTTTCTGGATGGTAAGCTGTTGTTGTAAGGTGTTTTAACTTAAGTAGTTTACAAACTTCTTCAAAAGTTTTACTCATAAAATTGCTGCCACGGTCGGTAAGTATTGTTTCTGGTATGCCGTATTTAGTAATATATTGTTCGCAAAGTGCTTTTGCTACTGTATTTGCGGATTGGTTTGGTAATGGAATTGCACCAGAAAGTTTTGATAAATCGTCTTGATACGTTAAAAGGTAAACATTGTTATTTTCAGTTGGTGGAAGGGGTCCTACAATATCAAAAGCTATTCTTTGAAAAGGTCTTTTTGATGTGGTGGTGATTGTTAAAGGAGTTTTCGTTTTTCGGTGGGATTTATTTCTTTTGCAGAGATGGCAATTTCTAATGAATCTATTGATGTCGGTTAGCATGTTGGGCCAGTAATATAACATTCTGATTCTTTTATATGTTCTCCATGTGCCTGTATGTCCTCCAAGTGGTGTGTTGTGGTATTCAGTTAATATTTGTTGCCTTTTACTTTTTTCTACGATTGTTGTTGTTTTTTGTTTAATATTTTCTGTTTCTTGTCTAATTTCTTTTATTATGTCGTCTCTTTGATTTTGTTTTGATGCTATTAGATTCTTATTCGTTGAAGATTGTTCTTCAATTTTTCGTTTTGACCTTGTGACGACTAATATTTCTCTATGCTGAATACGACTAAGGGCGTCAGCGTTCGTGTTGGATTTCCCTGGTTTATGGAGTATTTCATAGTTGTATTCCGCTAATTTTAGACTCCATTTTAGTATTCTATCAGGTACTTTCTTTAGGTTACCTGTTAGGGGTTTATGGTCGGTAATGACTGTAAATTTTTTTCCGTAAAGGTATGGACGAAAGTTATTAACGCCCCAATAAATCCCTAACATTTCCTTCTCTATAGTACTATAGTTGCGTTCTGACCTTCCAAGTGATCTACTTGCAAACGCTATTGGGTATTCGCCTTCAGGGTATATTTGACACAGTACAGCTCCAAGGCTGTATGCACTTGCGTCAGTTACAACAATAAATGGCTTTGAAAAATCTGGGTATTTTAAAATTGGTGGAGAGATCAATTTATTTTTTAAGGTTTGGAATGCTGTTTCGGTTTCTTCGGACCACACGAATGGAATTGTTTTTCTTGTAAGTTTTGTAATTGGTTCGGCTAGTGTGGAAAACTGTGGAATAAATCTTCGGTAGTAATTTGCTAAACCAAGAAAAGACTGGGTTTCTTTTACGTTTTTGGGAGTTGGAAACTTTTGCACTGCTTCTACAGTTTTAGGGTTTGGTTTAATTCCTTGAGGGGTAATAATATGCCCTAAAAATGTAATTTCTTTTTTTAGAAAATGGCATTTGGTACATTGTAGTTTAAGATTATTTGACCTAAAAATTTGAAAAATTTCTTCAAGCTTAGTGTTATGATCTTTAAGGTTTTTCCCATAGATAATTACGTCATCTAGATAGACAAAACCTTTAATCCCTTGAAAACCGCGTAATATATTATTAATGGTTCTTTGGAATGTGGCTTGAGAATTTTTTAAGCCAAATGGCATTCTTGTGAATTCATAGTGTCCAAAATCTGTGCTGAATGCAGTTTTAAAACTATCTTTAGGGTTCATTTGTATTTGGTGATAGCCACTGGCCATGTCAAGTGTGGAAAAATACTGCGCATGCCCCAGTTGGTCGAAAATATTGTTAATGTTGGGAAGTGGAAATGAATCTCCTATGGTTATTTCATTTAGCTTTCTAAAATCGATAACTACTCTCCATTTGGGTTTCCCATCTTTATCGGGTTTTTTTGGTACTACTAGTAATGGACTATTATAAGGACTTGTGCTAGGTTGGATTTTGGATTCTTCTAACATTTCTTTCATTTGTTTATTTATCTCTTCTCTGTGAGTGTACGGTAGTCTATAATTCGGTACGTGGATTGGTTTTGAATCGGTATACAAGTTTGTGTTATGCTTGACACCATGTATTTTTGATAGTTTGTCTCCTTCTAAAAAGAAAATATCGGAAAATTTTAAACAGAGTTCTAATATGGATAAATTTTCTTCTATATTATTTTTAGTATCTAAGTTTTCGGTGATAGTTTCTATTATTTTAGTAGTTCTGATGTTTTGTTCATTTAATGAAAATTTAGTGTGCGCATTTTGTGAGGTAAGTTCATCACTTAAAATGTTGTTGACAATTGTGTTTTGATTGAATGTTTCATATTTTGGAGAAAATTGATTTAATAAAAATGGTGTTTTTAATGTATTAGCTACTAAAACTTTTGCTCTTAAATTAATGGGTTGTATTAGGCTATTTGGGAGGAATATACCGGGGTATATTTCTTGTGCTGGTAGGATATGAAGATCGTTTGTATTTGAATTAACTTCTATGACTGTTTCACTTCTTTGTGGTAAGCTTATTGTCGTTTGGGGTTGGCTTGCGAATTTAATGCGTTCATCTTTTATTTTAATTTCGTTTGTACTGTAAAGTATGTCTATCTTAAAATATTCAAAAAAATCACGTCCTAATATTCCATGTTCTTGGATTGAGAAATTATTTGGTACTATATAAAATTTGTGTTGGAGCGTTAATTTATCATTGAATTTCATATCGATGATTTGAGAACCTAGTACAGTTGTACTTCCGTTTCCTATTCCTGTTAGTTGCAGTATATCAGTAGTGTCTATTTTATTTTGGTCTGAAAAAGTTTTCTTTATTAGTGAAACATCTGCCCCTGAGTCTAATAGTAAATTTATATGGTTTGATTCGGAAGTAATTGTAATTGTGTCATGTTTAATCTTGAATTTTGATATTAGATTAATTTGTTTGTTTGTTATGATATAAGGTTTATTTAAATTATCTTGTACTTTGTCGTTTTGGATAGGTGAAGTAGAACTTGTAACTAAATTTTGTGTTTTTTGATTTTGATTGATTTGGTTTAGATTTAATGTTTCTATATATGTGTTTTTGTTCGTATTTGTCGTAGAAAAATTATTTAAATTTCTATTTACCTTTTCTACGTTGCTCTGGACAACATCTAAGGATTTGTTTGAATTAGGTTGGTTTTTAGGTGAGGTTTCTTCGTGATTTGGAAGATATGGATTGGAGATTATTCCTAAGTGAAAACTTTTTGAATTGATTTGCGGATCCGATTGGTATTTTTCTCCTGTTTCTAGTCGGATCCGTTGAAGTTTTCCGAATGATTTATTGGTTCTTTATCTTTGGTTTGTTCAGTTGTGTCTGGGTTTTGGTTGATACTATATATTTTTAATTTACTAAGATCATTTTCTAAATTAGATGTTTGTTGGTTACTGTCTTGAGGATATTTTGCTTGATTGAACATTTTAGTTCTGCATTCTTGTACATCATGCCCGTTTCTTTTACAATATGTGCAGAATTTTGTATATGAATATTCATTATAATACTGTCTGGTAGGTGGATTTAATTTGAAAGATTTTTCTTCTTGAAATTTAATGGGATTTTGGTGAACTGGGTAAGGTGGCTCTTGAAAAGTAACGTTTGGTTTTGTGTATGTGTTGTACCTAGGCTGATTGAAAGTCTGGTCGTTATATGTTTGGTGTGGAGGCAACTTTATGGGAAAATTATATCTTTGTTCCGCACATTGGTTAATGTGAGAAAAAGGTTTAAATTGATTTTTTTTGTTGTACTCGAATTTCATTCTGGTTCTACATTCGTCCCAGGAATGGTTTGGGCGGTTACAAAAATTGCAGACTATTGTTCGATTGGTAAACTGATATGGGTTAGGTGGTATTTTATTTTGAAATTGGTTGTTTGAAAATGAGTGACTTGATTGTGATAGCATTTGTTCAATTAATTTGGTTTCGTTAAGAATTTCGGTCATGGTTTCACATTTAATTGTGGCAATTTTATCTTTTAAATTTTGGTTAATCAAACCATTTTTGAAAGCTTGTACTGCTTGTTCTTCTAAGTGCTGTTCTAATCCTTGTCCTAACTTTGATTTGTATTTGGTTTCAAATCCTTTTTTATACTCCTCCAGGCGTTCGCATATTTTATAGGATACAGTATATGTTTCATTCAACAGCTCCTTTAACGCTTTATAAGTAGAAATATTACGTTTACTAACTTTCAAGAAGGCATCACCGTTAAGGCGATATTGTATGATGCTATCAAACACGACTTTTTCTGCATCGTTTAATATAGCATACAAGAAGTCTGCGCAGCTGAGGAACTTGGTAAGCTCTGAGTTGGTGCCACTAAATTCTGGGATAAAATTGCAAATTTGTTTTTGTACCTTGTCCATAATATCAGCCATTTTGGGTTTGATTTCAGCAGAGTGTTTAGGTAAAACAATTTTTGTTGGAGGGGTACTACGGTTTGGGCGAAGATAATGCTTCTGTTGATTTTTCATAGGCTTTGTTAATATATTGTTGATTTAAAATGTTTTCTAAAATATATATAGTTATTTTAACTTAAGACTATTGTGCACCAGGTGCGAAAACTACAGCGCCAATTGTTTTATTTTTTTTTTTATGTAATCTTAATGGGACGATTTTAAACTTTTGTAAAATATAGTTTTTATGTATACTTACCCGTTTTACGACTCTTTCTATACACTTTAAACAGCCACAATAGTTTTGTTTAATTTATTTATTATAACTACACTTATTCTATAATTTCATATTCTTTTGTATTTTTATAATATATTTACACTTATTTAATTCTACTACACTTGTTTTTAATTCTACTTTTTCTATCTTTTTACTTTTTAAATTTACACACACTCATATTTTAAATTCTATTTTATATATTTTACACTTATTTTATCTTAATATTTTAACCTTAACTTTATTTATTTTTAATTATTAACATAAATTAATTTTTGAGATTTTAATATTTTTGTGTTTTGGTTTTAATTTAATTTTGTGAGGATTTTCTAAATATTTTTTTATTTTTTATCTAATATTGTTTATTTTTCTTAATGTGCTCTTGTAGGCAGCTTACTTTCGACTATCTTATATTTTTTATTTTTCTCTAATCCTTTAGTTTTATTACTTATTTCTAGGTATTGAATGTTTTATTACTTATTTCTAGGTGTTCTATTTTTATAAATTGTTTTATTGTTGGTATATATATACTTAATGACAGTTTTTTTTTAAAAAGGGTAAAAAAGAAAAGGGAGGATATTATTTTATTTCTAGGAATTTTAAAATATTTTGGGTTTTATGACATTGTATTAACTGTTTTTATTTCTATTTTTATTTTGTTGTAATGGTTTATTGCTAAAACTAAATGAGGAGAAACATCTGTCGCTTGTGATAACACAACAATATGGCACCCAATTCCCATCTTTGGGATGAACCCCAACGCTTTCAAACGTCAAGCAATTGTTGCTTGATCAACTCCCAATGATTCTGAAAGTTCTTCTTGCGTTTGACATGAATCTTGATCGAGGAATATCTCCAATTCTTCATCCTCAAATTTTTTCGGCTGACTAGGACGCTCTTTGTCCTTGATGTCAAAATCACCACTTTTGAAGCAACTAAACCACTCAAAGCACTGTGTTTTCGAGTACTTTTTTGAGTGTATGGGGTCGTATCTTGGCGATGGCATCATGAATGTTGGCATTCAAATGCTCAATTTTCTCTGGTTTGTCGGCGTAACACTTGTCTTTAGCGGCGCCCCATAGAAAATAGTCCAATGGTGTTAAATGGTGAAAATAAGCTTCATCCGAAAATATGATTTTTTTGGCAAAATCGACATCATCGTGCTGTTTCTCGTTGGCCCACCTATAGCAAACTGAAAACGAAGCGGATGGTCATGCGGCTTCAACTCTTGAACCAATTGAACTTTGTAAGGCGTCATACCGAGATCTTTTCGCAAAATTCGACGTAAACTGGCTGCGTGAAATGTTCAATTCTTGAGAACGATGACGAGTTGATGTTGTTGGATGCTCACGCACACTCTCAGCCACAGCTTCGACTCACGTCTTGGCGCATCAACAACGAAACCAGTTTCACGAACTTTCACAATAAACTTGCGTATACCGGGCACTGTTGGTCTTTCTCTGCGACCATATTTTGCACGACATTTTCGTGCAATTTTCGACCAATTGTCTTTGTTTTGGAATTAAATTTCCAATAAATCCCAACGTTGCTCAAGCGTAAATCGATTCATTTCGTTCAGTGGAGATAATATACTGAATTTTGTGACAGAATAGAATGACATAAGTATTGCCAGATTCGAAATAACCGGTGGTTCAAATTTAAACCGATAGATGGCCCACCCTTTACATTTTAACTTTTAAATTGCTTACAATAATAAACCAATTAGAGCAATCTTGATAGATGTACTTGGGAGAGTAGGAACAATCTGTTTATTAAAATGGATTGCCAGTTGTTAGTAATTTTAGATAAATTTTAAACATAGTGAAGACAAGTTGGTTACACCAACGGTAAGAGCTCATGTGGTAAGGTCATTTTGAGGCGTCAAAATATTGTCACTTTATTTTAGTTGAGAAATTTAGTTCTCCCACTACAGGTATTTGTTAACTGTTTGAACTGTAGATCGATAGCGATATTGTTAGTTAACAATAGTCACTCAAGAAGTAACCAAGTGTCGAGTTCTTATTATTCATTAAATCCACTGACTCATTAATTATAATATACAACTCTTCCAATTCAATCCCCAAAACCATGTGTCTTTTCCTGTCACTCTCTCCCATCCCTTAGCAACCGTTTTATGCATGGATGTTTTGTAGGGGTATGTAACATTTTTTTTTTTTTTTTAGAAAAGCGCATAGTCTTTAAAATGAGATGGTGGAATTCGATGTCGATGTGCTCTTGGAGTGAATGTGATGTCCGACATTGTGGTTGATGTAACATCTCCTATTGATGTTGTTGTTTTGTTTTGTGAACCCAAATTGAATGTCTCTAATAACACATCTAATGGCAATGATATTGGTTCACAAGATGTATCTGGAGGTGCTAATCTTTTCCGTAGTTGATTTATATGTACTCGGGTGAGATGGTTATTTTGTCGCCTGGTTCAAAACTCCGCTAAGGAGTAAAATGCTTTTTGTTGAATAGTTCCGACTAATTCTTTTTTTGAACTTCTAAATTTCCTGGGACTTGCACGATATTCAAGTTGTTTGGTAGCATAAGATCTGATTTTATTCTCATTTTTCTACCAAGCATTATTTCAGCTGCAGACTTTTCATCTGGTATGGTCTTGTTCGACGGTGATCTGTAAGTCTGTAAAAATACTTGTAATACTTGTAATCCAGTTTCCCCCATCATTAATTTATGTGAGAGCTCGTTTAAGCGTATCGACAAAACGTTCCGCCTGGCTGAATGTGCTGAATTCTATTTGCTCGGCAATATTTCCGGAACAGTGATTAAACAAACTGAGTGTCATTATCGGAAACAATTAGTTCTAGTAGTCCGAATTGAACAAAAACTGTATCAAGTATATTAATGGTTGCTGATGCGGTTGTCGAATTTGTATGGTATCTATTATTACCAGAAAACTATGACCGCGTTGAGGCCCTGCGAAGTCTATGTGTATGCGACGGCATAGACCTTGAGGAATAGGCCATGATTCGAGATCTCCTTTTGACAGTGATTTCGCTGTACTAATACACTTAGAACATGATTTGACTGTGTTTTGTATGTTATCGTCAATATTTGGCCAATACACGTAACTACGTGCAATAGTCTTCATTCTTTCCATACCTTGGTGACCATGGTGAAGCTAATTGAGGAACTTTTTTTGGAAAACTAATGGTATCACAATTCTTTTTCCAAACATTACACAATCTTTTACAATTGTTAGACCATTTTTCCTATGATAAAACGTTTTAACTTGTTCATCAGAAATATCCTTACTTACTTGAGGCCAGCTAATGTTGATGTACTGCTTGACTCTCTGTAGAGATTCACATTCCTTAGATGCACCACGGATCATGCCAAATGTTAATGGATTACCAATTGATTCGTTCAACATGTAAGACAAATCTTCCTCCAAATGAACCGATGCTATCACATAATCCTCATCTGGCTTTATCTTGCTAAAATATCGACATACCCGAAATGTTTTGTTGAAATAAATTCGATATGGAAATCATACAAAAGTAATGTCAAAGCCCATCTCTGCAAACGATTGGCTGTATATACTGGAATGACTTTTTTTGAACCGAAAATGGCTAGTAGTGGTTTATGGTCAGTTTGAAGAGTGAATTTCCGACCAAAAATCATTCGGTAAAATTTTGTTACCGCGAAAATGTGACCAAGAGCCTCGTTTTGAAGCTGGTTGTAGTTGCGCTCAGCTTTTTTAAGAGCTCTGGAAGCATGATAAACTGCCTTGATCGATTTATCTGGAAACTTATGAAATAGGCAAGTTCCAATGCCAGTGTTGGATGCATCTGCTGCTACTATGATGTCCATAATGAAAATGTGTTAACATCAAATCCCACTTTAAAATATTTTTTAAAGAGTCAAACGATTGCTGACATGCTGGAGTCCAACTCTATATTAAAATTTAACGGATTCCTTCTTTATCAACGATGGAACCCAAATATTTGATGGATTTCATGTAAAAACTACATTTCTCAATTTGAAGTTGAAAAGCGAATTCCTCAATTTGCTTCAAAACTTTATATAAATTTTCAAAACTTTATAAACAATTTTTACTACTACTATACGTGCTGCCCAATTTGAAAAATCAACTGGAGTTATGATTCCTAGTTCTTGGAGTCATTGAAGTTCTTCATCGATATTCTCAAGAGAAGCGTAGAATGCTAGTGGATGCTATTGGACGCTTAGCTCTAAATACTGGTTTAGCATTAGGTTTGGTGTAAATTACGATTTTTGTTTTCCTACAGCAACCCAATGATGGGTTGCTGTAGGAAAACAAAAATTCAATCCTTGATGGGTCGACTGATGATGAAATTTGGTTGAACGGCAAATTCCATAACCCGAATTTCTTAATCCAATCAATGCCCATTATATTGAGATCATGAACTTTCACCACATAACACTTACCTGACATGATATCATCTTGAAATTTGATATTACAGTTTATTTTTGCTATTATATCCAGCTGTTCACCAGATGCGGTGTTAGCCATGAAGTTTGTGTTTGCTAAGACCGGTGCACCTATCTTTTGCCATGTCGATTGTGAAATTATTGTAATATCAGGTGCGGTGTCATGTTGAAGCTTGACGACAACATCATTTATTGTAACTGTAACTTCCGCTTTGATGACAGTTCGATGTTATACAACGTAAAAATTCCTTTAGTGAATTTTATATTATGATTTTGCGCGTTCTTTTTATTTGCCTGTTTGGGTGAAATTGGTATATTGCTGAAACAGGTTTATTGATGACCCATTCGGCTGCACTGGTGACATTTTTGTTCTTTATTAGCGCTATCAGGGAGGTTTCCACTATGCTGTCATGTTTCCACAATTGTCAATTGTTTTCTTTATCAGTCGAATTTTTTTCGAGCTTATAAGAAATTTTAAATCAGATCCATAGGTTTTTATGTTGATTTCTTTAATGATAATAATCAGTTTTTACAGACCATTTACGGGCCAGCCGTGCCATTATAGAATAAAGTGCATCTAACGAGCCTGGTTTTTGCTTTTATCTCTGACTAAAGTGTAAATGCCTTTTCCTTCGTACAACTTTCGTGTTGGCATTTAGACAAGCATATCTCGTTGTTATCAACTATTATGTGATAAGAACTCTGAGGTGTCAAAGCTTAGTCACTCCTTAAACCGTGTGGGCACCACTATTCAAATACATTTGGTCCCAAATCCTAAAAGCATATTATGGTGGGATTGTTGAGCTATTAAGTGTGAGAGAGAGCCTTTATTTTGTTTTGTTTTTAATACTAGCCGCTTGTGGCGTTCTATTTCCTTCTTTTACTTTTTCTCTAAAATAAATACCTCGTGTGTGGACGCTTGTCTTTTTTATTCAGATTATATTTATTTTTATTTAAGTACATAATCACATCAGGTTATGGGCCCAGATCCACTTAAATAATAATAATAAAAAAAAAGAAGTTCAATTTGTTAAATTTCGTGGTTAACGAGTTTAGCGTAATTATTTTTTTTGTGTAAAAAGTTAATAAAAAAAAAAAAAATTAAAATGGCGGCAACGTTTGCGTCCATAGAGAAATGGCGTGGAAGAGATAACTATAAGACATGGAAATTTGCTGCACAATATCTTCAAATGAATGACCTTTGAAGTCATGTTGAGGGCAAATGCAAGGAAAGTGATCCAGAAAAAAAAATTGAAGATTCAAAAGCCAAGGCGTCGATTGTTTTATTAGTGGACAGTGTGAATTTTTCACATATTCAAAAAGCAAATACGGCGAAGGATGTTTGGGACAGCCTGAAAGTGGCGTTGGAAGATTCCGGTCTACTTTGTCGTGTAGCATTATTGCGTGAACTAGTTTCAACAAGACTAGTGGATTTTTTGTCAACAAAATTATTATGACCGCCCACAAGTTAAAAGGTGCCGGCATGGAAATAGACGATGAGTGGATTGGAACATTGTTGTTGGCCGGATTAAGCGACGAGTACAAGTCCATGATTATGGCAATAGAATATTCTAGCACAAAAATTTCGGTTGACTTAATAAAAACCAAACTACTTCAAGAAATTCGTTGGGATGATAGAGTTGAGGGCTCTGCATCAGCAGAGTTGAGGGCTTTGCATCAGCCATGTACGTGAAGCCAGCAAAATCAAACAATTATAAGAAAGAAAAGAAACAAGTAAAGGACGGAAAATATTTTGGATGTGGCGTAGTTGGTCACTTCAAAAACAAATGTCACAATACGAAGATGGCTAATCATTCGTCAGTTTTTTCGTGTTTGACGGCATGCAATATTAAATCGAATGAGTCGTATATAGACTCTGGTGCCTCTGCACACATGACATGTGAACAACTTTGGATGGAAAATCTCAAACCAGTGCCAGAATCAGGGGAGGTCACGATTGCAAATCAATCAAAATTGAAGGCCGAATTTACTGGCAATGTTTTACTCCAGCTACGGGTGAATAATCGTATAGTAAATACTAGAGTTCATGATGTTCTATACGTACCAGGACTGACCTACTTATTGTCAGTTAGTGAGTTAGTAGGCAAAGGTTTAATTGTCAAGTTTAGTGCAAATGATTGTAAAGTTTTTGACAAAAGCAAGAAATTACTAGCAATTCAAAATTAAGGACATTGGCGAAGCTAAATCTGTGTTAGGCAAGCAGTTACGCGAGACCGCAAGACGGGAACGATTTCAATAAATCAAAGCCAGTATATTCAAGATATACTAAAACGCTTCCAAATGGCCGGTTGTAATAGTGTAAGTGTTCCAGCTGATCCAAATCAGAAACTTAATTCAGAAATGTGGCCGAAGAATGAGTCAGATCGTGAATCCATGATGGATGTGCCATATCAAGACGCAGTAGGGAGCTTGTTGTTTGCTGCCAAAGTATCACGACCAGATATATAGTTCGCAGTAGGAGCTGTCAGCAGATTTAAAATCAATCCAGGCGTTGCTCATTGGTTGGCAGTGAAGCGGATGTTTGAAAGATACAATCTTTCAATGATATTTGAAAGGTACAATCGAGATAAAACTGACTTATTCAAAAAATGGAAATGAAGTAGTGCAAGGTTATTGCGATTCAGATTGGGCAAGTGATTCAGTAGATCGACGTTCGACAACAGGTAATGTATTCAAACTGCAAGGTGGAGCAATTTCATGGGCGTTAAAGAAGCAACCAACTGTTGCTTTGTCTTCAACAGAGTCCGAATACAAGGCTATGTCTTTGGCAACCGAAGAGGCTATTTGGTGGCGGGGTATATGTCAGGAGTTGCTAGGTGCAAATAAATGTTCAAGCATCATACACTTCGATAACAAAGGAGCGATCTAACTAACAGAGAAGACTGCTTTTTCAACCAGAACAAAGCATATAGATGTACGTCATCATTTTCTGCGCTAGAAGGTTAATGACAATGTAGTTAAATTTGTTTACGTAAATTTGCGCGAGAAGGTTAATGACAATGTAGTTAAATCTGTTTACGTTAACACAAACAATATGTCAGCAGATATAGCCTTACCAAATCGGTGACAGCAGAAAAACACAGGTTCTGTGCAATGGGAGTAAATCTTGTAAAGAGTTGAGTGCTTGAAAATAAGGCTCTATAGTGGAGGTGTTGAGTTATTAAGTGTGAGAGAGCCTTTATTTTGTTTTGTTTTTAATACTAGCCACTTGGGGCGTTCTATTTCCTTCTTGTACTTATTCTCTAAAATAAATACCTCGTGTCGCTTGTCTTTTTTATTCGAATTATATTTCTTTTTATTTAAGTACATAATAACATCAACAATGAAGAATAAGAATGATATATATATATAAGAATTCTACGCTATTTAAAGAGAACTTCAGATTTGAAATTGACATATTCCCGCGAAAAACATACTGGAATTCGAATCCCAATGGCGGAGGATTGCAAAAACTATTTTTCATCACCTGATTACGATCGATGATGACGATGAACACAACTATGACCCCCTGTTGGAATGCAGAATCTTTGGGCCGAACCATCGTGTCTATGTCAGTACAGGCTGGCTGGAGCAATGCAATGTGCAGATGGATTTAAAATTGAACCTGTATTCGTGCGTCCTCGATTTAGCTGGTGACGGCGTAAGGCAGGACGTTAAAAATTAATCGCGAAAGAGTTGGCCCCAGAAAAGATTGCAAGGTTTAGACACAAAAAAAACACTGGAATTTTTGGATATTGTGATGCAGATTGGGCAGCAGATATTGATGAGCGACGCTCAAAAACAGGATAAGTATTTATGATTCAGGGAGCAGCAGTGTTGTGGGATTTAAAACGACAACTAACAATTGTCAACTGCAGAGGAAAAGTACATGTCATTATGTGCGGCTTCGCAGGAAGCGATGTGGATAAGTGGACTTCAGGAGTTATTTGAGAATAATCAGCATGTACCCACAATATTATGTGATAACAAAAGTGTTTTGTGCTTAGCATTTGCAGTCTTATATCATGCCAGGAGAAAGCATATTGACACCACTATATCCGGGAACCTTTGATTAAATTACGTGAACTTTGCTTATTGTTTGCCTTGAACCTTTCACCATTTACCCTTTTTGTCGTTCATAAATTCGCTTGACGGTTTTCTTTGAAAATACCGACTTGTATTGTAACTTGTTCTTCCGTGGGATTGGGAAACGATTTTACGCTGCTCTTTAAAGGTTATATTCATTGTGCACATTTTGGCTGCACTTTTTGATTTTAGTAACACATTTTTTAAACTTCGTTTATAAGAACTGCAACTAAACCCGCGTCCGTCATTTTGAAATCGATCTATGGTCAATCTGGCATCAAGGCGTCGTGATAAAAATTTTATATGGAAAAGTGTTCATAAGTTCTAGATCTCTGAGTCAACGTCGAAAGTACGGACGTGTATTCTTACATAAGTTAGTCTGATTTTTGCAAACTCTAGCACTAAAATCACCTGGCTAACTTTCGTAGGTGCGTGAAAAATTCAAATAATAGACAGGTTAGCTGACCCAATGTCGCTTAACATTGATCCCAGAGATTTAGTCAAACTAAATTAAAATACAAAATTAAATAATAGCAAATTAGATTTATTGGTTTACTTCGCATTCCGGTAAAATTTTTGCTACCTTTCTAGGTTCTTTCACCAAACTTTGTGGGCATTGCATTTCGGTCCAACTGATTGGTACCATTGGAACCCCATTCGAATCTATGTGTTGTGATACAGCAACAACCACACCAAGTTCATTTTCAGCTGTACTTAATTGATAGCAATGAAGTTCGGTTTGAGGCAACTAAAATATACAAAATAACTTATTCAATAAAATATTTTTTTTGTTATATGAACGTTTAAACATTTACCACGCGAGCTAATACAATATCCCCGGGTCTAAAAGATTTATACATTTCAACTCGGTCTTTATCAGTCGCCCGCACATCTTCTTTCCGTAAAATTCCACGATAAGTTCTATTTAAAATATTGTCTCGAATGCATTTTATAACACATTTAGCAAATCTTTGATTAATTACAGTGATTTTGGCGGTTACAATGTCCCCCGGCATTGGAACTAATGTTTGGTTTCCAAACGATTTGACTTCTATATATTTAGATTTATCTTCTTGTCTAATAACAACAACACCGGCCAACATTGCATAAATATATCCTTGTCTTTCATAAGTACCTTGACCAGTAATAGTACTTTCATCAGACAGGCACAATCTTTGCCCAGGTACACAAATTAAATTATCCATTTTTTTCATGTATTTTTGATATTCAAAAGTTTTTTGTAAACCCTAACCTAAATTTATAACTGTTGTTGACAGTTGACACTACAGATTGATACACGTATAAATATCCATTTCCATTTGATCGCAACAAATATAAACCGGATAAATAACCGTGGTCAAAAATATCCACAAACACATAGCTCGCTGTGTGTTTATGTCTTACGTGATTAAAAAGGGGAAATTTGTATATTTTTCATATTGTCCCCTCCCGAGTTAAAATAATTTTAACTTTTATTATCCAAGCATCCGCTTGCAGCAAAACCAACACTATTGGGCGTATCTAGCACACGAAGAGTCTACCGATAATACGTAGACTCTTCAAGTCTACATGTGCTGGATGTAAAAAATCTCAGTAAAAATATGTAGAATCTACGAGTGTCATTCTAAAAATCTGCCTTCATATAAATGTAGATTATTTTGGTTTGAAACTTGGTTTTTTTTTTAAATTGTTTCCACTAGAATGGAATCTATGCTGGGAAGTTTTCAAAAATTAAATATTCAATCATTTAATGGTTTGCAGAATTTGGCCAATCTTCGATTGGATGTAATAATACAAAATAAATACTTAAAATTATAAAAACAAATTTATTATTGATTCAATTATTATGGTGATTTGTTGTTCCGTTATTTTTATTTAAGAATTAATTGAATTTATATATTCGCTATTGGAGCTAATGTCATTAATGTTAAGCAACATCGGTATCGAGTAACTTAATATCCTGTGATATGTTCATTTGAAGTGATTTAGCAAAAGGAAATGCTTTGACCAATTTATGAAGATTCAATAAATTTTCTTCTGTGGCAAGATTTTCTTCTTTGATTTTTTCATAAAATATAGAAACTTTGAGGAGTGAAGAAGCCTGATGAATTTAAAAAAGGTATTATAATTTTTATAGGATTAAATATTCTAAACACTTACTTCATTTGCATTTGGATTGCTCTCTATTTCTTCTATTTTACCGTTCATATCTTCGGCAAAACTTAATTCTATTTTAATTAAGGCAAAAAACAATTCAAAACTTTTCGGATGTCGTTGTATACCCCTAGTCAGATAACTAACTGCTTTTACATAATTTTTATTTTCAATCCATTCCCACATTCCAGCTTTTAGCCAAGTCAAAAATTTATCACCGTGAAATGATATATATTTACTCCATAAAGCTGTTACTTTAGGTTTATTGTCAGTAGCCTTGCAGAATTTTATAAATTTATCCCAAATATCTAAATTATTAGGGTATCTGGCGATTGCCTTTTGAAACAAGTTAATTATTTTTGTGATTATTCCAAATTCTACATTTTTTTTTGCAAAAATACTTCGTGTTTTGCGCCTTTCTTGAAGAAAAAGTAATATTGTATTTTCGTACGAAATGTATTTTAGAATATCTTTCAGCTTTTTTTGTCTTGCTACTAATTTATATTCGTAGTATTCGCGTTGTTTTTTAATTTTGCTGAAAGTAACCAAACCATTAAATTTAAGTACGGGATAAAATCATTATGTCCTTACTTAATCTCAAAATCATCCAATAATTTGATCCTTTTGAGTTCCTCTAGTTCGCCGAGTCTTTGTTCTTTAGTTAATTCTACAATTTCTGCCATCTAATTAATTAAGAAATTTTCTGATTTCAAATATAATATGTTCACGAATTTTTTAATGTCAACTACAGTTGTCAGTGTCATGTGTGTATATAAATAACATAACCACAAATTTCATCCACAAAACTAATGTTTCGAATTCCATAAGATAGATGTCGTTTCGGAACTTAAGGTGAACGGACGATTAAGAGGATTTATAATTGTCCAACATATTTGAAGTATTTTATTTTGTTTCTATCATAGGTTCAATTCTCGACTTATTTCAAATAATTTATTTAAGATGGCAGTATAAAATAAGTCATTTGCTCCAATTCATACCGAGACTTATTTTATTGACATTTTAGTTTTATCATTGAATAACCATAATATAGAAGTGACACCAAACGTTTTCGCCGCTACGTAATTAGCGCAATTAAGGGTTTAAGTATCACTATATACTATAAAAAAACTATAACTATATAAAAAAAAAATATGATTTTTTTTTTCAATTGTTTATTCAGTGCGAATATAAACACATACAGTCAAAACCAATGTCAATACAAAACCAGTGGAATTCAACAGGAAAATCTAAATAAAAAACAAAACACAAAATGTTTATGTTTTTATGTCCAAGGTCATTTAATTCATATTTTACAAATGATTAAGCATTTCAAATTTTCTTTAGGAACTTTTTGCTTTAGAATTAATTCTATGGATTTTTGCACATAAAAGTACTCTTAATGTATGCATAATTAATATTTTTTTATGTTCTTCAATGCGACAAGAAGTTTTGTATTGGTTTTCGCACAAATTATAAAGTTTGTCAACTACTTTGTGTTTGAAACAGATTGTATCAAAATTATCCTCAAAAATTTTAATTATTTTTTTTTATTAATTTTACAAAAACTTCTGTTGGTAATGCTAAACCTTTGTAGTTTTTTCATACTGGCGATTTTTAATAAGTAGCTCTGTATGTTTTGATGTTGAGTTGGTTGATCTTTGTACATAAAATTTTTACATATCGTACAATTTGTCTTTTCTGATACAGCATGTGCTAGGTACCCAGAAAAATATGTAATTGACATGGCTTGAATAGTTGGTTCAGCTTCATTGGCTTCTTCATCCGTATCAGTGCAAAATTATGAAGTTTTGGGTTTTTCAGAACAAGTTAAAATAGGAAAAAGGTAACAGGATACGGAGCGTTTTATGGTTATAAACATTTTCCAAAAAGGATTCTTTAGATTTTGTTAAATTTATTGTACTTTTTATGTATTGAATGTTCTGATTTACAACTCGACCATATTTTTTTGTTTTAAATGAACTGGAGTGGGGATTGTTTAAGTTTCTTTCTCCAAGCTATAACCAGCCATCGAAAATCATTCTTTTAAACGTTGCCATTTCAAACGTTGGTTTTCAATCAAGAATCAGTAAATTGACTATCCATTCAATCATATTCGTAAAAGCATTACCACATAGCAACGAAAGTATGACCCAACATACTTTCGATACCATTTTTGGTAAGTAATTCTGGGAACGCTAACTAATTTCAGACATAAGCAGCAACTGCTCGCAAAACCGTTGTAGAAATTTACGCCGGTGACTGGAGTTGGTTTTTAGGACTGGATTATTCTCCATATATACTATACGTGCTGCTAAAGCCGCCACATCTAAAATGATATAAAAAAATCCCGGTGGCCAGTAAGACGAATCTTCCTTTTGCATGAGTATTCCCCCAGAATTTTGTCCATATTGTCCACGCCGCCCTTGGTTCTGTGGTAATCTAGAATTATTGTTGGTTTATTTGATAATCCTTGTGTTTCCTTAACATAATGCAGGGTAGATAAAAGCATCACAGCATTATTTTTTTTGGAAATATAAGAACACATGTGATGTTCGAAAATCCGTTATTCGGCAGGTTGTGTTTTACCTTGCACGACTAAGAATTCCACTGGTACGAATCGCCGTCTTTTGTTTACTGTTAAAATTGATAAATTGTGGTCGCGCATCAAACTAAAAACTAAATTGTTGCTGGTGAAAAAATTGTCACATGTTATATTTCGACCGCTACTAATGAGTTTGGAGTCATTCCAGTGTACATTTTACATTTTACCTTTCAATATATAAACGAGGAAGTGAAGACACACACCAACCATACTTTGATTCCATATCTGGCAGGTTTTCATGGAATGTAATGCGTACCACCTCGATATGCGTACCACCTCGATATGCGAACAGCTGTTTATCAACGGTTATGTTTTCCCCAGCTACAAAACACTCTCGTAGATTCCGATTCAATGCAAGACATATATTAGTAATCGTTGCGTACAAGTAATCCCATTATCAAATACGATATATCGGTTTATCGTATAAAAGCGTTGTACACCCATTGTAGTGCGGTAAAGAGGATGAGAAAGCTATAACGACGGCGGTGACGTGTCGTTATTTTAATTATTTAGAATTGGATGTTGTGCAAAGCAAAGCTCAGTTTCGATCTGATGAGGAATCATAATAATTTTGTTAAAAATATTTTTGTCATCTCATCAGGCCATGGCGACCGAGTGCTATGTGTAAATGCTATTTTACGCTCTATATATATTTATGTACAGTGTATATGTAGCGTTAGCAAATTATATGAACGTGCACGAAATATCTGATTAATTGATTTTTGTGTTAAAAATTATCAAATTTTATTTATAATATTAACGTAAAATTAAAAATTTAAAACAAAATTTCATTCAAAATGTATAGAAATCTACACATTTTACTACCTACTAACAAACACATTCATCATAAACACATGCGTTCCAACAAACACATTTTTAAATTGGAAATATAAACGTACCAATTATATAAAAAAAAATATTCGTGGACATAATTTAGCAAAGACACAGAAATATTTATTTTGTAGTACAATTTATTAACACTTGGCTCATATGTCGCTGCAAAATTAGAGGTGTCACCTTCTATTTATAGTTATTCAATGACACAAGATAAGTTTATTGTCAGCAATGCAGCAGGCCAAGACAAAACTTGAAAATGACAGTTGTATGTTTTATTATTATTAAATTTCATGGTGCGTGATTAAAGCAATATTTATTACGTAAATTACATAAAAATTCAAATTAAAACTAATATAATATCTACCTAAAATATAATGATCGGTGCAATACTTATTGATGAAATTGAAGAATATATAAAAGTGAAGCGGTTGCGAATTACTCATTTAAGATTAAGGGATGCACATAATCCCTTCAATGTATCAGAGTGTCGATTTTGTACGAAAATTGACAGCGCGAGCTGGTGAGGTGAGCAATATTTTGTGTATATATACAGTGTATAACATACAAATTTATATTTGTATTGTATTTTTTTTTTCTCATGTGTCTGTGCATTTTGTATGTCATTTTTATGAAGGCAAGTATGAAAATATAGGGTTCCGGTTGAACCGGTTAAATTTTTATGATGCTGACGTCCAGCTCACCTCACCTATTCGCTAGCTTTTTAGCGGTGGAATCAAATTTTTAAAATTTATTATTATTATTTTTTTTTATAATAATTTTTTTATATAATTTTTTTTATATATTTGATTTTTTGTTAACAATTTTATGACGTTTAAAAAAAGTTCTAGTATGTTTGAGATATAATAGGTTAGATTTATTAAATAGGTATTAACTATTTTAATAGGTTAATAATAGTTAGTGAGTCGTCATAATATTTTATTCACATTTTTATTTAAACTGAAAAAGAAACATAACCATACGCCATTCATTAACGATGAACACTAAACATTATTTTGTTTTTGAAATATCAAATACAAAAATATATAAACAAGATAACGCGCATGTGCTCAAGTAAACCAATACTAATAAAACTACTACTACTATATTTTTCCGGTTTGCTCACCTCACGCTGTCATTTTCCGTACAAAATCGACACGGTTCCGGTTGAACCGGTTAAATTTTTATGATGCTGACGTCCAGCTCACCTCACCTATTCGCTAGCTTTTTAGCGGTGGAATCAAATTTTTAAAATTTATTATTATTATTTTTTTTTATAATAATTTTTTTATATAATTTTTTTTATATATTTGATTTTTTGTTAACAATTTTATGACGTTTAAAAAAAGTTCTAGTATGTTTGAGATATAATAGGTTAGATTTATTAAATAGGTATTAACTATTTTAATAGGTTAATAATAGTTAGTGAGTCGTCATAATATTTTATTCACATTTTTATTTAAACTGAAAAAGAAACATAACCATACGCCATTCATTAACGATGAACACTAAACATTATTTTGTTTTTGAAATATCAAATACAAAAATATATAAACAAGATAACGCGCATGTGCTCAAGTAAACCAATACTAATAAAACTACTACTACTATATTTTTCCGGTTTGCTCACCTCACGCTGTCATTTTCCGTACAAAATCGACACTCTGCACAATGCTTCGAAAATCATTACCGATTACCAAAACATTTGGTACATTCTCTAGTTGAGCTATTACAGCTGTCATTGCGAGTGGCTCAAAGAAATACGGCAATCCCCTATCATGTGCAAGTATTGTCGTTTTGAGTGTGGTAGCAAATGGTAGGTTTTTAAATCTTATAAACCACCCACCATTGTACATAATTTATTTAAAGGTGGATATCAGAAGAACGTGGGCCACGATTTCCTTTTGGCTCTATCCCAAACTTCAATTTCAAGATGTATTGATGTGGTAACAAGAACAATTGTAACAGTTTTGAGTAAAAATTATATAAGATTTCCTCAACGGGATATGGATATAAATGGCGCCAAGTCGGTGTAAGCTTTCGTGTCTTTACAAATATATATTTTTCTTAAGTAAAGTTGTTAAAAAATGTGTGGTTGGTGCAATTGATTGCACACATTGAGATCCAAAAACCAAATAAGGACGTCGAACATGCTTACTTTAGTGGCAGAAAAAAGGCACATACAAAAGGCACATACTAAAAATGTTCAAATTGTAAATGTGATGGACAAAGAAATAACAAATTTCCAATAGTTTCAAATATTCTTGTTTTCTAGATTTGTGATTATAATTTAAAATATTTAAATGTAAATGCTAGGTATGGAGGGTACATGATTCGTACATTTTTACAAACAGCCAAATCAAAAGAAACTTGATGCAGCTATATGAAATTGGAAATAATAACACATGGTTAATTGATAAATAATTTAATAAACTAAACTTTAGGTAATGTATATATATATATATATATATATATATATATATATATATATATATATATATATATATATATATATATATATATATATATATATATATATATATATATATATATATATATATATATATATATATATATATATATATATATATATATATATATATCGCTTTGACTAAAACTGCACTTTATTGTTATAGGTGACAGTGGATATGGGCAAAGGCCCTGGTTACCAATTAAAAACGCGTCAAATGAATTCGAGCGTAATTATAATATAGCACATAGAGCAAGTCGCAATTGTGCTGAAAGATGCATTGGTGTCTTGAAAGGAAGTTTTCGGATTTTAGGAAAGGATCGAATTCTAAGATAATCTCTTCAAAAGTCCGGTACAATCATTAACGCATGCTCAGTTCTGCATAATATGATGATGGAAGTAAATGTGCTAGTTGAAGAATTTAATTTTCAAATAGATGAAAACGACGAATAATGCTTGACGAAGATGTCAATACAGAACCCCAGCGCAATTACTTCGATAGGGGTATTTTAGCCCGGAAAACTAAATTTTGCGCTATAATTTTTAAGGCCACAGCTTTTCGAGTTTCAACGGCTAATCTTTTTTTTTCCAAGTCAAATTTTTCTTTTTCTAACTCGAGTTTTTCTTTTTCAAAATTTAATGTATCTATATACATATTTCTACTTACTTTTTATTTTGGTTCATTTTAATTATATAAACAAGCAGTTTAATTTAAAAAAATGTTGATTTTTAATTCGTGTGTTATTTTTACCCTAAATGAAAGGTACGTGTAAAGTTTCAACGCGAATTTATTTTACGATATGATATTTTATACCTTGACGTATAGTTTGAGAATGCGAATTTGCAAAGACGCTTTCTTTAATAATATTAATTAGTAATATCACATTTCTACGTTTACACATTATCTTATTGCTTAGAGAATCAGGCTACTACATGCTGTAATTTGCATAATGTGGGCATAACGATGAATTCGTGGTCGTGTCACCAACGAAATCTCTTATAGGCCTTACACACGATCCGATTTGGTTGATCATTATATTGAAATTACAGAATCATCATTGCATACATCAGGTAAATATTCACTTAATTTTTTGGTCACTGAAAATAATTTAGATATTGTCAGCAAAGATATAATGAAATCAGGCTTGGCGATACACCTCCAGTGTAGACGCTAGTAATGACGTTTCTCCATAGTTTCATTCATGTTTTAAATGGTTTTCCAGCACGCCACCTATTATTATATTATTATATTATTAAATTATTATAGTATTATATTATTATATTATTATATTATTATATTATTATATTATTATATTATTATATTATTATATTATTATATTATTATATTATTATATTATTATATTATTATATTATTATATTATTATATTATTATATTATTATATTATTATATTATTATATTATTATATTATTATATTATTATATTATTATATTATTATATTATTATATTATTATATTATTATATTATTATATTATTATATTATTATATTATTATATTATTATATTATTATATTATTATATTATTATATTATTATATTATTATATTATTATATTATTATATTATTATATTATTATATTATTATATTATTATATTATTATATTATTATATTATTATATTATTATATTATTATATTATTATATTATTATATTATTATATTATTATATTATTATATTATTATATTATTATATTATTATATTATTATATTATTATATTATTATATTATTATATTATTATATTATTATATTATTATATTATTATATTATTATATTATTATATTATTATATTATTATATTATTATATTATTATATTATTATATTATTATATTATTATATTATTATATTATTATATTATTATATTATTATATTATTATATTATTATATTATTATATTATTATATTATTATATTATTATATTATTATATTATTATATTATTATATTATTATATTATTATATTATTATATTATTATATTATTATATTATTATATTATTATATTATTATATTATTATATTATTATATTATTATATTATTATATTATTATATTATTATATTATTATATTATTATATTATTATATTATTATATTATTATATTATTATATTATTATATTATTATATTATTATATTATTATATTATTATATTATTATATTATTATATTATTATATTATTATATTATTATATTATTATATTATTATATTATTATATTATTATATTATTATATTATTATATTATTATATTATTATATTATTATATTATTATATTATTATATTATTATATTATTATATTATTATATTATTATATTATTATATTATTATATTATTATATTATTATATTATTATATTATTATATTATTATATTATTATATTATTATATTATTATATTATTATATTATTATATTATTATATTATTATATTATTATATTATTATATTATTATATTATTATATTATTATATTATTATATTATTATATTATTATATTATTATATTATTATATTATTATATTATTATATTATTATATTATTATATTATTATATTATTATATTATTATATTATTATATTATTATATTATTATATTATTATATTATTATATTATTATATTATTATATTATTATATTATTATATTATTATATTATTATATTATTATATTATTATATTATTATATTATTATATTATTATATTATTATATTATTATATTATTATATTATTATATTATTATATTATTATATTATTATATTATTATATTATTATATTATTATATTATTATATTATTATATTATTATATTATTATATTATTATATTATTATATTATTATATTATTATATTATTATATTATTATATTATTATATTATTATATTATTATATTATTATATTATTATATTATTATATTATTATATTATTATATTATTATATTATTATATTATTATATTATTATATTATTATATTATTATATTATTATATTATTATATTATTATATTATTATATTATTATATTATTCTCGTGTGGGGTTTGCTTGTTCCCCCATCGGGTACCTCCCAGGTGGCGGATAGGGGAAAGCCCGCCAGATATGGCAGGTACTGATAAAATCAAATACTCAGGGTGGACCAAAAATCTAGCAAACCCAAGCTAAGGTGGCACTATATACGCCGATGGCTGCATGGCTAAGGGGGTGCTTAGTCGTTAGTATGCCGAACTCTGACTTTGGCGACAGTCAGTTTAAACCCGTAGCCTTCCTATGATAACGCAGAGCCCTGTCGTAGGTGACCAATATTTATCGTGTTACTCGTTGGAATAAAGTTGGAAGTTAACATAAAACAAGCAAAAAAACAAAATGAGAGTGATGCTTCTCTCATAACATCAAAAAAAGGGGCTGATGCTCAACCCAATTTGTTGAATCAAAGCAGCTAGCAGACAGCCAAGCTGCAACACTTTTAAATAGCACTGGAAGACACCTTCCACGGCAACCATTTACTTCTAAAACGGAGAAAGAGGAAGAAGAAATGTTTAAAATCTGCAGAAGTATAATTGCAAAAATGAAAACTGCAACAAATAGGCAGCGCAATATCTCGAATGATATTAAAAACGGTATAGCCGAACTAGAGGATGCAATCGAGACTATTGCCCATGGCCGTGCCAGCCAGAAACGGGATCAGCTCCAACAACAGGAGAAAATCATGGAAGTTAGTATCCCTATTGCAATGGGAAGTAAAAAAAGAGTGGCCTCATGCTCGGCTGAAGAAAACGAAGTAGAAAGGCTCAGAGAAGATCCGTTTACAGAAAGGTGGCAAAGGCAAATATCCAAAAAAGAAAAAAGGTTACGTAAGAGTTTGGTAACTGAAACTAAAAGTAAGAAAATGAATTCGAGTCAAAATGCCAAGCCTACAGCAGATAGCGATGTTAACCTGAAAAAGCGACGTGGCAGAGTAAGACCCGTAGCAATTCTTATTAAACGAGCAGAAGGCCAATCGTACGGCGATGTGGTTAAGGAAATCCGCACCAAAATAAAACCAGACGAATCAGATGCGGAGGTGAGAGCCATCCGTCAGGCGAGAGCAGGGGACGTATTCCTGGAGCTTGGACCACTTACAACAAATAAGGATAGCTTCCGCGGCGTCTTACGTGACGTTCTAGGGGAAAAAGCACTCGTGGTCAGCCTTGGAGGAAGAGTGACCGTGGAGATCCGCGATATAGATTGATGCACTGAAAAACCAGAAGTTGAGGAGGCCCTTCGGCCGGATATTTCAAATGTCGAATATACTAGCATCAGCCTTTTCCCCAGCTCGAGGGAATAACAAATAACTTTAGGAGGCAAAACTCCCCTATCAAACGCATCCTGCAAGGAAATACAAATCGGAGCAGAACTACCGATTATCTATTACAACAACTAGCAGTTGAAAAAGAAACAGAGTTGCTATTACTGAGAGAACAGTACCGAAATAAGAAGTACCCACAATGATATTTTGACGAACTGGGAACTGCCGCTATCTGGGTTCTTAATCGAAAAATATTCGTTCACAGTTATAGAGCAGGTCGAGGTTACGTATGGGTCTGCTACTTTACCCCAAATGAAGAAATGGCAGTTTTTCGGTCAAAACTCGAAGCTTTGGAGGATGAAATTTTAAATACCACAGGTTACATAGTGGTAGCCGGAGACTTCAATGCCAGAGCTATAGAATGGGGAATGTCTCATCCAGATTCTAGAGGCAGACTTATTTTGGAGATGGCCGCTAGAACAGGACTATTGGTTTTAAATGTTGGCCAAACAACAACTTTTCGTCGTTCAGGCTACACCCAGATATCAGCTTTTCTTTGTCGAAATTTGACAATTTTGCCATTGCCAAAAGATAAAGGCGATTTACTTCGATTTTTAGGTATGCTGAATTATTTGGGCCGATATAGACCAAATCTTAGTAGAGAAAGTGCTCTTCTTCGCAAGTTAACGTTGGATAAGTTAGCGTGGTTATGGTCAAATGTCGAAGAGAGAGAATTTAAAATTTTGATATTTCTAGTTAGCGATATCAAATTATAAAATATTTCGAGATTGGTAAACAATTGACAATTGAGTGTGATTTGAGCAGTACTGGACTGGGTGTAGCAGTTTTCCAGGCAAATGAAATAGTGGCTTATGCGTCTCGTACTTTATCCGCTGCAGAAAAGAATTACGAGATGATAGAAAAGGAGCTATTAGCAGTACCGAATCAGAGATGTTCCAGAAGCTAGCATATCAAAATAGAAACCACAATGAATGTAGCAAAAGATAATATTTTCTGGACAAATATTGCATCAGATATAAACGAAAAGGTGCAAATGTGCTGCATACAACTATGCAGTCTCACGAAATACCAATGTCTCCATTCCAGTTTGTGTCAATGGATGCTCTAGTATATAATAGAAAATCGTATTTAGTTACCATTGATCATTATTCAGATTTTTTCGAGCTTGATCTATTAAAGGATTCAACACCAAAGTCGGTAATTGAAATCTGTAACCGAAAATTTAGTCGACATGGTATTCCACAAAGAGTATGTACAGATAATGGGACTAATTTTATAAACAATTCAAAAAATTTTCTGAAGTTTGGGGATTTACACATGTAACATCATCACCACATCATCAAAGAGGAAACGGAAAGGCTTCATCAGAAAATTCTAATGAAGATGTATGGTATTGTTTACTGCATTGGCGCAATTCTACTAATAAAATAGCTAGCAGTCCTGTGCAGAGATTTTTTTACGTAAAACCAGATCCGGAATTCCACTGTGTGATTATCAGTATATACCAAAGTGGTTTAAGATGTTCCCGAAATCGTATGCGTGAAAGCTAGTATTATTATGATCGTAAAGAAAAGTGCCTGCCTGATTTAAACATAGGACAATCTGTGGCAGTTCAAGTTCATCCACAGATAAATAATAATTGGTCGATAGGCGTTGTCGAAAAGCAATTGAAAGATCGATCCTAAATTTTGATCGTTGGTTCCACCTGTAAACGGAATATAGTAAACATAATAAAGAACACGCCAATTGATTCCAATTCAACAGAAGTAGTGATGTTCGTCCGAAACATAACATAAAGTTACCAAGTCATTTAATTGAATATTTTTTGTATTGAAAGTAAATTTTTATTTTTATTGTTAATTTTGTATTTTTGAAAAGGAAGCAAGATGTTATATGCCTATGGGCTTAGCACTTCCATTTGTTTATGTATTGTATCTATGATCGTTTATAAAAACTTTAAGTTAATTATTTGATAATGATAATTATTTTATTTTGTGGATAAAACATCCACAACACTGCCGGCTGGATTTTATAATTTTTTCCAGTTAAATAGAGACAATCAAATCCACTCTCCATTAGGTATGTTGTTATACTTGGGTATGGCTATATTTTTCCAATTTTATAATTAATTTATTCAGTCTTTAATTTGTTATGTCTCATAGTATTTTACATTATTGTTTTGAAAAAGAATTGACAACATCTGGTTTTATATCTGCTGATCTAATCTTTGCAGTTAAAATAAAGTTAAAGGAAAACGACTATCAGTTTATTGAAATAGTGATGCTAAAGTGTTAGTATGGAATTAATCAAAAAATTGTTGTTTGGTTCAAATATTTTCATATTCGAGAATATAATTCAAGATATAAGAAAAGAGAACATTTATCCTGTTAGGAAAAAAAATGGTGAATAATTCTATTAAATATGTAACGGTTTTTCATATTTGTAACAATAACATATTTACAGTGGGAATTTGTTTAAGTAATCAAGAAAGTGCTGATGCCGAATTGATATTCAACTTAATTAATCATGGTGAAACCGATTGGATAACGATCGACCAAATAAAATTTTTTATGATAAATATCGGTTTTAATATACAAAAAAGTGAAATCGAATTTATATTTGCGGAAACAGATCAAAATAGTTCAATCATTACATGTGCATCAAATCACCAGATTAAATTTGAAAAATTTGCTTTATTTTTTAAGCAAATAATGGAACCTGACAATAATGATGATAGCATTAAACTCTCTTTTAGCATGTTTGATCGTTGTGGAAAAGGATTTATAACTGCAACTGATATACATAATGTGTTGAAAAAAATGTCAATTAGTTTAAGTGAGAGCGATCGTAGGACAATCTGAATAAAAACTTTTGCATTATATTCCATTGCTAATTATTATAATTTTTTTCAGTTGATGAGATGGTATCTGAAATGAGTGGTAATAAAAGTGGAATTATTACGCATGACGATTTTATACGTTGTGTTTACGACCAAGAAACAGAAAATTAACGACTTCCAGTTAAAAATCATGAAATATATTAATTTTTAATGATTAAATAATCTACTCTTTGATTTAATTATCTATCTCATTAAATAATTCAATGTATTAAAAATATTCACAATAAATACTAAAAACTTTGTAATGTGGTTATTGTGGTATTTCATTAACAAAAAACCTTTAAAAGTAACTATTTCATAATTTGTGTGTAATTTAAACTAGCTGGAACACTTACACTATTACAACCGGCCATTTGGAAACGTTCTAGTATATTTTGAATATACTGGCTTTGATTTATTGAAATCGTTCCCGTCTAGCGGTCTCGCGTAATCTGCATGGCTCACACACACATTTGGCTTCGCCAATGTCCTTCATTTTAAATTGCTTTTGAAGATACAACTTCAATTCAGCTTTCAAAACTTTGTCGTTGGAAAAAATGAGCAAGTCGTCAACATATACTGCCAAAATCAACATCTTACAACCATTCATTAAATAGTAAATGCATGCATCGTGTTTTGAGCATTTCATGCCAAAAATCTTCAAGGCAGTATCCAACCGCTGATTCCATACACGACTGGACTGCTTGAGTCCATATAAGGATTTCTTCAAACAACAAACACGTTGACTTCCATCACTAAACTTTTCAGGTTCTCGCTCAAATTGCCATTAAGAAATGCTGTAATCGCATCCATCTGATCCATCTCTAAATCGTATCTCACAGCTACCGCAATCAAAAAACGTACCGACGAGTAGCAAACTTCGGGCGAGAATGTCTCCTCATAGTCAATGCCTTTACGCTGAGCACAGCCTTCACTATCAAACGAGCCTTGTACCAATCTACCACTCCTTTTTCGTTGTACTTGGTCTTGAAAACCCATTTGTTTGAATTGCTCTACGATCAGGGGGCAAATCTGTAATCGACCACGTCTCGTTTTCGATTAACGAACGATACTCTTCTTCCATAGCTTTTTTCCATTGAAACGCATTTGAGCTGCTCATAGCCTCCTTCACTGACAATGGATCATCCAATTGAACACGAGATACAATATAAACGAAGTCATTACTTTTCGTCGACTTGTGCTCTCTCGATGAACGACACGGTTCTAACGAAACATCATTCTCTTCCTCATTTGACGATTCATTACTACCCGAACCGTCAATTGAATCTTCAGCTGTTAGATCGGCACTTTTTTTGAGATCTAGATATACGCCTTCTGAACTTGCTATTCCTCCACTTCATTGCTATCATCTTTGAATGGATAAAAATGATTAGAAAATTCGTTACAATCAATTACCTTGTTTTCACAGCGTTGGTCCTCCAGAAAAATTACATCACGACTGACATCCACTCGTGATTTTTTTAAATCAGAAACTCGATAACCTTTACTATTCTCGCTGTAGCCGAGCATGATGTATTTCTTTGATTTCGAATCAAATTTCTGGCGCTTTTGTTTCGGAATATGGATCATTGTCTTGCATCCAAAAACTTTCAAGTTGGATAAATCTGGTTTTTTATTGTACCAAATTTCTTCGGGCGTTTTATCGATAGCCCCACGATATGGTAAACGATTCACAAGATAAGCCACTGTGTTGACAGCTTCACCCCAAAATCTGTTGTCAAGCTTTGCGTCAAAAAGCATACATTTCGCACGCTCCATCAATGTACGATCCACCCTTTTCCACCTTGCCATTTTGTTCTGGCGTATAGGGTACAGTTATTTGTTGCTGTATCCCTGAATCTTGGAGGAATTTAGAAAACTCCTTGTTGCAGTATTCTGTTCCATTATCTGATCGCAACGTTCTAATTTTGTGACCCGTTTGATTCTCCGCAAAAGCTTTGAACTCCTTGAAAACATTCAAGGTTTTTGATTTGTTTTTTATGAAATACACGGAAATCTTGCGGCTAAAACCATCCAAGAAAGTCACAAAATATCGCGAACCCCCAAATGAATCAACTGGCATTGTACCACACAGGTCAGTGTGCACCAGTTCTAGTACTCTGGAAGCCCGAGATTTGCTGTCCTTGAATGGAAGGCGAGTCTGTTTCCGCTTTATACAAGTTTTACACTTGTCCTGTTGATCTCCGACAAAACTCATCCCGTCCACAAAGTCATTTCGTAATCTCATCAAGCTATCATAACCCACATGTCCTAAACGTCGATGCCATAATTCCCATGAATTCTCAACTTTGACTCTCAACATGTTTCACTCATGTGTGTCACTTTGAACATCCCTTCATTTACTTTTGCCTCAATCAGTAATTTCTTGTTTTTGTCAAAAACTTTGCAATCATTTGCACTAAACTTTACAATTAAACCTTTGCCTACTAACTGACTAGCTGAAAATAAGTTTGTGCAAAGTCCTGGCACGTATAGAACATCATGAACTCTAGTATTTACTATACGATTATTTACCCGTAGCTGGAGTAAAACATTGCCAATAAATTCGGCCTTCAATTTTTCAATTTTGATTGATTTGCAATCGTAACCTCCCCTGATTCTGGCACTGGTTTGAGATTTTGCATCCAAAGTTGTTCATATGTCATGTGTGCAGAGGCACCAGATTCTAAATACCACTCATTCAATTTAATATTGCATGCCTTCAAACACGAAAAAACTGACGAGAAACTGCCATCTTCGTATTCGGACATTTGTTTTTGAAGTGACCAACTACGCCACATCCAAAACATTTGCCGACCTTTACTTGTTTCTTCTTCTTATAATTGTTTGACTTTGCTGGCTTCTCGTACATGGCTGATGCAGAGACAGAGCCCTCAACTCTATCATCCCAACGAATTTCTTGAAGTAGTTTGGTTTTTATTAAGTCAGCCGAAATTTTTGTGATAGAATTTTCTAACGCCATAATCATGGGCTTGTACTCGTCGCTTAATCCGGCCAATAACAATGTGCCAATCCACTCATTGTCTATTTCCATGCCAGCACCTTTTAACTTGTGGACGGTCATAATAATATTGTTGACGAAAAATTCCAACGTAGCGCAATCCATCACTAGTCTTGTTGAAACTAGTTCACGCAATAATGCTACACGACGGAGTAGACCAGAATCTTCAAACGCCACTTTCAGACTGTCCCAAACATCCTTCGTCGTATTTGCTTTTTGAATATATGAAAAATTTACACTGTCCACTAATAAAACAATCGACGCCTTGGCTTTTGAATCTTCAATTCGTTTTTTCTGGATGACTTTCCTTGCATGTGCCCTCAACATGACTCCAAAGGTCATTCATTTGCAGATATTCTTGTGCAGTAAATTTCCATGCCTCATAGTTATCTTCTCCACGCAATTTCTCTATGGACGCAAAGTTGCCGCCATTTTAATTTTTATTTTATTTTTTTTTTACACAAAAAAAATAATTACGCTAAACTCGTTAACCACGAAATTTAACAAAATGAACTTCTTTTTTTTATTATTTAAGTGGGTCTGGGCCCATAACCTGATGTGATTATGTACTTAAATAAAAAGAAATATAATCCGAATAAAAAAGACAAGCGTCCATACACGAGGTATTTATTTTAGAGAATAAGTAAAAGAAGGAATTAGAAGGTGACAAGCGGCTAGTATTATAAACAAAACAAAATAAAGGCTCCCTCACACTTAATAACTCAAAAGTTTTGCTATGGATTTCGGAATTACCTTATCAATTACATGAAAGTTATCTTCATAATCGTAATTATTTGTTGTAATCAATACAAAAAGTAGCACTCTTGATATCAAGTGTAGAGTACCACAAGGAAGCGTTCTTCGGCCAGTGTTATTTTTGATATTCATTAATGATATTGCGCGGTTACCTCTCATCAGAAGTATTAGACTGTTTGCTGATGATACCGCTATATTTTATGAATCTAATGATTGCTTACTGGCTTTTTCCAATATGAAGAAAGATTTTGAGACAATTTTGAAATTTTAATCGAATTTCGGTAAATTTCAGTAAAACTAAATATATAGCTTTGCATTCTCCATTTTTGCCACATTGTGATTTACTTCAAACATCGAACTTTATTATTGAGCTAGTTGATAACTTTAAGTATCTTGGAGTAATATTTGATAAACATATGACTTGGGAAGATCATATTTACTCTATGAGTTTAAAAATAAATCCATGTATTTGTTTAATTAGAAAACTTTCTATGTTTGTTCCAGTGCATATTTTAAAAATGTTCTATTTTTCGTTTATTCAAACGAAAAGTATTATTGGATATTTTTCCAATTAAGTCATTGTTTGTGCTTTGTGTTGTGTTATATATATAAGTGCTTGCATATATCATCAACGTTATCTTATTTGAAAGAGTACAAAAGCGTGTTGTTAATTGGTATTTCGCCTAAAAGTTGATAAATATATAAATGTTCATTTGTTAGTACATTTATATAGATTATAATAAGTTTAATCAAATATGCTTGTGTAGAACAACAAAAGCCTTGTATTAGAGCATCCCTCCCTCCCATATAATTATTTACTGAAAGTTAGTGAATGAATCACCCCTTAAAGGATTAGCAACCCTAACCGAACCATACCCTTTATATACTTCGTCAAATCTACATGAGAAATAACTAAACAATAGAATGTATATAATAAAGAGATGTTTAAATAAATAAATGTACATTTAGGGAGGGGGAAAAGGAATTGAAATCCACATTAGCTTAACTAGTTCATTGGGTTTATTTTCCGCATTTAAGGTTATGTACCGAATCAAATAAATATCTTAAAATTATAAGTTTTAAATAAGTTTCGAGTTTCATGTTTTTTGACCAATTACATCGGAACTTTAATTTTGTGAAAATTGCGTATAGAACGCTATAAACGTCATGTCAAAAATAACAAAAATTCAAATATTATATATAAAAATGTCCTTTGGGCTCGAAAAGCTTCAGTTATAATAGCTTTACTGTACATATTCGAAACATGCGCATTAGTTTACCTATAATCTAAATGTTTCAATAGCGATTTTATCATATTTTTCTAGTGTCTTATAAATTTTTCTTACTGCACAAAAACCCACCATAATTAAACAAAAAATATTAATTATGTGATATATTAATAGTGTTAATCATTTTTCAATAATAATTAAATATATTTGATAGTTACAATACGAGTACGGTATTTTAAGAAAAATGTTATTGAAATTAAAAAAAAACAAAGTTCTTTTTCTATTAATGTTTTTAATAAATTATGATAGTGTAATCGATGGCAACTAAATAAATAAATTACATCTTTATATTAAAATATAAAAAAAAAACAAAGCCCCATTTTATGTTATTTATACGCTAGCGATTAAGTATTAATAGTTTTAAAAAATGTTGAGCCTTATCAACATATAGATGAACTCCACTAGAACTAAATTACATATTTGGACTAATAAACCGAATGATTTTATTGTGAAACACTCATTGTTGTATTTTTGATATATGTTAGTGTCATTTATTTTTTAGTATCATTAATTATTAATTACTGACAATATTTAAAAGTTGTTTGTATAATTTCTGACTGGTGTTTAAAAAAAATGATAATATTAAATTATTAAAACGAATGTACTTCGTTAAATATAGTTGTGTGTTGGTATAAATATATTACCAGTGGCTTTGTAATAAAACAAATTTCACTATATATTTGTATCTTTAGTTCAAAATGTAAACCTATCCTCTATTAAATAACTGCCATTTACTCAATGTATTAATACATTGATATAATAAAATATAATAAAAGTGTATGTTAAAGCTCAAATATAGTTGGTGTATGTATTTGTAATGTTTCTATAATTTGCAAAAAAAAACTTCAATTAAGTTTATTAAATTGGATATTTTATAACAGAATATTATTAAATTTATTTAAAATATTTAACAACACAACAATAAATTGACTATAAAACTATTTGTAAGTATTTGATTAAATAAAATTGCACATAATATCACTGCCATATCTTTTTCCTAGGCACGTTCCAAACACGCCGAATTAAGTTAGCCATTTCACATGTCGTACATTAATTTTAAGGTAGATTTAATGTAGTTCATTACCATTCTTTAAGGCATGTATTTACCTTATTATAGTAAGTGAACTCCACTTATAGGCCTTAGGTTGGTAGGAGCATTTAGATTATCCCATCACTGAAAGATATCTATTGTTCTTAATATGATACATGTACATCCTAAAAATTGTTAACTTGTTTTAAAATTTAGTCTCTATTTGTGAATTTGTAGCTATTTTAATGAATTAAATTCTAAATTTAAGACTAAAACTTCAAAATTGTTAATATTTTTAATTATGTATGCTCAAAATAAGCATAATATTATTGTGATATTTCGATGCAAAATCATAACAAAATTTGAATGATTACGATTTGATTTGAGAATCAAAAATTTAATTCTACAATACAATCCGCAGGTAGTTTATAAAAAAGGTTCCGAATTGTACATAGCCGACACGTTTAGTAGAAATTGCCGTAAGATAAAGAAAGCTCAAAACATGCTAAAACCGAGGAACGCGTAATTGAAGTCCAGGTCATCCTACCAATGGCTGAAAGCTGTTATACTGATTTGATCGAAGCTACTTTGCAAAGTCTCTTGGAAATAATAAATTCTGGTTGGCCATCCAACGATGATAAAAAAATCCTACCAGTTAACACTCAAAAGTACTGGAATTTTCGAGACGAACTTTCGATCCACAAAGGTCTAATATTCAAAAGTGGTAGTTCCTAAGTTACAAATAAACCGACTACTGCATTGTTTTCATAAAGGACATTTTGGTATACAATCCGGTCAAAATCGAGCTAGAAGTACTCTGTATTGGTACGGTATGAACAACGATATTAAAAACTTCGTGGAGAGATGCAAGGTGTGTCAGAAGACACAAAGAAAATTTACAAAGGAACCAGTGATGTCAAAAATGATCCCTAACTATCCGTTTCAGATTGTAGCATCTGATATATTCACGCTTCATGGTAAAGATGCGTGTTAGCAGATAGCTACTCTGGGTTTTTTGAGTTGGAAAAAACTAAACCATTCCTATTTACTAGAAATCATAAGGTTTTTGAAGCGCAACTCTTCTGTTCACGGTGTTCCCGAGATTAAGATCTAAGGAATCAGATAATGGGCCACAGTTCTCATCAAAAATGTTCAATGATTTTGCAAAAGATTGGAAATTTGATCATAGAACATCCAGTCCAACCTTCGCCAGAGCCAATGGTTTAGCAGAACGCTTTGTTCAAACCGCGAAAAACCTACTCAAGAAATGTTTGATAGACAATACTGATATACACATAGCCCTATTGAATTGCAGAAATACACCGAATTCAACGAACAGTTCGCCAAATCAAAAGCTTTTCAGTAGAATTACTAACAATCCACACTTAGTGTTCCACAAAGAAGTACTCAAACCGAAGGTAGTCACATAGGTAAACCAACACTTGGAAAATAACCGTGCTAATCAACAAAACTAAGCCGATGCAAAACAACGGCATAATATTCCAGAACCAGAGGATATAGTACGGGTTGAAGTTAAATCGCGTGCGTGGGTAGGAGCAAAAGTCGTCTTGACATCCAAACATCCAAGATCTTTATTAATCAAAACAAACACAGGACAAATACTGCGTCAAAATCAAGCGCATGTTTCTAAAACAAAGGCTGATATTTATCAGACGGCGTAATAAGAGAAAATTCTATTGATATCAACATGGGACATACAAATCAAAATCCTTCGACTTCCGAAGTTGAACAAGGAATGTCTTCAAATCCAACGGAGTTGAACGAGGAAAGCACAATGGCTCGCACAACGACAGATGCTGAACCATTACAACATGATGCAGAGTTTAGTACAGACATTTAAAAAAAACTACCAAAAAGGCTCTAGTTAAGCTTACTTATCTTATCAATGCAGCATTTAGAACCAAACTTGTGCCCAGTTTGTGGAAAATTACAGAAGTAATAATGATACCAAAACCTGCAAAACCACCATACGACACTTCATCTTATAGACCAATTTCGATGTTGCCAGATATGTCTAAACTGTTTGAAAAATTACTGACTAAAAGGTTAAATCCGATAATCGAAAGGAATAACTCCCAAATCATCAGTTTGGATTTCGTCGTCAACATTCAACAGTACAACAAGTACACAGAGTAATCAATGTAATTGAGAAAGCACTAGAAGAGAAAAATGTCTGCTTTACGATATTTTTAGACGTGGCGCAAGCTTTTGACAAGGTTTGGCATGAAGGACTTTATCATAAGTTAAGAAACCTCTTACCAATGCAATTCGCTAAAATATTGGAATCATACTTGAAAGATAGATTCTTTAGAATTAAATTGATTTTTGAAACTACTTAGGACTCACAATTTCGATGATCAATTCCAATAGTTCTCGTATTTATTTATTTAATTTATTTATTTATTATAATGAAGTTTAAACCTAAGTTTTTGTACAACATGCATATACATATAATTACATAAATAAAACATAACCTAAAATAAATAATCAAACAAAAAAAAATTGGAAAACAAAATAAAATATGCACAATAAATTAAAAATAATGTACACAAAAATGTACACTCTCCCAATCATATCATACAATTTATTTTTAAAGATATTTACAGAACGTTAAATTTTTAAGTTCAGTTGGCCAACTATTCCAAATAACAACTGCATTCACCAAACATGAGTCATTATAAATAGCAGTTCTGTTGCTCGGCAAGTTGATATTTCTGGTACGTTGAGACTTTGAAAAATTGAATTTTTTATACAAATACAAAGGTAATTTCGGATTAATTACTCGAAAAATAAAAATAGCAATTCTACAATAAAAAAGCTCAAACAAACCACAACCAAAATAGAATCCTTAAATACGGATATGTGATCAAACTTTCTAAGATTATGCACATACCGAATACAATTGTTAAAAGTAACCTTAAGTAAGCGCATCGAAGAACTATCACAGATATTAAAAATTATGTCACAATAAGTGAAAATAGGTAAAACCAAACTTTTTATTAAATAAATGCGTAAACTTGTTGGATACAATTTGTTTACCAACCTAAGCTTATAAAAACTATAGTTTACTCGTTGGCATACGGACTCTACATGATCAACCCAAGACAGTTTTGAATTCAAAATAAGTCTCAAATTATTAACTTTTGGAACGTCGATGTTCAAAAATAGCATTTATATTCGTGATATAATCACTTGCTATAGGAGGTGGGTTATAAATTACCAACAAAAGAATTAAGTTGAATTAAGTAAAAGAGAATTATTTTTGGCCCATAAAGAAACGCATTTGAGGTCACAGTTAAGACACTGCACAACCTGTGCCATGAAAGATCATTTATATAAATAGAAAAAAGCAAGGGACCAAGTATAGAACGCTACTTTCCAAAAATTTTTACTTTCCAAACACTGATTGATGATAAAAGTGACGTGTGGAAGAAATAGGTGGATAAATAATTTTAAAACTTTGAAATCAACCCCATCATATGCTATCATATCCGATTTAACTGCATGAATAGCCTTCAACACTGCAAACTCACCTACACAATCAAAAATAAAATCATCAAATTAGTTCATATTATCAAAACTAATATTAGGTAATGGTAAAACTCCTAAAGAGTTGCAAAATTTGCTGATAGACGTTAATATATCGTCAGGGGAAAATTCAATGATCGCATCACTAGCTGTGCATGAAATTCCAAGCTTTTTTAAATTGTACCATATCTTTTTAGAGTTAAATGCAGAATTTCCAAAATAAAAGTTTTGTTTAGCTTGATTAATCAATTTATTTGTTTTATTTCTAAAACATTTGAAGATTTAAAGTTAAGTTCTAAACCAGATTTTTTAAATTTTTTGAAAGCTAGATCTCTGCGCTTCATTATAAACAAAATATAAGTGTTTAGCCAAAGAGCAGTAGAGCATTTATTAATACTTATCTTGCGAGGAACACAAATAGAACCTAAATGTACAAGATTTGAATTAAAATCTTTAACTATGTCATTTACATTTGGATAAAACCAAAAATTTACCCAATCAAGCGAAAAATCACTGTAAAAACTTCATTATCAATTTCTTTATAATTTGGAACAACTTTATAAGTTCACAATTTTTAGGGATGAGTTTGCCAATCTTGCAGTTCTCGGAACCCAAACAAGTATTCGCCATTAATAAGACATCCTTCTCCAAAGTTTCAGGCTCAAACCTAGATATATGAATTCAAAACTTTGGTTCAATAGTTTTAGTACCTAGACAAGTAGGTATACTGTTAGTTCCACAAAAAGATTTATGGTACTTGATTATATTCTCGTCACGATTGTAAGGTATTTTCGATGAATTAGTTTCGCCAACTTTGGAGGACCTTACAGAACTAATTGGTTCAACATTATTAGCTTCAGTATTCTCATTGTTAGATGATAAAGCTCTGATAATAGGAGTAGTTGAAGGAAAAGTTTCCAAGAGGGCTGTTTTACTATTACAAATCACCTTTTTTGATGAAATTTCACTAGAAATACTGGATGACCGTAAAGTATCCACACGTAAAGGAGATGCAGCTACAGCAGCATATAACGAACGCTTTAATCTAGTGTAAGAAGTTATTTTATCAGCTGGCAATAAAACTGCAGTGGACATAATAGCTGAATCCGCAGCTTTATTATCTGTAGCAGATAACTTAACCATTAGATTTTCCATTAGCTTTCTATTATAAACTAACTCATCATTGATTTTGTCAAGCACTGGTTGAAAATAAATGTAATCACTAGAATTGCCATTGGAAAATAATTTATGAAACGATTTATTTAATAAAAGTTCTCAGCACGCATTACAAAACCACAACATGTTTCGACATTTCACACTGGCTCTGCATGAAACGCGATCAATATTGGCACAACTGTAGTGAAAAGTTCTGTCACAGTAACCGGAACACGTAATGTTATCGATCAAAACATTCGAGGTACACTTAACACACTCCATGTTAGAGTTTAGCAAAATATAAACACAACACAAAAAAG
The DNA here is from genome assembly GCA_963556175.1 of Tipula confusa. Classification (NCBI taxonomy): domain Eukaryota; kingdom Metazoa; phylum Arthropoda; class Insecta; order Diptera; family Tipulidae; genus Tipula; species Tipula confusa. The sequence continues at coordinate 133,925,714 of OY744477.1, read as the reverse complement.
TATATAAATGACAAACTGTCCACAACAAAACAACACAATTAACACAAATATTTACATGATAACGACTAAATTCATTAATTAATATGTATATGAATTAGAAATTTATTAATATATAATGTATATATAATATTATGTAAAATTGAAAATTAATTGAAAATTCGGGAAACAATTTATGAACGTTTGATCACAATGAAACCTCAATTCGATTTTAAGAAGTAAATAAACTCGTCGTGAGTATAATTAAACTCAATAGTAAAAAAAATAAAACATGTTGTAAAAAAACATGTTTTGCTTTAATTTTTTAAAATTTTTATTTATAAAAAAATAATAATTTGAATAAAGTAATTAATAAAAATTAAATATACATAATAATTAAAAGACAATTTTATATATTATATCCCTTTTTAGAAAGGTAACATATTCTAAGACTGTGTCCGAATCCCATTATAAATATTTGTTAATACATATTTTTGACATTTATATGAAAAATATTCCCCACCACATATATTTTTAAATCCACTTTTTGTAAGGTTAGTCGTAGACTATGAAGAAAAATTACATTTATAATTCTGTGCAAAATTGGCCAATTAGGAAGGAACTCGGCGAGTTTTTAACCGATTATGATAAAATTAAATATGTAGGATGAAAATGTTGATGAAAATTAAATAATTTTTCGCACATAGATTCTCTAAGTGAAGAAAAGTTATCAATATCTACTCAATAGTAGAAGAATAAAAAATAGATAAAGATACATTTTACTGACTCGATGAAATCAATGATTATTTTAATAAGATGAGAAAAGTAGCAATTAAAAAAAAACCATTAAGTGAAGGAAAATTCTATCTCTCTGCTTAAAATTATTCAAGTATGAAACCTTACTGGCTATATTCCAGAGGTTTTCCCAAAAAAGGTTTTAAACTCAAATTTAATTATACAATTAAAGAAAAAAAACATTAAGTGGACGAAAATTCTATTTCTCTCCTTAGAAATATTCAAGTATGGAACTTTACTGTCCTTATGCCAGAACTTCCCAAGAAATCATTTTAAAATCCCATTTTCAATCTACATATCGAATTTCATCATAATCGGTTAAGAACTCGCCGAGTTCCTTCCTAACTGGCCATATTCCGGAACTTTCCCAAAAAATCATTTTAAAATTTCATTTCCTTCCTACGTATTTAATTTCATCAAAATTGGTAAAGAACTCGCTAAATTCCTTCCAAATTGGCCATATTCCAGAACTTTTCTAAAAAATCATTTTAAAATCACATTTTCAACTTTTATATCGAATCTCATCAAAATCGGTTAAGAAATCACCGAGTTCCTTCCTAATTGGCCATATTCCAGAACTTTCCCAAAAAAAAATCATTTTAAAATTCCATTTTCTTCCTACGTTTTGGTTTTCATCAAAATCGGTTAAGAACTCGCAGAGTTCCTCCCTAATTGACCTTATTCCAGAGCATTTCTAAAAAATCATTTTAAGTTTAAACCACATGTTGAAATATCCTTATTTTGAAATATCCAGTTTTGTACCATATCTCGTTTTGTACCTTATCTCGTTTTAAAATATCCAGTTTTGAAATATCTAGTTTTGTACCATAACTCGTTTTGTACCTTATCTCGTTTTGAAATATCCAGTTTTGAATTATCCTGTTTCATCAAATCCAGTTGTAAAATATCCAGTTTTGACCGGTACCCAATAATAAGTGTAAACTTTTGAGCTTTGGTAAACTTTTGAAACTTAAAACAACAATTACAAAGAAATAAATTGGAATAATTTTAAGTAAATGAATTTTTATTTTTTTATTTTTATAAAGTAAATTTAATTTTTAGTTAACGAAATGATAACTTGAAGTCCGTGAAACTGCGGTCTTTAGGTTTGGATCCCATCAGAAAAGGGTTAAAAAGAGTTTTCATTACTTGATTTCGATGGTTGATGCCGATGAACAGTATAAAATCTTTGGACCGATTCATCAGCAGATGGATATTTAAAGATGTGCGACCTCATTTTGGATATTTTTTTTTTTAAATTTTAATTAAAAGTTCACCAAATTTTTTTTTTTAATAAAGCATAATACACTCAAATTTAAATTAAAAGTAGATGTTGCTTTGGAAAATAAAAATTTTGAAAATTTAGCAAATTTAAATTTAACAAATTCCGTTAACTAAAAATTCAATTTAATTTAAATTAAATAATTGTTTCTTTCAATTTACTTAAATTTGTTTTCAATTGAATTCATTAAATTCAAGTCAATTGTTGTTGTAAATTAAAAAAATAATACCATTGAAAAGGTTACATAGCGAAAAAAGGCTAAAATCCATCTTTCTAGTTTTTTACGAGACATCAACCATTTTTCCACAAAGCCAAAAGAAGTGTAAATAGCATCAAGACAAATAGTAGATAGGGGGATATTGGCACATTTACTCATGAGAAAGCTCCATCCAAGTGCCCCAAATAAACCAACTGCCATAATACAAAAAAGCATTTTTTCGGTAGTCCTACACTTATTGTTTGTTCCACACATCACAAAACAAAATTCCTTGAGAATATTGCAAATTACAATATTCTGCAATTACAGAATATTGTTCCTTTGAAATTCCTTGAGAATATTGCATGTATATGTAGTACTGGCATAAATATAATGAATTTTGTATATATGATAGTTATAGCAGTAGGCGCATTCAGGTCCGCCAACTGTTGGCAACATGTTGAGTAAAATCAACATGTTGAGTACTGAATGCTACCGATATATTCGATATAATTGTTGAGCTAAATGTAATTTTTTCTATCGGTGTTCGTACCTACCGAAATTTATATAGTAACAAAAATCAAGTCATTCTATGTTGGCAAAATGTATAATCAAATAATGTACCAATAGGTAGCGGTATCTATGATGGTGGACCTGAATGCACCCAATAATTTAGGTAAAAATAGATAATATATTTAACTAATTAAATTAAGAAATTTATAGAAATTTGAATTATAGCCAACCCAAGATTTTTTTTCCTGTGTCTCCAATTTTTAGGAACATAGGGCGTCTACTATTATGAACCATCTTACTCTATTTGGGGCTATTGCTTTAATTTTCGCCCAGGACTTTCCCAGGTGGTTTGCCTCTGTTAGCAAACCACCTGGGAAAGTCCTGGTCATTAGACTGAAACCTTGCGGGTTTCAGTCTAATGACATCCTCGATATATCACTTGATGCCTTTCTCAGTGTGTGGCCAATCCATCTACATTTTCGTTGCTTTATTTAGGTCTCAATGTCTGACTGACATGTTGTTCTGTGCATTTGTTTACGAACACCTGTAGCTTCCGTATGATTTTTCCTGTATGCTTCCATGTCTCACACCCATACAGTAGTACCGATTTCACACATGAGTTGAACATTCGTATCTTGGTCTTGCGCGACAGGACAGAAGTATTCCAGACTTTGTTTAGCATGTTGAATGTATGTCTGGCTTTATTTATACGTTTGTGTATATCTTCTTCTGTTCTACCTGTTTTCGTTATTGAGCAACCAAGGTATACGAATTAATTTACATCTTCAATTTGTATATTGTTGATGTGCATCGGTGTGGTTATATTTGTGTTGAGTCTCATCGTCTTGGTTTTCTTGATATTATTATTGATACCAACTTCGTTAGCTAGATCTGATAGCTGTTGCACTTTCTGAATTGTCAGAGTGTTTGTGTGTGAGCAAGCATATGTCGTCTGCATAGTCCAAACTATTGAGTTTACCAGTTAACCCCCCTGAATGCCATTAGGAGACTTGTTATCTAGTTTCCGCATTACACTGTCTAATACGATTAGGAACAGCATTGGTGAGAGTACGCAACCTTGTTTTACTCCTCGAGTGATGTAGTATGTCTCACTTTGCTTGCCTTTGTATTGAATTCGGTTCCCAGCATCCCGATACAATTTGGTTCCCAGCATCCCGATACATATTGCGTTCCTGTTTTCGTATCGAATGCGCGTTCGACGCGAAAAGCATATACAATGGTGAATTCCATTCATTCAATTCCATTCAATGATGATACAGATTGTGTATATATGGTTCCAAATGATAAGTTTTCACTTGGTTCGGGTAACGCTGTGTTCTGAGGAAACAAGCTTCTTATATCTGCCTTAGATTTTTATGTGATCAGTAATGTTTTGCTCAGGAATATTTTTTACCTCAAAGTCCCCGTCTTAGGAATTTCTAGGCTCTTCTACAATAATAATACAAAATTAGATATTTTCAATTTATAAAAATATACTGTAAAATATACATGAAATATTTCAGTAATATTTGGCTTTTTTAAATATCAGAGGACGTTAGAACTCTTTTCTTGCCGAACTGATTGACAGAACCGATTGAATGCTTCCTTTATTTATAATAGACACAACAAGGGTCAGTTTTTTCATAGTGATTTTTGTTTTAGTGGACATACAAATTTCTTTAATCTTACTGGCACAGCTGCACCTCTGTACAGGTGCAGCAGCCTCTCAGAGGAAAGCGAAGAGGTCACTGTCGGTGACGATGGCTCCTTGGAGTAGAGAACGAATTGTTTTATTCGGATTGTCTAGATTAATACGATTACTAACCTTGGAATCGACTCCAATTGAGCCGGATTGTTATTTCGGATTGTTGTTTCGGACCGTTGTTTCGGTCGAGTTCAAATTATGTTTTCGTTAAATTCAATATGGTGTAATGTGTTTCCAAGAAACCGAATTAGGATGAGTTGAAATTTTGGCAAATAATAAATATGTATTTATATATTTTAATATTATCTAAATTTTGTCATTATAAATTGTATGAATTGGTTTATTTTAAAATTAATGAGAAAATTAATACAAACGACGCTTATTACTGAAAAAGTCAAAACCTCTACCCAACCCTAATAGTTTCGTCAAGTTTACAATATTTAACGAAACTCGACCACTCCGTTTCCATAAACGCTAATCCTAACTCGACCCTGTTTCAACTCTACATGGAAACAAGCAATAGTCTACTCGGTCTTCAGATTAAAATAAGTAACACTTAAATGAACGAAGCTAATAATTATTTTGATATGATTTTATTTTATGTACTTTCAGATTATGATTTGGAGATCAATATTTTTTGTAGTATTTTTCATAAATATTTACACAACTTTCACCTTGTCAATTGAAAGTTCAGTTGATGAACTGCACATTGGCGGAATATTTCCAATTAATGGAAAAGGTGGATGGCAAGGTGGACAAGCATGTATGCCAGCTGCAAAATTAGCATTAGAAGACGTTAATAATAATGTAGATCTACTGCCCGGATTAAAATTAACACTGCACAGCAACGATAGCGAGGTAATTCAAATAAATTTATAATTTCACATAGAGTTATAAATGTAACAGGTAAGTACACGTGTCCAATTACAGGATTAGTGGATCCGTCGGCTGTTCGGATGTATGTGTTGATTTTGATTACTTTTAATCCCAATGAGTTTATTAATTGTTCACTGTTCTTTCCAAGAATGCACCACTATCGAGTAAGCCAAATTTATTTCTTCCCAATATTGAAATTTTTGCATATGGACGAGGATCATTTTCTGTGAATTCAGTGACGGTATAGATATGGCCCATAAATGGTCATAGATTTTCCGTCGTTTCCTATACATTTGAATACGTTAAAGTCGGTTCTTAATAGTCATAGTAGGTGGTGGAGCCTTATTGTTTGATGTTATTTTGCAGTTAATGGTGGTTGGAATCTAGGGCACGATGTTTTCCCCGAACGTGGTTCCTCAGGATAAGGCGCGTTCGGTGGTACGTTTCCCAAACACCGTTTTTCTGACATCTAATGCAATTAAGTCTTTCCAAGCCACAATCTTCGCAAAAGCCACAAATTCTTCTGATTCATTGTTATCGGGTTGTTTTGCTTCTGGACGGTGAACTGTTGAGGAACGTCCTGCTTCAGATAGTTCTGCTACAGTTTGAAATCGTTTGGATCGTGATGCAATTAGCCGGCGAAGGTCAAAACCTGAAGTGTTCCAAATTTCCTCGTAATTGTCACAAACGCGTCTTAACTTTTCGATCGACACAAACTGCTTATCGCTAATCGCGTTCTTAAAGGCTGGATTCATGTTATCCAATAAAATTTCTAAAATTTCATCTGCAGGCAGCGGTCTCTTTAGACGATAATTAGCACTTTCGATTTCAGTCAGAAAATCATTGAAATTTTCTTTGGGATATTGCATTCGCCCTCTAATATATCTGCGAGCTTCTCTGTCTCCTTCAACTCTGCTGAATCCTTCTAGTAATGATTCCTTTAAAAACCACCATGATGCGTCCTTGTTTTTTCGAATAAATTTCGAAGTACCATTTATCTGCCATATTGGTGACGAAATTTCGCATTATCGTGATGACCAATTCTTGTTTTGGAATCCCATCTTGATATGCATATTCCTCTATTTTCATGATGAAGTCTTGGACATTCTCGTCACCACGTCTACTTTATCGACCAAAAAAATAAATTTTCCAACTCGATGGATCCGATCGTTTCCTATAACTGTGCCGATTACTTTTATGATGAGCGTTTCTCAAACGTGTCTCGGAACTGGCTGAGCTATTTTCCAAATCAGAGTTTTCGTTTTTTCGGGGTTTGGCTCTCGAGCTTCTTCTCATTGTTTCCTTCTCGATCGAACGGTGGTGTTTATTTGAAGAATCATATAATTGTTCCCGGAATTCTTGTGTCAATTCATCTAAATTTTGAGAAAGTCTCCGTTCAAGGATGGTTTCGAGGTCAGCGTCCATACTTGGATCTATCCCGTTATCGTTTTTTCTATCACGATTAGATTTTGCGTTCGTTTTTTTTCGTTAGTTGAGGTAGAAGGTTTTGATATCACTTGCGATTCAGCTGCCTTTTTGGCCTTAATGATATCTCAATTTATTGACTTTGCTATGCGTTCCAATGATCCGATTAAAATATTTAGTCCTGCCACATTAAAGGAATGTCCCAATCGTTGCGCTCGATCTCTCCAATGTATCGTCTTAATTAGCAATTTTTGCCTTTCGATAAGTGAGTGACTTTCTTCTAAGCCTTGTACTAAATGATCTATCTCGATACACTTCTGGTTGATTTCCTTTATTTCAAAGTAAGGTGATTCCGTTACATGCGACACTTTGCTTTTCAAAGCTGGGTTTTGAAACTCTCTTTTTAGAATTTCCATGAAGGTTTTCTCCACTCCCACTTAGAAAATTCTATACTGAGCTGTTCTGAAGTCAAACTAGCTTGAACCAACTCAAAAACTTGACTTGTTAAATTTTAACATACAAAACCAAACCAATGCAAGAGAGAGAAAAATATATAAATGCCAGAAACAAATCTAAGCAAACTTAGAACTTTTACTAGTTATAAATAAAAAAAACAATTATAAATGTTAATTACAAATACTAAATTATTACCAACGTCAATTTTATGATTTAAATTGCAATAAGCAATATTTTTAGTTTAGATGGATTACCGTAAAAACCGAACTTAATATTCAATGAAGAGGTGGTCCTTTTGTGGTGCTATATCACATTTTTATATCACATTTGTAGAATTTTTTGGTGATAAAATGTAAACAGAAAAGGTCTACAAACTCAACACTGCACAATGAATTTTGTGGAGATCGTGATGAATAAAAAGTGATATGTTGACGTTTCTACATAACCTCAAAATTAATTATATGAAACTTTTTTATGAAGTGATATCTTACCTAGTGATATAATAATTTTCAATACTGTTGAAATTAAATTTCTTGTGTTTATTATTTTTTTTTTCGTTATTTTAAATATTTTATGTAATAATAAAATAGAATATTGAAAATAAGGAAAAAATAACATACAAAATTTATTGTATATTACTAGATGTGATATCACTTCAAATAAAATCTTCATATGATTAATTTTGAGGTTATGTAGAAACGTCAACATATTACTTTTGATTCATTTGAATAAAAATGACAAAACTCGCGACATTTGTAATTTGTCTTGTTTCAATTAAAATATTAAAATAAAATATTGTCATATTAAAATTAATATGTAAATATTTTAATTCTGTTTGAAACAAGACGAATTACAATAATGTCGCGTGTGTAATAAAAAAATTGTTTTGGATAGACGCAAATATTGACAATTATTTCAACCAAGCACAAGACAAATTTATGTTGTATTATGTTTATGTAATAGTTAGATAACGCTTAATCTAAATAAATTGGATAGTTTAGTGTTTTTAGTTATTTCTAAGCTATAATTTGAGTACGCATCAATTTATTTATATTAAAAATTCGTGTTTGGTGTGAATATTCATATATCTATGAAAACGTCAAAAGTTGACAACAAAATCGGTGTTTTATACTAATGTGAGTATAAGACAGCAAATACTGTTGACAACACAATCAGTTTTTTCATTTTTTTTACTAGTGCAAGTAAGACAGCAAATATTTTTGTCTTTTTCATTCAAATCAATAAGCGACGTGCACTAATTCATCCATAAAGCGCACGGTTAAGTACAGACTATTTCATTTTATCACAGTTTATATCACCAAATGTGATATGACACCACAAAAGGACCACCAGGTTTTAATATATTTTAGATTATCAGTGGGATGATTGCGATACTTTAATTTAGTATAGGTAATAGTGCCATCTAAATTTACTAATGATTTTAAAAATGAATTAAAATTTGGATCAATTATTGCGAAACCAATTGTATATATTGTATTTATGAAACATTTCTTGATCATAAAACATAATACAAGCTTTATGGTGGAGTTCGAAGTTTATCAGTCTAACCTTTTTCCACGCCAGTAAAAGATAGTTGGCATTATGCCACTTATTATACCACTTATTATAACCATTTTTAGCAATTATACTGAATTATTACTTATAGCGTAAAAACGATTATTTTTTTAAGTGTGAACCTGGATTAGGAGCTAGCGTAATGTATAATTTGTTATATAATAAGCCACAAAAGTTAATGCTACTGGCAGGATGTAGTACCGTGTGCACAACTGTAGCAGAAGCAGCTAAAATGTGGAATCTTATTGTGGTAAAATATAAATTATAATAGAAAGAAAACTTTGTATTTGTTAAATTTCTTATATTTAATGTTTAGCTTTGTTACGGTGCATCAAGTCCTGCATTATCAGACCGCAGTAGATTTCCAACACTTTTTAGGACGCATCCATCAGCAACTGTACATAATCCTACAAGAATAAAATTGATGCAGAAATTTGGATGGTCTCGGGTGGCAATTTTGCAACAAGCCGAAGAAGTATTTATATCGGTATGCATAGTTAAAGTTATTTTAAGTGCTCGTTTACCTTTAGTTTAAATAAATAAGTTATACCATTAGCCTGTATCATCTATATTACATATATATGTTTATTGAAGCAAACCATACCCTATATTTAACGTATATGAATATTGACCTATTTGAATTATTTTTACTTGTAGACTGTAGAAGATTTGGAAAATCGATGCAAAGAAGCTGGAATTGAAATTGTTACGAGACAATCATTTCTTTCTGATCCAGCGGATGCTGTTCGAAACTTAAGACGACAAGATGCTAGAATAATAGTTGGACTATTTTATGTGGTAGCGGCACGTCGTGTTCTTTGTGAAATGTACAAACAGTCTCTATTTGGTAGATCCTATGTGTGGTTTTTTATAGGTATAATCGTTAAAGTTTTGTTTTATAAAGGTAAATGTATAAAATTTGTTATGACATTTTACAGGATGGTATGAAGACAATTGGTACGAAGTTAATTTAGAAAATGAAAATATATCATGTACGCTAGAGGAAATGAAGAAAGCAGCCGAAGGTCATTTAACAACAGAGGCCTTAATGTGGAATCAAAACAATCAAACCACGATATCTGGAATGACTTCTGAAGATTTTAGGTTAGCAGTATAATCGATTTCATAGAAACACATTAATATTATGATTTACTTATTATTTACTGATTAAAATATCTATATCATTACAGAGGTCGATTGAATAAAGCTTTAAAGTCAGATCGTTATGATGTCGATCATAATAGATATCCAGAAGGATATCAAGAAGCTCCATTAGCTTATGATGCGGTTTGGAGTGTGGCATTGGCTTTTAACAAAACAATGGAAAGGTTAAAAGATAGAGGAAAGTCATTAAAACATTTTACTTATACAGATAAGGATATTGCTGATGAAATATATGCGGCAATGAACTCAACCCAGTTCTTAGGTGTTTCGGGTGTTGTAGCATTCAGCTCGCAGGGTGATCGTATTGCTTTAACCCAAATTGAACAAATGATTAATGGACAGTACTTAAAGTTAGGTTACTATGATACACAAGCTGACAATTTAACATGGTTAAATATGGAGAAATGGGTGGGGGGAAAGGTTAGTACAAAAAAAATTTTATTAACTAATTCGTAAGGTCGATTTCAAAAATTAGCGCGCATGTTATTGACAATGGTAAACAATTTAAAATTAAAATTTACACATTTATTATATTTATCCTGTATCAGTAATATACAATATGAAGCAAATTAAGTTTTGATTGGTTGATTGATTGATGAGCTTGTGAGACCAACGCTTATCAAGTGTTCCGGTTGACACCGGTTCTATTCTCACAGCCTTTTTACATTTAACAAACGGTAGGATAGGAGGGATTTTCATATATTTATAAATCTATAAATATATTTCCAAGCATGATATAAATGACCCGATTTCAGACACCTCATGATCATTACGGCTCAATTCTATACTATTTTTGTAGTGTAGGGAAAGAAAAAGTATATAGGTAATGACAGAAGTGTTTTATGTATTCTGTCATCTCTTATCAGCAACTCCAATGTGTCACCATTTAACTGTAATCTGCAAAAAAAATCCCTAAAAACAAAATCTTTTAATGACCTAATTTCTCCAAGCCATAGACTGTAATAAATTAAATCAATTTTCACCTGAAAAATATAAATTATTAATCCATAATATAATATAATATAATAATATAATTTTTACACGACCAATACTATAATAAATTGGATTAGTTTTAGCCTGAAATTTACAATTAAAAATATATAAATTATAAAAATTATAATAGAAATTCGATTTTAAAATAATTTATTAAACATTACAAATCAATTGAACTACCCGTTTTATAACAAATACGTCATATAATCGCAAAAAATCTAATTGATATACACTTCATTTGACACAAAACTTTAAAATTAATATAAAGTAGATTTTAAAACGATTGATTGAACATTGCAAACCAATTGAATTTGCCGTTTTATGACCAATACTTATATGGAGCAAATTAAGTTTTGTATATAAAAAAAAATCAAACACTTTTGCTGAACTAAGTGTTTCTACCGATCAAAATAAAGATTGTAAAAAATTGCTTATACCTTAATGAAATCTAAGCACAGTGTGTCGTGAAAATAATACATTATTGTCATCCCTGTTCTGCTAAAATGTATTTGTTGCATAACTGTTTTTCCTGAACACTGAGTAAGAAAGATACGAGTACTTTCACGTTATTCATGTTATATAATATGCGTACAAAAATTGGTTTGTAGTACTTCAATCTCTGCATATTAGTTAAAATTATAATATCCATCCATTTACTAAAATAATCTAGAACCACTAAAAATATCACATTGCCTAATTCACCTATATCACATCCTACACGTTCAAATGGTCTTAAAGGATTTCAATTGTTCCCTTACATTTGCTCTTCTATACTTCTCACAAAGTTGACAAGACAAAACCATATTGGTTATCTCATGATTTATATTCGGCCAGAACAACAATGACTTTGTTCGTTCTCTTGTTTCGGTAATCCCTACATGACTTTCGTGCAGAGAATCCAACTTTTCTTTCTTAGCGACCTTGGCACTACTATATAATCATTATAAAAAATTATAGCATTTTCATTATATAGATCATCTTTTCTTTATATTACACCGTTACCGATTCCACTTTCCTATCTTGAATCTTTGGCCAACCATTCCTAATAAATTCTTTCAGTTTATTTAACACGGGTCTTTGTTTGTTTCCTTAACAAATAATTCCTGTTTTTCCTTGCAATCCTTGCAAATGTACAACTTCCGTTAAATCTTCCTGATCAATTTCATCCTTTATTCTAGGATTTGAGCGAGATAATAAGTCTACAATTATCAATCATTTACAAGGCACATAAGACAAATCAAATTTATACATTATTAATTTTAAAAGCATACGTTGTATTCTTGAACCATGCGAAACCGTAATCGGCTTTTTAAATAAATTTATCAAAGGTTGATGGTCCGTATTAACCCTAAACTCTTACCCATTAACATAATTTTGAAACTTTTTACATCCAAACACTATTGCTAATAGTTCCTTCTCTATTTGCGCGTAATTTTGTTCTGTCGTTGAAAGACATCGGGATGCATACGCTATTGGTCTACCTTTTTGTAACAGTACTGAACCTAACCCATTTTTGGATGCATCTGTCTGCACTACTTCTGGTTTCGCTTTGTCAAAAATTCCTAATTCTGGACTTGACTTAATTATTTTTTTTAATTTTTTCTAAATCTCGTGATAATGATTCATGCCATCCAAATAACTCTCGCAAATTTGTCGAGTGTTCAGATAAATTTGGAACAAACGTCCTCATGTAATTAACCCTTCCCAATATCGATTGTAATTCTTTGCGACTTTTAGGAATATCAATTTTTTCAATTGCCAGTACTCTATCCGGATCCACAGAAACCCCTTCTTTTGAAAATATATGGCCTAAATACCTCACTCTTTCCGTTTTATACTGAATTTTTTTTTTGTTAAACCTGACATTTAATTCACGAGCCCTTTCCATTACTTTTTCTAAACTACGATCATGCTCTTCTTCCGTTTTCGCTATTACACAAATATCATCAATATACACAAATACGCTTGGTATTCCTACAAAATTTTACATATTTAACCTTTGGAAGTATTGCGGAGCCATCGACAATCCAAATAGAAGACGATTAAATTTATAAACCCCGAAAATTGTACTGAAACTGCATAAAAAACTAGATTTTTCATCAAATTTTACTTGATAGAACCCTTGTTCCATATCTAATGTCGTAAAAAACTTTTTCCCAGCCAGATTCGATCTAAATTCTTTCAGTGACGGAATTAGGAATTCTTCCGTTATTATTACCTTATCCAATTCTTGTGAATCTAGACATATTCTCAATTTCTTATTCTTCTTTTTTATTAATACTAAATTATTTACCCATTCTACAGGTTGATTTACTTTCGAAATGATTCCTTGAGACTCTAACTTTTCTAACGCTCGTTTAAATTCATCAGTTAACTTAATAGGGATTCTGCGTGCTGGTTTTATCACTGATACTACATTCGACTTGATTTTTATACTACATTCATTTGGCATACATCCTATTCCTGTAAATATATCCTGATTTTTCTTTTTGAAATTTTTTTTTCTATCATTACTTATAACATTTACTGTTCCAACTTGGACTAAACCTAACAACTTCACTGTTGTAAACCCTAAAATTGAGTGAGCTCCTTCACTTGGTACTATTATAAATGTTTGCATTATTGTTTGGTCTCTAAAACTAATTATGAACTCCACTTTACAAATTGGTTTAATCTTAAATCCACCAAAATATTCCAGAGTAATATCTGTTTCCTTCATTTGCAATTTTGACCCACGATTGATTCTACTGAACATATTATTTGAAAAATATTAATGTTGGCTCCTGTATAAATCTTAAATTTAATCATGCAATCCTCTACTTCAACCTCTTCTATCCATTCCCTTGAAACTGTTGTTTCAATTTGCCCTGTATAATGACTATCCCTTTCCAATTTATCACAATTATGACATTTTGCCTTATGTGCTGGTCAATTTTTTTAGCTATTACACTTTGTACATATATTACCACTATTGTATCTATCCTTAAAACTATCATAATTGTAATTATCATTTCCTTAATTTTCTCATAACAGTTCATGTTTCTTGTCTGATAATTATTTACATTATTGTTACTACTATTCGAAACATACTTCGATTCTTGGCTCACCTGAGCCCGTGACTGTTGTCTTTGTACTGCATCAACCTGCCCTGTGTTGCTCTTGATCTGCTTTTCATTCATTTGTTTTTGATTTACCTCAAATGTACGGCAGTTACTCACTGCTTTATCAAATGTCAATTGATCTTTATCCAATTTTAGTACGCATGGCATTCCAAAAGTATTGGTTTATGATAATATGCCATTTGCAAGTGACGAATTTAGAAAATTCTCTAAAGATTGGAACTTTGAATTGGTTACATCTCCTCCGAGATATTCACAGTCAAATGGTATGTCTGAGAAGTAGAATTCCAGTGAGAAGCAAGTTATTGGATAAAATAAAACAGAGGTTTGTAAGGAAAGCTTTAGAAAATAGAAATAGTTGGTCACAATACTACTATAACAAACATGTTAGAGATAGAAGTGAATTTCAAGTAGAGAGTAAGGTAGTTTACAGGGATAATAAAAGATGGGATAAAGCAGTAGTAGTGGCGAAGCATGAGAGACCACGCTCATATTTGATAAGAAACGGATTTGATAAAGTATTGAGAAGGACTTCATTCCATTTAAGAAAATCACATAAGAACAGAGATAAGTAATCAAACTTTGAATATAGATCGTCAGATGATGAAGATCAGCATATATCTTCAATCCCAAGTATAAATTATGAGAATAATGATTTAGTTAGGGAAAGCGAAAATTTGAATATTACGAATAAGGAAAGACAAATAAATAACAATGAGCAAATAAGGGAAAGGATCGTTAATGAATATGAAATTGAAATAAATGACAGTTCTTTAGATAGGAGACCGTTTAGAGAAAGAAAAGAATTTAATGAAAAAAATATATTATTGTAAACTTTAAGAAAATATAATTGAAATAAAAATAATTAGACTTAAGGGGAAGGTGTTGTATAATAATTCATGCAAAAGTTTTGAAACTTTTCCAGTTGTTTTCTTGTAAATATTGCTTAATCTTATTGTTTAAGCTCAAAAAATTCAAAAAAATTTGCTATATTTGTGCCATAATTGCTATCATAATTTATTTACAAATCCTAAAATAAACTATTTTTAAAACATTGTTTGCTTTCTAAATCGATTGATTATTGTATTATATATTAGAATTGATATACAATAGATACATAAACTACACATTTTTGTATGATAATAAATAACCAGTTGCAGAAAGTTAAAACAAGTCGTTAATAATGCCCAAAAAATTACGTACATACCATCTATATTTTGTAAACAAAATATTAATTTGATATACTCTAATAATAATATGATTATCTGATAATCTAATAATAATATATTTCTATTTTAAAGGTACCTCAAGATAGAACAATTGTCCGTCGAGTTTTACGAACTGTATCATTACCATTATTTGTTTGTATGAGCACAATTTCTTGCTGTGGAATTCTGGTAGCAATCTCTTTAATAATATTCAATATTTGGAATAATCATCGAAGGTATTTGATGTTATTTACTTACAAGTCATTTCTTATACTTATTTGTACTATATGTACAATATTTACAGAGTTATCCAGTCATCACATCCAGTTTGCAATACAATAATGTTATTTGGTGTAATAACGTGCTTGGTTTCGGTTATATTATTAGGGATAGATGGCCGATTTGTTGATTCTGAAAAATATCCAAAGGTATGAAAATGATTTAATAATTTATTGTTTAAATAACCATTATACTATCTTCCAAAAGGTTTGTCAAGCAAGAACATGGTTACTGTCATCAGGGTTTACACTTGCATATGGTGCCATGTTTAGTAAAGTATGGCGAGTTCATCGATTTACAACAAAAGCGAAGACAGACCCCAAGGTTTGTGATTGTTACATAATCACTCTTAGCTTTATCATATTTAATTTTGCATTTTCTATATTTTTAGAAAAAAGTAGAGCCATGGAAACTATATACAATGGTTTCTGGGTTATTATTGTTTGATATTGCACTATTGCTTACTTGGCAACTGTACGATCCTTTACAGAGAAGGCTGGAGACATTTCCGTTGGAAGATCCACAATCTCAAAATGATGATGTTAAAATTAGACCAGAATTGGAACATTGTGAAAGTGAAAACAATTCAGTTTGGCTAGGTAAATATATAGTTTAACTAGCGTATATATATATATATATATATATATATATATATGTATATATATATATATATATATATATATATATATATATATATATATAATATATATATATATATATATATATATATATATATATATATATATATATAATTATATATATATATATATATATATATATATATATATATATATATATATATATATATATATATACAGCAGTATATATATATATACATAAGAAACCGATCAAAAAACGGAAATTTTATCCTGACTTCTTTTGATTTTGATGAAACTTTTCAAAAATGTTCTCTATGTTTAAAAAACATGAAAAATGATTTTTGTTTTTTTGCGGCACTGTACTTTTTGACAGTGGTGCATGGCGTTTTACGTTTTTCTTGATTTTTCTTGAAAATGCTAATTTTTGAATTCCTTTTTCTCAAAAACTACTTCACCGATTTGAATGTTTTATATCTCAAATGAAAGGGAATGAATTGATCTTATAAATAACAGTACAGTCACAAAAATTAATTTTTTATTGTTTATTAAAGAAAAAAAGTGTTCTTTTGAAAAATGTCATTTCCCGTTATTTTCAACCCCAACGAGTTATCAATTTTTTAATTTTTTTTTTCAAAGCTTATTTATTTATCATACAAATAAAAAAAGGAACCTATCTTTCATTTTTAAAATATGATTTTTTGAATATTTCAGGATCTGAATATTTTAAACCAAAAATCAAAAAAATCTATCAAACTTTCTCTTTGATAATTTTTCTTGAATTGTTCACTAACTTACACTTTCGGCAATGCAACAAAACCCTAAATTGGTTGTTAAAATAATCTTTATTATTCAATATCAAAAAGTTTTTGCTTTGAGCAAAATGAAAATTTTCTAATATCTAAAGATGTCTTATTAATTGGACAAAATCTATGATATTTATGAGTACCTGCTATTTGTTTTACTGAGCTTTATCTAATTTATTTTTAATTTTTAAATTTCTACCTAAGAAGAAATAAGGAACAAGTGTTTCACCACCCATATTTCCATCTTTCTAAAATTAGGTCATTATCTAAAAAACGAACGATAATAAAAATGTCTTCATCAAAAACAAGGAATAACCAAAAATTTTTGAAACTTACAAAATAAAAGCGGATCCAAATATTTTTTTTGAAAGCATATTTACCAACATAAAGTCACCGCTTTAGTATTTCGTACAGGCTTCTTTTAATTATTATTACTTCGGACAGAAAATCTGGGCGAACCTAGGGATTTTTGAAAAAAACATTTGCTATTGAAAGTACTGAAGGTTTTATTATCCATAAAGTAGAAAGGGAAGCAGGCCTTTTGAAATTTGGGTTTCAAAACAAAATCAATTTCATATAAATATGTGGATTTGTAAAATTTGTCATTCGTAATGTAGAGTTTGAAGTTGAACTTACAAAGGTGAAAATATCATATATTTAGTATGAAAATTAAGGGTGTAAAGTGCCATATATACAAAGATCAATAGTGTAGTCGAAAAGTCAATGATTATATAATTAATTTAGCTAATCTACAAGGGATTACAAGAACATACGATTTGCAAAAAATGCTATTTGGTGATTTATAAAAGTAAATCAAGTGGTGATAATGAAGAAGGACTCTTTGGTTCACAAGATATTAGTTTGGATCGAGAATATTCACCTGTTTCTTCTGTAAGTTCATCAAATGGGGAGCAACACATTCATCCGGATATTTCATCATT